>JAYESD010000002.1:106784482-107384482 GCA_036927565.1 Tuctoria greenei
GAGCTGTGATTTCTAGGTCGAGAGAGCGTGAAAATTTCGCCAAGTGCTGGGAGGGAGCGTGCGATAGCTAAAAATAGCTTAGGATAACAGTTGGATACAAGCTTGTATAATGCCCGCCTCTCATTTGCGTGTCTCCCTTTTCCCCACTCGCGCACAGTTCATTGTGAGCGTCTGTTGCCACTCGCGCGCAAAGTTAACATCGTGAGTGTCCATTGCCACATCCTGCATAGAGATAATAAATGTGCATCATTGCCACAATGAATATAGGAACCTCAGAGATCAGGTTGCAGCGCCAGAGCATCCGGTCCAGGCTCCTTATGCACAGGATCTTGTTGGATCGCCCGGAGCCTCTGTCGGAGGAGGAGGAGGAGGAAGAGGAGTATTTAGTTTTTCTTTTATTGTTTTTAGTTGATGTTGTTTTTTTCTTTTCTTGTGTCTTCATGTACTTTTTCTTGTGTTTTATAATATATTGTGTTAATGAATGAATTATATGTGTTCATCTGTGTGAATGAATATTATCTTGTGTGTTTGTTGATGCCTACTATATACCAATTTCACCCGTCAATATAACTCAATTATGTGAAGGAAATATCATTTCTTGCACACATCACCTTTCTATTTAACCTATTTCCACTTGTACTTGGAGAAATTGGTGCATGCAGGCATTTTATACAGAATTGAAGTGAAACAAGAGGATGGATCCGATAAAATATCATCCGAGCAAATCAAGCGTCGAAACATGGCACCATATAAATCAAATGGCCCACAAACAGAAGTATTCGAGGCCATCCAATGGTGTAGCACACATATCATGGAATGGGACCCACCTGTCAGTCATCTGGAGGAAGAACTGGCCGTTTGGAGCCAGGACCAGGTTGGCCGACCCCCCTAGTCGGCCGACTAGGTCCTGGCATTAAACGCAGTCAAATGCCACGTGTTGGCTCCTCCCGGCTTGAAGAGGTCATGGGTGACTGATTCGCGTGCTTTTGGTGGCGGGAACCGAGCCTTCTCCAAGCAATAAATAGGACTCCTCGCCCCTCACTTCAACACACACCACTTGCGCATCATTCTATTGTATACACTAGTTCTCTTAGTCCTTAGTGGAGTTAGGCTATAGAGAGGAGATCCTCTAGTCCCAAGTCCAAGTTGGAAAAGGTATGGCTTATGTATCTTTTCTTATATTTGTGACTTTATGCATAATAAAGATATTATCTTTAGTCTTCTTTTATTCACATACTTGGATGAAGCGTTTCTTGTTTGATTGTGGATTCCATGTATGTGGTAGGAGTAGTCTTTATGATTATGCCATATGACTCTTAATCTATCATCATAAACACTACCAACCCCCACTATAGTCTAATTAGTTATGATATGATCATGTTAATATGAATAACTTATGCAATGTTTCAACATTGGTTCAACGATGTTTAGGTTAGTCATTTCCTTAAGATGTCATGAATATTAAGGTATTTACTTAGTATGCTAGCATGGTGCTAGGATAGTAAGTAACATTGGATGTCTCGTAGACCCACGGATTGAAGAGGTAGGTAGTAGGTAGTGACAGCCCTATCTGTCCTTTGTAATCCTCCACATTAGGCTATGTATAGGTGTTGCTTGAGGTCAAAACGTGTCTGGTGACGGGATATATTGAACTAGTCTTTGGGAGAAGATGAGGTTCAACAACCAAGTTCGGGAGGAATTGTGGTTGAGTTGATCGGGAGGTCATGTAGCATGTTTGAGTCAAGAACAATGCATATTAAGGTATCGTGGACATCATTGGAAGGTATTTGCACGTGTGCAAGGGGTGCATGGACATGGAAACATGGTTCCAAGACGTGGTGAAGAGATATGGATGAGAAGATGTGACCGGAAAGGTTCAACCGACTAGATTATACCTCAGGTTGCGGCTGAGGTGGTTATGGTTCGTTTATGGAAGGTTTTGAGTTTGGTTTTGGTTAGATTTCATGTTGAGAACTAAGCTGAGTTGTTTTAGGAATGTTTAGGACATTCCTAAGGTGTTTGGAGGTTTTAAGATTGCTTCGATCTGCGTATGGAAGAGTTTTGAGCGGTTATGGAAAGTTTCAGTTGAAACTGAGTAGGAGTAGCAGTCCTAGTTAGGATTGGGTTGGTCTAAGGGCTGATTATATAAGCAAGGAAGGCTAGAGCTCGTGAAGACGACTTTGGATTGTTCCTCTTGTGTCTTTCTTGAATAAAATTCGTAGTTTATAGGAGCTTTTGTGCCTTGTTGTCACACCTGGTATTCTAGTGTGACGCCCGGTTCCGAAAAATGAACCAAGCTAACACATATGTGTGCCCAGGATGTTCATCACACATACACGAGTGCAATCACAAATGATATACAGAAAATTACCACAAAACAAGATTAATTAACCAAATTTTATTACACAAACCAGATTATCCTCAAATACAAGCTCTAATGAATATTAATGACAAGTTCAACTAATGCAGCAGAAATAAGCTAATTAAGCAAACTTAGCAACTAAGCAGCATAAGCGATAGGGAATGTATGCGCAGCTCCAATCAACACCACAGGCAAAGCTGACGGTAGACACAACCTAGAACTCCGCATTATCACCATTAAACTCCCAATCCTGACCTGCAACTATTGGAGGGGATTGCAAGAGTGAGTACATGTCGTACTCAGCAAGTGTGGAAAGTATGACATGTGGCTGATTCAAATGACGACAATAATAAGGGCAAAGTGCTGAAAAGTACATAAAAACATTTAAAAAGCAATATATATATTATATGTATGTGAGGTAAACCCATCATAATCATAAGTAATACCATAATACCAATCTGAATTCACTACCATCATCAATAATTCCATATTTCACCATTGTCAATATACATATTCAATACCAGAAATTAATCCATAACCATCCATAACCATTACCAAACCATAACCATCCCAAATTCCAATTTCCCTCTAATCATGGAAGTTGTCCAGGTGCTCACAAACGGGAGCACGACTATCATGATAGTTTATTTAGACTCTGCAGAGTTTGTACCTCTTTACCCACGTGTTTGTGATTTCATCACCCGTCGGCGACTAAAGAACCTCCCTCATGCCAATTACACTTCCTTTGGTGTATGGACAAGAGATCACAAAATAGCCTTTACAAAGGGATTACTAGCCGATTCAGACCCCACTGAGGTTTCACCGGTGGCGATGTCTCCCGCAGAGCACATCTTCAACCAAGGGCCCCCTCTTGAGCCATTCGGATCCTAGGGTTGTCCCACCAATCATCAACAAACCCAATCCGACTAACCCTTCCCCGAGCATCCACAATTGTCCAAACAGCACTAGCAAAGCCCTAATTAATCAGCTATGTTGCACCCATACTTGGCCTCGTGGTGACACTGTAGTCCTGGCTTATTCTCGCATGAACCGGTCCTTAGATCTAAAGCAAGCAAACCACCATAACATCCAACCCATCCACATACCAGGCTTGCTTAGATCATCCATTACCATATCATATTTAACTAGTTCATGTTAACCATAATCTCATCCATGCATAATTAAATTGAGTGGTATAATTGTTTTCCATCCCAGTTGATTAAGCAAAGCAAAAAGGTAAAAGCCCTTTCCGACTCTCTACCATATATTCCAGGTGACAAGGATGGTTTAGCAAATCTAGTCAACTTCCTACCATAGGATTCCCATCAAATTGACACAAGCATGCAGTTTGCAAACAAAACATTTATTTTAAAAACAGGATCAATATGCTTCAAGGACACTTGCCTTGCTCTTGCTATTGATCAGGATCAAAGCCTTTGAACTCTTGATGCTGTAGACCCTCCGCGGCACTTTCTAGCGCAAATCCGTCTAATCCACACAATAAACATACAAGACAAGAAACAAAATCAAAGATTGCACAAATATTACTCAATATGACATGACATGCATGATTAATGCAAATGCAAGGTAGAACTTGTTACTATATTGCTTTTAATGATCTCTAACTAGTTCTAATAGCTTTTAACAAGTTTATACAGGTTTGTAGTTGATTAGATCAAATTTTAGAGTCAATTCAACACAATTTAACCAGGAAGATTGGACTAGTCCGCTAGGGACCGGACAAGTCCGCACTTGACGAGATCAGCAAATTAGGGTTTTCTAGATCGACGTGAATTTGGAGATTAGGGGTTGAATTCACGTAAGGAAAAGATAATAGAAGGTATACCAGGTGTTTGGAACTCCAATGAATCAAGAAACTTGGAGGTAGTACTTGGATCTTGATGATCTAGGGTTGGTGATGAACTTGGAGATGAATTGGTGGTGAAGGACGAAACTCGGTGGAGATCTTGATCCTCTTTCATTTCCTCCAGTTATTTCTTCTTGCTTGGGATCTTCTCCTCCCTCCTTGATGGTGGCTCTCCACGAACTAGGGTTTGGGTGGGTGGAAAAGTGGCAAATAGATGTCAAACCAAGGGGTGGGGTTGTTTATATAGAGGTGGAGGCTAGGGTTGGATGGATTTCGAGTTTGGGATAAGTAGAGGCCGGTTTAGAGTCCCACATGGGCTCTAAAAGAGTTGGGCACGACGTCCCTAGGCCCACTTAACGTGAAACCCAAGAAACAAGTCGTAAAACAAAAGATCAATTCAGAGTCACAAAATATCGGACAAGTCCGGACAGGACTGGACTAGTCCGAAATCGTCCAGAGAGAAAATCGGACAAGTCTGGCCAAACATCGGACAAGTTCAAATTTGAACAGAAAGGAAAACAGACAAGTCCGCTGGAACACCGGACTAGTCCAGAAAAGTCCAGGGACTTAGCAATTTTCAAGGATTCTTGGAATATCGGACTAGTCCGCACAAAATCGGATAAGTCCGAAAGTTTCCAGTGCCAAAAATCGGACTAATCCGCAGCAAAAACGGACAAGTCCGTTTTTAGTCAGAGAGAAATCGGACTAGTCCGCAGCAAAAATGGACTAGTCCGCACTTTCCTACGTTTTAAGTGCGGTTTTGTCCCAAATCAATTTTAAACTTGTTCCTCTTTATGTGGATTAATGTTAAGCATGTATATGAATGTATGCAAGGCATGATGCATGGAAATAAGGGTGTTACATCTAGAAGGCAACCTGATGCTTTCCACATGTATGTCAGGATCAGTTGAATTCATACATGTATAGACGAAAGTGAAATACCATTAAATAGTACCATGTTCGAGTACATCATCTTATTACATAAATGACCATCCAGGTCTAAAGAAAAGTACATAAGCAACAGAAAATAAATAAAAGGGCTCCAAGCACAGGCGTTGCACGGGGGATACACCAACCTAGAACATCTCATCTAGATCTTCGTAGAAGTTTTTGTTCTTCACCTCTTCATCTTCATATACTAGGGGAAAAATTATGCAACTAACAAGTTTGAGTTCCAACGCTACTCACAAGTGGGGAAGTTTATGTTATGAGGTTCATAACAAGGAAGGCAAATAGTGGTAAAGCACTATAGCAATTACAACCTACCCTTAATGTTGTTAAGCACCTACATCTAGGTGAAACCCATCAATAAACCAATGATGATAAGATATTTCCCAAACTACCATTCACCATTTAACCGTGTGTGCTAATTATGAACTTGGTCCCAAGCCGCTCGTGTCCGTGAGCACGGCTGTCTAGACAGTTTGACAAAACTCTGCAGAGTGTGTATCATTTACCCACAGTGCGTGATTTCATCCCCTATTACCAGGTGGACTAGGTAAACCCCCCTGTCGCTCGTGGTAGCTAACCACATTGCACAGTTCCATATGTGTGTGGCCAGGAGATCACTAAGAGGTCTTTTTGATAGTTCTCCCGACTTGCATTGACACTCTGAGGTTTCACCGCTCCGACACCTGGAGTCTATTTTACCTCTGCCAGGAGAAGCCCCCTCTTGAGCCATACGGATCCCAAGGCATCTGAACCAATTCCCAGCTCGTTCGATTACCAACGCTTCACCGGGAGAGACCAAATTACTAAACCAAGTTGTTCCATATACAACCCTGTGGCGATACTGCATGGCTTAGCAACTTCCTCCATAACCTGGTCCTTAGAATCTGATAGGTGTGAAACCCCAAACCAATGTCTTGTGCATGCATGCACCATACCAGTCAACACCTCCTATCAGATTCCTATTAACTACTTCCATTATTGCCAACAGCTCATATTTCATAGTAGATCGAATATAACATGTAGACAAATTGATTCATATTCAATTATTCATGGCTAAACATGAACTAGTTAATATTAATCCACCCAAACCATGGCGACAAGGAATACTGTGGAAAATCTAGGGAGAACATAACATGGGATTCATTTTTTTTTAATTTAGCATGCATCTAACTAAAACTTAACAAAAAGGGTGCAAGATGGTCAAGGAAAACTTGCCTCCAGAGTAAGCTTGGTGGTCGACGGGAAACTGGTGCTCTTAAAGGTTGAAAGTTGGTTCTGGCCCCGACTCTAGATACGACGTTGCACATAAAATGACAAGAACAATCACAAAATCATACATTACAATTACACAAACATAAAATCCTATGCATTTATGATTTTATTGATAATTTTGGATCATAGGCATAATTATTTATTATTGATAATTTGGAGTTAAATGTGATAATTTGGTGAAAATACATTTTTAGTAATTTTAATACAATTTTTATATTTATTTGAAACCTAATATCATTTCCTAGAATGTTTTCATCTTCAAAAATATGCTTAAAATAGATTTCCAACATGAAATATGCATTTTCTAATTTTTACAACAATTTTAATATTTATATCTTATGTGCAAATTAATTTCTATGATTTAAATACACTTACAAAGCATTTTTATACAAAAATAAGCAATTTAATTATATTATTAAAAATAATTCAGAACTAGATATTAATAACAAATATTTATGGAGTTGTTTTTGTAATATTTAATGTAAACTATGGACTTTTATTTATGTTTAGATATTTTTAGGGGCTTTTCTGCAAAAAACAGAATTACTCCAGATGCTAAATATTAATTTTATAAAGTACAGGGGTTAATTTAAAATTTTCTAGTATTTAATTTCATATTTTCTAATATTCCACAGACTTTTTTTTATCAAATTTTAGTTTATTATTCAGTCATTCCCTAATTTCCAAAAAGGTCAATGTTACTTTTATAAAAATTTGGGCCAAACTGTGAATGGTTTCAAATGTCCAGGGGGTTATCTGAAAATTGGCCAATGGTTATGCTGGATTCAATTTGGGCCGTTGGATTTTAAATGGGTGGCCCAAATTTAAAATAATCGAAGGGGTAAGTTATGATCTAATCTTGGCCGCACAAACGAAATGGACGGTCGACATTCGGCCATGTCATCCTTATGGCTCCAGGCGGCAGCGCGCAGTGGTGCAGAGCGCCGGCGGTGGCCCAAAACGCGCAACTACACTCGAAAGAGGACATCTCTAGGTTAGAAAAGAGAGAGAAGGGCAAGGGAATCTCACCGAGAGGTGTCGCGAGGCCAGAAACGGAGCAGAGGCTAGTCGGCGACGGTGAGCGGCGGCGAAATCCGACGGCGCCTGACGAAGTCGGCATCGCGACAACGTTCTCCCCAAGAGATAATGTCCGGCGAGCTCCTGAGAACATGGCAAACATGTTAGGAAAGCTTTCGTGGTGTAAAATTAGATGAATCGACGGGAACGGAGGCGCCATTACCGAGCTCGACGGCAGCTAGGGTTTGAGGTGTCAGGGAGACGAGTTTAGAGGGAAATCGACTCAGGTTTTATACGGGAATGGAGGAGTAACGCATGGCAAAATCATGGGGCACTATCCCGCACTTGATTGAGGAGAAACGGGCGACATTGAATGGGAGCGAGTGGGGCGGCGCTGGTGGGTGCGGGTTACAGAGCGGGCGGTGGTTTCGGGGGAGACGAAGTTGACATGCGGGGCCCAGTCACCAAAGAGAGGGAGACAGGGGAGGCGCGGGCGGGCCGGCGCAATGAGGGAGTGGAGTTGGGCCGAGGAGGGGAAATTGGGCCCAGGTGAGGTTTTTCCTTTTTCTTTTCCTTTTCTCTTTTGTTTTTCTTCCATTTTACCGAGTTGAATTTTAAATCAAAATTTCTAACGAATTTGAATTTCAAAAATTTCACACATACAATACACATGATGTATTTGCCTTATATGACTTTTATACCAAAATAAATCATTTTATAGCTCTTTTAAAAATTCATTTTACATTTTTTTTCTCCAAAATTTGGGTGTTACACTTGTTCGTCCGACTTGTTTTCATCAAGTCTTTCTCGTCGAGTTTCTGTGCTGCCCGACCTTTCTTTGATGTTTTGATAGTAAATCGCATTTCACAAATCCAATTGATGTTATTGTTTTTGTGTTATCTTCACAACTTAATACTCTATCATTTTTGAAAATTTCACGGTCATTGGATTTATGGTTTTTGCGTTACACGAGTTTCTTTGCAGTGTAGCAGATCTGTTTGCTCTCTGTTAGAACAGATTGACCTTTGCTCAAGGTTTTGGTCATAACTTGAGATTTACTCAATGTTTTCTTGTGATTCTTGTTTACGTGTCTTCATGACTTAATTCTCTATGATTTACACTGATTTGTCACGTTTTGAACACGTTGAAAACATTCACACATACGGTTTCTCTATCAGATTGATTTTCTGTTGAGGGGTTTTCGTTGCTTCGGCTGAAAAAGTTTTAATCTAACATTCACCCCCCTCTGGTAGCTTTTAACGTGCTCTTTGATCCTACAATCAAAATCATCAATAGAGGAATGCAATAGTGTGGACTTCATTTTAGGATTCTTGATGGCAATTGTTGCCATCTCTTTTTCATTTTTGGAGGAGGACTCGTCGTTTGAGTCCCACTCCTTGTCGACGTGTGCTTGGTGTGATTGCTTCTGCTTCTTGAATACTTTCTTCTCTTGTGGCTTTGACTCTTTCTTATTATTATTATTATCTTCATATTGGCAATCAACCATGAAGTGATCATATTCGCCATAGTTGTATCAAGTACGCGAGCTTTGGATTTTCCCTTGTCTTTAGTTGAGTTGTCACCTTTTCTTCTTCTCATCGTGCGCTTGAACCTTTTAATGAAGAGCACTATTTCTTCATCATCCATATCAGTGCTTACATCTCACGGGCTTCCTTTGCCTTGGGCTTGCTTGTTGCCTTTAGAGCAACCTCTTTTTTCTTGGATGAGGTAAGCTCCATAAGATCTTTCACATATTGATCTTCTTTTTCCATCAACTCATGTTTATAATTTTTCCAAGAACCTCTTTAGGGTCATTTTGTGGAACTTCGGGCTTTCTTTTATCATTGATCACAAAGTCACATGGTGGGGCATGAATGCCCTTATCATCCTCTTGACAACCTCATGATCAGTCCACTTCTTGCTTCCATAGGCACAAATTTTGTTGATAAGTGTCTTCATACGGTTGTACATTTCTTGAGGAGTTTCACCATCCTCAATGGAAAATCTCCTCAATTCTCACTCAAGCATCTCAATCGTTGCTTCGCAGACAGAGTGGTTGCCTTCACACGCGGTCTTGAGGGTGTACCATATGTCCTTGGCACTCTCTAGTCCATCCACCTTGGTGAACTCCTCTCGGCTCAAGGATGAGGTGATCACTGCAACAGCTTGTGTTGCGATAAATTGCTTGTTCTTGCTCCGAGGTGAGTTCATCTTTGTTCGGGATATCTAGACATGTGTATACTATATTCCAAAGACTTGGATTAAGTGAGATAAGACGCATTTTCATGTTGTATTTCCACATAGTATAATATTTTCTATCAAAGTGAGGAGGTTTTCCCAAAGGTATGGAAAGAGAATGATTATTAGTATTGAGGCGCTCATAATTAAAAGGATATTGGGAGTAGCCTTGGTGACTACTCCCTTTTGGCTTCTCATCTTCATTCTTGCTCTTTTGGCTCAAGAGTTTCTTCCTAAGAAGTACCTTGAGCTAGTTGATTTCTTCATCATTATGCTCGTACTCCTTGAGTACATCGAACACTTTAGTCTGATGAGCATCTCCGTCGATGGGCATTTCCAGATTTTTATTTTCCTTCTCGTTGCCCATCATCTCTCCAAGCGATTAGTCTCTTATAGAGAATCCGGCTATGATACCAATTGAATGCGGCGTAGAGGGAGGGTGAATAGGCTTTTGAAATTTTTCCTGAGACACTTAGGAAAACTGATCAAATTCAGTAAGGCTGGACTAGTCTGGTGTTATCACAACACCTACAGAACATGACTCTTTTTTGGTCTTTTCCTCAAATAGTAACACAGTAGAATATGTAAATTAACTTTAGAGTGATCAGCTAATGTATATGATAGTTAAGTTTCATGAGAATCACAAATTTAATGCCAAATAGGAGATTGATCAATTTGTGTTCTAACTAGTTGCAAGTATGAAAGAAGTAAATAACAGGCACAAGACATGGCAATTTTTACTGAGGTTCAATCCCACACAAGCGATCTACGTCCTCATTGAAGAGCTCACATAGAGCCGGGTCTCAACCAACCCTTCTCTCGTCAAGTCACCATGAAGGCTGACTTGGTCTCCCCTATCAACGGGGTAATCACCATGTCAATGGGACAACCTCACAAGCTGAGGACTCCCACAAGATTACAACAAAATAACTGATCAAACACACTCGAATGATGTACAAGAATATCAGGAGTGTGAGATAGATCAAATCCAAGAGCTCAAGATCGCGTAGACGTCGCTCTCCTTTTCCCAAATTTCAAATCCACAAAGATTGAACTTTTACGGCCTTAGATGTGTGGAGAGGAGTGTTTTCATGCTCTTGGGAGGTGTGACGGTGCTAGGGTTCTTGGTTTGTTGTTATGGGGCCATGTATCTCTTATTTATAGACATTTTGAAAAGTTACCATTTGAATTTCGACGCCCAGACTAGTCCGCTATGGAGTACCATACTAGTCTGGTGTGCTGAGTGAAATATGGGTGAAGTTGTGCAGCACACTAGAAACTCTTATCTGTGTAAGTGTACCGAACTAGTCCGCACAGGATCGGACTAGTCCATTTTGTGTTCAGAGAGAAATCGGACTAGTCTGGCAAATATCGGACTAGTTCGGTGCTGGTGAAAACTGCAGGAATATGGGACTAGTCCGGAGCTGTAGACTTGTCCGTTTGTGCACCAGAGACAAATCAGACTAGTCCAGACAATATCAGACTAGTCCAGTGCATGTGAAAGTGAAGGGGAAAAACTAGTCCTCATTTGAGGACTTGTCCGCTTGATCACTAGAGGAATATCAGGCTAGTACGTCCAATATTGGACTAGTCCGTTGTCAACTTAGATTGGTATCGGACTAGTTTGGTGCTTGGCTAGGTTTTTAGTTAAGTTTTAGCCCTTACTCTCAACGCGAAGACTTGAGCTCTTGGGGGTGTGTCTCTCACACACACCCTATACATTTAAGACTACTCTTTACATCTATTTTCTACTTGTGTTCTTCCCTTCTTGATTCTCATTTTTCACCTTTTTGCACATTTAGTTCCATTATTCGAGATCTGCTCTCAACTCAACAAATTTCATTAGAATCTAGTTTGGTTGTCATCAATCATTCAAAACCCACAACGATGTGCTTAGATGCACTTTCAATCTCCAACGCCAACACCGTTTCTCTACTGCACTCCTTGTAGCGTGGTTGTACCATCGTTCGGTATAGTTCCACGACGGTGCTTCCCACCTGGCGCTCGTCCTAGCGAAACTTCGATCCAGCATGTTACCAGGGTCCAGGGGTGCTTCGATCGAGCATTTGTCAATCTGGTGCTCGTCCTTGTTCCAGGCATCCTCACCGCTTCAATTTGTGTGATCTGTTCTTTGAAAAGAGAGAAAGTAGGGTCAGTTCATGTTGCCGTGAACAAGAGTCATGTGCACAGCATCAAACAATTTGTACGTCCGCACAAAAATATAACAAACTTGATGTTGGATCTTCCCTACGTGCACACATGAAGTCTACCAGAATTTTTTTTCTCTGTGTCATTTTTTGCATGTCATGAAAATTAAATTGGATATTTCAAAATTTGATGGAGAAATCAGCCTCTCCATATGGCAGGCTCAGATGAAAGTTGTTGCGTGCGCAAAGTCTTGAATGAAAAATCTAAAGATATGACAGATGATAAATGTGAGGAACTTGATGAAAAAACTTTGTTCGCCTTGCAGCTCTGTTTGGCTACAAATGTTTTGCGTGAAGTCTTGAGTGCAAAATCAGCCGCGGAATTGTGAAAGAAATTGGAAGAGCTTTATATGACTAAAAGTCTTGCAAACAAGCTCTGTCTCAAGGAACGTCTGTACACTATTCGCATGACGGAAGGTATGTGACACCCGGTTCCGAAAAAGAACCAAGCGCGACGAATATGTGTGCTAAGGATGTTCAACATACATACACGAATACATCACAAACAATATACATAAAATTACCACAACACAAATTATTAAATAAGTACTTTTATTACAATACTCAAAAGATCCTCAGATTACAACTCTAATGATCATTATTATTGATAAATCTGAAACTAATGCAACGGAAATAATCTAACATTAAGCTAAGCAACTAAGCATAGGGGATAGCGCAGCTCCAAGCAACACCACTGACAAGTCGACGGCATCACACAACCTAGTTCTCCGAATTATGTTCAGGGTACTCGCAAACATCACCTGAAACTCTTGGTGGGAAACTTGCAAGGGTGAGCACATGTCGTACTCAGCAAGTGTGGGATATAATGACATGTAGCTTAAACAAGGAATGATAATAAATAATGACCATTTGCTGAAAAGTACATTTAAAATATATAAAAAGCATCTACAATGTCTATGTGAAATAATCCCATCTTATCCTAAATAATTAACATAGTATGAAACCATCATCAATTATCCATCATACACCAGATTCTTACCATCATCACTAACCATGACCATTTATTACCATTCAATTCATAACCATAACCAAACAATCCCAAATCCCAAGCTCCATTCTAATCATGTAGGTCATCCGGGTGCTCTTAACCGAGAGCACGACTATCATGATAGTTTTAACACTGCAGAGGTTGTACTGCTTTAACCACAAGTTCATGACTTCGTCAACCGTCAGCGACTATAGAAGCCTCCTTTATGCCTATTACACTTCCTTAGGTGTATGGTCAAGAGAACACACAATAGTCTTTACAAAGGGATTACTAGCATATTCAGCCCCACTAAGGTTTCACCGGTGGTAATGCCTCCAACTGAGCACATCCAACCAAGGGCCCCCTCTTGTGCCGTTCGGATCCCAGGGCAGTCCCGCCATTATCGCAAACACAATCGACTCCCATTCCTCACTCTTCCAAATGATCCGTACAATGCTGGCAACATACCTAATTAATTGGCTAATCCGCACCCATACTTGGCCTTGCGGTGGCACTGTTGTCCTGGCTTATTCTCGCATGAATCAATCCTTAGATCCAAGGCAAGCAAATCCACCATATCTTCCAACCCAATCCACAGATCATGCTTCATCAGATCTCCTAAGTCTCATGTTACCAATTAACCATATTCATCAGTTCACATCATACATATATTCATTAATTGTTAAGCCATTTGGTTGTTTTCCCATCCCATTTAATTAGAGCGAAGCAAAAAGGTAAAAATACCCTTCCCAACTCTCTAGAATGTATTCCAAGTGAGAAGGATGGTTAAACAAGTCTAATAAACACCTATTTTGGGTTTCCCATCAATTTGACACAAGCATGCAATTTTGTAAACAAAACATTTAAAAATAGGATCAAAATGTTTAAGGACACTTGCCTTGCTCTTGAGATTGGTTTGGATCAAAAGCTTCGAAGTTCAGGTGCTGGAGGTCCTCGACAGCACCCTTTAGAGCAACACCTTCTAATCCGCAAAATAAACATACAAGACAAATATTACAATCCATAAATGCTCATATAGTACTCAATATATCATGACATGAATGAATAATGCAATTATGTGGTAATGCACGCTATTAGGTCGATATCATAGCCTACCAACTAGTCCCAATTAAGTATTAAATGTTAGATTAAGTTTTAAGTCATTTCGGAGAGTATTTAAGAAGTTCCAGAAATTTCCAGATTTGGGGGACCGGACTGGTCCACAGTGAGGTTGGACATGTCCGCTCTGAACCAGAGAGTTGAACGGACTAGTCTGCACTGGACCGGACAAGTCCGCTATGGTTAGGGTTTTGGTGAATTTCCAACTAGAGTATAGTTAAAGTTTATATGGAACCATATTTTACGTAGAAAAGATGGATCTAAGATATTTACTATGAATCTTAGGGTTCAGAATTCGAGGATTCGATGGAACTCGAGAACTTGACGTCTAGATCCAAAAAGTACGAAGAATTGGTGGACAATTGACGATGATGTCGATGAGTTGATGAAGATCGATCTTGCTTGATCCTCCTGCTTCCTCCTCCTTCCCCTGGCTGCAAGCCCCTCTCTTCCTGATGGAGTCTCTCACGAACTAGGGTTAGGGGTTTTCTTCAATTGTGGCAAAGAGATGAAAGGGTGGGTGTTGGGGTGTTTATATAGGGTGGAGATGGTAGGGTTTGGGTGGAATTTGAGTTTATGGTGGTGAAGGCCTAGGTGGGGTCCCACATGGGCTCCAGAGGGGTTAGGCACTATGTTCTTAGGCCAAATTAAGGTAAATACCCAAAATTCTGTCGGAAAGAAAGAAATAGAATCAGAGTCGGGCACACCGGACTAGTCCGCTCAGGTGTCGGACAAGTCCGATATGGGATAGAAAGCTGAACGGCCAAGTCTGGTGGAAATCCGGACAAGTCCAAACGGTTTCAGAAAGCCAAATGAACAAGTCCGGTATGGTGTCGGACAAGTCCGGAGGTTTGTCCAATTTTCAAAGTCCGAACCAAAGTGAGAAATTACCTAACAACTCCGAAGAGTTTTAGTAACGGATAACAGACTAGTCCGTACCTTTGAACGGACAAGTCCGAACAACAACAGAAACGGTTTTGGACTAATCCGGGGCCAAAAGTGGAAAAGTCCGAAGGACAACGAAGAGTAGAACGGACTAGTCCGGGGTCCAATCTGGACAAGTCTGCACCGATACAAGTTTTAATTGATGTTTTGCTTCTAATTCATTTTAATCTTATTCTTTTTTGTGTTGCTTAATATTAAACATGTATAAGAATGTATGCAATGTATGATGGTTGAAAATGAGGGTGTTACAAGGTACATCTATTTAGTCATATAACACTGAATTTAATTCAATTTGTGTTGATCTTACAAGTTTGGATGTGGCAATTGATGATGATGATAAGGAAATTTTGTTGGTAATTTCTTTGATCACTTCATTTAAGCATTTTAAAGAGATTATGCTTTATGGCAATAATACCTCACTTGACTTTGAGAATGTTAAGTCAAATTTGTTGTCTAAGGAGAAATTTGATACTGATTCTCATTCTGAGCCTAAGGGTGAGCGTTTAATTGTTCGAGGTTGTACTCAACAAAGTAAACCCAACCTTTTTTGCTGTTATTGTAAAGGTAATACTCATGAGATCTCCCAATGTTTGAAGCCAAAAATAAGGAAGAACGAAAGAAAAAGAAAGAATTTAATAAATCTTTTGTCGAGGCTAGTATTGCTGACAATCTGGATAGTGGAGAGTCACTTGTGGTCACCTCTAATGTTGAAAAACATATGTCTTGGATTCTTGATTCAACTTGCTCTTTTCACATTTGTTCACATAGAGAGTGGTTTTATGATTATTCTCATATTCACAATAGTGATGTTATTATTGGTGATAAATCTTCACTTGAAATTGCTGGAATTGGTTCTATTCAAATTAAAGTCCATGATGGTACTTCTAAGACCTTTACCAATGTTCATTATGTTCCTAAATGATGAGAAATTTTATTTCTTTGGGCACCTTAGAAGCAAAGGGATTCAAATTTTCTGCCGATGACGGTGTTCTTAAGATCTCTCAAGGCAACCGTGTGGTTTTGAAGGCAAATCGTATGAATAATATGTATTACTTGCAAGAATCCATAGTTACAGGCACTGCAGCAATTTCTATTGGATCCTCCATTCAAAAAACTAAGATCTGGCATATGTGTTTATGACATATAAGTGACAAAGGTATGCATCTCCTGCATAAAAGATGTTAATTCGACGATATTGGTAAATTGAAATTTTGTGAACATTATGTTATTGGCAAACAAAAGAGGGACGTATTCTCTTTATCTACTCATTGCACTAAAAGAATTCTTGATTATATTCACTATGGTCTTTGGGGTCGTGCTCTTGATTCTTCCATTGGAGGTTGTGAATATATGATCACTTTTATTGATGATTTTTCTCGTAAAGTATGGGCTTATTTTTTGAAGCATAAAAATGAAGCTTTTCCTACGTTCAAGTTGTGGAAAACTTTAGTTGAAAATCAGACTGGTAGAAAAATCAAGAAATTGAGGACCGATATTGGATCGAAATTTTGTAGTGGTGAGTTTGATTCTTTTTGTGCCAATCATGGTATTGATACACACAAGACTATTCTGGATACTTGTCAGCAAAACGGTGTTGTAGGAAGGATGAATCGTACCATTCTGGAGAGAGCCCGTTGTATGCTTTCTAATGCTGGCTTATGGAAAAAAGCAAAGTTTGTGGGCTGAAACCGCTGCTATAGCTTGTTATTTGATTAATCACTGTCCTAATTCAGCGACTGATTTTAAAATTCCAGAAGAGGTATGGGTAGGTGAACCTGTTGATTATTCCAACCTTAAAATTTTTTGTTGCACTGCTTATGCTTTGATTATTCCAACCTTAAAATTTTTGTTGCATAGCTTGTGCTCATGTTAACAATGGAAAATTGATGCCTAGAGCTCAAAAATGCACTTTTGTTGGCTATAGTTCTGGTGTCAAAAGATATCATTTATATTGTTTCGATTCTAAAAAAGTGATTGTTAGTCGTGATGTTACTTTTGATGAGAGTACATTCAAATCTGAAGGAGATGTTATTACTACTAGTTCTTCATCCACACCTATGCCTCAAACTGTTGTTCAAAATATTGAGGTAGAATTACCGGTTAATGATGATTCTGTTGCTTCTTCTACTACACAGTCAGATGCTATTTCAGCACCTCCTGTTATAAACAATCACTCAATTGCAGTTGATAGACCTAGAAGCAATATTGTTTTGCCACATCGATATCGTGACACTGATGGTATGGCTCATTATGCTTTTATTATCATTCAAGATACTAATGGTGCATTTAAATCTTCTTCTTATTCAGAAGCTATCTCATATGATAATTCGTCTAAATGGTTACTTGCTATGAATGATGAATTTGAGAGCCTTCAAAAGAATTCTACGTGGGACTTGGTTGAGCTTCTTGCAGGTAAATTACCTTTAAAGAGCTAGTGGATTTATAAAATGAAGGAAGGTATACCTGGAGTTGAACATGCAAGATTTAAAGCTCATCTAGTTGTGACAGGTTTTCAACAAAAGGAAGGTGCTGATTTTAATGAGGTTTTCTCTCCTGTGTTTCGTCACTCCTCTATTCGAGTTATGCTTGCAATTGTTGCTATGTTTGTTTTGGAGCTAGAGCAACTTGATGTCAAAACCGACTTTCTTCATGGAGATTTAGATGAGGATATTTATATGACACAACCTGAAGGTATTTCTGCTCCTCATTAAGATTCATTATGACAACCATAGTGCTATTTGTTTGACCAAGAATGACATGTATCAATTCAAGACCAAGCACATTGATATCAAGTATCATTTCATTCGTGATGTTGTCGCAGAAGGCAAGATTGTTGTTCAAAAGATACATATAGACAAAAGTTCTGCAGACATGCTTACAAAACCATTATCTAATACCAAGTTCAAGCATTTTCTTGACTTGGTATTCATGGAGTTTAGCATCCTAGTGGTGTTTGAGAGACAATTTCTATATATTTAGAGTCAGAAGGAGATTTGTTGAGTATGACTCTATCTATTGTACGCCTATAAATAGGTCACCCTTGTACATGTACTACAACACACATAATAGATTTGTTTGCCGTGGTTTTTTTCTCTCCACCTTGGTGGAGTTTTTCACGTTAAATCTATGTGCCTTTTTTCCTTAACGCCATGTAAATATTATTAAAATGATTCATTTATTTCCAAATTTTACAGCTACACATATGCTATCATAGCTGCTCAAGAATGAAAATGGCCCCATGTAATCTTTACAATGTTGCAGCCACACATCATGCTTCAGTGCAGGATCGACATTGTGAGTAGGTTCGTAGCAGATTACCAAATGCTAAACAAAAAACTGCAATCTATTGACTACATCAATAGTACATTTTGAAATAGGCTTCCTGGTATTATAATCATCATATACAGAGTAAATTGAGGCCTAGAGATGAATTATATTTTGAAATTATCAATAGTAAGATGAAATTGGATAAAATTAACTATGAAAAAAATCTCTCCACAACACGTAATGCAGCAGAATACTGCAACACCCTCTATTCCAGAAACATTCTGAAAGTTATAAATTAGAGATGAAGTACCATTCATATGAAATCGACCACTAATTCGTTATGGTATAGACCGCCAGGTTGTTCTTCGTTCTTAGCTATGCACCTTAAGTAAACAACTGCAAATTGTCAACTGGGGTTAAAAGGGCACCAAACATATGCTTACTAATTACCGATCACTGAAGTAAGTCGGTAGAGTCTCACCACTTGTGTTCCGGGAGTCCTAAGTGTTAATGGACAGGTAATGTCGCAGAACTAGATAATTCCATTAGGTCATAGAGGGTTACAATATATAGAGGGAGAGACTCCTAGGGTTGGCCGGCGGCTAGGGGGAAACCCTAGGGGCGCCAGCCCCTGTTGCCTTGGGCTGCAAGAAGCTCCTATAGGTTGGGCCTACCTCATGCAGGAGGAGGGCCATCATACTAAGTAACCCAATACACTAAGCCCCCTCTAACACCCCCCCCCCCCCCCCCCCCCGTAGTCACAACTCATCCATCACAAATGTTGAGACTGGACCGAAACTCATTAAGCACTGAGGAGGGGAGACCCTTTGTAAAGATGTCATCAAAACATGGAGGACACAGACTTGACCAATGGCAACCTTCTCTCGGATGAAATGAAGATCAATCTCCACATGCTTCGTGCGCTGATGTTGAAAGGGGTTGGTGGGAAGGTACACAGTGCTGATGTTATCGCAACATACAAAAGTGTAGCCTGATGTAGAAGTCTGGAGCTCATGCAAGAGTTGGCGCAACTAGGTGGCTTCAGCGACACCATTTGCGATAGCACGGTACTCGGCTTCGGCATTGGAGCGAGAGACGACTGTCTAATGCTTGGCAGACCAGGAGACCAGATTGTCCCTGAGAAAGACGGCATAACCTCACGTGGAGCAACGAGTACCCGGGCAGCCAGTCCAGTCAGCGTCGATGTAGACGACCAGGTCGGAGCTGGTCGAGTGATGTAGAAACAAGCTGAAGTTAGGCGTCCCATGAAGATAGCGCAAGATCCACTTCATGGCCGTCAAGTGGAGCTCTCGAGGGTCGTGCATGTGCAATCTTATATGTTGTACAGCACACGCGATGTCAGGTCGTGTGAACGTCAGGTACTGGAGGGCTCTTGCAATGCTCCGAAAACTGGAGGCGTCTGCAAACGGAGGCCTGGAGTCATCAGCCAACTTTGCCTGGAGGTCGACTGGAGTCGTACAAGGCTTGTAGTCCATCCTGACTGCCCGCTTGAGCATGTCCAGTGTGTAGGTGCACTGGTGGAGGAACAACTCGCCTGGTCGATGCTCGACGGTGATGCCGAGTAAGTGGTGGAGAGGCCCAAGATCTTTCATGGCGAATTCTCACTGAAGAGCGATAATAGGATGACTAAAAAGCTCTTTGCTGGATGCAGTCTGGATGATATCATCAACATACAGTAGAACGTATACCATCTCTAAGTTGCGTTGGAAAATGAACAACAAGGTGTCTGACTTGGCTTCAATGAATCCCAGTGTGGTCAGATAGCTGGTGAAACAACTGTACCAGTTCCGGGGTGCTTGCTTAAGCCCATATAAGGACTTGTCCAAGTGAAAAACCAGGATGGGGTGAGATGGATTGGCGAAACCCGTGGGCTAGCAGCAGTAGACCGTCTCAGTGAGGGTGCCATGGAGGAAGGCATTCTTCACATCAAGCTGCTGAATCGGCCAATCGTGGGAGACAGTAGTAGCGAGCACTGTGCGCACGGTGGCCGTTTTTACAATCGAGCTGAAGGTCTCATCATAGTCGATGTTTGGTTGCTGAGTGAAACCCCAAAGAACCTAGTGAGCTTTGTAGCGATTGAAGGTTCCGTCGGCGTGGAATTTGTGCGTGAAGACCCATTTGCCGGTGAAGATGTTGGAGTTCTGAGGTTGTGGAACAAGGTCCCAGGTCCCATTACTCAGTAGAGCCCTCATCCTCCATTGCCACACGCCAGTTGGGGTCGGCGAGGGCAACACGGACAACGGACAAGATCGGAGATGGTGTCAAAGGCGCATTCCTGGTAGCGAGGATGAGTCAATCAGGTAGCACTCGAAACCCATACTTCGCTCGTGTGATCATCCAGTGAGGATTCTCTAGAGGAATGACAGGCACCACTACACCCTTTCCTCTCATAGGAGGTCACTGAGGAGAAGGTTGTGTAGTGATACCCGCAAGAGTGGGTTGCCACAGACGTCAGACATAGATGATCGGTGACACCGACCACTAATGGGAAGGCGGGCCATCTGGTACACTGTCAGTGCAACAGGAGTGGCAAGAGCCATGCATGGCACGACAGTGGAAGTCGAGGCCTCACGTGGTGCAGCAGTCGGTGCCACTCAGGGCAGAAATCCCGAAGGGACTGCCAGAGCGGGAAGGGGAGCCAAAAAGAGCTCGAATCCTAGAGGGAACTTCGGAGTTGGTTGCATGGTGCCACGGTACCTGCAGTGGTGAGTCGTGTTCCATCAGTGGGGTCCGTGGAACCAGAGTTACAAAGAAAATCTAGGTCAGTTAGATTGGGAGAGGCAGTGAGGGGGAAGTTGTCCTCATCAAAAATCACATGTCTAGAGATAATCATGCGGTTTGTGGAGAGATCAAGGCAGCGGTAGCCTTTATGATTAGAGGAGTAGCCAAGGAAGACACACCGGATAGAGCGAGGAGTGAGCTTATGGGGCGCAGTTGCAGCAGTGTTAGGGAAACATGCACAGCCGAAAACTTGGAGATGCTCATATGAGGGTGCGGACCCAAAGAGGGCGATGTGCGGACATGCAACCTGAATGGCCTTCGTCGAAAGGTGATTTAGGAGGTATGTAGCAATGTGCAGCCCTTCAGCCCAATAATGCCCGGGAAGGGAAGCCTGGATAGCAAAGTGCGGATGACATTATTAATGGAACGAATGATACGTTCAGCTTTACCATTCTATGGGGAAGTGTATGGGAACGACATCTGGAGCTATGTGCCATTCAACAAGAGGAAGTGTCGGGTGGAAGAATTGTCAAATTCATGCCCGTTGTCACTCTGGAAACAAGTAGAGACATAAGCAAACAAGTTGGACAAGGTGGCGAATGTGTCAGATTTATGATTTAGAGGAAAAGTCCATAAGTAATGAGTGAAGTCATTAAGAATGACCAGATAATACTTATAACCTGACACACTAATAACAACAGGAGATGTCCAAAGATCAAGATGCATTAAATCAAAAGCATGTTATGCACGATGAGATGAGCTACAAAAGGGCAACCTGGTGTGTTTTCCTAACTAACATGCATGACAAAAATCATGTTTATTGTTGGTGCACTGAATAAAAGATGACATAGATAAACTAGATAAGACATCAGACCCAAGATGACCAAGACGACGGTGCCACTTGGTGGGAGTGACAACAACAAGGGCTTGAGGGACAGCAGCAAGTTTGTCCACAGCACTAGAAAATGGAGTGAGAGACCCTGGAAGATGCATCATATACAACGGGTCGGTGCTATTCGACCTGACGGTCTTGGTTGTGAGATGCTTCACAGACAAACCAAACAGGTCAAATTCCATAGAGCACCAATTATCAGTTGTAAAACGATGAACAGAAAGAAGACTTTGAACTATGTCAGGAGCAAGCAAAATATTGTTAATATACAATGGCCCAGGAAGAACTGATTCACCTAGTGAGGTGATCAGAAGAGAAGAGCCATTACCTACAATGATTGATGAAGGATTGGATGAAGCTAAAGGACGAAGAGTAGAAATATTACCAACTAACAGGGTGGTGTGTGGCATCGGAGTCCACCACCCAGTCCTGGAACGAGGTAGGGGGTGAAGCACCATGGTGCTGAAAGAGTTGGCAAGTGACTATTGATCCCAGTCTGCGCCTAGACAAGGATTTTATCCCGAGGCTGAGGCAGCCTGCTAGTACAGCGGCTGCTAAGTTTGCCGGGACAGGGTGTCGGGAGACCCATAGGGGCCCGAAGTAGCCACGAAAGCCTGTGGACGCTGTTGTAGGGCCGTGGTACATTGTCATGTGCCCCCGCCACGAATGGCCTTAGCTCGGCCACGGTTCGTTGGTCTTGCCGTCAAGACCAGTGGGAGCGGTGGTTTGTCCAGAGGAGCCACCACAGCCTCCACCACCGTTGTTGTTCTTGCGGTTTTTATTCTTGTTCCGGTTGTCACCAGTGTTGTTGTTTCCACCACTGGGCGGCTGAGACAGAGTGGAGGACGGTGGCTTGGATGCTGGAGATGCAGCGTTAGAGTAGAGTGCTGTTGGGGCAGCCATAGATTCTGTATTGCCCATGTGGATCTCCTCCAGTAGTAGGTCATCCTGAACTTTGAGGAAGTTTGGAAACAACGGGTAGCGCCGAATGATGGCGCCCACGTGCTCGATTCGCTGGTTAAGCTCCCGGAGGATGTTGAGGATGAGGATGTGGTCTTCAACAGGTGCGCCAAGGTCGGCCAGGCCATCATCCATGGCCTTGAATTTACAGCAGTACTCATTGATCGAGAGGTCACTCTGAACAAAATTGCGAAAGGCAACATCAAGGTGAAGAGTACGTTGTTCACGGTTACCGAGAAACTGGTTCTCAATGGCGAGCTAGAGGTGGCACACTATGCAGCCACGTTCCTGGACCACCTGGTGAAGATCCATCGATATGGAGTTGCTCGGACCACCTGGTGAAGATCCATCGAGATGGAGTTGCCGATCTGTTATCCATCTGAATCCACCCCAGATCATTGGACGGAGCATTGTCCATGACATGATTGATCAGGGAGTAGTGTTGTAGGGCCTGCTCCATGAGATCACACCAGCTATAGCAATTGGTGGAGGAGGAGTCGAGGACGATGTTCACCAGCTGGCGGATGTTGAGCATGGCGGCTGCCTGAAGGTGAAGGCCGACGACGACCGTGTCTTCGTAGGTCAAAGGAGTTTTAGAGACGATGGTATGCGCTGACGGGCGGCGGTAGTTGTCTGCTCCAAGGCGATGTCCTTGGACTCCTCTTCCTCAAGGAGGAGGCGGTCGGCCTGGACGTGGTGACGGGCAGCAATAGTCAGTGCCTCGACGTCCTCGGCCTCCTTGATGATCATCTCTAACCGAGCACAGAGGGCAGCGGCCTAGGTGTCATCTGCCATGGTAGTTGCACAGGCAGAGAACCGGCGGCGGCGGTGGCTAGGGTTAGCGGAAGCAAAAAAGCAGGCTCTGATTACCATGTTAGTGGAGAGGTAATATCGCGAAATTAGATGATTTCATTAGACTAAAGAAGGTTACAATATAAAGAGGGGGATACCTCTATGGGTGGCCGGTGGTTAGGGGGAAACTCTAGGGGCGCCAACCCCTATTGCCTTGAGCAGCAAGAAGCTTCTATGGGCTAGGCCTACCTTATGCAGGAGGAGGCCCAACATACTATGTAACCCAATACTCTAACACTAAGTTCGAATCAGTCATCCTAAATTAAGCAAATTGAAGTGGATCAATGTTGTGTTTAAAGATCCGGTGAGCCGGCTTATATATTAAGCAGATGAGAAAAGCAGTACATGTGTTGGTGCACCCAGAAATACAAAAGTACTAAGTTTAGGACTGGGGAAGGGTGGGTGGATTCTAGAAGTCTATCCCTGCTGTAGATTTCCCACTGGGTTGTCCACTTTTCCAAGCATCTGCAAATCGGATGCCCCCACCTGTATCCAAAGCGCAGCCGTGTCCTTCTTTTCTTCCAACAGCTGGTCGAGCGTATTCTCCTTGGCGAACTCCCATGCATCAAGGAGAGTCCCCAATATTTCTTCACATATCGGGGTTCTAACAGAGGCCAGTTTAGTTTCTTGTAAGCACACCACCTTCGGCGAGGCGGCACGGATCATTTCTCTGTCGGCTGCACGTCGAACTGGGGCATTGAGGCCACAGATGTTCCAGTAACTAGGGAGACGACTAGTACATGATCAAGGACATAACCAAAAGCATTGATGCAACTGCTAGACTTAAACCCTAGATACAGAGATGGGAGTGACACTGAACAGGAACCTAAAGCTCATGCAAGCAGAGAAAGCAGCAAGCAAGAGGAGGGAGACATACACCTACAAGCGGACAGGGTTGTGACATAGCAATTATAAGTGGCGACAACAGGGCGGTGGCGCATTGCTAGGGACTCATGCTTGAACCCTAGCCTCCACTTCTTCTCCGACTAAAGCGTCTGTCGCGTTCGTTGAAGGGCCATGGTCCAGCTGCACATCCTTGCGGATGGTCGCAATAGCATTCTGCTTCATGGGCTCCTTGTACATGGCCTAGTATTTGGAAATAGCAGCGTTGCCGATCAATTTACGCTCACCCGTGATGTCTAGAATGCACATCGAGTGCTGAGTGGCCCTGTGTGCCACAGGGACGACCGAGGGGCTTACAACCTGCCTTGCACTTGTGCGAGAGGAAGTCGTTGATGGATTTTGCAGTGAAGTCTAAGGTACACGGGAATAACAGAGTAACGCGAGAATAGAGAGGCAATGAACCTAAACCGAGTTCAGAGTTCTTTCATTCATTCCCGATACAAAACAACGATTACAAGAGCTGTTTGAATAACAACAAAGTAGTGACTGGATCTAACAACCGATCCACAAAGGACAACAACTAATCTGTGCTTGATCTGCACGTTTTATTCTGACTATACTGGCCATGACCTCTAACGCGCCCAACTGCATGCGCCACACATGACGAGTTCCTTTTTTAGATGATGAAAAGTTCTGACCTTCCCCAATTTATTACAAGTGAGTATAAATGCAGACACTCACAATCTATTGCTTAGAACAAAGTGACGATAACTGGATGGCTAAGCATACGACTGTGGACCAGACTTCATAGACCAATATTGTGGCACGTTCATCCCTTCACATTTTCCGTAAGTGCACCCAAGATCTAGCGCTCATGACTTCCTCTCTAGAGTACCTGCATTTAGTACTGTGCAATTCAGCCTAAAAATCACTCCTACCAGGAATCGAACTCAAGGCCTGAGCAGTGCTACTCAGAGTACTTAACCACTAGGTTAAGCCCCTTTCGCACGCACGACGAGTTCCTGCAGGGGCTTAATGGTTTATTGACTGAGACACGTAGGATTAGGTCCAACATACTCCCCCCTAATCCTTTTGTGGCTTATGATTGCGAACACCTAGCAAATGCCGCATGACATCCAGCTTCTCGGTCGGCAATGCCTTTGTCAGAGCGTCGGCTCTTTGCTCTTCAGAACGTATGAACTCAACAAAGATTTGTCCTTCCTGAATGCTCTTGTCGGTACCCTGCGTACCGTATACCCCTTGGGACTACAAAAAGACCAAAGGAACTTCACCTGTCTGAGTTGAAGACCTGCAAAGGCCCCACGTGTCATATGGGACCGGACCTGCCTCCTATCTATGGTTAGTCCCGGTGCTGCCATGTGTATACTGCAACCGGACCTACATCCCACACATGGGATAGCTCTGGGCTAAACACTTGTGTGGCACCCCCGGACCTAACCCCCGACGGAGGGAAGCTCCGGTACCGACACGTGTTCATCTACACCGGACCTACCCGTCCTAGACGGAAAGCTCCAAAGCTGTCACGTGTCCAAACCGTCGGACCTTCAACCTCAGCAATCAGACTGGTGAACCCTCAACGGCTCGGACCTTCAAGGGGCAATCAAAGACTTCAAGATCCGATTAAGTGTAATTAATACCATATTAATGACACACGATCGGAGGGCCCTTAATACCAGTAACGGCACTGTCAAGTACCGTTACCACACTACTAAGGGTAATTAACCTCATTAATTGTGTATTAAACATCAGTAACCGCTAGGGCCACAGGTCGGGCCAGGCTAACGGTGTAACGACCAGCCCTTGTACTATAAAAGGACTGGTCGACGATACACAAATGGAGACTCTCTCGGACCCGCTTTCTCTCTCGAACTCAGACGCTCAATACAACAACTACACACCCTGTGGAGTAGGGTATTACGCTCAGGCGGCCCAAACCACGTAAATCCTGGTGTCTATTTGCCATCGTCTTTTGAATCTCTACGCACCTAATACCGAACTACAAACTCTGTGAGCTACAAACGGTAGTATCGGGAGAATTACCGGAAAAACACTCTAACAGTTGGCGCGCCAGGTAGGGGGAGTGCCCGAGATTCGAAGATGGTGAACTCTGTTGCTGGATCGTCCAACGGCAACTCTGCAGCGCAACCTGCTGGAGGCAATCCCTCCAATGTGCAGCAGCTAGCAGGTGTCGCGGCTCTAGCAAGAGTCATGCCTTCGCCGCCACTGTCCGCACCGGCAAATCAAGCTGGACAGCGAGACGGGGCATCTGCGTCGGTCACAGCATCGGCTAACAACAATCCTGAACATGCGCTCCATGCAGCACGTGCTCTTCTCCAATGCTCACCACCTCCAGGTGCATCCCCGGGTGCAATGGAGCAGTGGAGGGCTGACGTGGAACATTTGGTTGCAGCAGCAACCGAACGCATCAGTAACCAAGGTCCTCCCCCATTGGGGCGGGACCCATCGCAGCATCGGACTGTGTCAGGCAGACTTGGGCTGCACGCTTCCCAACATAGGAGGCGTGCTGCTTATCAACAAGTGACGTCGCTGCCTTCCGAGGCGCGATGCACCCATACGGTAACCAAGCTTTCAACTCACGACCTTCGGGTGGAGCTTGATCGCCGTTACCGTTAACAAGACAGCCGCGTCCATATCGAGCGTGCTCGCGAAAGGCGAGAGGCTCGAGACAGTCCTGCTCCCGAGGGAGTAGGAGGAGGCTATTCTGCCCTGGCCATGCACCTACACATGGTCAGATGGCCACAAAAGTTCCGGCCTCACCTGTCGGAGAAATTTGACGGGACTGTCAATCCCGCTGAGTTTCTCCAGATTTACTCCACCGCAATCCTTGCAGCCGGAGGCAACGAGTTTGTAATGGCCAACTACTTCCCTGTGGCTTTGACTGGGACCGCCAGGTCCTGGTTCATGAGCCTTCCGCCCGACTCCATCAGCAGTAAGGCGGAATTGTGCCAACAATTCACCGCCAATTTCGGGAGTTCGTACACCTGACCAGGCACCGAATCGGACCTTTTTGCTATCAAGCAGAAGGGGGGAGAATCCCTGCGATCCTTCATCCAGAGGTTTTCCCAGGTATGAAACACTATTCCTTCTATCTCCAGCGCCTCTGTTATTGTGGCATTTAGACAGGGCGTACGAGACAAGAAGATGCTGGAGAAGCTGGCGACCAAGGAGATCACCACCATCCCGGAACTCTTCAGCTTGGCAGACAAATGCGCCAAAGCTGCGGAGGGCCGTGAAATGCACTCCCAACCACCTCCGGAGAATAATAAAAAATCCTCCAAGGGTGAAGCCACTACCTCCGGGAGTGGCAAAAAGAAGAAAAAGTCCAACGGCAAGAAAAAGCCATCGGCTGGCACACCTACTGCAGCAGCTGCCGCAGCTCGGGGTGCCGGGGGCCATGCCCCGAGAAACGACCTCGGTCATCATCTGAAGACGGTGGCAGCTCCAAGATGTGGTGTCCTATACATAAGTCGAACAGCCACAACCTAGAAGACTGCCGAGAGGTCAAGAACCTTGCCGAGCGCTACAACAAGCGCCGGGAAGAATTCCTTTCAGTCAAAGGGAAGGAAAATAGAAAGTCAACAAAGCTCCGGATGAAGAGGAGTTAGGCTTTGAGGACCCTAAAAAAGTCTTGAAGGTTGTTTACACCTCCGTCGAGGACAATTTCGACGTCTCCAACAATGAACGTCGGAAAACCATGAACACCATCTTTGGTGGTTCATGGGACATCACCTCCCGCCGCGTCCTCAAGACCATGCGGCAGGACATGGCCTTAGTAGCTCCCACTGCCAGGGCGGAACCGCACCAGAAGTGGATGGATACTGCCATCACTTTTGATGCATCAGACTGCCCTCGGAATATGATCGGAGCTGGCCAACTCCTATTGATGGTATCTCTGACCATCAACAACATCCAACTCCACCATGTAATGGTGGACGGAGGTTTGGGGCTGAACCTCATAAGCTTCGAAGCTTTCGTCAAGCTTCAGCTCTGACCTTCGGACATTCGCCCCTCCCGACCTTTCTCCGGAGTAGGTCCGGGGGCCATAACCCCACTCGGTGCAATTACTCTTCCGGTGACCTTTGGGACCCGCGAGAATTACCTCACTGAGAAGTTGGTCTTCAACGTGGCACAGATCAACTTACCCTTCAACGCCATTCTGAGCAGGCCAGCCTTATACAAGTTCATGGCTGCTGCTCATTATGGCCACTTGGTGTTGAAGATGCCAACACCAGCTGGTGTTCTCCGGATCCGTGGAGATCGCACCGCTGGAGTGACAGCTCTGGAAGAACTCCATGCGGTTGCTACAACACAGGAAGAAGAATCCGGAAAGGAGCAAGCTCTGAAACCTCCGAGCATTTGTCATCGAGGCTCAACCTTCGCACCTCGCATGCAACCAAGCGGTGACACCGACATTCCCGTCAAAGTCGTCCAAATCGATTCCGACGCCGCTCATACCACCCGTATATCGGGAGGTCTGAATGAAAAATAGGAACTTGTGCTCATCACTTTCCTCCGGGCTAACGTCGACCTGTTTGCCTGGCAACCGTCACAAATGCCTGGGATCCCTAGGGAAGTGATCGAGCATAATCTGAAGATCTATCCTGACACTCGGCTTGTACATCAGAAGCCTCGGAAGCAATCAGTAGAGCGACCGAACTTCATACGACAATAAGTGAAGAAGTTGCTCGAAGCTGGATTCATCCGAGAAGTCTTTCACCCAAAATGGCTGGCAAACCCAGTCGTTGTACCCAAGGCTGGCAGGAAGCTTCGGATGTGTACCGACTACACTACACTGAATAAGGCATGTCCAAAAGATCCTTTCCCACTACCTAGAATAGATCAGATAGTGGATTCCACATCCGGGTGTGAATTACTGTATTTCCTAGACGCATATTCTGGGTACCATCAAATCAGAATGTCTAGGGAAGGTGAAGAGCATACCTCCTTCGTCACAGTAGATGGATTATATTGTTATATTGCCATGCCATTTGGTCTCAAGAATGCTGCTTCAAAATTTGCGCGAGCTATGTACAAAACTTTTGGAGAGCTCATCAGAAACGTAGTGGAAGTGTATGTTGATGACATCGTCATCAAGATTAAGAACAAGGAGTCGTTCCTTGACACCTTGCAAGCTGTCTTCGACAAGTTGCGAGTCACTCGCACGAAGCTGAACCCGGACAAGTGTGTCTTCGGGGTTAGCTCCGGAAAACTCCTTGGTTTCTTGGTGAATCACCGAGGAATAGAAGCAAATCCAGCGAAGATAAAAGCTATTGAAGATATGCGACCACCAGCCCGCATCAAGGACGTCCAGAAGTTGACTGGATGTCTAGCTGCCCTTAGCCGGTTCATCTCAAGACTGGCGGAACGAGCGCTACCCTTCTTCAAGCTATTGAGGAAGTCCGGACCATTCCAATGGTCTGAAGAAGCAGAAAAAGCGTTCCAGGAGCTGAAGCAGCTCCTCACCACCCTACCAACCTTGGTAGCTCCGTACCCTAGTGAGCCTCTACTGCTTTACATTTCGGACACTGACGAAGTTGTCAGCATAATCTTGGTTGCAGAAAGACCAGAACCATCTACAGTTCAGGAATCCAGACCCCTTCGAGAGGGTCCGGAGCTACCTGAAGTTGAGTTTGGGTCCCAGCTCCCAGGCCCTGATCCTCAAGTCGAGATGCCAAAGAATCCATCTCCTTCAAATGAAGGAGTCACAGTTACTGAACAACAAGATCCGGACCCCTCCAGGAAGGTCCGGGTCACTTCAGAAGAAGCTCCGGGTTCCTCCAACCGGAACCCGAAGGTCCTTGAACAAGGTCTGGGCCCCTCCAGGAGGGTCCAGGTAGATGAGGAGGAAGCTCCGGGCCCCTTCAGGAGGGTCCAGACGGTCCAGCGCCCAGTGTACTTCATCAGTGAAGTACTCCATGACGCCAAGACTCGGTACCTTGAGGTGCATAAGCTGCTCTATGCAGTTCTTATTGCCTCTAGGAAGCTCTGACACTATTTCCAAGCTCACAAGATTTCAGTAGTAACCTCTTATTCACTATGTGCAATCTTGCGTAACCCCAATTCCACTGGGAACGTTGCAAAGTGGGCAGCGGAATTAGTCGAGTTCGACCTTGAATTCGTCCCAAGACAAGCGATCAAGAGTCAAGCATTGGCGGACTTCGTGGCGGAATGGACCCCTTCTCCATCAAATCTTGGGGGCCCTAGTGAGCAGAAGTCGGAACCCAAGGTTCTGATCTTCACTGAGCCTCACTGGACTCTCTACTTTGACGGGTCCGTGCAGAAGCAAGGGGCCGGAGCTGGAGTCCTTCTCCTCACTCCGATCGGGGATAAGGTTAAATACATGGTGCACCTTGACTTCAAGGTGACCAACAACATGGCGGAGTATGAAGCACTAATTTGTGGACTCAAGGTGGCACTATCGTATGATGTCAAGCAGCTGTTGGTAAAGGGTGATTCACAACTTGTTATAAAACAAGTCAAAGGTGAATGTTGCTGCAACAACCCTCAACTAGCTGCATACCTACTTGACGTCGAGAAGCATCAGAAGGACTTCGACGTCCTGGATCTTTGCCATGTCCAGCGTCTCAACAACGCTGAAGCTGACGAACACTCGACGAAAGCTTCAACTGGGGCTCTGGCTCCCGACGGAACCTTCGTCCGGAGGTTGTCTAAACCTACAGCTCAGCCTGCCGAACTGAGCGAAGGGGGCAAGACCGGCACCTCGAAGCTGGCGGTCCCGATGGCCCTGTTACCATGGCGTCCATCAAGGGTCGTAGGTGTTGCAGGAAGCTCCGAGCAACCCAGCACGCAAGACTCAAATGCTCAAGCTAGCTCCAATGCATGGATATCGGAGATCCGGAGCTACTTGAAAGACAACTTCCTTCCTGAAAATAATGTATCCGCTGACCGGATGGTCAGATTGGCTAAAAGATACACGCTGGTAGAAGGGGATCATTACTGGTGCGGTGCCAAGGACGTCCTAATGCGGTGCATTACAAGGGAAGAAGGCTGCAAGCTCTTCGCAGAAATCCATGGAGGCGAGTGTGGAAACCACGCGTCTTCCCACACGCTGGTAGGTAAAGCCTTCCGACATGGCTTTTACTAGCATACAGCGCTCCAGGATGCAACTGAGCTGGTGAAGAAATGTGAAGCATGCCAGTTCCATGCGAAACCAATTCACACACCGGCTCATACTCTACAAATGATACATCCTACATGGCCTTTTGTTGTGTGGGGGATGGATATCTTGGTACCTTTCCCAAGAGCCGTCAGAGGTTACAAATTTCTGTACGTTGCCATTGACAAATTCACCAAATGGCCGGAAACAACTCCAGTTGTGACAATAAACAAGTAATCAGCCATCAACTTCTTGCAGTCCATCGTATGCAGATTTGGAGTCCCAAAAAATATCATAACTGATAATGGGACCCAATTCACAAGCTCTGCATTCCAAGGATATTGCGAAGACCTCGGCATCCAAGTCAGCTACACTTCCGTAGCTCACCCGGCAAGCAATGGCCAAGCCGAGAGAGCAAATGCAGAAATCCTAAAAGGACTCAAGACACGCACATATGAGCGTCTGAAAAAACATGGAGCCAACTGGATCGAAGAGCTTCTGCCCACTCTATGGGCCAACAAGAAAACTCCAAATCGGTCAACTGGAGAGACACCCTTCTTCCTGGTGTACGGAGCTGAAGCAGTCCTTCCTCCGGAAATCACCCTGGGGTTGCTCTGGGTCCAGACCTTCGACGATGCCGCGCAGGACCAGCTCCGGCGTGAAGACCTTGACCTCCTTGAAGAGGGAAGGTGCCGAGCAGCTGTTCGAAATGCCCAATACCGCCAAGCTCTTCGGTGCTATCGCCAAAGGCATGTTCACAGCCGACAGCTCGAGGAAGGCGATCTGGTGCTATGGAGAATACAATCCAGAGAAGGGTTAAACAAACTCTCCCCCAGCTAGGAAGGACCCTTCCGAGTGATCAAAGTATCCCATCTCGGATGAGTTCACTTGGCAACCGAGGATGGGACACCTCTCCCTAATCCTTGGAACATTGAGCACCTCCGTAAGTTCTACGCTTAATATCACAGAGGGTGAGTCTGTAGTTACATGTGATGTATGTTATAGAGTCATTGTACAGAGTCGGGTAGCTCCTCCGGGAGAACAGCCGGACCTTCTCTGGAAGGACCGCAAAGTTCAGGCAACACTTGTCACAGTCTCAGAACTAAAAGTGTGGCTAGCTACCTTGGGTCAAACAAGAAACAAAACACACTTAGTCTGGTTCCATACCCTAAGGGTGTACTTGTTTCCCCTGTACCCCGAACCTATAATGAAATACATCATTATGTGAAAATAGACTCCACGTGCATTTACTTTGTACAGGCTCAATATTTTTTTATTTTTCTCTTTCTTGTCTATAACAAGGTTGTGCGATTCTCAAGAATTTTTTAGCTCGACTAATTCATGTACAACTTGATTCACATTGTTAATTCCTTTGGGTTTTCACGTTGTTGAATGGCTCACTCGCCTGAATGCCGCCAGCCAATCTAGGTCTGGAGTGTGCAATCGACTTAGCCTCGTCCTGCACCCTAAGTACGCCACTCTACCTACACCCCGGCAGGCAGAAGTAAGGCGGGTCCTGAAAACGATTGGACCTGGAGAAAACAACTCAGTGCACTTGATTGTATGAAGAATTGCGCTCGACCTAAAAATTTCTTACGAGAATAGTAAGTCGGAATTGAGTTATAGATAGGAAACGGATTTTACTATTTTTCTTGACTTCAATGTGCAGGAAAAATAAAGATCTCATGATGATGGTGAATTAAGCCGGAGCTACCAAAGCTCTGACATCCCCTAGGTGGCTTGTAGTCGATGTTTCAAACATTGATAGCAAGCGTCGCTGGAGCTACTCAGCTCTGGTAAAGCCAGGGGGCCAGCCGTCAACATGAACAAAAGATGATGGGAATACTCCACAGTGGGGTCTGTTGTTGACACACCGCGTTTTGACAGAGGTCACTGCCGGAGCTACCAAGCTCCGACACCCCAGAGGACTAATCGTCGATGCCATTAAGCTCTGACAACCTCAGGGGGGATTCACTATTGAAGACTTCGGACCTACGCTCTACAAGTTCGAAGCACACAACTCTTCAACAACTGTTACATCCTCTTGGTACATGTTCACAATTAAATTGCGTACATCTACTAGGGGGCCAAGTGGGACAAAGGTGTTGGAGACAAAAAATGAAATTCACAAAAAACTTGGATTTCATGTATCTGGAGACAAGAGATTACAAAATTGGAGAAAAAGAAGAGAGGATACAAGCAGGAGCTACAAAGAAATGGACCTAGACCCTATGGAAGAACGAGGCGACCTTCTGGGCAACCTCCGATACACTGGCTTTGGCAGCTTCTCCCTCTCCGTCGATGGGGCCGTCAAGCACCGGGTCCAGGGGGAATTGAGGGTCCCAGCTTGGTAGCACGTCCGCACGAATTCTACGAAGTTCTTTGCCAGGGATTGTCCCTCGGTTTCCAGCTGGTCTGCAATGACATCGCCCATCATGGTGAACTTGTTGCCTGCCGAACTCAACGCCTGCAATGCCTGGTCCAGCTCCAGCTCCGGATCATCTTGACGCACGGGACTAAAACCCATTGGCGTTAGCGCGTCGTTGGCTTTGCCCAGGAAGTCCAAAACTTGTTGGGACTCCGCAGCCCTGGAACCTCGCATCTCCTCCAAGGATCTTTTGGCCGCCGCAAGCTCCAAATTTTCCCGGGCAAGACGCTCTACCTCTTTGGCGTTCTGCTGAATCTTTTCATCAACCCGCCTTTCGAGTTTGCAGAGCTCTTCCTCCCGGAGGTGGATCTCGTTCCGGCAGTTAACCAGATCCTTCTCTCGGCCTCACACCTTTTTCTCCCTGGCAGCAACGTCATTCTCCCTCCTGTGGAGGTCCTGACCTCGCTGACAGGCCTTCTTCTCCTCTTTCTCGCAGTGCTCCTCCAATTTCTTAGTGCGCTCCTCGAGACTCTTGTCACCCAGAGTAAGCTCTTCTTCCCTCTTCACGAGGTCATCATGCAGCTCCAGGAGTTTTTACTCTTCATCTTCGAGCTTTCTCTCCCGCTTCTCAAGAGCCTCTTGGCGCTTGACGAGACTGTCGTGGATGGTGTCTGTAGGTGTTTTGATCCGGCAGATCTCCCGATACTACTATTGATATATCGCAGAGTTGTAGTTTGGTAATGGGCACGCAGAGATTCAGGAAGGTGAATGGCAAGTGGACACAAAGATTTACGTGGTTCGGGACGCCTGAGCGTAATACCCTACTCCACAGGGTGTGTTGGTGTTGTATTGAGCGTGTGAGTCTAGAAGAAGCTCCAGAAGAAGAAGCTTGCCTAGATTAGGAAGTCCAGAAGAGGTCTGGAGAGGTCCCTTGTGTATCATCGACCAATCCTTTTATAGTACAAGAACTGATCATTACACCGTTAGCCTGGCCCGACATGTGGCCCCGGCGGTTACACATGCTTGATACACAATTAATGAGGTTAATTACCCTTAATAGCCCGGTAACGGGCCTTAATAGTGCCGTTACCGGTATTAAGGGCCATCCGATCGTGTGTCATTAACTTGACATTAATGACACTTAATCGGGTCTTGAAGTCTTTGATTGCTCCTTGAAGGTCCGGAGCCATTGGGGGTCCACCAGTCTGATTGTTGAAGTTGAAGGTCCGGCGGTTCGGCCACGTGGCAGCTCCTGAGCTTACTGTCGTGGACGGGTAGGTCCAGTGCTGTTGGACATGTTCCGGCACCAGAGCTTCCCTCTGTCTGAGGTTAGGTGCGGGGATGCCATACTGGTATCTAGTCTGGAGCTTTCCCATGTGTGGGCGATAGCTCCGGTCTCATGATACACATGGCAGCCCTGGGACTAACCATGTCGGGGAAGCAGGTCCGGATACACCTGACATCTGGGGCCTTCGGAGGTCTTCAAATCTGGTAGATGGAGTTTCCTTGTGATCTTTGCAATCTCAAGGGGTATCCGGTACGTAGGGTACCGATAGTGGCCCCCTAGGCCCACCTATGGGAGAGACCTTTTGGATGAAGTCATTCTGCCGGAGGTGGGTCCATTCTTCGGTTTTTGAGTCGTGTCTTCAAGGGTCTTCGGATGTGCCGTTGGCAGTAGATAATAGTCAAACCACCGCTGCATGGCATATCCTGGAGGCGGCAGGTGAGATCTTAGCGTGCGGATCTCACACAATAGAAGGTCGCCAGTTCCCGATACAAAAATTGTATCGGTTCCGCGCGCCCTGTCAAGCCACCGCCTTTGGGTTTCCCACCTTTCACGATGACAATCGTTCGCCTGGGGTAAGGACCTCGACTTGATCGTCAGGGTGGCCCTGGGCCCCCTTGTCATTGGCAGGGTGAAGTTTTTGACTGGTCTCGTTGGCTCCTCTACGGTTTCCATCTAAGCGTTGCGGGGGCTTACTTAAGAAGGAAAGCACACAACGTTTGGGGTTCTTTACGCCTTTCATTCGAACTTGCGCTCAAACCTTCCAAACTTTTGCTTTCTTTTCCTCTCTTGCCTCACTATGCCGCGATGGAGTTGGGTCTCCGCCAGAGCCGACTGAAGACCGATGGTGATTTGAAGAAGGTCTAAGCCCTCATGGGGTGGTCCCTTGACTTCTTCAACCACTTGGTCCGCGCCGGCAAGCTTCTGTTCGAGAAGGAACACGCCGGCGATATGGTGTACTTCTCCGCGTACGCCATAGTGGGACTGATCCCGCCTTTCTCCTCTTTCTTCTTGATGCTGCTAGACTTCTATGGTCTGCAGCTGTACCACCTTGGCCAACACTCCATTCTTTTAGTGTCGATCTTTGTCCACTTCTGCGAGATGTGGGTGGGCATCCCCCCTGCGTTGAGCTCTTTTGCACCTTCTTCACTGTCCACACTACTGGCAGGAGTGACGAGTACCTTGGCTTCTACTATTTTGTGAAGCGCAAGAAGTGCCCGTTCAAGTACTTGCGGTCGTTCCCTTCTGGGAAGTGGGACGACTGGAAATAGGATTGGATCGTCATCAGGGTGGAGGAGCACGAGAAGCTGGAGCTGCCCGAAGGCCTCCCCAATGTCGACACTACGGCTTGGAGTGAAGCTTCGGTGCTGTCGGACGCCTTCAACCCTGCTCTGACCAGGATCCGCCAATGCGTAGAAGGAGGGGTGACTCCTCAGGTGGTGTTCTGCAACTTCCTGACCAACAGGTGGGCTCCGCTGAAGAAGAGGGAAAAGCTTGCTTGGGCCCTCAACAGTATATTGGACAACGACTGGATTGAGACCGGTTTGAAGTCCAACATGGAGGGTGCAACTTTGGAGTTCCAACTCAAGAAGTTCCAGCACAACATCGACGTCGAGGGTGATGACTTGGCTCTGTCGGCAGCTTTCCTCCCTCTGAACATGGAGGCAGAGTTTAGCAGGGAGCTCTGGTGGACGATTTCGGTGCTTGACAACCTTGGCATCGTTGAGAGGCGTTCGATCACCGGGTTGGTGATCTCCGGAGCTCCTGAAGGTGGCTCCGTTCCCGCCCCAAAGCCAAGATCCGAAGTCGTAGGCAAGGGCAAGGAGTTGGTTGAGCCCTCAAGCTGTAAGAGGAAGCTGAAGCATGCCGACGGAAGGTCCGTCAGGCCTGCTTCTTCCGTGGTGGCTCCTTCTCCCCAGATGGGGAGGTCATCAACGGCAGCATCTACTCCAGCAGCGACGTCTTCCCGGGGTGCTAGCTTCGGCCATGTGACTCCAGTACTAGGGCTAGCTGAGGGCTCTGGGTCCGGAGGTCCTTCCCGATCGTGGGGGGCCTCGACCAAGGCAACGCCGATAGCAGCAACAAGCTCCAGGGGACCTTCCGGGACTACCACGCCAGTGGTGGCTGGGGCCAGTCCGGAGCGTTCGGAAAAGAGGTTCCGTGCTAACTTGTGCGTAAGCCTTCCGAGGTAATTTTTGATTTTTACCTCAGTCAGTTGTTTTATTGTTATAACTGTATTTTGAGTTTCTTTGTCCTTCATCCACAGCGTGCCTAAGAAAAGGGTTGAAGCTCCGATCCCTGCAGTAGCAGTTGAGGCTGTGCAGGGTGAAGCTCTGGCTCCAATTCCAGCGCCGCCCCAAGAGGTGGCTGAGGCTACAGCAGCTCCGACACTGGCTGTCGTGGTCTTCGACCTCGACTCATCCACAGAAGCTCCCGTGGTAGTGCCGGACAACAAGAATGAAGATGTACCAGCGGTACCAGCCCTAGAGGTTGAAGCTCTGGGCTTGGATGTTGAGATGTTGGACGCTTCAGCCACAGAGCTGGAGGTAGCTGCGATTCCGGCCCTAGAGCCGGATGTTGTTGAAGCCTCGGTAGTCGAGCCAGTGGTTGATGAGGTCCTGGCGGTAGATCCGGGTGTTGATGAAGCTCCGACACTTAAGCCGGTTGTTGAGGAAGCTCCAGTGGTAGAGCCGGTTTCTACAGAAGTTCCGGCTGTAGAGCCGGTTGTCGAAGAGGTTCTGGCGTCCGAGCCAGTCGCTGCAGAGGTGTTGGCGCCTGAGCCCATGATGGTCGAAGCGCCAACACCTGAGCCAGCGACAAAGGAGGCGCCTGCGTTGGAGCCGGAAGTAGCTTCTGCTCCGACTGAACCTTCAACACCTGCTCCGGAAGTGGTGATCCCGGAGGTGCCCGCTGCTGAGCCAGGGTGCCAAGATGAAGCTGTTGGCCCCCGCCTGAGGGGCCAGTTGTTGATGACCTCGGCGGGACCTTCGGAGTCAATTCCGGAGGTCGGAACTTTTGCTGCAGGACCTTCCTTGGTGGCGGCCGAGGCTATCCCGGAGGACGACCCTAGTGCCGTGGAAGCTCTGGGGACCGCTCTTGTAGAGTGGGACCCAATTTTTGTCACTAAAGACCCGCTGGAGCTAGCAGAGAGGACCCCGGCAGGTCCAGACCCGATACCGCTATCGTTGTCTACTCACAACGCCTGCTCCAGTCTTCGCCAGGTCCAGCTGGCTTTCTACCACGACAGCAAGGCCCTCGAGGAGGAGCACCAGACTCTTAGGAGGTGGCGCAACCGGCTCCATTTCGAGACCAAGATGGCGCAGTCGAGGCTGGCTGATGACAAGGAGTGGGTGCAGGGGGAGAAGGTCCGCCTGGAATACTGGGGTAAGGTGCTAGATGAGAGGGAAAGCATGACGCGATCCCTCGACAACCAGTCACGACCCATCTACGAGTAGGCCAAAGCTGCTAATAGCGCAGCGGATGATCACCAGGAGAGGCTTGCCGCCATCCACGTCAAGCGCCGGGAGGCCCTTGAGGCGCGGGAGAGAAAGCTCGAAGATGAAGAGCAAAAAATCCTGGAGCTGCAGGACGACCTCGTGAAGAGGGAGGAAGAGCTTGTCCAAAAGACAGCTCTGGCTGACAAGAGCCTCGAAGAGCGCACCAAGAAATTGTAGGAGCGTTGCGAGGAAGAGGAGAAGAAGGCCTGGGAGCGAGGGAAAGATCTCTACAAGCAGGAGAATGCCGTCACCGCCAGGGAGAAGAAAGTGCGGGGCCGAGAGAAGGATCTGGTCAACCGCCGGAACGAGATCCACCTCCGAAAGGAAGAGCTCAGTAAACTCGAAAGGCGGGTTGCTGAAAAGATTCAGCAGAATGCCAAAGAGGTGGATCGTCTTGCTCGGGAGAACTCGGAGCTTTCAGTAGCCAAAATATCCTTGGAGGAGATGCGAAGCACAAGGGCTGCGGAGTCCCAACAAGTTTGGGACTTCCTGGGCAAAACCAACGATGCGCTGACGCCAATGGGCTTTAGTCCTGTGCGTCCGGATGATCCAGAGCCAAAGCTAGACCAGGCGTTGGAGGTGCTGAGTTCAGCAGGCAACAATCTCACTAAGATGGGCGATGTCATCGCGGATCAGTTGGAAACTGAGGGACAGTCCCTGGCGAAGAACGTCGCATAGTTCGTGCTGGCGTGCTACACCAGCCGGGACCCTCAATTCCCTCTGGACCCAGTGCTTGATGGCCCCATCGAAGGAGAAGGTGAAGCCGCCCAAGCCAGCATGTCAGAGGTTGCTCAGAAGGTCGCCCAGTTCTTCCACAGGGTCTAGGACCATCTCTTTGTAGCTCCCGCTTGTATTCTCTCTTCTTCTTCTCCAATTTTGTAATCTCTTGTCTCCAAATGAATGAAATCCAAATTTTTGTGAATTTCATTTTTTTGTCTTCAACACCTTTGTCTCACTTGGCCTCCTTGTAGATGTAATAGTTGTTGAAGACTTGCGTGCTTCGAACTTGTAGAATGTAGGTACGAAGTCTTCGATAGTGTAGGCCTCCTGAGGTTGTTGGAGCTTAGTGGCTCCGGCATTGACCATCGTCGGAGCTTAGTAGCTCCGGCAGTAGCCTCCATCAACACGTAAAGCATTGACGGTTAGCCCTCTGGGTGTCGGAGCTCGGTAGCTCCGGCAGTGACCTCTGTCAACACATGGTGTGTCAACGGTAGACTCCACTATAGAGCCTTTCCACCATCTTTTCTTCACGTTGACGGCTTGCCCCCTGGCTTTACCGGAGCTGAGTAGCTCCAGTGACGCTCGATATCAATGTTTGAACATCGACCACAAGTCGCCTAGGGGATGTCGGAGCTTTGGCAGCTCTGGCTTCATTCACCATCATTATGAAATATTTACTTTTCCTGCAAACTGAAGTCAAGAAAAACAGTAAAATCCATATCCTATCTATTACTTCATTGTGGCTTACTATTCCCGAGAAAGTTTTAGGTCGAACACAATTCTAAATACAATCAAGAGTGTCGTCTTGTTTGCTTCAGGTCCGATCGTTTCTGGACTCACCTTACTTCGGCCTGTCGGGGTGTAGGTGGAGCGGCGTACTTAGGGTGCATGACCAGGCTAAGTCGATTGCACACTCCGGCCCTAGATTGGCTTGGCGGCATTCAGACAAGTAGACCATCAACAATGTTTGGACTCGGAAGAATAGACAATGCAACTCGAATTGTACATGAACTGGTCGGGCTAAAGTTTCTTAAGAATTGCACAACTTTGTTATAGACAAGAAAGAGAAAAATAAAAAATATTGAGCCTGTACAAAGTAAATGCACGTGGAGTCTGTTTTCACACAATGATGTCATTCATTATAGGTCCGGGGTACGGGGGAAACAAGTAATCTCTTAGGGTATGGAACCAGACTAAGTGTGTTTCGTTTCTCGTTTGACCCAAGGTAGCTAGCTACACTTTTAGTTCTGAGACTGTGACAAGTGTTGCATGGAAGTTGCGCACCTAACGGGGTAGGTCCAGCTGTCGTCCCGGAGGAGCTACCCGACTCTGTACAATGACTCTATAACATACATCACATGTAATTACATACTCACCTCCATGATATTAAGCGTAGAACTTACGGAGGTGCTTAATGTTCCAAGGATTTGGGAGAGGTGTCCCATCCTCGGTTACCAAGCGAACGCATCCGGGATGAGATACTTTGATCACTCGGAAGGGTCCCTCCCAGCTATGGGAGAGTTTGTTTAACCCTTCTCTGGATTGTATTCTCCGTAGCACCAGATCGCCTTCCTCGAGTTGTCGGCTGTGAACATGCCGTTGGTGATAGCGCCGAAGAGCTTGGCGGTATCAGGCATTCCAAACGGCTGCTTGGCACCTTCCCTCTTCAAGGAGGTCAAGGTCTTCACGCCGGAGCTGGTCCTGCGTGGCTTCGTCGAAGGTCCGGACCCGGAGTGACCCCTAGGTGATTTTCGGAGGACGGACTGCTTCGGCTCCGTACACCAGGAAGAAGGGTGTCTCTCCAGGTTACTGGTTTGGAGTTTTCCTGGTTGCCTGTAGAGTGGGCGGAAGCTCTTCAATCTAGTTGGATCCATGTTTTTTCAGGCGCTCATAAGTGCGCTTCCTGAGTCCTTTCAGGATTTCAGCATTTGCTCTCTCGGCTTGGCCATTGCTTGCCGGGTGAACTACAGAAGCGTAGCTGACTTGGATGCCGAGGTCTTTGCAATATCCTTGAAATGCAGAGCTTGTGAATTGGGTCCCATTATTTGTTATGATTTTGTTCGGGACTCCAAATCTGCATACGATGAACTGCAAGAAGTTGATAGCTGATTGCTTGTTTATTGTCACAACTGGAGTTGCTTCCGGCCATTTGGTGAATTTGTCAATGGCAACATACAGGAACTTGTAACCTCTGACGGCTCTTGGGAAAGGTCCCAAGATATCCATCCCCCACACAGCTAAAGGCCATGTAGGAGGTATCATTTGTAGAGGCTGGGCCGGTGTGTGAATTTGCTTTGCATGGAACTAGCATGCTTCGCATTTTTTCACCAGCTCAGTTGCATCCTGGAGCGCTGTAGGCCAGTAGAAGCCATGCGGAAGGCTTTACCAACCAGCGTGCAGGAAGACGCGTGGTTCCCACACTCGCCTCTGTGGATTTATGCGAGGAGCTCGCAGCCTTCTTCCCTTGTGATGCACCGCATTAGGACGCTGTTGGCACCGCGCCGGTAGAGATCCCCTTCTACCAGCGTGTATCTTTTAGCCAATCTGACTATCCGGTCAGCGGATACATCATCGTCAGGAAGGATACTGTCTTTCAAGTAGCTTCCGATATCCGAGATCCATGCATTAGAGCTAGCTTGAGCATTTGAGTCTTGCGTGCTGGGTTGCTCGGAGCTTCCGGCAGCACCTACGACCCTTGATGGCTGCCATGGTAACAGGGCCATCGGGACCGTCAGCTTCGGGATGCTGGTCTTGCCCCCTTCGCTCAGTTCGGCGGGCTGAGCTGTGGGTTTTGACAACCTCCGGAGAAGGTTCCGTCAGGAGCCGGAGCTCCGGTTGACGCTTTCGTCGAGAGTTCGTTAGCCTCAGCGTTATGGAGACGCTGGACATGGTGGAGGTCCAGGACTTCGAAGTCCTTCCGAAGCCTCTGGACTTCAAGGAGGTAAGTAGCTAGTTGGGGATTGCTGCAGGAGCATTCACCCTTCACCTGTTTAATGATGAGATGCGAATCTCCCTTGACCAACAGCTGCTTGACACCTTATGATAGTGCCACCTTTAGTCTGTAAATGAGTGCTTCATACTCCGCCATGTTGTTGGTCGCCTTGAAGTCAAGGTGGACCATGTATTTTACCTTCTCCCCGGTTGGAGCGAGGAGAAGGACTCCAGCTCCGGCCCCCTGCTTTTGCATGGAGCCGTCGAAGTAGAGAGTCCAGTGAGGTTCGATGAAGACTGGAGCTTTGAGTTCCGGCTTCTGCGCACTAGGGCCCCCAGGGTGTGATGGAGAGGGAGTCCATTCCGCCACAAAGTGTGCCAATGCTTGACTCTTGATCGCTTGTCTTGGGACAAATTCAGGACCAAATTCGGCCAATTCTGCTGCCCACTTTGCAATGTTCCCAGTAGAGTTGGGATTATGCAAGATCGCACGCAGTGGATAAGAAGTCACCACTGAGATCTTGTGAGCTTGAAAGTAATGGTGAATCTTCCTGGAGGCGATGAGAACTGCATAGAGCAGCTTGTGCACCTCTAGGTATCGAGTCTTGGCATCATGTAGTACTTTGCTGATGAAGTACACTGGGCGCTGGACTGTTCGAACCCTCCCGGAGGGGCTCGGAGCTTCCTCCACATCGACCTGGACCCTCCCTGAGGGGTCCAGACCTGCTTCGGGGACCTCCGGGTCCTTGCTTGAGGAACCGGAGTTTCTACTAGAGCGACCCGGACCATCCCGGAGGGGTCCAGATCTTCTGGAGTAACTCCTTGTAGATCCAAGTCTGGGGGCTTGGACCCAGACTCCCCTTCAGGAAACTTCTGACCCTCCAAGAGGGGTCTGGATTCCCGAGCTTGGGATGGTTCTGGTCTCTCCGCAACCAGGACCATGCTGACAACCTCGTTAGTTGCCGAAATGTAAAGCAGTAAAGGCTCATCAGGGTTCGGAGTTACCAAGGTTGGTAGAGTGGCGAGGGGCTGCTTTAGCTCTTGAAATGCCTTTTTTGCTTCTTCGGACCATTGGAATGGTCCGGACTTCCTCAACAGCTTGAAAAAGGGTAGTGACCGTTCCGCCAGTCTTGAGATGAACCAGCTGAGGGCGACTAGACATCCAGTCAGCTTCTGGACGTCCTTGATGCGGGCTGGTGGCCGCATTTCTTCAATGGCTTTAATCTTCGCCGAATTTGCCTCTATGCCCGGTGGTTTACCAGGAAACCAAGAAGATTTCCGGAGCTAACCCCGAAGACACACTTGTCTGGGTTCAGCTTTGTGCAGGTGACCCGAAGCTTGTCGAAGACAGCTTGCAAGGTGTCAAGGAGTGACTCCCTGTCCTTGATTTTGACGACGATTTCATCAACATACACTTCCACTACGTCTATGATGAGCTCTCCAAAGGTTTTGTACATACAAATATTTAGGCTGCATTCTTGAGACCAAATGGCATGGCAGTATAACAATACAATCCATCTACTGTGATAAAAGAAGTATGTTCTTCATCTTCCCTAGACATTCTGATTTGATGGTACCCAGAATATGCGTCTAGGAAACACAGTAATTCACACCTGGAGGTGGAATACCTATATGATCTATTCTAGGTAGTGGGAATGGATCTTTTGGGCATGCCTTATTTAGTGTTGTGTAGTCGATACACATCCGAAGCTTCCCGCCGGCCTTGGGTACAACGACTGGGTTTGCCAGCCATTTTGGGTGGAAGACTTCTCGGATGAATCCAGCTTCGAGCAATTTCTTCACTTCTTGTCATATGAAGTTCTGTCGCTCTACTGATTGCTTCTGAGGCTTCTGGTGTACAGGCCGAGCGTCAGGGTAGATCTTTAGATTATGCTCGATCACTTCCCTAGGGATCCCAGACATTTGTGACAGTTGCCAGGCAAACACGTCAACGTTAGCCCAGAGGAAAGTGATGAGAGTGAGTTCCTATTTGTCATTCAGACCTCCCGATATACAGGTGGTCTGAGCGGCATCGAGACCGATTTGGATGACTTTGACGGGAATGTCGGTGTCGCCGCTTGGTTGCACGCGAGGTGCGGAGGTTGAGCCTCGTTGACGAATGCTCGGGGGTTTTGGAGCTTGTTCCTACCTAGACTCTTCCTCATGTGCTGTAGCAAGCGCATGAAGTTCTTCCAGAGCAGTCACTCCGGCAGTGCGGTCTCCATGAATTCGGAGAACACCAGCTGGTGTTGGCATCTTCAACACCAGATAGCCATAATGAGCAGCAGCCATGAACTTGTATAAGGCTGTTCTGCCTAGAATGGCGTTGAAAGGTAAGTTGATCTGAGTGACATCAAAGATCAACTTCTCAGTGCGATAATTCTCCCGAGTCCCGAAGGTCACGGGTAGAGTAATGGCACCGAGTGGGGTTATGGCCCCCAGACCTACTCCGGAGAAAGGTCGGGAGGGGCGAAGGTCCGAAAGTCGGAGCTGAAGCTTGACGAAAGCTGCAAAGCTTATGAGGTTCAGCCCCGAACCTCCGTCCACCATTACATGGTGGAGTTGAATGTTGTTGATGGTCGGTGATACCATCAATGGGAGTTGGCCAGCTCCGATCATGTTCTGAGGGCAGTCTGAAGCATCAAAAGTGATGGTAGTGTCCATCCACTTTCGATGAGGCTCCGCCCTGGCTGTAGGAGCTACTGAGGCCATGTCTCGCCGCATGGTCTTGAGGACATGGCGGGAGGTGATGTCCCACGAACCACCAAAGATGGTGTTCATGGTTTTCCAACGTTCATTGTCAGAGACGTCGGAATCATCGTCAACGAAGGTGTATACAGCCTTCAGGACCTTTTTAGGGTCCTGAAAACCTAACTCCTCTTTAGCCGGAGCTTCGTCGACTTTTTGTTTTCCTTCCCTTTGTTGGAAAGGAACTTATTCTCGGCGCTTGTTGTAGCACTCGGCAAGGTTTTGGACCTCCCGACAGTCTTCCAAGTTGTGGCTGTTCGACTTGTGAATAGGACACCACACTTTGGAGTTGTCACCATCTTCATAGGACGGCCGAGGTCGTTTCTCGGGGCGTGGCCCCCAGCCACCCGGAGCTGTAGCAGCTGCAGCAGTAGATGTGCTGGCTGACGACTTCTTCTTGTCGTTGGACTTTTTCTTCTTTTTGCCACTCCCGGAGGTAGTGGCTTCGCCTTTGGAGAATTTTTTACCATCCTCCGGACATGGTTTGGAGTGCATTTCACGGCCCTCTGCAGCTTTGGCACACTTGTCTTTCAAGCTGAAGAGCTCCATGACGGTGGTGATCTCCTTGATCGCGAGCTTCTCTAGCATCTTCTTATCTCGTACGCCCTATCTAAATGCCACAATAACAGAGGCACTGGAGATAGAAGGAATAGTGTTTCGTACCTGGGAGAACCTCTGGATGAATGAGCACAGGGATTCTCCCCCTTTCTGCACGACAGCAAAAAGGTTCAGTTCAGTGCCTCGTCGGGTGTATGAGCTCCCGAAATTAGTAGTGAACTGTTGGCACAATTCCTCCCAACTATTGATGGAGTTGTGAGGAAGGATCATGAACCAGGACCTAGCGGTCCCAGTCAAGGCCACTGGGAAGTAGTTGGCCATTACGGCCTCGTTACCTCCAGCCGCAAGGATTGCGGTGGAGTAAATCTGGAGAAACTCGGCGGGATTAACAGTCCCATCAAATTTCTCCGGCAGGTGAGGCCAGAACTTTTGTGGCCATCCGACGATGCGTAGGTGCATGGCCAGGGCAGAACAGCCTCCTCCTACTCCCTCGGGAGCAGGACAGTCTCGAGCCTCTCGCCTTTCGCAAGCACGCTCGATATGGACGCGGCCGTCCTATTGACGGTAACGGCGATCAAGCTCCGCCCGGAGGTCGTGAGTTGAAAGCCTGGTTACCGTATGAGTGCGTCGTGCCCCGGAAGGTAGCGACGTAACTTGCTGAGATGCAGCACGCCTCCTATTTTGGGAAGCGTGTGGACCAAGTCTTCCCTACAAAGTCCGGCGCTGCGAGGGGGCCCGTCCCGAAGGGGGAGGACCTTGGTTGCTGATGCGGTCGGCCGCTGCTGCAACCAGATGTTCCACGTCAGCCCTCCATTGCTCCATTGCACCCTGAGATGCACCCGGAGGTGGTGGGCATTGGAGAAGAGCACGTGCTACATGGAGCGCGTGTTCTGGGTTGTTGTATTCACCGATGCGGTGACCGACGCGATGCACCGTCACGCTGCCCAACTTGATTTGCTGGTGCAGGCAGTGGCGGTGGAGGCATGACTCCTGCTGGAGCTGTGGCACCTGCTGGTTGCTGCATGTTGGAGGGCTTGCCTCCACCAGGTTGAGCAGCGGGGTCGCCGTTGGACGATCCAGCAGCAGAGTTCACCATCCTTGAAATCTCGGGCGCTCCCCCTACCTGGCGCGCCAACTATCGGTGTTTGGATCCGGCAGATCTCCTGATACTACTTGTCGGTACCCTAAAAACCGTACACCCCTTGAGGTTACAAAGATCTCAAGAGAAAGCCATCTACTTGGTTTGAGGACCCTCGGAGGCCCACTTGTCAGACATGACCGGACCCGCTTCTCCAACATGGTTAATCCCAGGGTCGCCACGTGTACAACCAAACCGGAGCTACCACCCACAAGGGGGAAGCTCCGGGCCACGTACCGAAACGGCACCTCCGGACTTAACCCCAGACCGAGAGAAGCTCTGGACCTGACACGTGTCTGATAGCCCCGGAGCTACCTGCTTCCCACAGCAAGTTCCGGAGCTGCCACGTGTCAAATCATTGGACCTTTCAGCTTCTAACCTCCGGAAGACCTTGTAACGGCTCCGGATCTTCAAAGGAGAGCCAAGGACTTCAAGACCCGATTAAGTGTCATTAATGCCATATTAATAACACTTAAATGGACGATCTTAACACCAGTAACGGCGCTGTCAAAGCCCGTTACAGGGTTACTAAGAGCAATCAAGCGTGTATCAATACTAGTAACCGCCGGGGCCACATGTCGGGCCAGGCTAGCTTGTAACGGCCTGCCCTTGTACTATAAAAGGACAGGCCGACGATACACTCAGGGACGTTCATGGACGATCATACGCACCCCACACGTTCGTGGCAAGCTCTTACCGCTAATACAACACCAACACACCCGTGGAGTAGGGTATTACGCTCAAGCGGCCCGAACCACGTAAATTCTTGTGTCTCCTGTGTCAAACTCCTATTCACCTTCTTGAATCTCCGCGCGCCCACACCGAACTTCAAACTCCCCAATCACTTTAGCAGTGTAGGGAGATCTGTCGGTTCTCAACCGCCGACAGTTGGCGCGCCAGGTAGGGGCGCCTGAGATTTTTGAGAATGGTGAACTCCGCTGCTGGATCATCTAACGGCCAACCTACTGCTCAGGCTGTTGGGGGCAATCCCTCCAACAGGCAACCACCAGCAGGAGCCTCAGCACCAGCAGGAGCCACACTCCCACCACCACCATCTTCTCCAGCAAATCGTGTTGGGCAACGTGATGGTGCGCCGACGTCGCTTACTGCGTCGGCGAGTCATGACAACCCGGAACACGCGCTCCATGCAGCACGTGCTCTTCTCCAACGTCCACCACCTCCGAATGCATCTCGAGATGCACTGGAGCAGTGGAGGGCTGATGTGGAGCATTTGGTCGCAGCAGCGGCCGAACGCCTCAATAACCAGGGTCCTCTTCCTTCGGGACGAGCCCTGTCGCACCGGCGGACTTTGTCTGGAAGACTTGGTCCGCATGCCTCCAATAGCAGGAGACGTGCTGCATCTCAGCAAGTGACGTCATTGCCCTCCGGGGCTCGACGCACTCACACGGTATCCAGGCTTTCGACTCACGACCTCCGGGTGGAGCTTGATCGCAGATACCGCTAGCAGGATGGCCGTGTCCATATTGATCGAGCCCGTGAAAGACGGGAAGCTCATGACCTTTCTACTCTGGAAGGAGTAGGAGGAGGCTGTTCAGCCCTAGCCATGCACCTGCGCATGGTTAGATGGCAATAGAAGTTACGGCCTCACCTGCCGGAAAAATTCGACGGGACTGTTAACCCTGCCGAATTCCTTCAGATATACTCCACTGCAATCTTGGCAGCTGGAGGAAACGAGGCCGTGATGGCCAATTACTTTCCAGTGGCCTTAACTGGGACCGCCAGGTCCTGGTTTATGAGCCTTCCACCCAACTCTATCAACAGTTGGGAGGAGCTGTGCCGTCAGTTCACTGCCAACTTCGGGAGTTCATACACCCGACGAGGCACTGAACTGGACCTTTTTGCGGTTGTGCAAAAAGGGGGAGAATCTTTGTGGTCCTTCATCCAGAGGTTCTCTCAGGTACGCAACACTATCCCTTCTATCTCTAGCGCATCTGTCATTGTGGCATTCAGACAGGGCGTACGGGATAAGAAGATGTTGGAGAAGCTGGCGATCAAGGAGATCACCAGCGTCACGGAACTCTTCAGCCTGGCAGATAAATGTGCCAGAGCTGCGGAGGGCCATGAAATGCACTCCAAACCAGCCTCGGAGGATCACAAGAAATCCTCCAAAGAAGAAGCCGCTACCTCTGGGAGTGGCAAGAAGAAAAAGAAGACCAACGGCAAGAAGAAGCCGTTGGCCAGCACATCCGACGTTGCAGCTGCTGCAACTCCGGGTGGCCGGGGGCCACGCCCCGAGAAGCGACCTCGACCGTCTTCTGAAGACGGTGGCAAACCCAAAGTGTGGTGTCCCATTCACAAAACGGGCAGCCACGGTTTGGAAGACTGTCGGGAGGTCCAAAACCTTGCCAGGCGCTACAATAAGCGCCGGGAAGGATCTCCTTTCCGACAGAGGGAAGGAAAACAGAAGGTCGATGAAGCTCCGGCTGAAGAGGAGTTAGTGTTCCAGGATCCCAAAAAGGTCCTGAAGGCCGTTTACACCTCCGTCAACGATGATTCTGACGTCTCTGACAACGAGCGTCGGAAGACCATGAACACCATTTTCGGTGGGTCATGGGATATCACCTATCGTCGCGTCATCAAGACTATGCAGTGGATATGGCCGCTGTAGCCCCTACAGTCAGGCCGGAACCTCATCGAAAGTGGATGGACACCTCCATCACTTTTGATGCTTCGGATTGTCCCTGGATCATGGTTGGCGCAGGACAGTTACCCTTGATGGTATCGCCTACCATCAACAACATCCAGCTCCACCACGTCATGGTAGACGGAGGTTCGGGGCTTAACCTCATCAGTTTCAAAGCTTTCACTAAGCTTCAGCTCCGACCTTTGGATCTCCAGCCCTCTCGACCTTTCTCCGGAGTAGGTCCGGGGGCCATTACCCCACTCGGAGCTATTACTCTCCCCGTTACCTTCGGGACACGGGAGAAGTATCGCACCGAGAAGTTGGTCTTCGACGTCGCTCAGATCAACTTTCCATTCAATGCCATCTTGGGTAGACCTGCCCTGTACAAATTCATGGCAACTACTCATTATGGATACCTAGTGTTGAAGATGCCAACACCAGTAGGCGTTCTCCGGATCCGCGGAGATCGCACTGCCGGAGTAACTGCTCTGGAGGAACTCCACACACTCACCACGGCACAAGAGGAGGACTCCAGACAAGAGCAAGCTCCAAAACCCCCGAGCATTCGTCAACGAGGCTCGACCTCTGCACCCCGTGTGCAGCCAAGCGGCGACACCGACATTCCCATCAAAGTCGTCCAAATTGGTTCCGATGCTGCTCAAACCACCCGTATATCGGGAGGGTTGAACGACAAATAGGAACTCGCGCTCATCAGTTTCCTCCGGGCTAACGTTGACGTGTTTGCTTGGCAACCGTCACAAATGCCTGGGATCCCCAGGGAAGTGATCGAGCATAATCTGAAGATCTACCCCGATGCCCGGCCTGTGCATCAGAAGCCTCGGAAGCAATCCGTAGAGCGACAGAATTTCATCCGACAAGAAGTGAAGAAGCTACTCGAAGCCGGATTCATCCGAGAAGTCTTCCATCCAAAATGGCTGGCGAACCCAGTCGTTGTGCCCAAGGACAGCGGGAAGCTTCAGATGTGCATCGACTACACCACACTAAATAAGGCATGTCCAAAAGATCCATTCCCACTACCTAGAATAGATCAGATAGTGGATTCTACCTCCGGGTGTGAATTACTGTGTTTCCTAGACGCATATTCTGGGTATCATCAAATCAGGATGTCTAGGGAGGATGAAGAGCATACTTCATTCATCACAGTAGATGGATTGTACTGTTACACAGCCATGCCATTTGGTCTCAAGAATGCAGCTTCAACTTTTGTACGGGCTATGTACAAAACTTTTGAAGAACTCATCAGAGACATAGTGGAAGTGTATGTCGATGACATCGTGGTCAAGGTCAAGAACAAGGAGTCACTCCTAGACACCTTGCAGGCTGTCTTAGACAAGCTGTGGGCCACCCGCACAAAGCTAAACCCGGACAAGTGTGTGTTTGGGGTTAGCTCCAGAAAACTTCTTGGTTTCCTGATAAGTCACCGGGGCATAGAAGCTAATCCGGCGAAGATAAAAGCCATTGAAGACATGCAACCACCAACCCGCATCAAAGACGTCCAAAAGTTAACTGGATGTCTAGCAGCCCTTAGCCGGTTCATATCAAGACTGGCGGAACGGGCACTTCCCTTCTTCAAGTTATTGAGGAAGTCTGGACCATTCCAATGGTCCGAAGAAGCAGAGAAGGCATTCCAGGAGCTGAAACAGTTCCTCACCACCCTACCAATTCTGTATGGTTTTGGTTGCGGAGAGACCGGAACTACCCCACACTCAGGAATCCAGACCCCTTCGGGAGGGTCCGGAGGTTCCTGAAAGCGAGTCTGGGTCCCAGCTCCCAGATTCGAACCCACAAGAAGTCGCTTCAGGAGACCTAGACCCCTGGGAGGGTCCAGGTCATTTCTGAAGAAGCTCCGGGTTCTTCCAGCCAGAACCCGGAGGTCCCCGAAGGGAATCTGGACCCCCCCGAGAGGATCCGGATCAATGAAGAGGAAGCTCCGGACCCCTCCGGGAGGGTCCGGACCATTCAACGCCTGGTATACTTCATCAGTGAAGTATTACATGATGCCAAGACTCGGTACCTAGAGGTGCATAAGCTGCTCTATGCAGTTCTTATTGCCTCCAGGAAGCTTCGACATTACTTCCAAGCTCACAAAGTCTCGGTGGTGACCTCCTATCCACTTCAAGCAATCCTGCATAATCCCAATTCAACTGGGAATATTGCAAAGTGGGCAGCGGAATTGGCTGAATTTGATCTTGAATTTATTTCAAGACAAGCAGTCAAGAGTCAAGCGTTGTTAGATTTTGTGGCGGAATGGACTCCCTCTCCATCAAACCCTGGGGGCCCCAGCGAGCAGAGGACAGAGCATCAAGCTCCAACCTTCACCGAGCCACACTGGACCCTTTTCTTCGACGGCTCCATGCAGAAGCAGGGGGCCGGAGCTGGAATCCTTCTCCTTGCACCGACTGGGGAGAAGGTGAAATACATGGTACACCTTGACTTCAAGGCAACCAACAACATGGCGGAGTATGAAGCACTCATCTATGGACTAAAGGTGGCACTGTCATACGGTGTCAGGCAACTGCTGGTCAAAGGAGATTCACAGCTCATCATCAAGCAGGTGAAGGGTGAATGCTCCTGCAACAATCTCCAGCTAGCTGCTTACCTCCTAGAAGTCCAGAGGCTTCAGAAGGACTTTGAAGTCCTAGACCTCCACCATGTTCAGCGTGCCCACAATGCTGAAGCCGACGAACTCTCGACGAAAGCGTCAACCGGAGCTCCGGCTCCTGACGGAACTTTTGTTCGGAGATTGTCGAAACCCACAGCTCAGCCTGCCGAACTGAGCGAAGGGGGCGAGATCAGCATCCCGAAGCTGACGGTCCCGATGGCCCTGTTACCATGGCAGCCATCAAGGGTCGTAGGTGCTGCCGGAAGCTCCGAGCAACCCAGCACGCAAGACTCAAATGCTCAAGTCAGTTCCGATGCATGGATCTCGGAGATCCGGAACTACTTGAAAGACAACATCCTTCCTGACGATGATGTATCCGCTGACCGGGTAGTCAGATTGGCTAAAAGATACACGCTGGTAGAAGGGGATATCTACCGGCGCGATGCCAACGGCATCCTAATGCGGTGTATCACAAGGGAAGAAGGTTGCGAACTCCTCGCAGAAATCCATGGAGGCGAGTGTGGGAACCACGCATCTTCCCACACGCTGGTCGGAAAAGCCTTTCGGCATGGCTTCTACTGGCCTACAGCGCTTCAGGATGCCACTGAGCTGGTGAAAAAATGCGAAGCATGCCAATTTCATGCAAAGAAAATTCATACACCGGCTCAGCCCTTACAAATGATACCTCCTACATGGCCCTTTGCTGTGTGGGGGATGGACATCTTGGGACCCTTCCCAAGAGCCGTCGGAGGTTACAAGTTCCTGTACGTCGCCATTGACAAGTTCACCAAATGGCCGGAAGCAACTCCAGTTGTGACGATCAACAAGCAATCTGCTATCAACTTTATGCAATCCATTGTGAGCAGATTTGGAGTCCCAAACAAAATCATCACTGATAATGGGACTCAATTCACAAGCTCTGCATTCCAAGGATATTGCGAAGACCTCGGCATACAAGTTTGCTACGCCTCCGTAGCTCACCCAGCCAGCAATGGCCAAGCCGAGAGAGCAAATGCTGAAATCCTTAAAGGACTCAAAACGCGCACCTATGAGCGCTTGAAAAAACACGGAGCCAACTGGATCGAAGAGCTTCCGCCCACTCTATGGGCCAACAGGACTTCTCCAAACCGGTCAACCGGAGAAACACCCTTCTTTCTGGTGTACGGAGCTGAAGCAATCCTTCCTCCGGAAATCACCTTGGGTTCGCTCCGGGTCCGGGCCTTCGACGAAGCCGCGCAGGACCAGCTCCGGCGTGAAGACCTAGACCTCCTCGAGGAGGGAAGGTGCCAAGTAGCTGTTCGGAATGCCCGATACCGCCAAGCTCTACGGCGTTATCACCAGCGGCATGTACACAACCGACAGCTCGAGGAAGGCGATCTGGTGCTACGGAGAATACTATCCAGAGAAGGGTTAAATAAACTCTCCCCCGGCTGGGAGGGGCCCTTCCGAGTGATCAAAGTATCCCGTCCCGGAAGCGTTCGCTTGGCTACCGAGGATGGGACACCTCTCCCGAATCCTTGGAACATCGAGCACCTCCGTAAGTTCTACACTTAATACCACGGAGGTGAGTCTTAAGTAACATGGAGTGTATGTTATAGAGTCATTGTACAGAGTCGGGTAGTTCCTCCGGGAGAACAGCCGGACCTTTCCCGAAACGTCCGCAAAGTTCATGCAGCACTTGTCACAGTCTCCGGACTAAAAGTGTGGCTAACTACCCTGGGTCAAACGAGAAACCAAACACACTTAGCCTGGTTCCGTACCCTAAGAGTGTACTTGTTTCCCCTGTACCCCGGACCTATAATGAAAGACATCTTCATGTGAAATAGACTCCACGTGCATTTATTTTGTACAGGCTCAACATTTTTATTTTTCTCTTTCTTGTCTATAACAAAGACGTACAATTCTTAAGAAATTTTAGTTCGACCGGTTTATATACGATTCGAGTTGTATTGTCAGTTCTTTTGGATTCAAATATCGCTCATGGCCAACTCGCCTGAAAGCCGCCAAGCCAATCTAGGGTCGGAGTGTGCTATCGACTTAGCCTGGTCAAGCACCCTAAGTACGCCACTCTACCTACACCCCGACAGGCCGAAGTAAGGCGGGTCCATGAACAGTTGAATCTAAGAGAAAAGGCAACGCATCCGGTTGTATTTAAAATCGCGTTCAACTTAAAGTTTTCTTGAGAATCGTAAGCCGCGACGAAATTATAGACAAGGAACGAATTTTACTATTTTTCTTGACTTAAGTGTGCAGGAAAAATAAAGTCTACGTTGATGGAGAAAAGCCGGAGCTAACTAAGCTCCGACTCCCCCAAGGGGGCCAGCCGTCGACGCTGAGTATAAGATGGTGAGAAGACCCTGTAAATGGAGTCTGCTGCCAACAAACCAAGTGTTGGCAAAGGTCACTGCCGGAGCTACTCAGCTCCGACACCCCGGAGGACTAACTATCGATGCTCTACGTGTTGATAGAGGCTATCGCCGGAGCTATCAAGCTCCAGCGATGGACAATGCCAGAGCTTCTAAGCTCCGACAATCTCAGGGGACCTTCACTATCGAAGACTTCGGACCTAAAATTCTACAAGTTCGGAGCAAATGAGTCTTCAACAAAACACAGTATCCTTTTGGTACATGTTCACAATCAAATTGTGTACATCTACCAGGGGGCCAAGTGAAGATAAAGATGTTGAAGACAAAAAGTGAAATTCGCAAAATTTTGGGGATTTCACTCATCTGGAGACAGGAGATTACATCTGAAGACAAGGGATTACAAAATTGAGGAAGAAGAAGAGAAAATACAAGTGAGAGATAAAGAGATGGTCCTAGACCCTATGGAAGAACTCAGCGACCTTCTGGGCGACCTCCGATACGCTGGCTCGGGTAGCTTCGCCTTCTCCTTCGACGGGGCCTTCAAGCACCGGGTCCAGAGGAAATTGAGGGTTCCGGCTGGTGTAGCACGTCAGCACATACTTTGTGATGTTCCTCGACAGGGATTGCCCCTCAACCTCCAGTTGGTCCGCGATGGCATCGCCCACCTTGGAGAGCTTGCTACCTGCTGCGCTCAACGCCTGCAGCGCAAGGTCCGGCTCCGGCTCCGGATCATCCGGGCGCACGGGGCTGAAACCCATTGGCGTCAGCGCGTCGTTAGCCTTGCCCAGGAACTCCCAAATCTGTAGGGAGTCCGCCGTCCTCAAGCTCTTCATCTCTTCCAGGTATCTCCTGGCCGCCGTCAGTTCGGAATTCACGCGGGCGAGGCGCTCAACTTCTTTGGCATTTTGCTGAATCTTTGCAGCAACCCGCCTCTCGAGTCTTCCGAGCTCCTCCTCCCGGAGGTGGATCTTGTTCCGGCGATCGACCAGGTCCTTCTCCCTAGCCTCCACTTTTTCCTCCCGGGCAACAAGGGCACACTCGTATTCGTAGAGTTCCTGCCCTCGTACCCAGGTCTTCTCCTCTTCCTCTTGGCACCGCTCTTCCAATTTCTTGGTGCGCTCCTCGAGGCCCTTGTCAGCCAGAGCTACTTTCTCGGCGAGCTCCTCTTCCCTCCTCAGGACGTCATCCCGCAGCTCCAGGAGTTTCTGCTCTTCGTCCTCGAGCCGTCTCTCCCTCTCTTCAAGTGCCTCTCGGCGCTTGATGAGTGCGGTGTTGATGGCCTCAAGCTGTTCGTGCTGAGCATTGTCCGCGTCGTTGGCAGCTTTGGCCTGATCGTGGATCTCCCGGGATTGAGCGTCGAGGGCATGAGTCATGCTCTCCCTGTCATCCAGCAGCTTGCCCCAATACTCCAGGTGGATCTTCTCCCGCTTGATCCACTCCTTGTCATCCGCTAGCCTCGACTGCGCCAGCTTGGTCTCAAAGTGGAGCCGATTACGCCACCGCCTAAGGGTTTGGCGCTCCTCTTCAAGAGCCTCTGTCGTGGAAGAAGGCCAGTTGGACTTGATGCAGACTGGAGTAGGCGTTGTCGATAGACATCGACAGCGGGATGGGCTCCAGACCTGCTGGGGTCTCCTCCGCTGGTTCCAGCGGGTCTTCACATACAAAAATTGGGTCCCACTCTACGAGAGCGGAACCCTGAGCTTCCAAGGCACTAGGGCCGTCCTCCGGGATGGCCTCAGTCGCCATCGAAGAAGGCCCCGCCGCCAAGTCTTCGTTCACCTCCTCGGGCAGGGGGCCAACGACTTCGTTTGGGCACTCCGGCTCTGCCGCAGGTACCTCTGACGTCGTCGCTTCCGGAACAGGAGCTGCTACTGGCTCTGGCAGGGACACCTCTCCCGAGGGAGGCTCGAGCTCCATCGCCTCTTCAACCACTGGCTCTATGACCGGCGCTCCAACAATAACCGGCTCAGCGGCCGGTGCTTCGGAGGTAGCTGGCTCAACTGCCGGAACTACCTCGACTACCGGCTCACATGCCGGGGCTTCAGACACCTCCGGCTCAACCGCCGGGGCTTCAACAATTTCCGGCTCCGAGGCCGGAACTACTACTTCCTTCGGCTCAACAGCCGGAGCTTCCATCACTGCAGCACCAGGACCCGGAGCTTCACCCTCCAAGACAGGTGCCGCTGGCGTGTCTTCACTCCCGTGGTCCGGCGCTACCACGGGAACTTCTGGGGACGAGTCGAGGTCCATGACCACGACAGCCGGCGCCGAAGCTGTCGCAGCCTCAGCCACCACCTGGGGCGGCAACGGGACAGGAGCAGAAGCTCCCGCGGCCTCAGACACTGTGGTTGAGGGTGGGGCTTCACTCCCCTTCTTGGGGACGCTGCAGATGATGGACGAAGAAAATCAACAAACAATCGCTACAATTAAAAAGTTAACCAAGGTAAAGATTAAAAATTACCTTGGAAGGCTTCCGCACCAGCTTGCGCGGAACCTTTTTCCTGGACGTTCCGGGCTGGCCACGGTCAGTGTAGAAGCTCCAGAGGGCCCCCCCGGAACTTGTCGCAGCTACGGGCGTTTCCCGGGTCGAGGCTCTCCTCGATCGGGAGGAACCCCTGGACCTAGAGGCTCCCACCGTCCCAGGTGCTGGAGTCGTGCGCCCGGAGCTAGCACCCCAGGAGGGTTCCACCACGGGGACAGACGCGCTCTGGGAGGATCCCACTGCAGGAACGGTATCGTCCCGGAAGGACCCCACTACGGGGAAGGTCGCCACGGTGGCAGAAGATCTTCCCCTATGGGGAGAAGGAACCGAGGCGGGAGTAGCAGGCCTGACGGACCTTCCGTCGGCGTGTTGCAGCTTCCTCTTCCGGCTCTCCGGCTCATCCGCCAGCTCCTTTCCCTTGCCGACGACCTCAACCCTCGGCTGTGGGGCAGGGACGGAGCCATCTTCGGGCATTCCGGGGATCGCCACCCGGGTGGTTGATCTTCTCTCGACGACACCAAGGTCGTCAAGTGCAGGCATCGTCCGCCGGAGCTCCCTGCTGAACTCCACTTCCACGTTCAGAGGGAGAAAGGCCGACGGCGGAGTCAAGTCATCACCGTCGATGTCAATGCCGTGCTGGAATTTCTTGAGGTGGAACTCCAAGGTCTTCCCCACCATGTTGGACTTCAACCCGGTCTCAACCCGGTCCTCGTCCATCACGCTGTTGAGGGACCAAGCGAGCTTCTCCCTCCTCTTCAGCGGCGCCCACCTGTTGGCTAGGAAATTGCAGAATACCGCCTGAGGAGTCAATCCTCCCTCCACGCATTGGCGAATCCTGGTCAAGGCGGGGTTGAAAGCTTTCGCCAGCATCGGAACCGCACTCCAGATCGTCGTGTCGATGCCGGACAGGCCATCGGGCAGCTCCAACCGCTCATGCACCTCCACCCTGACGACTATCCAATCTTTTTTCCAGTCATCCCACTTCCCGGAAGGGAACGACCGGAGGTACTTGAATGGGCACTTCTTGCGCTTCACAAAGTAGTAGAAGCCAAGGTACTCATTGCTCCGGCCGGTGGTGTGGACGGTGAAGAAGGTCCAGAAGAGTTTGATGCAGGGGGGTATGCCCACCCACATCTCACAGAAGTGGACAAAGATGGACACGAGGAGAATGGAGTGAGGGCCAAGGTGGTATAGCTGCAGACCATAGAAGTCTAGCAGCATCAAGAAGAAGGAAGAAAAAGGTGGGATCAACCCCACCATGGCGTACGAAGAAAAGTACACCATTTCGTCGGCGTGCTCCTTCTCGAAGGGGAGCTCTCCGCTGGCATGGACCAAGCGGTTGAAGAAGTCCGAGGACCACCCCATGAGGGCCCGAACCTTCTTCAAATCGCTGTCGGTCTTCAAGCGACTCTCGCGCAGACCCAACTCCATCGCAGCACAGCTAGGCGAGAGAAGAAGAGCTAAGCACGAGTTGGGAGTTTGAGCGCAAGATCAGATGAGAGGCGTAAAGAACTCCCGACGGTGCGCGCTTTCCTTCTTAAGTAAGCCCTCGCAACGCTTGGATGGAAACCGCGGGGAAGTCGAAGATACCATTCAAGAATTCAACCCAGCCGATGGCAAGAGGGCCCGGGACCACCCCGACGATCAAGTCGAGGCTCTTACCCAGGCGAACGGTTGTCATCACTCGGTGGGAAACCCAAAGGCGGCGGCCTGACAGGGCGCGCGGAACCGATACGGTTTTTGTATCGAGAACCGGCGACCTTCAATTGTGTGAGATCCGCACGTCAAAGATCTCATCTGCCGCCTGAGGTGCGCCACGCGGCGGGATCTAACTGTAAATCCCTGCCAACGGCACCTATGAAGACCCTTGAAGACTCAGTTCAAGAGTCGCAAGGATGGACCCACCTCCGACGTAATGACTTCACCCCATTGATCTTCCTCGGAGGTAGGTCCAGGGGGCCACTGTCGGTACCCTAAAAACCGTACACCCCTTGAGGTTACAAAGATCTCAAGAGAAAGCCATCTACTTGGTTTGAAGACCCTCGGAGGCCCACTTGTCAGACATGACCGGACCCGCTTCTCCAACATGGTTAATCCCAGGGTCGCCACGTGTACAACCAAACCGGAGCTACCGCCCACAAGGAGGAAGCTCCGGGCCACGTATCGAAACGGCACCTCCGGACTTAACCCCAGACCGAGAGAAGCTCCGGACCTGACACGTGTTTGATAGCCCCGGAGCTACCTGCTTGCCACAGCAAGCTCCAGAGCTGCCACGTGTCAAATCGTCGGACCTTTCAGCTTCTAACCTCCTGAAGACCTTGTAACGGCTCCGGATCTTCAAAGGAGAGCCAAGGACTTCAAGACCCGATTAAGTGTCATTAATGCCATATTAATTACACTTAAAAGGACGATCTTAACACCAGTAACGACGCTGTCAAAGCCCGTTATAGGGTTACTAAGAGCAATCAAGCGTGTATCAATACTAGTAACCGCCGGGGCCACATGTCGGGCCAGGCTAGCTTGTAACGGCCTGCCCTTGTACTATAAAAGGACAGGCCGACGATACACTCAGGGACGTTCACGGACGATCATACGCACCCCACACGTTCGTGGCAAGCTCTTACCGCTAATACAACACTAACACACCCGTGGAGTAGGGTATTACGCTCAGGCGGCCCGAACCACGTAAATTCTTGTGTCTCCTGTGTCAAACTCCTATTCACCTTCTTGAATCTCCGCGCGCCCACACCGAACTTCAAACTCCCCAATCACTTTAGCAGTGTAGGGAGATCTGCCGGTTCTCAACCGCCGACACTACTATTGATAGATCGTGGGGTTGTAGTTCGGTAATGGGCGCGCAGAGATTCAAGAAGGTGAATGGCAAGTGGACACAGAGATTTACGTGGTTCGGGCCACCTGAGCGTAATACCCTACTCCACGGGGTGTGTTGGTGTTGTATTGAGCGTGTGAGTCTTGAAGAAGCTCCAGAATAAGAAGCTTGCCTAGATAAGGGAGTCCAGAAGAGGTTTGGAGAGGTCCCTTGTGTATCGTCAACCAGTCCTTTTATAGTACAAGGACTAGTCGTTACACCGTTAGCCTGGCCCGACATGTGGCCCCGGCGGTTACACATGCTTGATACACAATTAATGAGGTTAATTACCCTTAATAGCCCGATAACGGGCCTTAACAGTGCCGTTACCGGTATTAAGGTTAATTATCAAAGCTCCGGCATCCCCTAGGTGGCTTGTAGTCGATGTTTCAAACATTGATAGCAAGCGTCGCTGGAGCTACTCAGCTCCAGTAAAGCTAGGGGGCCAGCCGTCAACGTGAACAAAAGATGATGGGAAGACTCCATAGTGGGGTCTGTTGTTGACACACCACATGTTGACAGAGGTCACTGTCGGAGCTACCAAGCTCTGACACCTCAGAGGACTAACCGTCGATGCCATTAAGCTCCGACAACCTCAGGGGGCCTTCACTATCGAAGACTTCGGACCTACGCTCTACAAGTTCGAAGCACACAAGTCTTCAACAACTGTTACATCCTCTTAGTACATGTTCACAATCAAATTGCGTACATCTACCAGGGGCCAAGTGGGACAAAGGTGTTGAAGACAAAAAATGAAATTCACAAAAAAATTGGATTTCATTCATCTGGAGACAAGAGATTACAAAAATGGAGAAAAAGAAGAGAGGATACAAGCGGGAGCTACAAAGAGATGGTCCTAGACCCTATGGAAGAACGAGGCGACCTTCTGGGAAACCTCCAATACGCTGGCTTGGGCAGCTTCTCCCTCTCCGTGAATGGGGCCTTCAAGCACCGGGTCCAGGGGGAATTGAGGGTCCCGGCTTGTGTAGCACGTCAGCACGAATTCTGCGACGTTCTTTGCCAGGGATTGTCCCTCGGTTTCCAGCTGGTTCGCAATGACATCGCCCGTCTTGGTGAGCTTTTCGCCTGTCGAACTCAACGCCTGCAACGCCTGGTCCAGCTCCGGCTCCGGATCATCCGGACGCACGGGTCTAAAACCCATTGGCGTCAGCGCGTCATTGGCTTTGCCCAGGAAGTCCCAAACTTGTTGGGACTCCGCAGCTCGGAACCTCGCATCTCCTCCAAGGATCTTCTGGCCGCCGCAAGCTCCGAATTCTCCCAGGCAAGACGCTCTACCTTTTTGGCGTTCTACTGAATCTTTTCAGCAACCTTCCTTTCGAGTTTGCTGAGCTCTTCCTCCCGGAGGTGGATCTCGTTCCGGCGGTTAACCAGATCCTTCTCTCAGCCCCACACCTTCTTCTTCCTGGCAGCAACATCATTCTCCCTCCTCTGGAGGTCCTGACCTCGCTGCCAGGACTTCTTCTCCTCTTTCTCGCAATGCTCCTCCAATTTCATGGTGCGCTCCTCGAGACTCTTGTCACCCAGAGTAAGCTCTTCTTCCCTCTTCACGAGGTCACCCCGAAGCTCCAGGAGTTTTTTCTCTTCATGTTCGAGCTTTCTCTCCCGCTTCTCAAGAGCCTCCCGGCACTTGACGAGACTATCGTGGATGGTGTCGAGCCTCTCTTGGCGATCATTCACTGCGTTATTAGCAGCTATGGCCTGTTCGTAGATGGCCCGGGACTGGTTGTCAAGGGATCGCGTCATGCTTTCCCTCTCGTCTAGCAGCTTACCCCAGTACTCCAACCGGACCTTCTCCTTCCTCACCCACTCTTTGTCGTCAGCGATCCTCGACTGCGCCAGCTTGGTCTCGAATTGGAGCCGGTTGCGCCACTTCCTAAGAGTTTGGAGCTCCTCCTCGAGGGCCTTGCCGTTGTGGTAAAAAGCCAACTAGACCTGGCGAAGACTGGAGCAGGCGTTGTCAATAGACAACGACAGAGGGATCGGGTCCGGATCTGCCAGGGTCATCTCCGCTGGTTCCAGCGGGTTCTCCATGATAAAAATCGGGTCCCACTCTACAAGAGCAGTTCCTTGAGCTTCCATGGCACTAGGGTCGCCCTCCAGGATAGCCTCGGCCGCCGTCGAGGAAGGTCCTGCTACAGAAGTGTCAACCTTCGAGTTGGCTCCGAAGGTCCCGCCGCCAGGTCATCAACAACTGGTCCCCTCAAGCGGGGGGCCAGCAACTTCATCTTGGCACCCTGGCTCAGGCGCGGGCACCTCCGGGACCACCACCTCTGGGGCAGGCGTTGATTTTTCGATCGGAGCTGAAGCTATGTAACACCCTAAATTTTCGCATCATGCATTGCATACATGATCATGCATTAAACACTAGTAGAATAAAAGAAAAATAATAAAACATGCATATACAAATGTATGTAGCAAAAGAAGAAATAGAAAATAATAATTATAGCCTAAAACTTGTAATAGGGAATAAGTATAAAAATAATAATAAAAATATATATAAATATATATATATATATATAATATATATAACAATATATAAAAATAGAAAAAAATATTAATAATATATGTTATAAAAATAATAAATAATAAATAATAAATATATAATATTAATAATATATATAAAATATATATATATAATAAATTATATAATAAAAGAAAAGTAAAAAAGAAAAAGAAAAAAAACAAAACAAAAAAAAAAGAAAAAGGGCCAACCCGGCGGCCAGGCCAGCGGCCCAGCCGACCGAGCGTCCCGCAGCCGACCGGCCGCCCGCGCGCGAGCGAGCGCGCGCCCCCCCCGCTGGGCCCCGCTCCTCGCCAGCCCCGCTGGCCCCGACGCCCGCCCGTCGTACGCTTCCGCCAGCTCGCCCGCGCCTGATGCGACCGACGCGACCGGTCCAACCCCGACGCGCGATCCCGCCCGATCCCGATATTCCCGCCGTGTCCCCAGCGCTCCCGTACCGAGTCGGTACCGAGCCGATCTCCAGCGTCCCACGCGCCTATAAATACGACGGTAACCTCGTAGCGTTTTTCCCAGCCGCCAGACGCCGCCGCCTTCGACGAAAAACCGCCGGGAAAAGCACCAGGGACCAGAAAGCTGCGCCCAGGGAAGAAAAAAAAGAGAAAAAGAAGGGGAAGAAGAGGAAGAAAAAGAGGAGGGCGCCACCGTTCGCCGGAGATCGTCGTCGACATCGCGCCGCCGTCGTCGACATCGCGTCGCCGTCGTCGTGCCGCCGGAGGACGCATCTACTTCGTCTACGCATTGTCCCCATCCCGCGATCGTCGAAGCCATCGCATCTGCGGTAGGCCATGTTCCCGATGCGAATTTTAGCAACCATATTGAACCTAATAGGCGTAACTTGATCGTAGTTGTGTCATAATTTTATTTTCAGCAGCATTAATCCACCCTAAAACCCTCGTAAACTCATATGAACACGTATGAACTAGTTGCATCTAATTATTAAACAACTGTAGTAAATTAATTATTGAATTGTGCATGCATACATGTCATTGCATGTTGATTATTTTGTGTGCATTATGTTGATTGTATATGTTCTCTTGTATGTATGATCACGCGTAGAGGAACGTGCTCAAGAGGCCGCATACGAGGAGTTCCAAAATCAAGACTTTGAAGCGCTTGAGCAACCCCATCCGCCGGAGCAAGGCAAGTGTCCTTGAAGCATATTGATCCTGTTTTATTAAATGTTTTGTTTGCGAACTTGCATGCTTGTGTCAAATTGATGGGAATCCTATGATAGGAAGTTTACTAGTTTTGTTTGACCACCCTTGTCACCTGGAATTATGGTAGAGAGTTGGGAAGGGTTTTTACCTTTTTGCTTTGCTTAAATATTTGGGATGGCAAACAACACTACACATTTAATTATGCATCAATGATATTCTGGTCAATGTGAACTGGTCAATACGATGGGTGATCTAAGCAAGCCTGGTATGTGGATGGGTTGGATGTTATGGTGGTTTGCTTGCTTTAGATCTAAGGACCGGTTCATGCGAGAATATGCCACGTCAACAGTGCCACCACAAGGCCAAGTATGGGTGCGGCGTAGCTGAATAATTAGGAGCGCTGCTAGTATTGTATGGACCATTGGATGGCGCGGGGAATGGGAGTCGAGGAGGACTGCCCTGGGATCCGCATGGCACACGAGGGGGCCCGTGGGTGGGAGAATAGAGATTCAAGCCTGCCGGTGAAACCTTAGTGGGCCGTACATACTAGTAGTCCCTTTTGAAAGGATATTTTGTGATCTCTTGGCCACACACCTACGGAAGTGTGAGATGGCACAATGGAGGTTCCTTATTCATCAAAGGGTGATGAAATCACAAACATGTGGGTAAAGTGGTACAACCTCTGCAGTGTGTTAAAAACTATCATGATAGCCGTGCTCCCGGTTATGAGCGCCTGGATGACCTACATGATTAGAGGGAAATTGGGATTTGGGATGGTCATGGTTTGGTAATGGTTATGTTTGATATTATGATTATGGTTATAGTTATGATATGGAATTATGGTTTATGACATTGATTATGGTTATTGGTAATGGTGATTTATGGACTGGTATTATTATAGTTACATGGTTTATGATGGGTTTACTTCACATAAAGATAATACGTTGCTTTTCAAAGGTTTTACTATACTTTTCAGCACTTAGCCATTATTATTGTCGTCATTTGGATCAGCCACATGTCATACTTTCCACACTTGCTGAGTACGACATGTACTCACCCTTGCAATCCCCCCCCAACAGCTACTGGAGACAATTGGGAGTACCCTGAGGATCACGTGGAGTACTAGGTTGCGTACCGCCGTCAATTGCCTATGGATTGGAGTCGTGCTGTTTAGTTTATTTTCCGCTGCAATTATTTAGAGTTTTATTATTCGTGAACTATTGGATTATTGTAATAAAGTACTTATTTAATAGTTAAGACGTGGTTAAATTCTTTATATTGTTTGTGATGCAACCGTATATGTGTGGTGAACTTCCTGGGCACACATATGCGTTACGCTTGGTTCATATTCGGAACCGGGTGTCACAAATTGGTATCAGAGCCGCGTTGACCGTAGGATGCAAGCCTAGGTAGAATGGACACTCTGGAGCACTTAGGAACACTCTTCTAATCTGCTGTTTTCGAAAAATTTTGCTGCTGTTTTGTTTCCCTTATTTTCAGCTGCAAAAAGTATTGATCACTGCTGCGTTTTTGATAAAAATTTTCAGAAGTGAACAATATTAAGTGCTGCTGTTTTGCTGCGTAAATTTTCGCGGAAAAAGTGTGTTTTGCCGCTGTTATGTGTGGGTAAAATTATTGTGTTGGTTGCTGTATTTTTTTCTCTTTATTTTTCGTTCTTTTGGAACCGCTGCACCGCTCTTTTTCCGCCGTTTTAGCTGCTGAAATTTTCAGATTTGTATTTTGTTATTTCTTTTTCCTCTAATGTATTTTTGTTTTCTGTAGATGGCCCGCACCAAGACAACCCCCCGTAAGTCGACCGGTGGACTTGTGCCCCCGCGTAGGTTGGCTAGTCGCTCTCCGGTCGTCGACCCCCGTCACCCCGTGGTGATCCGTTCTGACGGCAGAGCCGCAGGACAACTGCGACACCGTCTTCGTGCCCTACTCCGTGAGGCTGGCTACCGTCACCACAGCCTCTCGCTCTCCTACCACACCACTGGAGTGCAGCGCCCCGACAGGAAGGAGTGGAGCTGCAAGATCTATATCTACTATGGTGATGAGTTGGTGAAGACCCACATCAGTCCTGCTTGGAGGAGCTCCCGCCGATCTGCAGAGCAGGATGCTAGCTGGGAAGCAGCCACTTTTTGGAGCCACGCCCGCCGTTTCCGTCTGGAGGACACGGTGCACGCCTTCGTTCCGCAGCGTCCTAGTGGCACTGCGCGCTTCGTCTCCAGGCACGTGGAGGTACCCCTGGACCTCCCGCAGTCTCGTCAGACTGTTGACGACGTGGCCCAGCTCAGTGCCCGACTTCAGAGGGCGCAGCAGGAGATTCAGGATGGACGTGACCTCGCCCAGCGCCACGAGGCGATAATCAGGAGGTATCGTCGGATCACCGACGAGGACCCGGACGACTACGCGTCCGACACCCCGACGTGGACCCCAGACTCTCCAGACCGTCGCAACGGCCAGCGTGAGTCGTCTTCTGAGGAGTTCTCTGACGAGGAGCCTTCCAGTGTGGCGTCTACCGCACCACCGCCGCCTGCTGCCTCACCACCACAGGACCCCGAGGACCCCGAGGACCCCGACGATGACGGCGACGACGACGAGGACCCGGATGAGTTCCCGCTCGACGACGAGTACTCCTCGACCTATGCCACGACTCAAGGATAGGCACACCCCCATTAGTTAAATAAGAGCGACGTAGACATACTTGTGTGACCTTGAGTTGTGTTACTTCTTTTAGGATCTTTGTCAATTCTGTTTGGTGCTTGTTTGAGTGCCTGTTTGCTTAGTAGAGAGTTGTGGAATGCTTCGGCAATTGTCCACAGCCTCATAATATAGGTCTATATTAATAAAGGATTATTTAGTGTCGCATACCTTGATGCATATAGTTGGGATGTTTCTTTCCAAATTCTAAATCCTTCTGTCCCCACCCTTCTTTCGCTAACAGATGGTGAGAACTCGTAACCAGAGGGATGCCAACGATGAGGAGGAGCGCAATGAAGTACCTCAGAACAACCAGGGGCATGCTCATGGAGCTATCAATATTGAACAACTGTTAGCTATGCAGAACCAGCTCATGCAGACCATGATACAAACCATGGGACAGCTGCAAGCTGGCAATAACAACAACAATCAGCCTCATATACCGCCTCCACCACCACCCCCGCCACATCATAACCGTTTGGGAGAGTTCATGAGGACCAGACCGCCTACCTTTGCACAAGCCACAGACCCAATGGAAGCTGATGACTGGCTGAAGTCCGTTGAGAAGAAACTTGCTATTGTCCAGTGCACTGACAGGGAGAAGGTTCTCTTTGCATCACATCAACTAGTTGGAGCAGCCGCTGACTGGTGGGAAGCTCTTTGCAACGCTCATGATAATCAGGAGACAATCACTTGGGCTGAGTTTAAGCAGAGTTTCCGTTCCCACTATGTACCTGAAGGAGTTATGATACTGAGAAGACAAGATTTTGAGAATCTCAGGCAAGGAAGGATGAGCGTGAGTGAGTATCTCAACAAATTCACTCAATTATCAAGATATGCTCCAGAAGACATCAAAACTGATAGTAGGAAGCAGTATATGTTTATGAGGGGTCTCAGCAATGAAATTCAAGTTCAGTTGCTCAATACTGATTATCCAAACTTCCAAAAGCTGGTTGACAAGGCTATTGTGGTTGAGAACAAGATTCGTGAGATGGAGCAAGACAACAAGAGGAAGATGTCACATCATGGACCGCAGCAAGGAAGCAATGTTCGCCCCCGCTATGCACCACCTACTGCACCACACTACAACCCATCTGCTCCTGCATACCGTGTTTCTTATCCACCCCGCCCAAATCAGCCACCGCAGCAACACCCCGCCATGCAAGCGCCTCGCTATCCTGTGTCACCTGCGCCGCGTCCTAACATGGCGGCAAATGCTCAAAACCAGTTGCGCCCAAACTTCCCCAATGCTACGGGTTGTAAGACATGCTATGCGTGTGGAGAACCCGGACACTTTGCAAGTCAATGTCCCAGGAGAAACTATGGACCTATGAACAACGCACCAAGGCCAAATAACCCGCGACCAAATGGAGGAGCACCGCAAGGCAACCGTGGACAGCAGAATTTTGCTCGTGGCAATGTGAATCATGTCTCTACTGAGGAAGCCCAGCAAGCTGATGACGTCGTGATTGGTATGTTTCTCGCCAACTCCAACCCCGCGACTGTTTTATTTGATTCAGGAGCATCTCATTCATTCATCTCGTCAAAGTATGTTGCAAAGTACAATTTTCCTATATCTCATATGAAGCAAACTATGCTAGTAAGTTCTCCTGGCGGAGAGATGAGGACAAATATAGTATGTCCGAAAGTAAGCATTAAAATAAGGGGGGTAGACTTTCTCGCAAACCTCATAGTCTTGGACTCCCAAGGAATAGACATAATACTTGGAATGGACTGGCTGAGCAAGTATAATGGAGTCATTCAATGTGTCGAGAGGATTGTGCAGTTGACAAGTGAACATGGTACACGCATCGAAGTTGAGGCAGCCCAACCTGCAAGAGGGAAAGCGATGCTGAATCACGTGGAAGAAGTGACATTGGAAAGCATTCCGATCGTTTGCGAGTACCCGGACGTGTTTCCAGATGAGTTGCCAGGTATGCCACCTGATCGTGACATAGAATTTGCCATTGAGTTGATACCCTGAACTGCACCTATAGCTAAGAGGCCGTATAGGATGCCTCCTAAGGAATTAGCAGAGCTCAAGAAGCAAATTCAAGAGCAGCTAGAGAAGGGTTTTATACGCCCAAGCTCATCCCCGTGGGGAGCCCCAGTGCTCTTCATAGATAAGAAGGATGGAACCCAAAGGATGTGCGTGGATTACCGAGCTCTCAACAAAGTGACAATTGAGAACAAGTACTCACTGCCCCGTATTGAGGATTTGTTCGACCAAATGAAGGGTGCCTGTATCTTCTCCAAGATCGACTTGTGGTCAGGATACTTCCAAATGAAGATTAGACCATCTGATATACCCAAGACAGCATTTCAGACACCATATGGATCTTATGAGTACACCGTCATGTCATTTGGATTGACGAACGCGCCTGCGTACTTTATGTATCTCATGAATAAGGCCTTCATGGAATATCTGGATAAGTTCGTTGTAGTGTTCATCGATGATATTATGATCTACTTGAAGGATGAGAAGGAACATGAGGAACACTTGAGGCTTACGCTGCAGAAATTGAGGGAGCATCAATTGTATGCCAAGTTCAGTAAATGTCAATTTTGGTTACGGGAAGTTTCTTTCTTAGGCCATATTATCTCTGGAGGAGGAGTATCAGTTGACCCAGGGAAAGTGAGAGATGTGCTTAAGTGGAACCGCCACAGAATGTTAAGGAAATTCAGAGTTTCCTTGGAATGGCTGGATAGTACCGCCGATTCATTAAGGATTTCTACAAAATAGCCAAGCCTATGACCGAATTACTCATGAAAGGGAAGGCATTCCGATGGACTCAAGCTTGTCAGGATAGCTTTGAGGAGTTAAAGAAAAGGTTGACAACCGCGCCGGTGTTAGTATTACCGGACGTGAGTAAGAGTTTTGATATATATTGTGATGCATCAAGACAAGGATTAGGATGTGTGCTCATGCAAGAAGGCCAAGTGGTAGCTTATGCATCGAGGCAACTAAAGAAACATGAGTTGAATTATCCTACACACGACCTTGAACTGGCAGCCGTGGTACACGCCCTGAAGATATGGAGACACTATGTTTTTGGTCACCGATGTGAGATTTATACGGATCACAAGAGTCTCAAGTACATATTTACGCAAACGGATCTGAATTTGAGGCAACGCCGATGGTTAGAGCTCATCAAGGATTATGACGTGGGAATCAACTATCACCCAGGGAAGGCCAACGTAGTGGCCGATGCCTTGAGCCGAAAAGGAGTAAGTCATCAACTCACAGTTCAAGAACTGCCGTCCGAGTTATGTAAGGAGTTTGAACGGTTGAACCTTGGATTCATAAATGAGATGGGAATGATGGAAGTCAACCCAACATTAGAGCAGGAAATACGGGAAGGACAGACAAAGGACAAGGAAATACAGGAAATCAAGGAAAGGACCCAAGAAGGAAAAGAATTCAGATTTGATGAGGACGAACAGGGTACCTTATGGCTTGGAAAGAGGATTGTGGTACCTAATGTTAGGCATATTCGGGAAGCAATATTGAAGGAGGCACATGACTCGCCTTACTCAATTCATCCTGGCTGTACGAAGATGTACAAGGACTTAAAGACATGCTACTGGTGGGCCAGCATGAAAAAGGACATAGCCGAATATGTTGCACTTTGCGATGTGTGCCGACGAGTGAAAGCTGAACATCAAAGGCCAGCCGGATTGATACAACCATTAAAGGTCCCGGAATGGAAGTGGGAAGAGATTGGTATGGACTTTATAGTTGGATTACCGCGAACTCAGTCTGGCTATGATTCAATATGGGTTATTGTGGATCGATTGACGAAATCGGCTCACTTCATCCCTGTCAAGACCACATATACCACCGCGAAGCTAGCAGAATTGTATATGGAACATATTGTGTGTCGACACGGAGTACCGAAGAAGATAGTCTCGGATAGAGGTTCTCAATTTACCTCCAGATTTTGGCAGAAATTGCATGAAGCAATGGGAACAAGGTTGAACTTCAGTTCGGCGTATCACCCTCAAACAGATGGACAAACCGAGAGGACCAACCAAATTTTGGAAGACATGTTAAGAGCTTGTGCATTAAAGCATGGGAAAGGTTGGGATAAAAGTTTGCCGTACGCTGAATTCTCGTACAACAATAGTTACCACGCAAGTTTGAAAATGTCACCCTACGAAGCATTGTACGGAAGGAAGTGTAGGACTCCCTTGTTTTGGAATGAAACCGGAGAGAATCAAGTGTTTGGTCCCGACGTGTTACAAGAAGCTGAAAGGCAAGTCCAAATAATACGGGAAAACTTAAAGGTTGCCCAGTCTCGACAGAAGGGTTATGCTGATAATAGACGAAGGACTCTGACTTTTGAAGTTGGAGATTTTGTATACCTCAAAGTGTCACCTATCAGAGGTCAGCGACGGTTTAACATCAAAGGAAAACTGGCACCACGTTACATCGGACCATTTAAGATTCTGGATAAGCGAGGAGAGGTAGCTTATCGACTTGAGCTGCCGACGTATCTCTCCGATGTACACGACGTATTTCACGTCTCTCAACTCAAGAAGTGTCTCAGGGTACCGAAAGAACAAGTGCCGATGGACGAGTTAGAACTTCAAGAGGATTTGTCCTATGTCGAACAACCTATCAAGATTTGGGATATGAAGGAAAGGGTCACGAGAAATAAGAGGATCCGTTGGTGCAAAGTGCAATGGAAACACCATACAGAAGCCGAAGCTACATGGGAACGTGAAGAAGACCTGAAGGCAGAATTCCCTCATCTTTTCTCCACGCTATCGAATCTCGAGGGCGAGATTCACTTTAAGGGGGGTAGGTTTGTAACACCCTAAATTTTCGCATCATGCATTGCATACATGATCATGCATTAAACACTAGTAGAATAAAAGAAAAATAATAAAACATGCATATACAAATGTATGTAGCAAAAGAAGAAATAGAAAATAATAATTATAGCCAAAAACTTGTAATAGGGAATAAGTATAAAAATAATAATAATAATATATATAAATATATATATAAATAATATATATAACAATATATAAAAATAGAAAAAATATTAATAATATATGTTATAAAAATAATAAATAATAAATATATAATATTAATAATATATATAAAAAATATATATAATAAATTATATAATAAAATAAAAGTAAAAAAGAAAAAGAAAAAAAAAACAAAACAAAAAAGAAAAAGAAAAAGGTCCAACCCGGCGGCCAGGCCAGCGGCCCAGCCGACCGAGCGCCCCGCGCCAAGGCCGCGCCCCGCAGCCGACCGGCCGCCCGCGCGCGAGCGAGCGCGTTCCCCCCCCCGCTGGGCCCCGCTCCGTGCCAGCCCCGCTGGCTCCGACGCCCGCCCGTCGTACGCTTCCGCCAGCGCGCCCGCGCCCGATGCGACCGACGCGACCGGTCCAACCCCGACGCGTGATCCCGCCCGATCCCGATATTCCCGCCGTGTCCCCAGCGCTCCCGTACCGAGTCGATACCGAGCCGATCTCCAGCATCCCACGCGCCTATAAATACGACGGTAACCTCGTAGCGTTTTTCCCAGCTGCCAGACGCCGCCGCCTTCGACAAAAAACCGCCGGGAAAAGCACCAGGGACCAGAAAGCTGCGCCCAGGGAAGAAAAAAAGAGAAAAAGAAGGGGAAGAAGAGGAAGAAAAAGAGGAGGGCGCCACCGTTCGCCGGAGATCGTCGTCGACATCACGCCGCCGTCGTCGTGCCGCCGGAGGACGCATCTACTTCGTCTACGCATTGTCCCCATCCAGCGATCGTCGAAGCCATCGCATCTACGGTAGGCCATGTTCCCGATACAAATTTTAGCAACCATATTGAACCTAATAGGCGTAACTTGATCGTAGTTGTGTCATAATTTTATTTTCAGTAGCATTAATCCACCCTAAAACCCCCATAAACTCATATGAACACGTATGAACTAGTTGCATCTAATTATTAAACAACTGTAGTAAATCAATTATTGAATTGTGCATGCATACATGTCATTGCATGTTGATTATTTTGTGTGCATTATGTTGATTGTATATGTTCTCTTGTATGTATGATCACGCGTAGAGGAACGTGCTCAAGAGGCCGCATACGAGGAGTTCCAAAATCAAGACTTTGAAGCGCTTGAGCAACCCCATCCGCCGGAGCAAGGCAAGTGTCCTTGAAGCATATTGATCCTGTTTTATTAAATGTTTTGTTTGCGAACTTGCATGCTTGTGTCAAATTGATGAGAATCCTATGATAGGAAGTTTACTAGTTTTGTTTGGCCACCCTTGTCACCTGGAATTATGGTAGAGAGTCGGGAAGGGTTTTTACCTTTTTGCTTCGCTTAATTATTTGGGATGGCAAACAAAACTACACATTTAGTTATGCATCAATGATATTCTGGTCAATGTGAACTGGTCAATACGATGGGTGATCTAAGCAAGCCTGGTATGTGGATGGGTTGGATGTTATGGTGGTTTGCTTGCTTTAGATCTAAGGACCGGTTCATGCGAGAATATGCCAGGTCAACAGTGCCACCACAAGGCCAAGTATGGGTGCGGCGTAGCTGAATAATTAGGAGCGCTGCTAGTATTGTATGGACTATTGGATGGCGCGGGGAATGGGAGTCGAGGAGGACTGTCCTGGGATCTGCATGGCACACGAGGGGGGCCGTGTGTGGGAGAATAGAGATTCAAGCCTGCCGGTGAAACCTTAGTGGGCCGTACATAATAGTAGTCCCTTTTGAAAGGCTATTTTGTGATCTCTTGGCCACACACCTACGGAAGTGTGAGATGGCACAATGGAGGTTCCTTAGTCATCAAAGGGTGAAGAAATCACAAACATGTGGGTAAAGTGGTACAACCTCTGCAGGGTGTTAAAAACTATCATGATAGCCGTGCTCCCGGTTATGAGCGCCTGGATGACCTACATGATTAGAGGGAAATTGGGATTTGGGATGGTCATGGTTTGGTAATGGTTATGGTTGATATTATGATTATGGTTATGGTTATGATATGGAATTATGGTTTATGACATTGATTATGGTTATTGGTAATGGTGATTTATGGACTGGTATTATTATGGTTACATGGTTTATGATGGGTTTACTTCACATAAAGATAATACGTTGCTTTTCAAAGGTTTTACTGTACTTTTCAGCACTTAGCCATTATTATTGTCGTCATTTGGATCAGCCACATGTCATACTTTCCACACTTGCTGAGTACGACATGTACTCACCCTTGCAATCCCCCCCCAACAGCTACTGGAGACAATTGGGAGTACCCTGAGGATCACGTGGAGTACTAGGTTGCGTACCGCCGTCAATTGCCTGTGGATTGGAGTCGTGCTGTTTAGTTTATTTTCCGCTGCAATTATTTAGAGTTTTATTATTCGTGAACTATTGGATTATTGTAATAAAGTACTTATTTAATAGTTAAGACGTGGTTAAATTCTGTATATCGTTTGTGATGCAACCGTATATGTGTGATGAACTTCCTGGGTACACATATGCGTTACGCTTGGTTCATATTCGGAACCGGGTGTCACAAGCTACTTACGGCTCCGACGATGACGCCTCCTCCACCGTCGGCTCAGGCGCTAACGCTTCGACCATCATGGGCTCGGGCGCCGGCACCTCTGCAGCGACTGGCTTAGATGCTAGAACTTCTTCGACGACTGGCTCTACCGTCGGAACTTCTACAGCAACCGGCTCTACCGCCGGAATTTCTTCAACAATTGGCTCAGGTGCCGGAGCTTCATCAACCACCGGCTCCACTGTCGAGGCTTCAACAACATCTGGCTCTAGGGCCAGAATCGCTGCTATCTTCGATTCTGAGGCTGAAGCGTCCACCATTTCAGCATCCAGACCTGGAGCTTCAGCTTCCGGAGCAGGTGCCGCTGGTACATCTTCATTCCCGTGGTTCGGCGCTACCATGGGAGCTTCTGGGGATGAGTCATGGTCCTGGACCACGACAGCCGGCGCCGAAGTTGTCGCAGCCTCAGCCACCTCTTGGGGCGGCGCTGGGATTGGAGCCGAAGCCTCCGCCTGCACAGCTTCAGCTGCTGCTGCAGGAACCGGAGCTTCAGCCCCTTTCTTGGGTACCCTGTGGATGAAGGACGAAGACACTCAAAATGCAGTTACAACACAAAACAACCAACTGAGGTAAAAAACAAAATTTACCTCGGAAGGCTTCCGCTCCAGCTAGCGCGGAACCTCTTCCCCGGACACTCAGGGCCGGACCCTGTTGCCACTGGCATGTTAGCTTTGGAAGGTTCCCCGGAGCTTGTTGTTGCCATCGGCGTCACTTTGGTCGAGGCCCCCCTTGACCGGGAAGGACCTCCAGACCCAAAGCCTTAAGCTGGCCCCGGTACTGGAGCCACATGGCCGGAACTAGCACCCCGGGGAGATGTCGATGCTGGAGTGGCTGCCGCCGTTGAAGACCTTCCCCTCCGGGGAGAAGGAGCTGCTGCGGAAGGAGCAGGCCTGATGGACCTCCCGTCAGAGTGCCTCAGCTTCCTTTTACGGCTCGAAGGCTCGACCAACTCTTTTCCCTTGCCCACGACTTCAACTCTCTGTTCCAGGACGGAAGGGGGACCACCCTCGGAAGCTCTGGATATCACCAACCCGGTGGTCGAACGCCTCTCAACTACATCGAGGTCATCAAGCACCGGCATCTTCCGCCGGAGCTCCCTGCTGAACTCTGCCACCTTGTTCAGAGGGAGGAAAGCCGCCGGCGGAGACAAGTCGTCACCCTCGACGTCGATGTAATGCTAGAAATTCTTGAGGTGAAGCTCCAAGGCTGCGCCTTCCAGGTTGGACTTCAAACTGGTCTCGATCCGGTCGTCGTCCATCACGCTGTTGAGGGCCCAAGCGAGCTTCTCCCTCTTCTTCAGTGGAGCCCACCTGTTGACCAGGAAGTTGCAAAATACCGTCTGGGGAGTCACCCCTCCTTCCACACATTGGCGGATCCTGGTCAGAGCAGGGTTGAAGGTGTCCGATAACACCGGAACTTCGCTCCAAGCTTCAGTGTCGACGTTGGGGAGGCCTCCGGGCAACTCCAACCTCTCATGCTCCTCTGTCCTGATGACAATCCAATACTTCTTCTAGTTGTCCCACTTTCCAGAAGGGAACGGCTGCAAGTACTTGTACGAGCACTTCTTGCGCTTCACAAAATAATAGAAGCCAAGGTACTCATCACTCTTGTCGGTGGTGTGGATGGTGAAGAAGGTGCGAAAGAGCTCGACGCAGGGAGGAATACCCACCCACATCTCGCAGAAGTGGACAAAGATCGACACCAAAAGAATGGAGTGGGGGCCAAGGTGGTACAGCTGCAGACCATAGAAGTCTAGCAGCATCAAGAGAAAAGAAGAAAAAGGCGTGATCAGTCCCACCATGGCGTACGCGGAGAAGTACACCATGTCGCCGGCGTGCTCCTTCTCGAATGGAAGCTTGCCGGCGCGGACCTGGTGGTTGAGGAAGTCATTGGACCACCCCATGAGGGCCCGAACCTTCTTCAAGTTACCGTCGGTCTTAAGTCGGCTCTCGCGGAGACCCAACTCCATCGCAGCACAGCGGGGCTAGAGATGAAAAGCAAGCGAAAGTTTGGAGGATTTGAGCGCAAGATCAAATGAAGGCATAAAGAATCCCCAAATGGTGCGCGCTTTCCTTCTTAAGTAAGCCCCCGTAACGCTTGGATGGAAACCACAGAGAAGCCGACAATACAATTCAAAAAACTTCACCCTGCCAATGACAAGGGGGCCCGGGGCCACCCCGATGATCAAGTCGAGGTCCTTACCCTAGGCGAACGGTTGTCATCATGAAAGGCGGGAAACCCGAAGGTGGCGGCCTGACAAGGCGCGCGGAACCGATACGATTTTCGTATCGGGAACCAGCGACCTTCAATTGCGTGAGATCCGCACGCTAAGATCTCACCTGCCGCATCCTGGATATGCCACACGGCTTTGTTTTAACCGCGAACTACCGCCAACAGCACATCCGAAGACCCTTGAAGACACGACTCAAAAATCGAAGGATGGACCCACCTCTGACAGAACGACGTCATCCAAAAGGTCTCTCCCAGAGGTGGGCCCAGGGGGCCACTGTCGGCACCCTACGTACCGTATACCCCTTGGGACTACAAAAAGACCAAAGGAACTTCACCTGTCCGAGTTGAAGACCTACGAAGACCCCACGTGACATACGGGACTGGTCCTGCCTTCCATCTATGGTTAGTCCCGGTGCTGCCACGTGTATACTGCAACCGGACCGACATCCCACACATGGGATCGCTCTGGGCTAGACACTTGTGCGGCACCCCCGGACCTAACCCCCGACAGAGGGAAGCTCCAGTACCGACACGTGTTCATCTACACCGGACCTACCCGTCCCAGACGGAAAGCTCCGAAGCTGCCACGTGTCCAAACCGCCGAACCTTCAACCTCAGCAATCAGACTGGTGAACCACCAACGACTCGGACCTTCAAAGGGCAATCAAAGACTTCAAGACCCGATTAAGTGTCATTAATACCATATTAATGACACACGATCGGAGGGCCCTTAATACCAGTAACGGCACTGTCAAGTCCCGTTACCATGCTATTAAGGGTAATTAACCTCATTAATTGTGTATTAAACATCAGTAACCGCCAGGGTCACATGTCGGGCCAGGCTAACAGTGTAACGACCAACCCTTGTACTGTAAAAGGACTGGTCGATGATACACAAAAGGAGACTCTCTCTCGGACCCACTTTCTCTCTCGAACTCAGATGCTCAATACAACTACACACCCCGTGGAGTAGGGTATTACGCTCAGGCGGCCCGAACCACGTAAATCCTGGTGTCTATTTGCCATCGTCTTTTGAATCTTTGCGCACCTAATACCGAACTACAAACTCCGCGAGCTACGAACGGTAGTATCGGGAGAATTGCCGGAAAAACACTCCGACAGCTCTCTTATGAAGTGATATCATGTTCTGATGTGTTTACTACGTCCATGAAACGCTGCATTTTTCATCTGAGAATAGCTGACTTACTATCAACAAGCAACTTGATTATACCGGGCTCCTCCCCTGTCAGTTCCATCAGCAAGCCTTTTATCCAAATTGCCTAACTAGCAGCCATAGAAGCTACCATGAATTCTGCTTCGCAGGATGATAATGCAACTGTTCTCTGCTTGTGAGAATTCCATGAAATCAAGCACTTGCTGATGTAGAATGCCATTCCACTGGTGCTTTTGCTGTCATATCTATCACCAGTCATGTCACTGTCTGAATAACCAGTGACAGTTAACTGGCCGCTGTTTTCTTGAGGATACCACAACCCAAAATGAGTTGTTCCCTTCAGATATCTTAAAATATGCTTCATGGCTCTATATTGCATTGTTGTTGGTCTCTCCATATACCTGCTAGCAACCCAATAGCAAAGGAGAGATCTGGTCGAGTGTGAAGTAAATACCTTAGACATCCAACTATCTGTCGATATTCAGTAGCATCAGTGAGCTCTCCTTCAGAGTCTCTATGCAACTGAATTTTCTGCTCCATGGGAACCTTCACTGAATTACACTCACTCATGCTGAATTGTTTCAAAACTTTCTTAGCATATGCAGTTTGTCTGATGGTAATTCCTCCTTTCTGCTGATCTACTCAATTCCAAGGTAAAAACTGAGTAACCCAAGGTCACTCATCTCAAATTCAGACATCATTTGAGATTTGAAATTCTTGATGATCTCAGGATTCCCTCCTGTTAGTATTAAATCATCAACATAGAGACTCCAAGAAGAATACCTGTTTTCCCTTCACCTCTCTTTTAAACTGCATGATCTTGATTGCACTTGGTGAAACCAATGGATTTCAGACTTTTGTGAAGTCTTAAATTCCAGGCGCTGGGAGCCTTTTTTAGCCCGTACAGGGCTTTCTTCAGCTTCAGCACCAAGTGTTCACTATTCTTCTCCAGAAATCCCTCTGGTTGACTGAATACTTCTTTCTCAAGTTCCTCATGCAAAAATGCAGACTTGACATCAAGGTGATGGACTTCCCATCCTTGGTTTGCTGCTAAGGCAAGTAACACCCTGATAGTGTCAAGCCAAGTCACAGGTGCGAACACCTCCTCATAATCCATCCTTATTTTTGGATATATCCATTTGCCACCAATCTAGCTTTGTGCTTGATGATGTTCTCTGCAGAGTCTTTTTTAAGCTTGTAAACCCATTTCACACCAATAGGTTTATGACCGGGAGGTAACTCAGTCAATGCCCATGTATCATTTTTCTCAATGGACTCAATCTCCTTCTTCATATCTTCTTGCCAAGCAGGGTGTTCTTTTGCTTCTCTGAAACTTTCTGGTGCATTTGTTTCAGCCAAGAGAGCTTCATTGTTTGAATCTCCATAGGATAATTCTACTACTGGTGCATTTTGCATAACCTCAGAAATGGGTTTATACCTGATTGGGTCATCTTCACTGCTCCATCCTTCTGAAGGAGGTGTGTTGACAATTCTTGATGCACCACTCTGAATGTGTGAGGAGGTTTCTGCAGACTGTCTTCCTGACTGAATATTCTGTGAGGACTGAATATTCTGCTCCACCAGCTGCATCCTGCACTGATGAGGCTGAGTTTTGTGGTGCTTTCATAATTCCATGGCTGGCCATACACGGGATTGATGGAGAGTCAGCACTGCTTTCTGGTGATGCTGGCTCTAGGTGATGTTCTTCACCAGGCATCTGTTCACCTACCACTGGTCCAGGGATTATTGTGTGCTCCTCATGAAAATCCTCTTCTACCACAAAATCCACAGAATCTTCGCCTGCTCCCCATTTCCAGCCCAAGTTCTCCTCAAAAACAACATCTCTGCTGACAGTGATTTTACCCCGACTTGGGTCAAACAAGCTATGAGCTTTACTTCCTCCACACCCAGGTATATCATCTGACGACTCCTGTCATCTAACTTTTTCAGATGTGGCATCACATTCTTGACATGTTCCAAACAACCAAATACTTTAAGATGCCCAAGATGTGGTTTCCTGTCATGCCAAACTTCAAAAGGTGTACGCTCACCATTTGCCTTGGTTGGCAGTCTGTTGAGAAGGTAGACTGAATGTCTCACTGCCTCCCCCCAGAACTTGCCTGGTACACTCATACTTTTGAGCAGAGATCTTGCCATGGACAATGATGGTTTTATTCCTTCGCTCTACCACACCATTTTGTTGTGGTGTATATGGTGCAGTATGATGTCTTGAGCATATAAACCCACATGAACCTAGAGTAGTCATCAACGATCAAAATGAAATACTTGTTACCTGCAGCAGTTGAGGGTGTGATGGGCCCACATAAATCAGTGTGCAGGAGCTCTAAAGGTTCTTGTGCCCTGAATTGTGCTAGTGTTGGAAATGGTCTCCTTGCCTGTTTTCCAACCAGGCAACCATGACATAGCTGATCTGGATGTTCTACCAGAGCCACTCCAGCTGCCATCTTCTTTTTTGCAAGCATTCTCAAGGACTGGAAATTTACATGGCCCATGCGAGTGTGCCACAACCATGCTTGATCATCTATATTCGTCAGTAAACACACCGGCTGGTCTTGTTTCAGACAAATATGAATGTAGTTTAGAGGGGGGTGAATAGGCTTTTTGAATTTTTCATCAGAACCTGAAACACTTAGCAACCTGATCAAACACAGAGAAATCGGACTAGTCCGGTAGAGTGCGGACTAGTCTGGTGTATGCGGACTAGATTGATCAAGTTTGATCAATGATTTTGATCAAAGTACTCTATGCAGCGGAAATTGAGTTGTAACTTGAATGTATTGCTTCAATGAAACTAGATGTGGCACAAGTTAACTTTAGATTCAAAGTTTTAATGTAAGTTGAACAAGATTAAGTAAACCCTAGATTATAATGAATAGTAAGAACAAAAGCAAGGACACAATGATTGTTATCCCGTGGTTCGATTCCACAGAGGAAATCTACATCCACGTTGAGGAGCCCACAGAGGACCGGGTCTTCACCAACCCAACCCTACCCTCAAAGAATCGCCATGGAGGCCGATTCTCTTCCACTAATCACAAAGGGGTAAATAACCGTTTTCAAGGAGCCTTCTCACAAGTTGAGGGCCCCCCAAGATTTAAAATTCGAAACACCATCAAAGACACTCGAAAAGTATGCAATGAAATAGCGAGAGTGTGTGAGAGAATCAAACCCAAGAGCTCAAGACGTGAAGAACGTGTCTCTTGGCGGACTAGTCTGATTTTGTCTCTGCAGATGTTCGGACTAGTCCAGCACATATCGGACTAGTCCAACATGGTGAATCCCTTAGTGAATTGAGGATAAGTCCGCACTTGGAGGACTTGTTCGATTTTAGTCAAATAGGTTATCGGACTAGTCCGGATCATATCAGACTAGTCCGGTGTCGTGAAATTTTGAGAGGCTAAGGACTAGTCCGAAATTTGGGGGGGCTTGTCTGAGGTTGGTCGGTGGGGATTGTGGACTAGTCTGTGGAATATCGGACTTGTCCGATATGGATCAGAAAAATTATCGGACTAGTCCGGACTTTATTTGACAAGTCTGCATTGGGAGGACTTGTCCGATCCTGGATAGAGAGATTATCAGACTAGTCTGGGGAACACCGGACTAGCCCGGACCTGTGTAAACTTGTGCAGTGAGTGTTTTCTTTTGCTTGAGCTCTTGGGGTGTGTTTCTCCATCACACTCCACACATAAAAAGTATTCTATTCATCTTTTGAGCTCTTTTCAACTTAATTCCCCACTCTCCTTTCTTTTTGCGCTTTCTTCATAATTTTATTAAAACATGCACTCATCTCAACAATTTAGTTAGGATATTATTTGTTTGTCATAAATCAACTAAAACCCACAAGGGATGCCTAGATGCACTTTCAATCTCTCCCTTTTTGGTGATTGATGAAAATCAATTGAGATTTCAGAAATATGATTAAAAATCCAGATTTTCATAAACTGTGCACATATGAGCCTGGAACAAGTTAAGCAATGAAAACATAAGACATATGTGCACTCTTTATGGTGGGGTGCAAAACTACGTGTGTGTGAGCAATAATCGTGATGATGATGAGGTAAAAGCATAATCATAACAACATCAAGCATATATGTTAATTTCAAAGAAAAGACATAGATTATATCAAAGCACAATCAAACACTTCATAACCATGACTAGAAACATAATAAAAGCATAATGACAGTTTTACAACCCCAACAACAGTCTTACAAAGAGCAAAAGATGCAAAAGAGCTCTCATCTCTCATCTACTGCTAGACCTAGTGACTCCCTCTCAGTCTCTCCCCCTTTGGCATCAAGACACCAAAAAGAAGGAGAGGAGGGATCTAGCAACAGCCGTCGACTCACTCCTCGCTGTCAGTCCTCTTGTCGTCTTCATTGTTGTTAGCTTGAGGAGGAGGAGGATGAGAACCACTTGTAGCGCCCCCAACGCCAAAATAGGCAAGTTCAGAAGGTGAGAGGGGTGGAAGCTCTGAGAAGTCAGAAGGAGAGTCCTTGTAGATGACAGGAGACCCAATAGGCTCAATCTCCAGCTTCTGGCATATGGCTTTGAAGTTTTGCTTTATGTATCTCATATCCTCTTTCCTTGCCTTGTTCAACTTGTGGACTTTCACCTCAGCCTTTTTGCAGGAGCCAAAGATGGCAACCAGGTACTTCAATATTGTCAGTACCCTGGAAACCGTACACCCCTTGAGGTTACAAAGATCTCAAAGGAAAGTCATCTACTTGATTTGAAGACCTTCGGAGGCCAACATGTCAGATATAACCAGACCCGCTTCTCCAACATGGTTAATCCCAGGGTCGCCACGTGTACTATAAAACCGGAGCTACCGCCCACAAGGGGGAAGCTCCGAGCTATGTACCGAAATGGCACCCCCGGACCTAACCCCAGACCGAGGGAAGCTCCGGATCTGACACGTGTCAGGTAGCTCCGGAGCTACCTGTTTCCCACAGTATGCTCCGGAGCTGCCACGTGTCCAACCGTCGGATCTTCAGCCTCTAACCTTCGGAAGACTCCACAACGGCTCCGGATCTTCAAAGAGGAATCAAGGACTTCAAGACCCGATTAAGTGTCATTAATACCATATTAATGACACACGATCGGACGACCTTAATTACTAGTAACGGTGCTGTCAAAGCCCATTACTCGGTCATTAAGGGCAATTAAACGTGTTGAATGAGTATCAATACTAGTAACCGCCGGGGCCACTTGTCGGGCCAGGCTAACTTGTAACGGCCTGCCCTTGTACTATAAAAGGACAGGCCGACGACAGTTGACAGGATACGTTCTACACAGGCTCATATACGCTCGACGCAAGCTCATACAGCGAATACAACACCAACACACCCGTGGAGTAGGGTATTATGCTCAGGCGGCCCGAACCACGTAAATCTCCGTGTCTCCTATGCTATTTGCAAATCACCTTCTTGAATCTCCGCGCGCCCACATCGAACATCAAACTCCTCTAACACTTTAGTAGTGTCGGGAGATCTGCCGGATCCAAACCACCGACAGTTGGCGCACCAGGAAGGGGCGCCTGAGATTTCGAGAATGGTGAACTCAGCTGCTGGATCATCCAACGGTCATCCTGCTGTTCAAGCTGTTGGGGGCAATCCCTCCAATATGCAACCACCAGCAGGAGCCTCAGCGCCAGCAGGAGTCACACTGCCACCACCGCCACCTCCACCAGCAAATCAAGCTAGACAACGCGATGGTGCACCGGCGTCAGTCACTGCGTCGAGAAATCATGACAACCCGGAACATGCGCTCCATGCAGCGCGTGCTCTTCTCCAACGCCCACCACCTCCGGATGCATCCCGAGATGCACTGGAGCAGTGGAGAGCTAATGTGGAACATTTGGTTGCAGCAGCAGCCGATCGCATCAGTAACCAGGGTACTCCTCCTTCAGGACGGGCCCCGTCGCAGCGGCGGACCTTGTCTGGCAGACTTGGTCCGCACGTTTCCAACAATAGGAGACGTGCAGCATCACAGCAGGTGACGTCGTTGCCCTCTGGGGCACGACGCACCCACACGGTATCAAGGCTTTCAACTCATGACCTCCGGGCGGAGCTTGATCGTCGATACCGCCAACAGGACGGCCGAGTCCACATTGAGCGTGCTCGTGAACAACGAGAAGCTTAGGACGTTCTTGCTCCTGAAGGAGTGGGAGGAGGCTGTTCAGCCCTGGCCATGCATCTACGTATGGTCAGGTGGCCACAGAAGTTCCGGCCTCAGCTACCAGAGAAGTTCGATGGGACCGTCAATCCTGTTGAATTTCTTCAGATCTACTCCACTGCTATCTTGGCAGCTGGAGGAAATGAGGCCGTAATGGCCAATTATTTCCCAGTGGCTTTGACTGGGACCGCCAGGTCCTGGTTTATGAGCCTTCCACCCAACTCCATCAACAGTTGGGAGGAGCTGTGCCAGCAGTTCACCGCCAACTTCGGGAGTTCATACACCCGGCCAGGCAGTGAACTGAACCTTTTTGCAGTCGTGCAAAAAGGAGGAGAATCCCTGCGATCATTCATCCAGAGGTTCTCTCAGGTACGAAACACTATCCCTTCTATCTCTAGCGCCTCTGTCATTGTGGCATTCAGACAGGGTGTACGGGATAAGAAGATGCTGGAGAAACTGGCGATCAAGGAGATCACCAGTGTCACGGAACTCTTCAGTTTGGCCGATAAATGTGCCAGAGCTGCGGAGGGCCGTGAGATGCACTCCAAACCAACTCCGGAGGATCACAAGAAATCCTCCAAAGGAGAAGCCACTACCTCCGGGAGTGGCAAAAAGAAGAAGAAGACCAACGGCAAGAAGAAGTCGTCGGCCGGTACATCCAATGTTGCAGCTGCTGCAGCTTCGGGTGGCCGGGGGTCACGCCCCGAGAAGCGACCTCGACCGTCTTCTGAAGAAGGTGGCAAACCCAAGGTGTGGTGTCCAATTCACAAAACGGGCAGCCACAGTTTGGAAGACTGCCGGGAGGTCCAAAACCTTGCCGAGCGCTACAACAAGCACCGGGAAGAAACTCCTTTCTGATAGGGGGAAGGAAAACAAAAAGTCGACAAAGCTCTGGCTGAAGAGGAGTTAGGTTTTTAGGATCCCAAAAAGGTCCTGAAGGTCGTCTACACCTCCGTCGACGACGATTCTGACGTCTCTGACAACAAGCATCGGAAGACCATGAACACCATCTTTGGTGGATCATCGGACATCACCTCCCGCCGCGTCATCAAGACTATGCGTCGAGACATGGCTGCTGTAGCTCCTACTGCCACACTGGATCCTCATCGGAAGTGGATGGACACAACCATCACTTTTGATGCTTCGGACTGCCCTCGAAGCATGGTTGGAGCAAGTCAGCTGCCTTTGATGGTATCTCCTACCATCAATAACATCCAGCTCCACCATGTCATGGTAGACGGAGGTTCGGGGCTTAACCTCATAAGCTTTGAAGCTTTCACCAAGCTTCAGCTCCGACCTTCAGATCTCCACCCCTCCCGACCTTTCTCCGGAGTAGGTCCGGGAGCCATTACCCCACTCGGGGCTATTACTCTCCCCGTTACCTTCGGGACACGGGAGAAGTATCGCATCGAGAAGTTGGTCTTTGACGTCGCTCAGATCAACTTACCCTTCAACGCCATCTTGGGTAGGCCTACCCTGTACAAATTCATCGCAGCTGCTCACTATGGCTATCTGGTGTTAAAGATGCCAACACCAGTAGACGTTCTCCGGATCCGCGGAGATCGTACTGCCGGAGTAACTGCTCTAGAAGAACTCCATGCACTTACCATGGCGCAAGAGGAGGACTCCAGGCAGGAGCAAGCTCCAAAACCCCCGAGAATTCGTCAACGAGGCTCGACATCTGCACCTCGTGTGCAGCCAAGCGGCGACACCGACATTCCCGTCAAAGTCGTCCAAATCGGTTCTGACGTCGCTCAGACCACCCGTATATCGGGAGGATTGAACGACAAATAGGAACTCGCGCTCATCACTTTCCTTCGGGCTAATGTTGACGTGTTTGCCTGGCAACCGTCACAAATGCCTGGGATCCCCAGGGAAGTGATTGAGCACAATCTGAAGATCTACCCTGACGCCCGGCCTATGCACCAGAAGCCTCGGAAGTAATCTGTAGAGCGACAGAACTTCATTTGACAAGAAGTGAAGAAGTTGCTCGAAGCTGGATTCATCCGAGAAGTCTTCCATCCAAAATGGCTGGCAAACCCAGTCGTTGTGCCCAAGGCCGGCGGGAAGCTTCGGATGTGTATCGACTACACAACACTAAATAAGGCATGTCCAAAAGATCCATTCCCACTACCTAGAATAGATCAGATAGTGGATTCCACCTCCGGGTGTGAATTACTGTGTTTCCTAGACGCATATTTTGGGTATCATCAAATCAGAATGTCTAGGGAAGATGAAGAGCATACCTCTTTCATCACAGTAGATGGATTGTACTGTTATACAGCTATGCCTTTTGGTCTCAAGAATGCAACTTCAACCTTTTGTACGAGCTATGTACAAAACCTTTGAAGATCTCATTAGAGACATAGTGGAAGTGTATGTTGATGACATTGTGGTCAAGGTCAAGAACAAGGAGTCACTTATCGACACCTTGAAGGCTGTCTTCGATAAGCTGCGGGTTACCCGCACAAAGCTAAACCCAGACAAATGTGTTTTCGGGGTTAGCTCCGGAAAACTTCTTGGTTTCCCGGTAAGTCACCGGGGCATAGAAGCTAATCCGGCAAAGATCAAGGCCATTGAAGACATGCGGCCACCAGCCCGCATCAAAGATGTACAAAAGCTAACTGGATGTCTAGCAGCCCTCAGCCGGTTCATTTCAAGACTAGCGGAACGGGCACTCACCTTCTTCAAGCTCTTGAGGAAGTCCGGACCATTCCAATGGTCTGAAGAAGCTGAAAAGGCGTTCCAGGAGCTAAAACAGTTCCTCACCACCCTACCAACTCTGGTAGCTCCGAACCCTGGTGAGCCTTTGTTGCTTTACATTTCAGCCACTTACGAAGTCGTCAGTATGGTCCTGGTCGCAGAGAGACCAGAACTACCCCATACTCAGGAATCCAGACCCCTTTGGGAGGGTCCGGAGGTTCATGAAAGCGAGTCTGCGTCCCAGCTCCCAGACTTGAATCCACAAGAAGTTGCTTTAGAAGACCCAGACCCCTCTGGGAGGGTCCAGGTCACTTCTGAAGAAGCTCCGGGTTCCTCCAGCCAGAACCCGGAGGTCCCCGAAGAAAATTCGGATCCCTCCGGGAAGATCCGGATCAGTGAAGAGGAAGCTCTGGGCCCCTCCGGGAGGGTCCGGACCATTCAGCACCCGGTGTACTTCATCAGTGAAGTACTACATGATGCCAAGACTCGATACCTAGAGGTGCATAAGCTGCTCTATGCAGTTCTTATTGCCTCCAGGAAGCTTCGCCATTATTTCCAAGCTCACAAAATCTCAGTGGTGACCTCTTACCCACTTCGAGCAATCTTGCATAATCCCAATTCAACTGAGAATATTGCAAACTGGGCAGCGGAGTTGGCTGAATTCGATCTTGAGTTCATTTCAAGGCAAGCAGTCAAGAGTCAAGCATTGGCAGACTTCGTGGCGGAATGGACTCCCTCTCCATCAAACCCTGGGGGCCTTAGTGAGCAGAAGCCGGAACACGAAGCTCCGGTCTTCATCGAGCCTCATTGGACCCTCTACTTTGACGGTTCCATGCAAAAGCAGGGGGCCGGAGATGGAATCCTTCTCCTTGCACTAACCGGGGAGAAGGTAAAACACATGGTACACCTTGACTTCAAGGAGACCAACAACATGGCGGAGTACGAAGCACTCATCTACGGACTGAAGGTGGCACTGTCATACGGTGTCAAGCAACTGCTGGTCAAGGGAGATTCACAGCTCATCGTTAAGCAAGTGAAGGGTGAATGCTCCTGCAACAATCTCCAGCTGGATGCTTACCTCCTTGAAGTCCAGAGGCTTCATAAGGACTTCGAAGTCCTAGATCTCCACCATGTCCATCGTGCCCACAACACTGAAGCTGACGAACTCTCGACGAAAGCATCAACCGGAGCTCCGGCTCCTGACGGAACTTTTGTCCGGAGGTTGTCAAAACCCTCAGCTCAGCCTGCCGAACTGAGCGAAGGGGGCGAGATCAGCATCCCAAAGCTGACGGTCCCGATGGCCCTGTTACCATGGCAGCCATCAAGGGTCATAGGTGCTGCCGGAAGCTCCGAGCAACCCAACACGCAAGACTCAAATGCTCAAGTTAGTTCCGATGCATGGATCTCGGAGATCCGGAACTACTTGAAAGACAACATCCTTCCTGACGATGATGTATCCGCTGACCGGGTAGTCAGATAGGCTAAAAGATACACGTTGGTAGAAGGGGATCTCTACCGGCGCGGTGCCAACAGCATCCTAATGCGGTGCATCACAAGGGAAGAAGGTTGCAAGCTCCTCGCAGAAATCCATGGAGGCGAGTGTGGGAACCACGCGTCTTCCTGCACGCTGGTTGGTAAAGCCTTTCGGCATGGCTTCTACTGGCCTACAGCACTCCAGGATGCAACTGAGCTGGTGAAGAAATGCGAAGCATGTCAATTTCATGCAAAGCAAATTCACACACCGCCTCAGCCCTTACAAATGATACCTCCTACATGGCCCTTCGCTGTGTGGGGGATGGACATCTTGGGACCTTTCCCAAGAGCCGTCGGAGGTTACAAGTTCATGTACGTCGCCATTGACAAGTTCACCAAGTGGCCGGAAGCAACTCCAGTTGTGACAATCAACAAGCAATCTGCTATCAACTTTTTACAGTCCATTGTATGCAGATTTGGAGTCCCAAACAAAATCATCACTGATAATGGGACCCAATTCACAAGCTCTGCATTCCAAGGATATTGTGAAGGCCTCGACATTCAAGTTTGCTACGCCTCTGTAGCTCACCCAGCAAGCAATGGCCAAGCCGAGAGAGCAAATGCTAAAATCCTTAAAGGACTCAAAACGCGCACCTATGAGCGCTTGAAAAAACATGGTGCCAACTGGATTGAAGAGCTTCCGCCCACTCTTTGGGCCAACAGCACATCTCCAAACCGGTCAACTGGAGAGACACCCTTCTTCCTGGTGTATGGAGCTAAAGCAATCCTTCCTCCAGAAATCACCTTGGGGTCACTCCGGGTCCGGACCTTCGACGAAGCCACGCAGGACCAGCTCCGGCGTGAAGACCTAGACCTCCTTGAGGAGGGAAGGTGCCAAGCAGCTGTTCGGAATGCCCGATACCGCCAAGCCCTTCGGTGCTATCATCAGCGGCATGTACACAACTGACAGCTCGAGGAAGGCAAACTGGTGCTACGGAGAATACAATCCAGAGAAGGGTTAAAAAAACTCTCCCCCAGCTGGGAGGGACCCTTCCGAGTGATTAAAGTATCCTGTCCCGGGAGCGTTCGCTTGGCTACCGAGTATGGGACACCTCTCCCAAATCCTTGGAACATTGAGCACCTCTGTATGTTCTACACTTAATATCACGGAGGTGAGTCTGTAATAACTTTGGGTGTATGTTATAGAGTCATTGTACAGAGTCGGGTAGTTCCTCCGGGAGAACAGCCGGACCTTTCCCGGAAGGTCCGCAAAGTTCATGCAACACTTGTCACAGTCTCAGGACTAAAAGTGTGGCTAGCTACCCTGGTTCAAACGAGAAATGAAACACGCTTAGCCTGGTTCCGTACCCTAAGAGTGTACTTGTTTCCCCTGTACCCCGGACCTATAATGAAAGACATCTTCAGGTGAAACAGACTCCACGTGCATTTATTTTGTACAGGCTCAACATTTTTTATTTTTCTCTTTCTTGTCTATAACAAAGACGTGCAATTCTTAAGAAATTTTAGTTCGACCGGTTCATATACGATACAAGTTGTATTGTCGATTCTTTTGGATTCAAATATTGTTCATGGCCAACTCGCCTGAAAGCCGCCAAGCCAATCTAGGGCTGGAGTGTGCTATCGACTTAGCCTGGTCAAGCACCCTAAGTACGCCACTCTACCTACACCCCGGCATGCCAAAGTAAGGCGGGTCCATGTACAGTTGGATCTGGAAGAAAAGACAACGCATTCGGTTGTATTTAGAATCGCGTTTGACTTAAAATCTTCTTGAGAATCATAATTCGCGACGAAGTTATAGAAAAGAAATGAATTTTACTATTTTTCTTGGCTTAAGTGTGCAAGAAAAATAAAATCTACGTTGATGGAGAAAAGCCGGAGCTAACAAAGCTCCGACTCCCCTAGGTGGCTTGTAATCGATGTTATGCATTGAAAACGAGCATCATCGGAGATGGTCCTAGACCCTATGGAAGAATTGGGCGACCTTCTGGGCAACCTCCGATACGTTGGCTCGGGCAGCTTCGCCTTCTCCTTCAACCGGACCTTCAAGCACCGGGTCCAGAAGAAATTGGGAGTTCCGGCTGGTGTAGCACGTCAGCACATATTCTGCGACGTTCTTCGCCGGGGATTGCCCCTCAACCTCCAATTGGTTCGTGATGTCATCGCCCACCTTGGAGAGTTTGCTGCCTGCCGAGCTCAACGCCTGCAACGCCAGGTCCGGCTCCGGCTCCGGATCATCCGGGCGCACGGGGCTGAAGCCCATCGGTGTCAGCGCGTCGTTGGCCTTGCCCAGGAACTCCCAAATTTGTAGGGAGTCCGCAGTCCTCAAGCTCTTTATTTCTTCCAAGGATCTCCTGGCCGCCACCAGTTCAGAATTCTCGCGAGCGAGGCGCTCAACTTCTTTGGCGTTTTGCTGAATCTTTTCAGCAACCCGCTTTTCGAGTTTTTCGAGCTCCTCCTCCCGGAGGTGGATCTTGTTCTGGCGGTTGACCAGGTCCTTCTCCCTGCCCCTCACTTTCTTCTCCCTGGCAGCAAGGGCACACTCTTGCTCGTAGAGTTCCTGCCCTCGCACCCAGGCCTTCTCCTCCTCCTCATGGCAGCGCTCTTCTAATTTCTTGGCGCGCTCCTCTAGGCCCTTGTCAGCCAGAGCCACCTTCTCGGTGAGCTCCTCCTCCCTCCTCAGGACGTCATCCCGCAGCTCAAGGATTTTCTGCTCTTCATCTTCGAGCCGTTTCTCCCTCTCCTCAAGTGCCTCCCGGCGCTTGATGAGTGTAGTGTTAATGGCCTCAAGCCTTTCTTGGCGTTCATCGGCGGCACTGTTAGCTGCTTTGGTATGCTCATAAATCTCCCGGGATTGAGCATCAAGGGTACGAGTCATACTTTCCCTGTCATCCAGTAACTTGCCCCAGTACTCCAGGCGGATCTTCTCCCGCTTGATCCACTCTTTGTCATCCGCTAGCCTCGACTGCGCCAGCTTGGTCTCGAAGTAGAGCCGGTTACGCCACCGCCTAAGGGTTTGGCGCTCCTCTTCAAGAGCCTTGCTGTCGTGGAAGAAGGCCAGTTGAACTTGACGCAGACTAGAACATGCGTTGTCAATAAACAGTGACAACGGGATAGGTTCCGGACCTGTTGGGGTCTCCTCCGCTGGTTCCAGCGGGTTTTCAGATACAAAAATTGGGTCCCACTCCACAAGAGTGGTCCCCTGGGTCTCCATGGCACTAGGGCCGTCCTCCGGGATAGCCTCAGTCGCCATTGAGGAAGGCCCCGCCGCCAGGTCTTTATTCACCCCCTCAGGCAGGGGGCCAGCGACTTCGCTAGGGCACTCCGGCTCAGCCGCGGGTACCTCCGACGTCATCACTTACGGAGCAGGGGCCGCTGCTGGTTCCAGTTTGGGAACCTCCTCCGATGGGGGCTCGGGCTCTGACGCCTCTTCAACAACCGGCTCGGGAGCCGGAAGATCTTCAACATCGACCGGCCCTGCGGCCGGAGCTCCAATAATGACCAGCTCTGCGGCCGGTGCTTCAAAGGTAGCCGACTCAACTGCCGGAACTTCCTCAGCTTCTGGCGCGCACGCCGGGGCTTCAATCACCTCTGGCTCAACCACCGGGGCTTCAACAATTTCCGTCTCTGAGGCTGGAATTACTGCTTCCTCCGGCTCAACAGCCAGAGCTTCCATCATCTCAGCACCAGGACCCGGAGCTTCAACCTACGGGATAGGTGCCGCTGGCGCATCTTCTCTCCCGCGGTCCGGCGCTACCACAGGAGTCTCTGGGGATGAGTCGAGGTCCATGACCACGACAGCCGGCGCCGGAGCTGTCGCAGCTTCAGCCACCACTTGGGGCGGCACCGGGACAGGAGCAGAAGCTTTCGCCCTCACAGCTTCAGTTGCTGTGGCTGAGGGTGGAGCCTCACTCCTCTTCTTGGGAACGCTGCAGATGATGGATGAAGAAACTTAAAAAAATAGTTACTACAACAAAACAACTGTCCAAGGTAAAGATTAAAAATTACCTTGGGAGGCTTCCGCACCAGCTTGCGCGGAACCTCTTTCCCGGGCGTTCTGGGCTGGTCATAGCCGGTGTGGAAGCTCCGGAAGGCCCCCCAGAACTCGTAGCAGCCACAGGCGTTTCCCTGGTCGAGGCTCCCCTCGATCGGGAAGAACTTCCGGTTCTGGAGGCCTCAACCGGCCCTGGTGCTGGAGTCACATGCCCGGAGCTAGCTCCCCGGGAGGATCCCACTGCGGGTACAGTCGCCGCGGTTGCAGAAGACCTCCCCCTTCGGGGAGAAGGAGCTGATGCAGAGGTGGCAGGCCTGACGGACCTTCTGTCGGCATGCTGCAACTTCCTCTTCCGGCTCAAGGGCTCGTCCGCCGGCTCCTTGCCCTTGCCGGCGACCTCAACCCTTGGCTTCGGGGCAGGGTTGAAGCCACCCTCGGACACTCCAGGGATCGCCACCCTGGTGGTTGATCTTCTCTCGACGACACCAAGATCGTCAAGCACGGGCATCTTCCGCCGGAGCTCCCTACTGAACTCAACTTCCACGTTCAGAGGAAGAAAAGCTGATGGCGGAATCAAGTCGTCACCCTCGACGTCGATGTCGTGCTGGAATTTCTTGAGGTGGAACTCCAAGGTTGTCCCCACCATGTTGGACTTCAGCCCGGTCTCGACCCGGTCGTCGTCCATCACGCTGTTGAGGGCCCAGGCGAGTTTTTCTCTCCTCTTCAGCGGTGCCTACCTATTGACCAGGAAGTTACAAAACACCGTCTGAGGAGTTAATATTCCCTTCACGCACTGGCGGATCCTGGTCAGAACAGGGTTGAAGGCGCCCGCCAGCACCGGAGCTTCACTCCAGATCGTCGTGTCAATGTTGGGGAGGCCTTCGGGCAGCTCCAGCCTCTCGTGCTCCTCCACCTGGATGACTATCCAGTCCTTCTTCCAGTCGTCCCACTTCCCAGAGGGAAACGACCGGAGGTACTTGAATGGGCACTTCTTGCGCTTCACGAAGTAGTAGAAGCCAAGGTACTCATTGCTCCTACCGGTGGTATGGACGGTGAAGAAGGTCTGGAAGAGTTCAATGCAGGGGGGATGCCCACCCACATCTCACAGAGGTGGACGAAGATAGACACGAGGAGAATGGAGTGAGGGCCAAGGTGGTATAGCTGCAGACCATAAAAGTCCAGTAGCATCAAGAAAAAGGAGGAAAAAGGTGGGATCAACCCCACCATGGCGTACGAGGAGAAGTACACCATTTCGCCGGCGTGCTCCTTCTCAAACAGGAGCTCTCCCCCGGCGCGGACCGAGCGGTTGAAGAAGTCCGAGGACCATCCCATGAGGGTCCGGACCTTCTTCAGGTTGCCGTCGGTCTTCAAACGACTCTCGCGGAGACCCAACTCCATCGCGACACAACAAGGCAAGAGAGGAAAAGCGAAGCACAAGTTGGGAGTTTGAGCGCAAAAATAGATGAGAGGCGTAAAGAACTCCAGACGGTGCGCGCTTTCCTTCTTAAGTAAGCCCTCGCAACGCTTGGATGGAAACCGCAAGGAAGGCGAAGATACCGCTCAAAAATTCCACCCAACCGATGACAAGGGGGCCCAGGACCACCCCGACGATCAAGTCGAGGTTCTTACCCAGGCGAATGGTTGTCATCATGAGGCGGGAAACCCGAAGGCGGCGGCCTGACAAGGCGCGTGGAACCGATACGATTTTCGTATCGGGAACCGGCGCCCTTCAATTGCATGAGATCCGCACGCCAAAGATCTCATCTGCCGCACGCGGGATACGCCACCCGGCGAGGATTTAACTCCAAACCATCGCCAACGACACATCCGAAGACCTTTGAAGAATCAGTTCAAAAGTCGCGAGGATGGACCCACCTCCGGCGGAATGACTTCACCCCAGGGATCTTCCCTAGAGGTGGGCCCAGGGGGCCACTGTCGGTACCCTGGAAAGCGTACACCCCTTGAGGTTACAAAGATCTCAAAGGAAAGTCATCTACTTGATTTGAAGACCTTCGGAGGCCCACATGTCAGATATAACCGGACCCGCTTCTCCAACATGGTTAATCCCAGGGTCGCCACGTGTACTATCAAATCGGAGCTACCGCCCACAAGGGGGAAGCTCCGAGCTATGTACCGAAATGGCACCCCCGGACCTAACCCCAGACCGAGGGAAGCTTCGGATCTGACACATGTTAGGTAGCTCCGGAGCTACCTGTTTCCCACAGTATGCTCCAGAGCTGCCACATGTCCAACTGTCGGATCTTCAGCCTCTAACCTTCGGAAGACTCCACAACGGCTCCGGATCTTCAAAGAGGAATCAAGGACTTCAAGACCCAATTAAGTGTCATTAATACCATATTAATGACACACGATCGGACGACCTTAATTACCAGTAACGATGCAGTCAAAGCCCATTACCCGGTCATTAAGGGCAATTAAACGTGTTGAATGAGTATCAATACTAGTAACCGCCGGGGCCACTTGTCGGGCTAGGCTAACTTGTAATGGCCTGCCCTCGTACTATACAAGGACAGGCCGACGACAGTTGACAGGATACATTCTACACAGGCTCATATACGCTTGACGCAAGCTCATACAGCGAATACAACACCAACACACCCGTGGAGTAGGGTATTACGCTCAGGCGGCCCAAACCACATAAATCTCCGTGTCTCATGTGCTATTTGCAAATCACCTTCTTGAATCTTCGCGCGCCCACACCGAACATCAAACTCCTCTAACACTTTAGTAGTGTCGGGAGATCTGCCAGATCCAAACCACCGACAAATATGCCACTAGGAGACCCTTTTTGAGGAGGGGCCCTAGTAGCGGGAGCAGTCCTTGCATCTCCTTGAGCTCTCCTCAGAGCCTCTTCACTTGAGATAGGAGATGGAGCAGCTGTAAGAGAGGCTTGAGGAGGCTTCTGAGGCCTTAGAGGAGTATGCTCTACATCCTTCACGAGCTCAATTCCTGTGACTTTCTCAATCATAAACATCAAGTATGGTGCATAGCCACAGGAGCGGTTCGATGTGCAGGAGATGTTCACCATATCATTCCAAATGTAGTCAAAGACATTAAACTTCCTGTTCTTGCTTATCACCTTCATCAGTGTCCTTAGGTAACCTTGAACACTTACTGCATCTCCATCTTTTGAAGCTATTGTCTTCCTCGGCACCCTGTTGAGAACCATGAAGAAGGGCTTCATGTTCTTGGTTGATGGAGGGTTGTACTTTAGGCAAGTGTCATATAGGAAGTCCATCTTATCCTTCTCTAAGACACCAATGTTGTGAATGATGATATCATTGTTGCCAGTGTCTTCCAGGTGAAGCAATCTTGCAAACTCATCATACGTCATGGTGTACTTGGATCCGTGAGTCATCCAAGTCACCCTTTCCTCTTCATCACTGGCAAAATAGCAGGTAGCATAGAACTGAGCAATAACTTCATCATTCCAGTTGTATATGAAAGCAAACAGATCCTTCAGACCATGTCTCGCCATAGCTGCAATCACATCATCAAAGGTTGGGAAGCTCTTCCTCTCAAAGTGGCTCCAGTCAATCCACTGGCTGCGGACCACCAGAGTCTTCATCGTGAGATACATGGAACTATAGTAGTCCGCGTGGAAGTTGCTCCAGAACCTAGCATCAGCTGACTTCCTGGAACTGCCATAACAGTCAATTGTCCTGAGCTTAGAAGCCATATTGCTTCCTTTGCCACTGAATCTTTCTTCAGAGGGGTCCATGTTCCCCTGTCTTGGAGCACTCATCTGGAGAGGGCCAATCGGGTCAGAGGCGATCCCTTTCCCTTTGCCCTTAGCTTGGCGAGAAGCTGTCGAGCTAGGGCCAATTGCATCCTTTCCTTTGGATGTGGGCTACTTGTCCATGACCTTTTACCGCACCTGAGGTGGAGTGTGCGACGGGTCAGCGACACAGTGTTTCCGCTTCTTGCTTTGTCCCATCGAGGACCGAAGCAACGACTCTTGGTCCATCTCAGCCTCATAGTCGGAGATCTCACCATTGGAGCTCGACATGGTCCTGACAAGAGAATTATACAATATGTGGATGAGGATTGATGGCAAGGAAATGCATTGAGTAGTTGGAATTCAGGGTTGAGTTCAGTCAAAAATCAGACTTGTCTGGTGCTCAAGTGTGGACTAGTCCGGAGTACAGGACTTGTCCGTACAGAGACCGGACTAGTCCAGCGTTCAACTGTTCAAACCCTAACTAGCGATTCAATGGAGTTTCTCAATGCAAAAATATCTCAAGCTAGATGTAATACAACAAGGAGCCATGTATTAACAAGTGGAACTAAGCTATTTGGTCCATAACACAAGAAATCAAAGATTCTAGGGTTTTGGAGAAAGTTTACCAAAATCCTTTGATTCTTGAGGTTGGAGGAGTTGTTGTTGCGGACTAGTCCATGGACCTCGATCCCCTTGCAATGAAGATCATTTTCCACTGAGAGTTGAAGAAATTTGGTGGAGGAATCTCCAATTCACCTTGGGGGCACCCGAGTGAGGAGAGAAGGTGAGGAACATTGTGAGGATGAAGGAGATTAGGGTTTGGCGGCCCTAGGGTTAAGGAGTCAAAAAATCGGACTAGTCCGGACTACCGGATCTATGTGGACTAGTCTACAGTGTGCAGACTAGTCCGGGTAACCACGGATTAGTCCGTGATCACCAGAACAGAAGCATTTGTCCCATTCGTATATATTTGAAGGTGCATAAAAAGAAAATAGGGGGCAAAACACAAATAATCCTGATGAATATGATCAGTAAACATCCAACAATCAAGCTATGACCATAATTCATCAAGATCAAGCAATTGAAATAGTTTTTTGGAGAAAATAGAGAGAGATGATTTTCATAACACAATCAATAGATTTTGAAGATGGCATACAGGTATGCAAGTTTTCAAGCCACGTTCCGAGCATCAGGGATATTTAGTTCATTTTGGAGCTCGCAAAAATGTTTTTCATCAAGTGGCTTGGTGAATATATCAACTAGTTGTTTTTTGGTGTTGACATGGGAAATGGCTATGTCTCCTTTTATTGAGTGGTCTCTCAAAAAATGATGTCGGATGTCTATGTGTTTGGTCCTAGAGTGCTCAATGGGGTTATGGGCAATTTTAATAGCACTCTCATTATCACAAAGGAGTGGAATACAACTCATATTGTAATCGTAATGCCTTAGAGTTTGTTGCATCCAAAGGAGTTGTGCACAACAACTCCCGGTTGCAACATACTCCGCTTTGGCTGTTGATAAGGCAATAGAGTTTTGTTTCTTGGAGGACCAAGAAACTAGGTATCTACCTAGGAATTGGCATGTACCGGAAGTACTTTTTGCTATCTACTTTGCATCTGGCATAATCTGCATCGGAGTATCCAATGAGATTGAAGTTGGGACCTTTAGGGTACCATAGGCCTAGGTTGGGTGTATGAATTAAATATCGCAAGATTCTTTTTTCGGCTGTCAAATGACACTCCTTAGGATTGGCTTGAAATCTTACACACAAACATACACTCAACATAATATCAGGCCTAGATGCACATAAGTAAAGTAGGGATCCAATCATGGAGCAATAGACCTTTTGATCCACGTTCGGTCCATCTTCATTGAGATCCAAGTGTCCATTTGTTGCCATGGGAGTCTTTATAGGCTTCACTTTGTCCATTCCAAACTTCTTGAGTATGTCTTGAGTGTACATGGTTTGGAATATGAACGTCCCTTCCATTTGTTGCCTCACTTGGAATCCCAAGAAATATCACAATTCTCCCATCATAGACATCTCAAATCTATCTGTCATAATCTTACTAAATTCTTCACAAAAGGATTTGTTAGTTGAGCCAAATATAATATCATCAACATAAATTTGACAGATAAATAGATCATTGTCAAAGTGCTTGGTAAACAACGTGTAATCAGCTTTGCCAATCGTAAATCTATTTTCAATTAAAAAATCTCTAAGGCACTCATACCAAGCTCTAGGATCTTGTTTGTGGCCATAGAGAGCCTTACGCAGTTTGAACACATGGTCGGGGAACTCTTGATCTTCGAATCCGGGGGGTTTATCCACGTACACCTCCTTGATTGGTCCGTTGAGGAAGGCGCTTTTCACATCCATTTGACAGAGCTTGAAATCATGGTGAGTAGCATATGCAAGTAATATTCGAATAGATTCAAGCATAGCTACGGGAGCAAAAGTCTCGTCAAAATCCAAACCTTCGACTTGTGAATACTCTTTGGCCACGAGTCGCGCCTTGTTTCTTGTCACCACCTCGTGTTTGTCTTGCTTGTTGCGGAAGACTCATTTAGTATCGACGATGTTGAACTTGGGCCTTTCAACAAGTTCCCACACCTCATTCAGTTTGAAATTGTTCAATTCCTCTTGCATTGCCACCACCCAATCCAGATCCTTCAATGCATCTTCAACCCTGTGTGGTTCCAAAGAGGATACAAAAGAGTAATGTTCACAAAAATTAGCAATTAAAGATCTAGTTATTACTCCCTTTTGGATGTCACCGATTATGTTGTCGACGGGGTGATCTCTTTGGATGCATTGGTGTACTCTTGGATGTGGCACTTGTGGTATAGAGTCTTCATTGTCCTCATCTTCTTCTCCCCCAAGATGGCTGCCCTCATTGATTTGTTGATCATCTTTATCTTCATGAGGTTGACCTTGTGTAGAAGCTCCCCCTTGATCAATTACCTCCACTTGTGGTTCGACTTCTTCATTTGCATTTGGAGGTGGCGCTTGTGGTCGAACATTGCCCAACGCCATTCTTCTCAACGCTTGACATGGAGCTTCTTCTCTATCTAGCACACATTGATCAACTTGCTCTTCTTGAGAGCTGTCAGTTTCATCGAACAGTACATCACGTGCTACTTCAACAAGTCCAGAGACCGGTGAGTAGTTCATATGACGTTTTCTTGAGTAGGCGATGAAGATAGAGTCGATTTATGGCTTAACACGCGGTGTTGACCGCTTCAGCCCAAAATTGATCCGAAGTCTTGTACTCATCAAGCATTATCCTCGCCATCTCTATGAGAGTTCGATTCTTCCTTTCGGCTACTCCGTTTTGTTGAGGGGAGTACGGTGCTGAAAATTCATGTTTTATGCCTTCTTCGTCTAGTTACTCCTCAACTTGGGTGTTCTTGAACTCTGTGCCATTGTCACTTCGTATGTTCTTGATCTTCAATGAAAATTCATTTTGGGCATGCTTGAGAAACTTCTTGAGGGTTCCTTGAGTTTCTGTCTTATCATGCAAAAAGAAAACCCACGTGAAGCGCGAAAAATCATCAACAATTACTAAACCATATTTGTTACCGCCGATGCTTATGTTAGCAATTGGACCAAATAGATCCATGTGAAGTAGCTCGAGCGGTCTTGTCATTATCATGACATTGTTTGTGGGATGGGGTCCTCCTACTTGCTTCCCAGCTTGGCACGCGCGGTACTGAGCACCCTTCCTTGACTGTTGTCTCCAAAATAGATGCCTTCGCTTGGATCTTCATTTTCTTCATATTCAACAAACATACTTCTTTCTCGGGTCATGTGGTTGGTGCATCCACTATCTAGCACCCATTTTGCTCCACCAGAGGAGTAGGCCTTTCTTTTACCTTCCTTCGCCATTAGACATGTGTCATTGTCCTTCCTTGTGCCAATAGTTGGGAAGAGGGTGGATTTCTTGGTTGTCTTCTTGATGGCTATGCTAGCCATCTCCTCTTCCTCTTCGGATGAGGACTCATCATTGGAGTCCCATTCCTTTTCGAGGTGCGCCTGTCCAATTTGCTTTTTCTTCTTGAACATCTTGGGTTGAGGCTTTGTATCCTTGGTCTTCTCCTTGTTTTCTTCATAAGGACAATCAACTATAAAGTGGTTGTATTCACCACAGTTATACCAGGCGCGCCTCAACTTTGGTCTTGATTTGTCTTTATGTTTTCCTTCATTTGATCTTCCACCTTGTATTCTTTTCATCATCTTCTTGAATTTCTTCATAAATAGGATCATGTCTTCTTCATCTATATCGCTGCTTTTGTCGTCGCTGTCCTCTTCTCGTTGAGCTTCTCGAGCTTCTTTTGACATAGGCTTGCAAGTGGACTTCAGAGCAACTCCTTTCTTCTTTGCTGAGGTGAGTTCGGCAATCTCTTTGACATGTTTTGCTCTCTTCTCCATCATCTCGAAATTGATGATCTTTCCAGGCAATTCGTCTGGGGTCATTTTTTTGTACTCGGGGCTTTCTCTGATCATCAAACATAGGGTTACGTTGTGAGGCATGAAGGCTCTAAGGATTAGCTTCACAACCTCGTGATCATTCTGCTTTTTGCTTCCATAGGCTTGAACTTTATTGTTGAGAGTCTTCAACCGATTATACATGTCTTGTGGTGACTCATCTTCTTCTATGGTGAATCTTCTCAACTCGCCTTCGATCATTTCAATCTTGGCCTCTCGCACATGACGATCGCCTTCAGGTGCAGTTTGTAATGTGTACCATATCTCTTTAGCAATTTTGAGTCCATCCAGCTTGGTGAACTCGTCTCGGCTCAATGATGAAGTTATGACAGCTGCAGCTTGAGCGTTCCGATGAATATCTTGCTCTTGACTTGGTGTGAGCTCTTCATCGTCATCCGGGATATCTATCCCTGTACACTTTATATGACACAAGATGGGGTTAAGTGATATTAGATGCATCTTCATATTTTGCCTCCACATTGAATAATCATTGCCATCGAAGTATGGGGCTTTTCCTAGAGGAATTGATAAATAATGATTATTGTTTGAATTTAAACGATCATAGTTAAAAGGATATCGGGAGTAGTCGGTGTGACTAATCCCCTTCTTCTTCTTCTTCTCATCATCGATCTTTATCTTCCCTTTGGAGAGTGCCTTCTTCCTTAGGAGTGCCTTGAGTTCAAGCGTCTCCTCATCATCATCCTCGAAGTCTTGGATGGCGTCGAGGAGCTTCTCCAACTTCTGAGTCTTTTCATCTTCAACTTTCTCTTGGTTAAAGTTCTTGTGCACATCCTTCATGTCCGACATCTCTTTGAGCGATTAGTCTCTTTTTGAAGAGTCATGCTCTGATACCAATTGAATGTAGCCTAGAGGGCGGTGAATAGGCTTTTTGAATTTTCATCGGAACCTGAAACACTTAGCAACCTGATCAAACACAGAGAAATCGGATTAGTCTCGTAGGGTGCGGACTAGTCTGGTGTATGCAGACTAGATTGATCAAGTTTGATCAATGATTTTGATCAAATTACTCTATACAGCAAAAATTAAATTGTAACTTGAATATATTGCTTCAGTGAAACTAGATGTGGCACAAGTTAACTTTAGATTCGAAGTTTTAACGTAATTGAACAATATTAAGCAAACCCTATATTACAATGAATAGTAAGAACAAAAGCAAGGACACAATGATTTTTATCCCGTGGTTCGATTCCACAGAGAAAATCTACATCCACGTTGAGGAGCCCACAGAGGACCGGGTCTTCACCAACCCTACCCTCGTCGAGTCGCCCAGGAGGCCGATTCTCTTCCACTAATCACAAAGGGGTAAATAATCATGTTCAAAGGGCCTTCTCACAAGTTGAGGGCTCCCCTAGATTTACAATTCGAAACACCACCAAACACACTCGAAAAGTATGCAATGAAACAGTGAGAGTGTGTGAGAGAATCAAACCCAAGAGCTCAAGACATGAAGAACGTGTCTCTCCTTTGATCTATGGTTAATCCTCAAGGATTTGATCTTTCTTGCGTTGGATTGTGTGAAGAGATGTGTTTTCTGGGCTCTTAGAAGGTGTGATGGCGCAGGGGGTCGAAAGAGTTTGATTATGGGCCATACACCTCTATTTATACTAGGGTTTGCAAAAGTTACCATTAGGGTTTGCGATGTCCGGACTAGTCCGTGGTGGACTCCGGACTAGTCCGGTGTGCGGCATGTGGGAAAACCTAAGTGTCCTGAATTATCGGACTTGTCCGGCAATTGGCGGACTAGTCCGATTTTGTCTCTGGAGATGTTCGGACTAGTCCAGCACATATCGGACTAGTCCGGCATGGTGAACCCCTTAGTGAATTGAGGACAAGTCCGCACTTGGAGGACCTGTCCAATTTTAGTCAGAGAGGTTATCAGACTAGTACAGATCATATTAGACTAGTCCGGTGTCGTGAAATTTTGAGGGGCTAAGGACAAATCTGAAATTTGGGGGGACTTGTACGATGTTGGTCAGCGGGGATTTCGGACTAGTCTGTGGAATATCGAACTTGTTCGATATTGATCAGATGGATTATTGGACTAGTCCGGTGCGGACAAGACCGCACTAGGAGGATTTGTCCAATCCTGGACAGAGAGATTATCGGACTAGTCCGTGGAACATCGGACTAGTTTGGACATGAGTAAACTTGTGCAGTGAGAGTGTTTTCTTTTGTTTGAGCTCTTGGGGTGTGTTTCTCCAACTAGGGCTGGGCAAAAAAAACCGAGACAAAAGAAACCAAAAAAATCGAGACCGGAACCGAAAAGACCAAAATGGTATCGAATACTTTTCGGGTAGCAAATATAAATAACCGAAAAATAAATGTCGGATTCGGGTACCACTCTCGGGTAACTAAAATAACCGAATAGTCGGTCCATCAAATAATAAGTTAAATTATGCGTGATAAACTATGAACAATTCAAATTTAGATATTTTGTTTTCAGGTTGTGATGTGTGAAGTTGTTGGATTTAAATGTTTATTTTTTATTTTTCATTTGTCAATTTATAATAAAGTACCTCATGGGATTAAATTTATCAATCATATTAAATTTGTGCAAATATGACACGGATATAATGTATACTTCGGATATATCGGGTAGGATCGAAGACCGAACCAGAATTTTGGTACCAAAAATGTTCAGGTACCTAATATTATTACAACAATTCAGGTAGTGATTTCAAGAAACCGAATTTTGAAAAAGACCGAAATACCCGAATCGAAATGTCGGGTAGACCGAATGCCCACTCCTATCTCCAACACACTCCATACATAAAAAGTATTCTATTCATCTCTTGAGCTCTTTTCAACTTGATTCATCACTCTCCTTTCCTTTTGCGCTTTCTTCATAATTTCATTAAAACCTGCGCTCATCTCAACAATTTAGTTAGGATCTCATTTGTTGATCATAAATCAACCAAAATCCACAAGGAATGCCTAGATGCACTTTCAAAATGCGATATAGTCGGTTTGGAGATCTTTTTAACTTCACGGTGAGTCGTGATGGATTCTTCTTGAACACCTCAAGTTTGTTTTTATCCATCACAATCTTGTGACCTACCTCAATGAGTTGTCCCAGACTGTGACATCCTGGCTCGAGGCTTAATAGAATTCATAGAATAACTCATACCACCAAGGTATACCTTCTTTTCCGGGAGCCCACCTGCAAAGAACTCCGAGGTTAAGCATGCTTGACCCGGAGCAATTTACGGATGGGTGACCGATCGGGAAGTCTTCTCGGGTGCGAACGAGTGAGGATAAAATGTGCAGAAAAGACTAGTGCTGGTCTGTGGGGCTAGTCTGTGATCCTAGAGAGCTGTAAGAAGTAACGACCGCCAGACCTATAGTGGTTGGGGTGTTACAAAATGGTATCAGAGCCAACCCTCACGACTTCACGGGTGCGTACGGGTCAGGGACGTGGGTACATAAGCATGATGCGTGGGTCCTCTAGGAGGGACACGGTATGGTATGTATGTCAGTACTGAACGTGGACGTGGCCAAGAGAGGACGTTCCTGGCTTGGAAGTTGACCGACGAGGACGTCGATCTTCTAAGGGGGATGGATTGTGACATCCTGGCTCGAGGCTTAATAGGATTCATAGAATAACACATACCACCAAGCTACACCTTCTTTTCTGGGAGCCCACCTGCAAAAAACTCCGAGGTTAAGCGTGCTTGGCCCAGAGCAATTTACGGATGGGTGACCGATCGGGAAGTCTTCCTGGGTGCGCACGAGTGAGGACAAAATATGTAGAAAAGACTAGTGTCGGTCTGTGGGGCTAGTCTATGATCCTAGAGAGCTGTAAGAAGTAACGACTGCAAGACCCGTAGTGGTTGGGGTGTTACACAGACTCACAAGGTTACTTCTTAACTTGGGAATAAAATACACTTCCCTCAGCATCCACTAATCTCCATTTTTGCAGGCAAATAAAATTGATCCTTTTCCCATGATCTCCACAGTTGAACTGTCTCCAAACCTGATCAGGCCAGTCACACTCTCATCCAGTTCTTGAAACTTAGATTTACCTCCAGTCATGTGAATACTTGCCCCATTATCCAGGTATGAAGTGTCACCAATGGTTGTCTCCTTCTCTGTTAGAAACAGACTTGGGCAAACTTTGTCTTTATTCATAAATACGGCAGCCTGTGGATCTTCAATCTTCAGTGACAGTATGTGCTCCGACATTGTGAGCATCTTAGCTGGTTATTCCACCTTCTTTGTTAGGTTTGCTTCTTCCTTCTTTGGGGCCTTGCACTCACTTGCATAGTGACCGTACTTGTCACAGTTAAAACACTGGATGTGGATTTTGTCATGCCCCTTTCGAGAGCCCGTGTTGCTGTTCTTGGGTGCAGCTTCACCTCAGCCACCTTGCCCTCAACCTCTGCCACATCCACAGCCTCCCTGGCCACGTCCACCGCCATCAGACCCTTTTACTTTGCCCGAGCCTTCACTTATCTCCTTATTATGTCGAGCCTCCCACTCTGCACGGGTGAGGAGTAGCTGACCGTCACTGTCGTGTAGGTAAATCGGTGGTACACTACTCTAGCAATTCTACCGCATCACCCAGGAAACATGTGAGTACAGAGGTCATAGTGTGTTACCACTAGACGCGCAGCACAGCGGAACGTAGATGCACGTTGGTGTAGGGGAAGTAGAAGATCTCGTTCGTCTCCTCCTTGTCCTCGTCACGGCAGCAGGTAGACGATCACGTTCGTCGTAGCCGATCAGTGCAGCAGTAACAGTAGCGCCTCCACGGAGTCCACGCGTACTGGGGGGGGGGGGGATGTCGTGCACCGGTGTGCTAGCACCGCATTCACGGCAAGAGTCTCTCCTGCTCACTGCCCCTCCATTGAGGCAGAATATAAAACCGGCTTGCGATCTAGAATCATCCTTATCAGTTTTGAAGCTGGCATCGGTGTAACCTTTTACAATGAGCTCTTCTTCACCTCCAAACACTAAGAACGCATCTGTCGAAGGTCGTAAACGACACTTCCCTCGGACCTGCTTAGAGAGCAGCCCGCGGAGGTTCTTTGGATTCATGAGGGCTAGTCCCAGGAGATCGGACACATCAGGGTGGTGAACACAGGGGTTTTACGTGGTTCGGGCCGCCGTAGCGTAATACCCTACGTCCACGAGAGTGTTTGTGTATTGCCTTGCTTGAGCGTGTATGGGCCCTGGTCTAATTTTCCATCCTCTGTGAAGGTCATCTGCAGAGCCCTTTTATAGTTCAAGGACTCTGCAGTCACAAGGTGGGTCCCAGTACCCAACAGGTGGTCCTGGGGAGAGCCAAATCCTATACAAGATCAAGGATTAATTTCTATCGACTTTCCTTTGTTAGGGATGTCAATGCGTTGTCCCGCCGCGTCGTGCGCCAGGGCTACACATAGTTGGTGATGATGGCCGTGCACGTCTCGTCCGTCTTGTCCTTGCGGCCCATTCGCCCGTCTTGCGACGTGGGTCTGTACTGGCTACTCGGACAAGACAGGACACCGGAGCCTTGACTTTCGCGTGCGCGACTCGGCTTGCCTGGGGAAGGCGCACATACTTAATGCCTGTCTAAGCAGTGCACGCGTTCCTTTACTGCGGCTTCCTACCGCACTGAGTTGGCCGTCCTCCACGTGGTTGTGACGGAGCCTGCCTCAGTGGGAAGCAAGGTGCTTGACGGAACAGGCCACGTGGCGCATTCGGAGCCCACCCCTATGGAGGGGTGGAGGCTCAGCCCTGCCGGCCACGTGGTAGCTCTGGTGCCTTTCCCTGCGAGGATGCGGGCTTGGCCCTGAGGTCCCGATTGGCAACATGGCGGCTCCGGAGCCTGCCTCAACGGGGAGGCGTAGGTCCAATCCTGCCGGCCACGTGGCAGCTTGGGAGCCTCCCCCGATGGGGAGGTAGGATCTGGTCCTTCCCTCCTCAACGTGGCAGCCTCGGATTCGGCCTCTTAGGCAGAGGCGGAGTCCTTAGCGGTCTCCTGTGCGCAGGGGTACCCGGTCTGAAGGGTACCGACAGTGGCCCCCGAGCCCACCTCGCGAGAGTCGTCGATACCGCAGATGGGGTCTTATCCCTTTCCTTCCCGTGCAACTCTTCCGATTCCACTTCGAGACAGTTCCCCAAGCGCCGGCTTCTCGGCTGGCATACTCCTGAGCGGGAGTCGTGGCTCCATCCCGGGAGGCTCCCGCTGAGCCTCTCCGCCGGGGAGATGGTTCTCTTCTCGTCGTACGTGCTGGCCAGCTTCGTCCCACCAGCATCCGCCTTCCTGGTCATGCTCCTAGAGACCTTCGGCCTCCAACTCCACCACCTCGCGCCGAACTTGATCGCCATGCTGGCGGTCTTCGCTCACCTCTGTGAGATGTTCGTGGGGGTGATGCCGTCGGTGAAGCTCTTCTGGTACTTTTTTGTACTGAGGGCCACCGACAGGAGTTCGAAGGAGCACCTCGGCGCCTACTATTTTCAGCGCCGGACAAAGGTCCCCACAAGGTACATTGCTTCCTTCAACTACGCAAGGTGGGAGCCGTGGCGTGAAGATTGGATGATCGCCAAGGTCGAGGCCCACGACCGGATGTGCCTCCCCACCGGGATCCCCTACTCCGAGCGATCATTCTGGGAGGAGCGCCCAGAGCTGGAGGAGGCGTTCAACCCGGTGGTGGAGAGGATCCAGATGTTGGCGGACCACGGGCTGTTGTCTGCCATGGTGCTGAGGGACTTCATGTCCCGCCGCATAGCTCCGCTTCAGCACCGCGCCCGTCCGGCGTCGATGTTCACCGGCCTGTCGGACAGCACCCGGCTCGAGACCGGCCCCGACTCCAACCTGGCGAGCAGCAGCTGCTCGACATGCTGACCCGGGTCTGCCCCGACGACATCTCCGCTAAGGCGCTGACTCTTCCGTCGGCCTGCCGCCCCTTGTGCTTGGACTCCGAGTTGAGGAGGCAGCTGCTGAAGACGATGCCGACCCTTGACGAGTCCGGGCTAGCGCGGCGCCAGATCGGGGACCCGTTTCGGGGGGTCAACATTGCCGACGACGCTGAGGGAGGCGAGGCTCCCTTAAGCGACGTTTGTTCTTCAAGCGACGACTCCTCGAGCGGCCCCCAGCACCATCCATGGAGTGGCGTCGTCGCCCCCGCCGACAAGGGGAAGGGGAAGGTGCCGGTTCCGGTGCCAGACCTGTCCCCCAGGAAGCGCGCCCGGTCGCCGCCGCTGGCCCCTTCTGCCCCTCGTCAGGACTCCGGAGCCCTGCCGCGCTCGTCGCCAGGGGGCGCCAATGGCGCCACTTTGTCGCCCGAGTCCTCCACGCGCAAGAGGGGGAGGCTCCTCAACGCTGACGGGACCCCAGCGTTCCCTCTCCGTTCGGAGGGGCGCCAGACCTCGGGGGTGCCGCCGACACCACCACCACAGGGGCCCCCAGCACACTCAGGGGCCCCCGCCGCGGGTTCGGGGGGTCCGAACCCCCCCCCCCCCCCCCAACCCTTTCGGGGAGCGGTGGAACTTCAGCGTCCCCTGATAAGCCTGCTCAGATTTTACCTTGGGTGTTCTTTGCTGTGCGCCTACCCTGTTAATCTCTTATGGTCTGAGTTTGCTTGATTTCAGCGCCACCACAGCTACTCCACCACCCGCGGGCACTTCTGCTGGGGGGTCTGCCGCTCCAGCCGGCTCGCGGGGATCGTCTGCTGCCTCGGGCCCTGCTCCGGTGCACCAGGCTGCTGCCGCCGGGGTACCTCGGGTCTCCGTGCCCGAGACCCCCGCAGCGGCTGCCGAAGCCCAGCCGCGCGCGCCGACGACCACCGCTGCGCCTGCCAACGACTCCGCGTCCACCGGCTACTCCGTGTCGGCCGATGCTGCCGCGCCCTCCGACACTGCTACGTCGGCTGGCGCCACCGCCCCGGGTGCTGCCATCCGGGAGGGGGCCCTGGTCCCCACCTCCCCAGTGGTCCTCCAAATGGAGGACAACATTGAGGAAGTGGGGAGGCAGGGGCCCGCTGCTACGGTGGAGCCTCTCCCCCTGTCCGAGGCTATGGCCGTGGCCTACTCTGGCTTCCGGAAGGCCCAGGCGGCCCTTGCCCGGGAGAAGGGGTCGCTCGAGGAGGAGGAAGACCGGCTCCGGGAATGGGCGAGGACCCTGGAGGCCCAGACCCAGCTGGCGAAGAGCCGAGCGGCCCTGCGGGAGGCGGTCGTTCGGGAGGAGATGAAGATCCTCGAGCAGGAGCGCGACCTCATCGCCCAGCTGGACGCCGTCACCCAGAAGATGAAGGCAGACGCCGAGGCCATCCACGCTGAGGCCAGCTCCCGCCTCCAGGCCTGCGAGGACCTTCAGCGCCTGCTGTCCCTCCGGGAGGCTGCACTAGCCGAACGGGAGCAGGAGCTGGCGGCGAAGCAGGCCGAAGTGGAGGCAACCTGCCGTGGGCTCATCCTCCAGCAGGAAGGGGCGGGATTCCGCGCCATTGAGTTGGACCGCTGGGAAGCCGCCGTGGCTGAGGCGCAGCATGCCCAGTCCGTTGAGCGCCAGGCCCTCCTGGACCGCGAGTTCAACGTCGCCCTCAAGGAGGGTGACTTGAACCGCCGTGAGGCGGGGGTCGGCGAGCGCGAGAGGGCCTTGGGGGCCAAGGAGAAGCGGTTCATGGACGGCGCCCCCGGGCACTAGCGGCGGCCCAGCAGGATGTGGTGGAGCTTCGGGCGGCGTGCTCCGCCGAGGCTCGGAAGGTCTGGGAGTTCCTTGGCGGTGCCGACTCGGCTCTGGTGCTGCTCGGCTTAAGCCCGACGCGCGTGGGGGAGCCGGCGCAGGAGGTGAGTCAGGTGTTCCCGGCACTTGACTCCACCAGCTCGAGGATGCGCTCGCTGGGGGCCATCCTCGACAACCAGCTGGAGGCCGAGGGACGGATGCTCGTGAAGGAGGTGGCGACGCACATCCTGTCCTGCTACCGGAGCAGGTACCCCGATGTCTCCCTGCAGCCGGTCCTCGAGGGGCCCATTGCCGAGAGGGAAGAGGCCGCCAAGTCTAAAGTTTCAGATGCGGTGGCACACATCGCCTCAAGGTTCCAGCGGAGCGGCTGAGGGCTCCCCGGACATCTGTTTAAGTTTTTATCTTTCTGTTTTTGTCTTGTGGCTGGCTGTGGTGACAAACTCTTTATTTGTGTGATAAAAAATCTGTCTGTGGTGCCCTTTTATACTCAGCTTGCCTTTATTTCCAGCAATGTCTTCCAGCTGCTTGTTGTTCCTTAACTTCCAGGACCTGCCGTTCCCCAAAGTATGGCCCCTGACAGGCGTGGCCAGTTGTTGTGGGCACACCTATCATACACTTGGGACTTAGGGCGGACGGGTGCAGGGGGAGCCTAGGATGCGTAGGTTGCATTGCCGTAGCTGAGTATGCAGGTACGTTGACAGCGGGCCCCCTGGGGGTGCCGCCGGAGCTCCAGTCCGGCAGTGCCCGCCATCTTCAGCGAGAGGTCGACAGCGGGCCCCCTGGGGTTGCCGCCGGAGCTCCATTTTGGCGGTGCCCGCCATCTTCAGTGAGAGGTCGACAGCGGACCGCCTAGGGGTGCCGCCAGAGCTCCAGTCCGGCGTTGCCCGCCATCTTCAGTGAAAGGTAGACAGCGGACCTCTGGGGGTGCCGCCGGAGCTCCAGTCCAGCGGTGCCCGCCATCTTCAGTGAGAGGTCGACAGCGGGCCCCCTGGGGGTGCCGCTGGAGCTCCAGTCCGGCGGTGCCCACTGTCTTCGTGGGTACTCTGACGGTGGTTGCTGGAATAACTTCCTCAAAGACCTGTACATAAATCAAAAAGGAGAGGTAATTCTGTCCGCTGGCCACTTTACCCCTGCTCTTTTTGTAGTGTCCTTTGACTTACGATCCTGGGCTGACTCGTGGGGCTTGGGTAATTCAGTGCTCCTGCACCTAGGACTCGTCGTCCATACTACCCAAGGGTGGTCCATCTGGCCCCCAGTACTCGGCTGTAGCGCTGGGGAGGCAGAGCGCACAGGCTTAGGGTACGGGACCAGGCTAAGCAGGCTGTGGCCCTGGACCTCCCGCTCGGCGTAAGCCTTTTCCGGGGGAGACCATCTGGAGACACAGGCCCCCGAGCGTTGGAACATCCGAGGCCCCAGGCGCATTGCAGGTACCTCAAGCAACCCCACCTGCAGGCCAGTCAGCAAGGCTCCCACTATTGCTAAAGCAGGGGAAAAACGACAGCGCTCATGATAGATCACGAGCTATGGCGAGCTTACAACAACATCATAAAAATTAAAGATAATTTTTGAATTGACAAACCCTATACCAGGCAGAGCAACATTCTTTCATTGTAGTTTCTCATAAGATGGAGCAGACTTTACAAGGGGAATAACCCAGCCTGGGTGTTAGATGGAGTCGAGTGCACCTACTTAGGGTTCTGGACCAGGCTAAGCGGAATGTGCACTCGGAGCCCCATCCCCTTATCCTAAGTGCTGTCCTGAGACAATATGTAACTTTTACAATGAAATAGCATTGCCCCAACCCTGGTCTAGGGGTAGAACTTACGAAGGCGCTCGATGTTCCATGGGTTGGGTAATCGCTGTCCATCCTCCATAGCCAGGCGGACGCATCCTGGGTGGCAAACCTCTGTTACCCGGAAGGGACCCTCCCAGCTGGGGGAGAGTTTGTTAGACCCTTCCCGGGAGAGTATGCAGTGCAACACCAGGTCGTCTACCTTTAGCTCCCTACTCCGCACGGTCCTCTGATGGTAGCGTCGGAGCGCCTGCCTGTACCGTGCATTTCGGAGAGCCACTCGCACTCGTCCCTCGTCGACGAGGTCCAGGTATTCACGCCGGAGCTGGTCCTGCGCGGCTTTGTCGTACCTCCGGGCACGGGGGGAGCCCATGGTAATTTCGGGGGGGAGGACGGCCTCTGCCCCATACACCAAGAAGAAAGGTGTTTCCCCCGTGGCCCGGCTGGTTGATGTCCGGCTAGCCCACAGCGCACACGGAAGCTCATCCACCCAATTTGCACCATGCTTCTCAAGGTGTGAGAATATCCGAGTCTTGAGGCCCTTGAGGATCTCTGCATTGGCTCTCTCGACCTGCCCATTGCTCTCTGGATGAGCAACAGATGCATAGCAGACTTGGATCCCCAGGTCCTCGCAGTATTCCTGGAACGTTGCACTTGTGAACTGGGTCCCGTTATCAGTGATGATTCTGTTCGGGACCCTGAACCGGCAGACGATCGACTTGATGAACTTTACTACTGACTGCTTGTTGATGGTGACAACTGGGGCGGCTTCCGACCACTTGGTGAACTTATCTACGGTGACGTAGAGATGCCGGAATCCTCCGACGGCTCTGGGAAAGGGTCCCACGATGTCCAACCCCCATACAGCGAATGGCCATGAGGGAAGGATCATCTGCAGCGCCTGAGCTGGTGTGTGGATCTGCTTAGCATGGAACTGGAACGCCTTGCATCTCTTTACCATATCGGCGGCATCGTGTAGTGCTGTCGGCCAGTAAAAGCCATGCCGAAAGGCTTTACCGACCAGCGTGCGGGAGGACGCGTGGTTCCCGCACTCTCCTCCATGGATCTCTGCGAGCAAGTCGCATCCCTCCTCCCGGGTAATGCATCGTAGTAGGATGTCATTGGCACCACGCCGGTAGAGATCCCCTTCCACCAGCGTGTACCTTTTAGCCATGCGAACAATCCTTTCTGCCAGGGCATGTTCTTCAGGAAGGATATTGTCTTTCAAGTAGTCTCGGACCTCCGAGATCCATGCATCGGGACTTGCTTGAGCCTCTGGATCTTGGGCGCCCGGTAGCTCGGAGCCCCCGGTGGCGCATACGATCCTTGGCGGACTCCATGGTAGCAGGGTCGCCAGGACTGCCAGCTTCGAGGTGTTGGGCTCGCCCCCTTCGCCCGGTTCGGCTGCCCGGGCGGTTTGTCGCGGTAACGTCCTTGCAAAGACTCCTTGGGGCACTGGGGCCCCTGTGGAGGCCTTCGTTGATAGGTTGTCTGCGACTGAGTTGTCGGATCGGGGTACATGGCACAAGTCCAAGACTTCAAAGACCTTCTCTAGCTTCTGGACGTGCAGCAGGTATGCTGCTAATTGAGGGTCGTTGCAGCTGCACTCTCCTTTGGCTTGCTTGATGATCAGTTGAGAATCACCTTTAGCCAGAAGCTGTCGGACATTGAGGGTCAGGGCAGTCTTCAGCCCAAAGATTAGGGCTTCATACTCTGCCATGTTGTTTGTCGCCTTGAAGTCGAGGCGCACCATATACTTGAACTACTCCCCAGTCGGGGTGAGAAGCAGGCCCGGCCCCGGCCCCCTGCTTTCGCGAGGAGCCGTCGAAGTAGAGCGTCCAGGGGGTCTCTGTGAAAACTGGAGCCTTGGGCACCGTTTCGCCGTTGTCCGGGCCCCCCGGGTTGCTTGGTGATGGGGTCCATTCGGCCAAGAAGTCCGCTAGTGCTTGGCTTTTGACTGCATGTCGAGGTAAGAACTCCAGCTCAAACATAGCCAGCTCCGCTGCCCACTTGGCAATGTTTCCAGTGGAATTGGGGCTGTGGAGTACGGATTTCAGTGGGAAGGAGGTGACCACTGAAACCTGGTGAGACTGGAAGTAATGCCGGAGCTTCCGCGACGCTATGAGCACTGCATACAGCAGTTTGTGTACCTCCAAGTATCTTGTTTTTGCTTCATGGAGGACCTCACTGACGTAGTAGACCGGCTGTTGGGAGGTCCGAACCCTCCCTGGGGGGTCCGGGGCTCCTTGCAATGCGTCTGCATCCTGGGGAATGTGGCTCGAAGGGTCTAGCTGGGCCTCCGGGGGCTGGGACATGTAAGGCACTTGGTCACTGGAACTCACAGCGGGGGGGGGGGGGGGGGGGGGTCTCTTCTGGGTTCGGGCCTTGAGGCTCGGCCTCCCCCTCTGGGGCTCCTTCTGGTGCTTGCTGCGGCAGTAGCTCCGGCCGCTCTGCAACCAAGACCATGCTGACCACTTCTGTTGTTGCGGTGATGTACAACAGGAGCGGTTCGCCGGGTTCTGGCGCCACCATAATGGGTAGCGTTGTCAGGTGTTTCTTGAGCTTCTGGAAGGCCGCTTCAGCTTCCTCAGTCCACTCAAAGGGGCCCGACTTCCGTAGAATCTTGAAGAAGGGCAGGGCTCGCTCAGCCAGTCTTGAGATGAACCGGCTGAGGGCTGCCAAACATCCTGCAAGCTTCTGCACATCCTTGATGTGGGCTGACGGCTGCATCATCTCTATCGCCTTGATCTTCTCTGGGTTAGCCTCGATCCCTCGGTGTGATACCAAGAAACCAAGGAGCTTCCCTGCAGAGACCCCAAAGACACACTTGTCGGGGTTCAGCATCGTGTGTGTCATGCGCAGCTTGCTGAAGACTCGGGCTAGGTTGTCTAATAGGGATGTTCTGTCCCTGATTTTTACCACGATGTCGTCGACATACACCTCTACCAGATCTCTAATGAGGTCCCCTAATGTCTTATGCATTGCACGTACAAAGGTGGGGAGAGAATTCTTGAGACCATAAGGCATGGAGACATAACAATACAGGCCGTCTACTGTTATGAAAGAAGTGTGTTCCTCATCTTCCCTAAACATAGGTATTTGGTGAAAACCGGAATACACATCTAGGAAACACAGAAGATCACAGCCTGATGTTGAGTCTACTATTTGATCTATCCTAGGAAGAGGGAATGGATCCTTTGGACATGCCTTATTGAGGTTGGTGTAGTCGATGCACATACGGAGCTTCCCGCCAGCCTTGGGAATGACAACAGGGTTGGCCAACCACCGTGGGTGGTGAACCTCCCGGATGAAACCAGCATCGAGCAGCTTCTTGATTTCTTCACGGATGAAGTTCTGCCGCTTGATGGACTGTTTCCTGGGCTTCTGCTGTACCGGTCGGGCGTCGGGGTAGATCTTCAGATGGTGCTCAATCACCTCCCTGGAGATCCCGGACATTTGTGATGGTTGCCATGCAAACACATCGACGTTGTCCCGGAGGAAGGTGATGAGCGCGCATTCCTATTTGCTGTCCAAGTTCCCCACGATACAGGTTGTCTGGGCAGCCTCGGAGCCAATCTTGACGACCTTCACGGGGACGTCTTCGTCGTTGGCAGGTTGCACTCGGGGTGCAATAGTGGAGGCTCGCTGCGCCGGGCCTTGCTCTGGCCGACTCTCCTTTGAGCCTCCTGGGGCCGGAGCCCTCCCCACTGCAAGTGCTTGGAGCTGCTCCAAGGCTGACACTGCAGCTGAGCGGTCCCCTCTAATCCTGAGGACACCGAAAGGCGTCAGCATCTTCAGGACGAGGTAGCCGTAGTGGGCTACAGCCATGAACCTGTAGAGGGCTGGCCTCCCGATGATTGCGTTGAAGGGGAGGTCGACGTCTGCCACGTCGAATAAAATGCTCTCCGTACGGTAGTTCTCCGGGGTTCCGAAGGTCACCAGGAGGTGTATGTTACCATACGGGAGGATTTGCCGAGGTCCGACACCCGAGAACGGGCTCGAGGGTGTGAGTTGGGACATCGGCAGCTGCAGCTTTCGGAAAGCCGCCGTGGAGATGAGGTTGAGGCCCGCCCCTCCATCTATCAACACGTGAAAGACCTTCACGTTGGCGATGGTCGGGGACACCAGCAGCGGGAGCACTCCTGCCCCTGCCATGTTCTTCGGGCAGTCAGAAGCGTCGAAGCTGATCGCCGTGCTCATCCACTTGTGGTGGGGAGCCGGACTTGGGGCGGGGGCCACTGCAGCCACTGCCCGTCGCAGGGTTTTCACCGCGTTTTGGGACATGGGGTTGGTGGCTCCCCCGTAGATGACATGGAGGTTCTTGTGGCGCTCCTTATCACTGCTGGAGTCGGATTCGCCACCCTCGAAGACGGCCTTGACCGCCCGCTGGGGTTCCTGGAACCCCATCTTGCTGTCATCCTCCTTCTCAGGATCAGCCTTCTGCTTGCCCTCCCTCTGGCGGGGGGTGCGCCCTCCTGGAGCTGCTGCCTCTGTTTCTGCTCGCGGAAATGTTCCGCGAACCTCTTCACTTCTCGGCACTCGCTAGCACTATGGCTATTTGTATGGTGCACCGGGCACTTGAAGTTGGGCTCCTCGGGCTCAGGCAACTGCCTAGGGCGCTTGTCTCAACGCGATGCCCGGGCTCCGCCGGGTGCCGCAGCCGCCATTGCCTGGGCTTGGGGCTTTGGCCTGTTCTTGCCATAGCCCTTCTTCTTCTTCTTGCCGCTGCTCCTCGCAGAGGCTCCTTCCTCAGTCGGGGTGGCTTCCCTTGCTTCTGAGGATGGCTGGGAGTGCCAGTTGCGCCCCTCAGCTGCCCTAGCACATCTGTCTGCCAGGGAAAACAGCTCGGAGACATCACGCACCTCGTGCGTGGCTAGCTTCTCGAGCATCTTCTTGTCCCTCACACCTTGTCTGAATGCAACAATAACCGATGCGCTAGCAGCATGAGGGATGGTGTTCCGTACCTGGGAGAACCGCTGGATGAACAATCGCAACGACTCTCCAGCATGTTGTCTAACGGCGTGGATGTCAAGCTTGGTGCCGGAGCGCCTGTAGGAACTGTCGAAGTTAGCCACGAACTGTCGGCACAACTCATCCCAAGAGGTTATGGACCCCTGGGGCAGGTTCATGAGCCATGACTGAGCTGGGCCAGTCAGGACGACGAGGAAGTAGTTAGCCATAATGGCCTCATCGCGTCCTGCAGCTAGTATCGCAGTGGTGTAGATCTGCAGGAACTCGCTCGGGTTGACGCCCCCGTCGTACTTCTCCGGCATGTGCGGCCGGAACTTTCGTGGCCAGACCACGAAACGGAGGTGAGGCGCTAGCGCTGCACACCCTTGGCTGGGGCTGACTGGTGCCGGCGGCGGCAGCGCATACCCCGGGTGAGAATGCGGGCCTGTGTACACCTGGTGCTAGGGTGGTGTTGCATACGCCTGTGCAGGAGGCGCGACGTATGCCTGGTGAGGTGGAGGCGCGACGTACGTCTGGTGTGGTGGAGGCACAACATGAGTCGGGGGCACGGGGCCCGGCACGCTGTAATCTGCCTCGAGGTTGCACCGACGCTCCCTCTGGCGCTCGATGGTGACTCGGCAGTCCTCTTCGGCCCTGCGGCGCTGCAGCCCGGTTCTCAGATCTGTTGTTGAGATCCTGGTCGAGCGTGAGTCTGCCGTCCACTGGTCGATTGTCAGCGTTTGCGACAATGACACATGCATCGGCTGGGCATGTGTCTCCCTCGACGGAGGCGCATTGAGTGCGGCAGTGACGAGGTGTTCAACGTCGTTGATCCACAGTTGTGCTGCTCCCTGAGGAGCATCCCCAGCAGGAGGGTTGCGGAGTAGCGCACGCGCTGCCGCGAGCAAACTCTCCGGGCTTGCAGCCTGTGGCACCGTGATTGCTGTCACAGCCGGAGTATGCCGTGGGGTGGCGTGTCGGCCTGCAGCCGGCGAAGTGACCGCAGGGTGACGCGAAGGTCCTGACCTTCCTGCCCTAGAGCGGTAGCCTGCCCTAGAGTGGGATGATGCCTGATCCTCCGGCACTGTCTGTCGCCGCGACTGCGCCCTGGATGAACCGACGTTGGATTGGTCGTTCACCATTGCTGTTGGTGGAGATCTTGACGGGGAAAAAGCCCCCTACCTGGCGCGCCAAATGTCGAAGGTCGTAAACGACACTTCCCTCGGACATGCTTAGAGAGCAGCCCGCGGAGGTTCTTTGGATTCACGAGGGCTAGTCCCAGGAGATCGGACACAGCAGGGTGGTGAACATAGGGGTTTTACGTGGTTCGGGCCGCCGGAGCGTAATACCCTATGTCCATGGGAGTGTTTGTGTATTGCCTTTCTTGAGCATGTATGAGCCCTGGTCTAATTTTCCGTCCTCTGTGAAGGTCGTCTGCAGAGCCCTTTTATAGTTCAAGGACTCTGCAGTCACAAGGTGGGTCCCAGTACCCGACAGGTGGTCCTGGGGAGAGCCAAATCCTATACAAGATCTAGGATTAATTGCTATCTACTTCCCTTCGTCAGGGATGTCAATGTGCCGTCCCGCCGCATCGTGCGCCAGGACTACACATAGTTGGTGATGATGGTCGTGCATGTCTCGTCCGTCTTGTCCTTGCGGCCCATTCGCCCGTCTTGCAGCGTGGGTCTGTACCGGCTACTCGGACAAGACAGGACACTGGAGCCTTGACTTTCGCGTGCGCGACTCGGCTTGCCTGGGGAAGGCGCGCGTACTTAATGCATGTCTAAGCAGTGCACGCGTTCCTTTACTGTGGCTTCCTACCGCACTGAGTTGGCCGTCCTCCACGTGGTTGTGCCGGAGCCTGCCTCAGTGGGAAGCAAGGCGCTTGACGGAAGAGGCCACGTGGCGCATTCGGAGCCCACCCCTATGGAGGGGTGGAGGCTTAGCCCTGCCGACCACGTGGTAGCTCCGGTGCCTTTCCCTGCGAGGATGCGGGCTTGGCCCTGAGGTCCCGATTGACCACGTGGCGGCTCCAGAACTTGCCTCAGCGGGGAGGCGTGGGTCCAGTCATACCGGCCACGTGGCAGCTTGGGAGCCTCCCCCGACGGGGAGGTAGGATCTGGTCCTTCCCTCCTCAGCGTGGCAGCCTTGGATTCGGCCTCTTAGGCAGAGGCGGAGTCCTTAGCGGTTTTCTCCTATGCGCGGGGTACCCGGTCTGCAAGGTACCGACAGCATCCTTAGTTCTTCTCAAGTACTTAAGGATGTTTCTGACAACGGTCCAATGAGCCTCACCATAATTTGATTGATACCTGCTCCTAATGCTTAGAGCATAGGATACATCTGGGCGTGTACATAGCATGGCATACATGATGGATCCAATAGCCGAAGCATAAGGAATTGCTCTCATCCTCTTTTGCTCATCAGGTGTCGAAGGACACTGACTCATGCTTAGAATAATGCCATGTGACATTGGCAAGAGATATTTCTTCTTGCATATTAAATCAATTCAATATCTTGTCAATATATGAATCTTGGCTTAATCCAATTAGCCTTTTAGATCTATCTCTATAGATCTTTATGCCCAACATGTACGTTGCCTCTCCTAAATCCTTCATTGAGAAATTTTTTCTTAATGAGGATTTAACATCATCAAGCATTGAAATGTCATTTCCGATCAATAATATGTCATCTACATATCGGACCAGAAATACATGTGCGCTCCCACTAAACTTCTTGTAAATACAAGGTTCTTCTACGTTCTTAATGAAACCAAACCCTTTGACAACTTCAACAAAATGTAGATTCCAACTCCGAGATGCTTGCTTCAGTCCATAGATGGACTTTTGAAGCTTGCATATTTTACTAGCATTTTTAGAGTTGACAAAACCCTCAGGTTGTGCCATGTACACATCCTCAGTCAGACTTCCATTAAGAAAGGTTGTTTTGACATCCATTTGCCATATTTCATAATCAAAATATGCAACAATTGCTAGAAGAAACCGAACCGACTTTAGCATTACGGCGGGTGAGAAAGTTTCATCACAATCAACACCTTGAATTTGTTTGAAACCTTTCCCACCAATCGCGCTTTATAGATGTGAACATTTCCATCCATGTCAGTCTTTTTCTTGAAAATTCATTTACAATCGATAGGTCTCACACCTTCGATTTGATCAACCAAGTTCCAAACTTGATTCTCGTGCATGGGTTCAATTATGGATTCCATGGCTCCAAGCCATTTCTCAGAGTCGGGTCCCTTCATTGCTTCGGTATAGGTCGTGGGCTCATTATTGTCCAACAATACCATGTCATGCTGCTCCATAGTTAGAAGCGTTAACTTTTCAGTCGCATGACGCACCCTCGTATACTTTCATAGGGCTGGTGTTTCATCAATTGGTTGCACAACATCTTGTACATCTTGTATAGGATCAGTGGGTGCTGAAACATTTTCAGGTATTTCTTGAATTTCTTTAAGATGCACCTTGCTCCCACTTACTCCTTTTAAGAGAATCTCTTTCCAAGAAGACACCATTGCGAGCGGTAAACACTTTACCCTTTGTCTTGTTATAAAAATAATATCCTTTGGTTTCCCTATGATATCCCACAAATTATTTGTCTGATTTGGGAGTGAGTTTCTTTGACGTCAAACATTTGACATAAGCATCACACCCCCAAACTTTGAGGAAAGACAATCTGGGATGTTTCCCAATCCATATCTCATATGGTGTCTTCTCAAAAGACTTACTTGGGACTATATTTAGTGTAAACGCAGCAGTTTCAAGAGCATAATCCCAAAACGATAGTGGAAGATCTGCTTGGCTCATCATCGACCTAACCATGTCTAACAAGGTTCGGTTCCTCCGCTCGGCCACCCCATTCCATTGAGGATTCTAGGTGGAGTTAACTGTGGAACAATTCCACATTGTTTTAAATGATCATAAAATTCATGGCTCAAATACTCACCCCCACAATCAGATCGTATAAGTTTAATTGTCTTGCCCAATTGATTTTGTACTTCATTCTGAAATTCTTCGAACTTTTCAAAGGATTCAGACTTGTGCCTCATTAGGTAGACATAACCATATCTACTAAAGTCATCGGTAAAAGTAATGAAGTACTGGAAACCACCTCTAGCTATTGAACTCATTGGTCCACATACATCTATATGTATAAGTCCCAACAAGTCAGTCGCCCTCTCACTTTGACCAGTCAAGGGTGCTTTGGTCATCTTCCCAAGCAAACAGGACTCGCATGTGTCAAGTGATTCAAAATCAAATGAGCTTATTAAACCATCTTTATGGAGTTTCTCAATGCATTTCTCATTTATATGACCTAAGCGACAATGCAAAATAAAAGTGGGATTTAGATCATTTCGTCAAGCCCTTTTGGTATTAATGTTATGAACAGTTTTATCCTCAAGATCAAGAAAATATAATCCATTCACCAATGGACACTGAGCATAGAAAATATTATTGTAAAAAATAGAACAACATTTGTTCTTTATTACAATCTCATAACCATCAACTTCTTCTAAAAACGAAGAAGAGATAATGTTCTTGCTCATAGTAGGAATGCAATAACAATTATTCAATTCTAACACTAATCTGAGGGTAATGACAAGCGGTATGTTCCGACAGCTATGACTGCAACCTTTGCTCCGTTGTCTACACAAACATCCAACTCACCTTTTGCAAATCTTCTAGTCTCACTTAGACCGTGCAACGATTTGCATGTGTGAATCATCGATCCAGTATCAAATACCCATGATTTACTAGAAGATAATGCAATGTTAATTTCTATAACATTTATACCTGAAGCGGAAGTCTCACTTCCCTTCTTCTTCTTCATATCCTTAGCATGACAGTGAAAGCATTCATCATCAGGAGAAAGACCAGATTTGCCATTTGGCTTAGACTTTGAGCTTGAAGGCTCATCGGGAACCTTTCCATTGCCTTTGCCTTTAGGATGCGTCACACGCTTCCTCTTTTTATTCTCCTTTGTACCATCATCACATGAGTGGTGTTTTTCTTAATTCTTTCTTCGACTGTTTTAAGCATCTCATGCAATTCAGCCAAAGTTTTCTCCATGCCATTCATTTGAAAATTCAATATAAAAGGCTTGTAGCTCAAAGGGAGCGACTGGAAAACAACGTCAATAGCTAGATACATCGAGGAGTCTCGGCTTCAGAAGCACGTCAGCACATACTCTGCGATGTTCCTAGCCAGAGATTTCCCTTCGATCTCGATCTTGTCGACGACTACATCCCACAGAGCCTCCAGGTTTGTGCCGACGGAGTTAAGCGCCACCAGAGCCTTGTTCATCTCTAGCTCTGGATCACCCGTCAAATCAGGATAAATCCAAAAGGTACCAGAGCTTCATTTGCCCGCCCAAGGAAGTCCCAGACCTGCTGGGACTCAATTGCTCTTGCGCTTCGGAGCTCCTCCAATGACCTCCTTGCAGAAGAGAGTTCCGCAGAACCCTCCTTCGAGAAACGCTCGACCTCCTTGGCGTGATGCTGGATCCATTCAGCCAGCAGCTTCTCCTGGTCAGCAATATTCTTCTCTCGGAGGTGAATGCAGTTGCTCCTATCTGCAAGGTCCTTCTCCTTTGCCTTCACTGCATCCTCCCTTGCAAAGATAGCACTTTATCTTTTGCTAACTCCTTCCCCTACCAGCCACAATTGGTGCTTCTGTTTATCGCACAAGAACTTGAATTCTTCCATGCAGTCAGCCAAGTCCTGCTTGCCGCGTGCCAGCTTCTGAGAGAGTTCATCCTCCCTTTGTTGGATCTTATCTTCTTTCTCCTGGAGGTTAAACTCCTTATTGTCAAGTTCATCCTGGCGCTTTAGGAGCTCTTCCCTCAAAGCTTCGAGACTCTTCGAGCAGCTGTCTGCCATTCCACGATCCCTCTGAGTGTGCTTGTAGATCTCCTGGGTATTCTTGTCGAAGGCCTTTATAGTGGCCTCTCATTCATCCAGCACCTTGTTTAGGCACGACTACCGAGCCTTCTCTGATGCCACCCACTCCTTCTGGTCCGCCAGCTGGGACTGCGTCAGCCTTGTCTCAAAGTACAGCTTTTAGTGCCAACGCATCAGCATGGCGCGCTCTTCTTCAAGAGACTTTCCCTCATAGTCAAAGGTAAGCTGGACGTATCACAGGCTGGAGCGGGCATTGTCTATCGACAATGCCAGAGGGATTGGCTCTGGGCCAGCTGGAGGTTTGTCCTCCAGTTCCTCTAGGTCTTCTGGAATAGTCGTCGGAGCCCATGGCACAAGCATGGACTCCAACAGCTCGACGTCAGTGGGGCTAATCTCCAAAAGTTCACCTACCTCCAGCGCGGATGAGGAAGGTCTTGCAGCTAGATCTTCATCCATTTGCGCGGACGAGGAAGGTCTCACAGCCGTATCCTCAACTGATGGCGCCATTGCCTCTGTAGCTGGTGTTGGAGCTTCGACTGCAGCTTTCGAAGTCTCCAGCACTAGCGCAGATACCTCTGGAGCTGGTACCTTTGGTGCTGGTTCCAAAGGCTCCGACACTGGCTCCAGTACCTCAGGAGCTGGTTCTGGAGCAGTTAAAGCTTAATCCGGCGCCACCGCGACATCTTCTTCAACTGCTGGGGCCGAGGTCTTTTCAGTGTTAGTGGGCACCTGGGTTGCGGGGTCGACTGCCTCAACTACTAGAGGAGCCGTTTTAACAGTGTAGGTTGTAGGATCGAAAAGCATGTGAAAAGCTACCAGGGGGGTGAATGGTAGATTACAATTTTTCAGCGGAAGCAACGAAAGCCCCTCGGCCGAAAATTGATCTGTTAAATAAATCGTATGTGCAACTAATCTAAATGTGATAAATTGTGACAAAACTAGTATAGATCGTGGAGAATCAAGTCATGAAGATGTCACAACAGGAATCACGAAAATCCATCATGAAAAACTTAAGTTACGATCGAATGATCGAACAAAAGTCAATCTATTCTACCGAGTAAAAACCAGGCCTGTAACACTGCAAAGAACCTCGTGTAGATCCGAAACCACAAATCCAATGACCGTGAAATTTTCATAGATGATATATAATCAAGTTTTGAAGAGAACCCAAAAATAATCACATCAATTGGATCTGTAAAACTCGAGTTATGATAAAATCATCGAAGTAAGGTACTGTTGTGCAGAAACTCGACAAGAAAACTTGTCTAAAACAAGTCGGGCGAACAGGGCACAAAAGTTCCTTTAAACTACAATCTTTATTCAACAGAAAACAAGAGGAACAATCCAAAATCCATGGACAATGAGCTCTGGCCTACCTTGCTTATATAACCAGGCATGAGGCACCCCCAAACCAAACTAGGACTCGTATTCTACTCAGTTTCCACTAAAACTTTCCATAACTGCTCAAGACTCTTCCATACGCAAATAGAAGCTATCTTAAGACTTCCAAACACCTTAGGAAAGCATCCCAAATTCCTAAAAACAACTCAACTTTGTGACCCACACGAAAACCTATCATCCGATCTCGGGATGGCGCTTAGGCCAGGCCAATACCAAACCAATAACCAGCTGGCCGAGCTTGCTTTTCCTTGACCGAAAAAAGTGTATGATGACACTGGATACTAGGCTGGTGTTGGCTAGCAACAAAAACTAGCCAAATTAAGTTCCAAGCCATACGAATACCTAAACGTCAATGGGACAATTCAGCCGCGCACACACACACACGCATGCGCATGCATGCGTTCTACTTATACACGCGTGCGATACTCGCTCCGCTCACTATAATCTCGCTCGCTCAATTATAGCTCGCTCTGCTCGTATTACCGGACTCACTTCACTATGGTATACAAAACCCTCCCCCCCAGGAATGAACCTGCCTACCTATGCTTCGCTCAGACACTGGGAAGGGAGCTAGCGCCTCCGCTCCCTTCCATCAATAGGTAAGGAAACCAAAACAAGAATTTCCTGCCAGGGAATTCTTGTGAAGGTTTCTGGAGGACAGCTAACCAAAAATCTTCTTTCCTGCAAGGGAAGGAGATGAAAGGGTTAGCGGAGTTCAGACAAGCTTTAACTAACCACTTTGCTTGATCCGATTTCGGATAGTCAAACATGTCAGTTATCACTCGTCTGGATTGTCCCATTGACGTTTAGGTATGCGTATGGCATGGAACTTAATCCGGCTAGTTTTTGTTGCTAGCCAACACTAGCCTAGTATACGGTGTCATCATACGCTTATTTCGGTCAAGGAAAAGCAAGCTCGGCCAGCTGGTTATTGGTTTGGTATTGGTCTGGCCTAAGCGCCATCCTGAGATCAGACTCGAGGGATGGTAAGATCCAAACCCGAGCACATGCGAGGCAAGCAAGTAGATAGGACTAGATTGTTTTATTGCCCAGAACCAACTATCCCCGGAGGGAGGGCCCAGATCCCGATAGTGTTGGAGTACACAGGTTTGGTTAAGGGTTAAGCACAACCCTAAGCCAACAAGCTATGCCAGCCAGGGGTATGCTAGCCCTTGTTAAAAAAGCTCAAAAACCCGTCTGGCACACGATTTAAGCGCTCTTTTGAGGCACTCATGTATGATTCATCATGAGTGACGAGAAACATAGCTTAAATATCATTTTTTATTAGGAAACTAGGGTTGCACTAAGCCGTGCATGTGTACACACACATGCGTATGCGTAGGTGCATGGTCTTAAACCGCGCACCTAAAAAAGGTTATTGCAGGCTACAGGGATGGATACTTCAGATTAGCAGAGACAGGAACATAGTGATAAGAAGGATTAGGCCCGATCTTCCGATAGGTAATGGGTAAGTCGATTGATGGAGATCTCGATGTTGATGATCCGAGGCTCTCGAGTAGAACACGAAAAACCCCTGCAATCACTGCATCACTGCTCCGTTGGTTATCAACCGTGCTTCACACAATTGACCTCGCCAAGAAGGCTAATACCTGCAAGTGGAACCGAGAACACAAGCAAGAACAAGGTAGAAGCAATCTGAATTGCTAAGTTGGGGTCTCACAAACCGATGAACGGCAAAAACACTACTACAAAAAGCATTTTTACAGGCGCCTCAATTTTTCAAACACAGGCGGTCCTTAAAAATATGCGACTGTGATGACGAATGATATAATAACCGTCTGTGATGAAAGAACAACACAGGCGGATTTTAAAGAACAACCCTCTGGGTAAATACATGATCTTCAGAATCGGTTCTTAATTAAGAACCGCCTGTAATGCAACGAACTTCACAGACGGATTTTAAGAAACAACCGTCTGGGTAAATACATGATCTTCATAGACGGTTATTAATTATTAACCGTCTGCAATGCAATGAACTTCACAGACGGATTTTAAGAAACAACCGTATGGGTAAATACATGATCTTCACAGACGGTTATTAATTATTAACCGTCTGCAATGCCATGAACTTCACAGACGGATTTTAAGAAACAACCGTCTGGGTAAATACATGATCTTCGTTGGCGGTTCTTGATTAATAACCGTCTGTAATGCAATGAACTTCACAGATGGATTTTAAGGAACAACCGTCTGAGTAAATACATGATCTTCGTTGGCGGTTCTTAATTAATAACCGTCTGTAATGCAATGAACTTCATAGCCGGTTCTTGATTAACAACGGCCTGAGAAGATCATGTATTTTCAGTGGCGGTCATTGTTTAATTATCATAAGCGGTTTTCATTGAAATTACAGGGATGTAGTTGCAATTATATATCACAGCCGCATGTAGTCGTGCAGGCAAAATTGTATCAGGAAAAAAACACAGATGAGCTAGCGGATACTAGTAAAGTAATGCATTATAGGAAATGCTCGATCACCAGTGAGGCTGGCTTAATTGTGATAATACACCATTAGAGGCTTTACAATTGTTCAAAGATAATTTCTTTACACACTGAACAAAAATCATGCTACATTCATTGTAGATCGACGATGAAGCTCCCATCGATCAATCTAAATTGCACCGTCCTGCTTGCTCCCGAACACGTCTCTTATATTCCGCTGGATCCTGAAAATATTGACATTATTTAAATTAACAAATGTCGAAGGAGGAATGAATAACCTACATTGGTCACTAAGTCAAAGTGTCATCTAACCTTGATAAGTAGATTATAGCAATCATTTTCAACATCAGGCACATTTGGCTGATGCAGCAAACGCTGAACTTCAAGTAGTATAGTTTTGATTGTAAAAGCACTGCACCACCCCTACGAAATATAATTTAAGCAATATAAGAAACCAGTTCAAATAAGTTCGACAAAAATTATAAGTAATAATTACATGAACAAAATAGGTCTATCTTACAGTCTCTTGATCAAGAATCCCGATGCAGAGTGCTCCCGAACGATGGACATTTGTGTGGAAGAACCCAATTGGAAAGGAGCATCTTGGAGGCACCAAGGGATAGTCCTCAGAGAAGGAGATTGTCAGGGGGTAGTAACCATCTTCCCATTCAGTCTGCAAAAGAAATTTATTAATAGGAGGACGATAGTTAAACTCATATTGTGCTTGTTCTTCATGACTTACCCCTTCTTTACCGGGGACGATGCACTGCCACTTCAATAAATCTCCCGATTCAGGCTTCGCAGAGAAACCCTACGCGGAGAAATTGAAAATACCAAAAACAAACAACACGGAAAAACAAACTACAGTTAAGTTCATCAGTCCATTACAGATACATATGTATATACAACCATGTGACCGGTGTGCCATATGTACATACATGGGGATGGTTCTTGCGCCACGCCAAGCGCTCCTCCTTCAATCGGCTACACGCCCGAGACATCATTATCTGAAGAAAGACCAAACTTCCAAACTTCCAAATCATTGAGTCCAAACGCATATGTACACAAATGCAAAAGGACACAATCCATATACCAACATTGTTCTAAGTTGATTTCAGAAGATACAAATATATACAATATATATCATCTCGCATTGCTATATACATTTTTTCCAGCATTGACATCTTCTCGCATATAGGGTTTCAAATTCTTTTTAATGCTTCTCTCTACGCGCTTGATGTTTTCTGGTTCGGTGAAAAGGTACATCTCTTCATACTGATTATATTCCTCTTCATTATCTCCCACATTGTCAACCCCAACAATATTTTGCTTTCCAGAAACAACTACGTGCAACTTCTCAGTTTCTGGATCTTGAACATAAAAAACTTGTGCAACATTATCGGCGAGAACCCACAGGTCATCTTTGTAACCCACTTTATTCAAGTCTACCAGTGTCAGTCCGTAATTGTCCACTTTCAAACCATCAGGATGTTTGACCCATTGGCACTTAAATACGGGCATTACCATTCTTTCGCCATAATCGAGTTCCCATATTTCCTCTATGAACCCGAAGTATGTGGTCTTCTGCCCTTGTGAATCATAAGCCTCAATACGAACACCACTATTTTGTGCAACACTCTTACCGTCTTTTTCTTTAGTGTAAAATGTGTAACCATTGATGTCATATGCTTGCCATGATGTTACCAAAGCAGATGGGCCACAAGCTAACTTTTTCATTGTTGCCTCTTCTATAGTGTTTCCGTATGATATATTTTTGTCCATTAACCATTCAGTGAAACATCTTCTGTGCTCTTTCATGATCCAGTCCTCTTTGCGGTCTTGGTTTTTATCACGAAGCTCAATTTGGTGTTCCTCGATGTACGGCTCAGCTATTGCGAGCTGTTGTAGTACACCAAAATGTGCACGGTGTACATTCTTGTAATCTTGAACAATAAAAGTTTTCTTACCCACTTTGCCTCTCCCACGTAGTCTACCCTCATGTACCGGTATAGGCACACCTATCGATTTTCCATCTTTGATGTAATCAGTGCAACCCTCAATCACTTCTTCAGTGGTGTATCCTTCCATAATTGAACCCTCTGGGTGAGCACGGTTCCGCACATAACCTTTTAATACTCCTAAATATCTCTCCAACGAAAACATATGATGTAAATATAGTGGCCCCAATGCTTTTATCTGATCAAAAAGATGTATGATTAGGTGTACTTGCATATCAAAAAAGGATGGTGGGAAACACATCTCAAGCTTGCACATTGTCTCGACGATGTATGTTTTCAGATAGTCTAAATCTTCACGTGCTATCATCTTTTGCGATACTGCATTGAAGAAGTAACACAAACGTGTGATGACAACTTTTATATGCTCAGGTTTGATTACTCTTATTGCAATGGCAAGGAAAACTGTCATCATCATGTGACAGTCGTGAGAATTATAACCGAATAAAGACAAGTCTTTCATCGAGACTAGTTTGCGGATATTGGATGAGAAACTTGTGGGCACTTTGATCCCACGCAAGCATTCGCAAATTGCTTTTTTCTCTTCTAGCGTCAAGTTGTAGCTGGCTGGGGGAAGGTAATGCTTCCCGTTCGCCTTTTCTACTGGATGAAGCTCTGGTCTCAAATCAAGATTTACTAGGTCCATACGTGAATTTAATCCATCCTTTGTCTTCCTCGGCATGTCCAGCAAGGTCCCAATGATGCTGTCAAATACATTCTTTGTAACGTGCATCAAATCAATACTATGGCAACATTCCAGATTCTTCCAATACGGAAGATACTTGAAAAAAATTGATTGTTTCTTGAAAGCCATGTCAGTTGTATCATACGAAGATGTACTTTTCTTTCTCTTAATTCCTTTACTCTTTTTTCCCTTACCGAAAGCAATATGAATGTTCTTGACCATTTCAAACACAAGTTTTCCACTGTAAGGTTTCGGTGCAGTATCTTTTTCGATTTTGTTATCAAATTGTTCTTTCATCTTCCTATACTTGTGTGTATCTGTCAAGAACCGTCGATGTCTCATGTACACCGTCTTTCTGGATGAAGTGAGGTATAGATATCCAGTTCTATCCACGCACCTAACGCAACCTTTCTTCCCTTTCATTTGTCCTGATAATGTAAACAGTCCGGGATAATCATGCACGGTAACGAATATCATTGCTCTTAGCGTGAAATACTCCCGCGTGTACTCATCCCATGTACGCACCCCTTCATTCCACAATTTCGCCATATCTTCCATTAAAGGTTCCAAGAACACATCAATTTCGATGCCGGGTTGTTTCGGACCTTGGATAAGAACAGATAATAAGATATATTTCCTTTTGTGACACAACCACGTCGGTAGGTTGTACATAGTTAAGACCACGGGCCATGTGCTGTGTATGCTCCTTTTTTCACCAAACGGATTCATTCCATCTGTACCCAAGGCAAACCTCACATTTCTGATTTCCTTCGCAAATTCTGGATACTGAATATCAAAATTTTTCCACTGCGTTGCATCACCAAGGTGTCGTATATGTTTTTCATTCTTCTTGCGTTCCTCGGAATGCCAACGCATAAGTTCAGCCTCCCTAGGGTTTGAGAACAAACGCTTCAAGCGATCAATTACCGGAAGGTACCACATCACCAATGCAGGAATTTTTCTCTTATTCTTCCCGTCTGCATCGCCAGAAGTATCGTCATCGTCACCTTCAGGACCAATAATAAACTTCTTATTCTTCTGAGTCTTTTTCATGTTGGTAACATACTGGTGATTGTAGTCCTTCTTATATCTACTGACACCACAAATGGGGCATCTAGTTGCGAGCTCATGCTCTTTGCGATACAGAATACAATGGTTCACACAAGCGTGTATTTTTGTCACACCTAGTGCCATCGGGCAAAGAAGTTTCTTCGCTTTATAAGTGCTTCTAGGCAGTTTATTTGGATTTGGAAGAATTTCTGCCAGAAGATTCAAAAGATCAGAGAAACTACAATCGGACCATCCGTGTGTAGCTTTCAACTTTAGTAGTTCTAAGACTGCACGCAATGTAGTAAACTCTTTATCACAACCGTTTGATTCATCATATAAAAGCTCTGTGGCCGCATTCTGCAATGTCTCCATTTTACTTAAACCTTTGCTTGCTCCCATAGAAGTCAGTACATATGGTTCAATGTGACGCAACATCTCCTCACAATCGAACTCATCATCATCATCACCAGCTTGATTGTCACTACCATCATCGATATGAACATTATCATCATCTGAGCCTCTCTCATCATCTTTATCCACATCATGTGTATCTAACTCACCATGCTTTGTCCATATTGTGTAGTTATTTTTGAAACCTCTTTTCACCAAATGAGATTGGATTACTATAGTATCCGTCCAAGCAATCTTATTTTCGCAGTCGATACATGGACATAATATGTCATCTATCTTTTGCAACTTCGCATGTCTCTTGGATGCTTCAATAAAATTTGCAACATTACGAATGTACATAGGATCGGGTCTTGGCATGTTATACATCCACGCTCGACGGTCCATGCTTCAATAATAGAATTTTTTGTCAGATTTACAAAATTTGGCCACAAATATTCTCTAAAGGTCTTCTATAAAATGAATTTACAGAGACATAACAAGTATGATTAGGGCGACTAATGTAGGAGACGGGCGACGTCTTGAGGCGGACGGAGTCAAAGGGGGAAACAGGCCCAGCAGCATGGGCTAGGTCTGGGTGGGATCCAGTCCGTTATATCGGGAAACAAGGCCCAGATGCATCTTATATATATTACAATAGCATCTGTTAATTAAACATCATATTCATGTCACATAATAGGTACAAAAAGGAAACAATCCATATAGTCCATACATCAATATACCAGAACACAATCCATACAGTCCTTACACATGCAAAAGGACAGAATCCATATACCAGAACACACAAAACTAACAGCTTATCAGCTAATGAAAATATACAAAGAAAAAGTAAGGAAACTACATTTACCTTGCAGAAGCGTCAGCACGGTGGGGAGGCGTCAGCACGGTGGGCCGGCTGGGTGGAGAAGTGGCGGTGCGGGGTTGAGCGGCGGCGCGGCAGTATGGGCTGGGCGGCGGAGCGGCGGCGCGGCGCAGGGGAAATTTCAACAGCCTGGCGGCGTCGATATAAATTCTCCAGGGTTGCGTTTTGACTGCGGTGAGGGGTCCTTATATAGACGTAGGTTTTTCACAGGCGGTTTTTAACTTTATCGCAGACGGGTTTTACTTACCAACCGCCTGAGATGATGTTTATTAATTAAGAAGTAAATATCTTCACAGGCTGTTGGTACTTAATAACCGCCAAGGAAGATTTTTATCTCAGGCGGGTATTACTTAACAACCGTCTAAGATAATGCCAACTGAACAAAATATTTTTAAAACTTGTATAGCTGACGTTGAAATGTTTTGGTAAATATCAAATTAATTTCTACTCACATATTATTCACATTTGTGTATCTCATAAAAAAAGATCTTTCACTCAAAATTGTTGGTACGAACATATTTGCATAATTTATACATGTATGAATTTTTTTAATTTTTTTAAAAGCACTCCAACATGTCAAACTTCAAATTATCCACCAGTATTCATTGACACTTGATTGAAATATGTACAAAACACAAGAAAAATGTACAAGAACACTTGATTGAAATCCTAAAACTACACTACGGCCCCGCCTCCTCCATCCTCTCCGCCAGCTTCTCAAACCAAGCCAAGCGGTCCTCCTCCGACTCGTCGTCGTCGTCGTCGTAGTCGTCACCATGGTGGTGGTCGCCGTCGTCGTCGTCGCCGTCGTCAGTGGACGACTCGTCGTCGCCGTCGTCGGTGGACGACTCGTCGTCGCCGTCGTCGGAGGATGACTCGTCGTCGCCGTCGTCGGAGGACGACTCATCGTCATCATCGTCATCATCGTCGTCGTCGTCGAAGTCGTCCTCCTCCTCCTCCTCCTCCTCCGGCGACGATGCAGCAGGAGAGAGGGTCGGCTTCTCTGGCTGAGCCGATTGCTCTGGCTGTACCGGTGGCTCCGGCTGCACCGGCGGTGGAACGCGCTGGTCGTCATTCACCCTCTCGGGGGAGCTGCAGCGTATCCGCTTGCAGGGTGGCTGCCTCAGCGGGCTAGGTGGCGGAAGGTTGGCCATGGCTGTGGTGGTTAATCGGCGGCGGGCTAGGAGAGGTGGAACGATGGAAGAAGAAGAAAGGAGTGGAGAAAAGTTTTGTGCTTGTCCATAACCGACGACGCGCCTTATATAGGTCTGTGCGGAGTAGACGAGGAAGCGGTTCGTTTCCCGCGCATTGAACTCTTTGCAGACCTCGTGCGGTGCACAATTAAACCACTGTGGAAGACGATCTTGAGAGATCCTTGCACGCGTCCCTGCACCACGGCTTCTCAACTTCTCTGCAGACCTCGTGCGGCGCGTCAGTTAATTAACACTTCTCAGGCCGTTATTTAACATATTGTAGTTTCAAAAATGATTATCTCAGGCGGGTATTACTTATAAACCGCCTGAGAAAAAAGAAGTAAAAATCTTCACAGACGGTTGGTACTTAACAACCGTCTACAAATATGTTTATCTAAGGCGGGTATAACTTAACAACCGCCTGGGATAATGCCCGATACTGTTCTGCAGTTTCCTTATCCCTTGCTTCTTTTTTATTTAGATTCCAATATAAATACTCAAACATGTTTACATTCTGCAAATTGTGTTCAAATTCGATGATTCTTTCTTCTACATTTGTATTAAATTAACATCTACCAACTGAACAAAATATTTTGTTCATTGCGCATTGAACTCTTTGCAGACCTCGTGCGGCGCACAATTAAACCACTGTGGAAGACGATCTTCAGAGATCCTTGCACGCGTCCCTGCACCACGGCTTCTCAACTTCTCCGCAGACCTCGTGCGGCGCGTCAGTTAATTAACACTTCTCAGGCCGTTAATTAACATATTGTAGTTTAAAAATGATTATCTCATGCGGGTATTAATTATAAACCGCCTGAGAAAAAAGAAGTAAAGATCTTCACAGACGGTTGGTACTTAACAACCGTCTACAAATATGTTTATCTGAGGCGGGTATAACTTAACAACCGCCTGGGATAATGCCCGATACTGTTCTTCAGTTTCCTTATCCCTTGCTTCTTTTTTATTTAGATTCCAATATAAATACTCAAACATGTTTAGATTCTGCAAATTGTGTCCAAATTCGATGATTCTTTCTTCTACATTTGTATAAAATTAACATCTACCACCTGAACAAAATATTTTTAAAACTTGTATAGCTGACATTGTAATGTTTTGGTAAATATCAAATTAATTTCTACTCACATATTATTCACATTTGTGTATCTCATAAAAAAAAGGTTCCTTCACTCAAAATTGTTGGTATGAACATATTTGTATAATTTATACATGTATGAATTTTTTTAATTTTTTTAAAAGCATTCCAACATGTCAAACTTCAAATTATCCACCATTCTAACTAAATGCTCATATTCATATGAGGCATTCATCAAATTATGAACACACATTGATTCCAAAAAATTTAAAAAAATATGAAAAAATTCGTAGATGTTGGTATGATGATTAAAAATGTCCACTGAAAAAATAAATGAAAAAAGCATTATATTCATCAAGATAGAAAAATGAAAAATAGCATTTGTTGTATGTTTTTTATGTTCTGACCAATTTCAAAGGATTTATGAAGTGAAATTTAATGGTAACCTTTACTTATCAATAATATTAAAAGAAAGTGGATTTTTGCCTTTTTAAAGGACCACATTTAATCAAGAATATTAATTAAGAAGAAGTAAATATCTTCACAGGCGGGTATTGCTTAACAACCGCCTAAGATAATGCCCGATACTGTTCTTCAGTTTCCTTATCCCTTGCTTCTTTTTTATTTAGATTCCAATATAAATACTCAAACATGTTTAGATTCTGCAAATTGTGTCCAAATTCGATGATTCTTTCTTCTACATTTGTATAAAATTAATATCTACCACCTGAACAAAATATTTTTAAAACTTGTATAGCTGACATTGTAATGTTTTGGTAAATATCAAATTAATTTCTACTCACATATTATTCACATTTGTGTATCTCATAAAAAAAAGTTCCTTCACTCAAAATTGTTGGTATGAACATATTTGTATAATTTATACATGTATGAATTTTTTTAAAAGCATTCCAACATGTCAAACTTCAAATTATCCACCATTCTAACTAAATGCTCATATTCATATGAGGCATTCATCAAATTATGAACACACATTGATTCCAAAAAATTTAAAAAAAATATGAAAAAATTCGTAGATGTTGGTATGATGATTAAAAATGTCCACTGAAAAAATAAATGAAAAAAGCATTATATTCATCAAGATAGAAAGATGAAAAATAGCATTTGTTGTATGTTTTTTATGTTCTGACAAATTTAAAAGGATTTATGAAGTGAAATTTAATGGTAACCTTTACTTATCAATAATATTACAAGAAAGTGGATTTTTGCCTTTTTAAAGGACCACATTTAATCAAGAATATTAAATAAGAAGAAGTAAATATCTTCACAGGCGGGTATTGCTTAACAACCGCCTAAGATAATGCCCGATACTGTTCTTCAGTTCCCTTATCCCTTGCTTCTTTTTTATTTAGATTCCAATATAAATACTCAAACATGTTTAGATTCTGCAAATTGTGTCCAAATTCGATGATTCTTTCTTCTACATTTGTATAAAATTAACATCTACCACCTGAACAAAATATTTTTAAAACTTGTATAGCTGACATTGTAATGTTTTGGTAAATATCAAATTAATTTCTACTCACATATTATTCACATTTGTGTATCTCATAAAAAAAAGTTCCTTCACTCAAAATTGTTGGTATGAACATATTTGTATAATTTATACATGTATGAATTTTTTTAATTTTTTTAAAAGCATTCCAACATGTCAAACTTCAAATTATCCACCATTCTAACTAAATGCTCATATTCATATGAGGCATTCATCAAATTATGAACACACATTGATTCCAAAAAATTTAAAAAAATATGAAAAAATTCGTAGATGTTGGTATGATGATTAAAAATGTCCACTGAAAAAATAAATGAAAAAAGCATTATATTCATCAAGATAGAAAAATGAAAAATAGCATTTGTTGTATGTTTTTTATGTTCTGACAAATTTAAAAGGATTTATGAAGTGAAATTTAATGGTAACCTTTACTTATCAATAATATTACAAGAAAGTGGATTTTTGCCTTTTTAAAGGACCACATTTAATCAAGAATATTAAATAAGAAGAAGTAAATATCTTCACAGGCGGTTATTGCTTAACAACCGCTTGAGATAATGCCCGATACTGTTCTTCAGTTTCCTTATCCCTTGCTTCTTTTTTATTTAGATTCCAATATAAATACTCAAACATGTTTAGATTCTGCAAATTGTGTCCAAATTCGATGATTCTTTCTTCCACATTTGTATAAAATTAACATCTACCACCTGAACAAAATATTTTTAAAACTTGTATAGCTGACATTGTAATGTTTTGGTAAATATCAAATTAATTTCTTCTCAGACGTGAAATTTTAATTAACGATGAACACACTACATTCATTAACAATATTCAATCATTCACACAGTTGAAGAACACACAAGATACTCATTCATTAACAATATGCACATCTCACAAAAGAACACACAAGATGCACAATATTTACACAAGAACACAAAAGATACACAAGTAATATTCAATCACATAGATGAAAAAAGATAGATTTCATTCATTAACAATATTTACAAAACAGAAGCAACTAAAAACAACAAAAAGAAAAACTAATTAAATCCTACTCCTACTCCTCTTCCTTCTCCACCTCCTCGTCCTCCGGCGGCGACTCCGCCACCGGTGCAACAGGAGACAGGGCCGGCTGCACCGGCTGCACCGGCGGTGCAACCCCGAGGTTGCTAGCCGTCGCCTCCACCAGCGTTCTACGGCCCTCGGGGCCAAGAACCTGGGCCATCGTCGCGAACAGAATGTCGAGACGATCAGCCACCCCCACGAGGGCGTAGAGGTAGTGGCCCAAGGTACCCATTCCAGTATACTCTGGAAGGGTACCCAGCCCCAAGGCACTCATGGCGCGAGACGTATTGTTGTACGCCTCTCGCGCCATGAGGAGGCGCTGCTCGGTGTTGATCTTCTCGGGGGAGCTGCAACATTGTTTCTTGCAAGGTGGCTCCCTCGGAGGGCTTGGCGGCGGAAGGTCGGCCATAGTGGTGTTGGGTCGTCGGAGCGGAGGAAGACGAAGAAAACAAGAGGATTCAAAGTGAGCGATGCGCTTGTGAGCGATAGCGCGTCTTTAAGGCCGCGCGGAGTGGAAAAGAAAGGTCGCGCACGCGTGACATGGTCACTGACGTGTGGGACCGGGTCCACATGTCAGTGACCGCTGATTAAGTCAGGGGATCCTCATCCCGGTTGGTGAGGGGTCTTTATGTAGGCATTCATCAAATTAAGAAGAAGTAAATATCTTCACAGGCCCATGTTTAACTCAGGCGGGTGTTACTAACCAACCGCCTGAGATAATTGTATCTTCTCAGGCGGTTGGTAAGTAAAATCCGACTGAGGTAACAGTCTTCCCTGACGGTCGGTACTTAAAATCCGCCTGAGAAAATGTGAGTCTATATATACCCCTCGGCAGCATTGGAAAAACCTAACCCGGGCGAAACACTTAGACGCCGTTAGGCTGCCAAAATTTCGTTTGCCGCCAAGTGTTCCCCCTCGTCACTTCCAGGTACGCCGCCGAGCTTCGCCGTCGCCGAGCTTCGCCGTCGTTGCCGAGCTTCGCCGTCGCCGCCGAGCTTCGCCCTCCTCACTTCCAGGTACGCCGAGCGAAGCCATTTCCGTCGCCGCCGAGCTTCAAGGTAAACCCTAAACCCTTCGACCTTCCATCCTCCTTCGCCGTGCCGCCTCCCTCCCCGCCCTCGCTGCCGCCTTGCATATCCTTGGTTAGGGTTCGGGAATTAGATAATGGTAGGCATCCTTGGTTAGGGTTCGGTGGAATTCGAAAAACTGTCAAGTTCGGTGGCATCTTTGGTTAGGGTTCGGTGGGGCAAGATTTATGTGGATGGTTATATCACGATAAATTGGTAGTTGGTTCTGTGTGTCTGAAACTGTTCTGACACATTAGTGGTAAACATGATTCTAGACTCTAGTAACAGCAGTATATTCCCTATTTCTGTCATCGGCCTTGCATATGCCACATAATTCTCTATTAGGGGCAAGATTTAGCTATATTTGGTTAAGTTGACCAAATTTTGCTAATTTTGGCTAAGTTACATTAGATATAGTTATACTTGACTAATTTTGACTAAGTTATGCTATATTTAGCTATATTTGGCTACTTTTGCTTAGAGTTAGCTATGCTAGACTAAGTTTGGCTAAGTTTGCTTTTATTTCTCTAAGTTTCATTTGAGCAATTGTAGCTAATCTGTGCTACCAAAGATGTCTGCACTTGTGGCTCCATCAGCTTCATTTGAGCAATTGTACCTAATCTAAGCTACCAAAGTTATGCTATATTTAGCTCTGAAGCCAAACAAAAGTTGCTGGCCAACTCATTTGTGATGCCAGGAGCATCCTCACGCCCATATCTAGGTAACACTAGGTGTGGCGATGGAGTCTGAGCATATGATGCTGATCTCTATGATACAAGAATTTAGTTAGACCTATATAACTTCAAAAATGTGTTTTGGCTAAATTTACTTAATTGAGCCAAAATTGAGAAAATTTGTTTTAAATATGACCAAATTTAGTTATGCCATTTATTAGATTTTTTGTCTTATTAGATCTAGCATGGAAAGCCCTAAGAAGACTGGTCCTGATTGTAACAACAAAGAAGACAATATGGAGTTTACTGACTCCAGCAGTTCAGGCTCCTATCACAGTCCTTCGGATCCTTTTCCGAATATAAAAATTAAAAAGACTTCAGTGGATCTAGACCCAGAATATGATCCTGCCGACGAGGTATGGATCACGAATCTTAACTTCAGCAGTTCAAGTTAATGTTGGTTGTCAAGTATACGAAGTCTTATAATTTTTTTCTACCTAGATTAATCTCGAAGACAATGAGGTGACATCGGCTCCTAAAACCGCAGAAGGTTCACCAATGGATGAATCCTCAGCTTCAATCAAGCGGAAACGAGGGCAACGAGGTCCCAATAAGGGTCTATTGGACCGCATCATGTACATAACAAGGGTCGGTCCAGGTGGGCTTCCCCAAGAACCACTGGATTCAGTTACCAAGTACCGTAATGCATGCGGTTTTCTTGTTAGGGAGGTTGTGCCGATCACAACCGAGAATTGGAGGAAATTACCCGAGCAGACCAAGAATGAGTTGTGGGAAAAGATAAAGAAATAATTTAAGTTCCCGAAAGGCACAGAAGAAGCTGTAAAGAAAGCAACATTGGTCTCTTGCGGCAAGAAGTTTCGATGCTGGAAGAGTGAAATGAATGCTTATGTTAAGGCCAATAAGGTCCCTAGCCCGAGGAAGATGGGAAAAATCACACAAGCTCAGTGGCAAGAGTTTGTTCGTCAAAAGAGCACACCTGATGCTAAAGCTCTAAGTGCAACTAGGTCAGAGCTTGCAAAAAAGAACAAATACCATCATCGCTTGGGGTCTGCCGGATATGGCCCCAAAGTCCAGAAATGGAATAAGATAATAGACGAAATTCTTAGTAAGGGCAATCCTCACCCATTAGAAGGGTGCGATGAGCGAACTCAACGCTGGGTCTTTGCTCGGTCAGGTTTGACCAGCGAGGGAAAACTTGAAAAGCCCGACTCTCTGAATGAAGTGAAGGATAAAATGAAAGAAGTAATTGAAAAGCAACAGAAGGGTCTCTTCAAGCCGAAGAGGGAGAATGACCAACTTACCGCTATCTTGGGAAACCCTGAACACAGCGGACGGGTTCGAGCGGTCTCTTCTCAAATGTCTTGGCTAGATGGTTTCCCTAAAGATAAAGACACATATAGAAGACGTGAGAAGTTTAAGAAAACACTTGATGAAACAATTGCTCAAAAGGTCAAAGAAAATATGCAAGAAATAATGGAACAACTTAGACAATCAGGACAATTAGTGGCACCGAGTACAATGATGGTTCCGGTGCAAAAGGAGCAATTAGTATCTCCAACTGCCTACCCTAGCAGCGTTGGTTCCGTGCCAGGCTCAGGGTCAGCCCATAAGTTCCCTGTCGATGATATTGCTAACGACAAATCTTGTCGTCTTCTTGTCCCGATAGGCAGAGCAGGGAACAAAACCAAACAGGTTGCCACTGCTATGGCAAAGCCTGATCGTGACTTCAACGGTAGTCCACTTCCGTTGTATTATTCTGTGGTGCAAGTTCTTCAGATCATTGATAATGATTATGAAGATTATGAAATAGACCACGTCACACCTGAGGGGATCGCGACTCTGGGGCAGGCTGTCAACCAATTAATCCTTTGGCACCGACGCGATATCGTGTTGGACAATGAGCCAATTTCTAGCCCCGTCGCATCTCCAAATACTGCAACCCCATCTTCTAAGGCGAAAGTGCATGAAGATCCACTCCCAGTCCGGGAAGATCCACTCCTCCTATGTCTGAGCAAGGATGATGATATCCAAGAGCAACAAGTTGGACAACAACTTCAAGCAGTACCAGAGCAAGCTGTTGCTAGTAAAGAGGAACTAGTTGAGCAACAGCTTGAAGTAGTACTAGAGCCAGCTGCTGGGAGTAAAGAGCAATCAGTTGAACAACAGGTTCAACAACAAGCCAGTGTCCAACTTCCGACGACTACTCCTCGATCATCAGTGCCTGTCAAAGTTAGCTCATACGAAAATAAGAAACCTTCACCAGAAGTGACAAAGTATTTGGAAGCTATGAAGGAAAATATTAGAAAATCGAGTGCATCTCGTTCTTCTCATGAGCCAGCATTAGAAGATATCGAGGAGTGGGAAGAAGACGGTGTCATGTATAATCGGCGGACGGCTTTAGTTAAACCAGGAGTTCCAATATACAAGCTTGAGGATGTTCCTCCTAAATTTGAGAATGGGAAGCCGTTAATGACATCCGTACAACTTAGCAAACAACCCGTCGCGCTCAGAAGAATGCATGAGTGGTACATCACTGCCAGCACAAAATATGGTCTTAATTGCGTCACATTTCGTATTCCAAAAGAAGCATTCTGGAGCACTGGAGTAGATAAACGAGTCATTTTATTTGACGAGCTGCTTTCCCTTTTCCATCGGGGCATGCTCGAAATCAACCTGCTGCTCGTCTGGTGCTTTTAAGTGCTCTAATATTTTGTATTTGCTTTTCTTACTACACGCATACGCATTTCATGAGATTATAACAATTCTGGACTTCTTCAATAGGATGCAATACATGGATAATGAAAAGTTGGCGCACAAGACAGGTATCCTTGACCCTACTAGGATTGCAAAGTCGCTATTCGACGTCCAGACAAATCGAGAATCAAGCCAGTACAAACACATGAAAAAAAAAAGATTTTGAAAGAGCAATTGCAAAACTTAAGAAGGATAGAAAGGCAGAAGTTGCAGCTTACATAGGACATGCGATGTTTAACTTTGTCAGAGACGGCCAGGACCTCGTAAAGGCTCCGTACCACTTCGAGTAAGTTCAACACATGGCATTGAAATAGCAATTATTGGTAATTGTTAACACGTGTGTTTGTATGTTTGCAGTAATCACTACATAATGATCTTCATCAAGCCAACGCAGGGAATGGCAACAGTCTTGGACTCGGCCGATTACCCACCAGATCGTTACAAAGATTTCGTTTCCATTTTGAAAAAGTACGTTTATTCAATAATTTTAATTTACGCACATTTAGAATGTGTTGACAAGTTTTATATGACATTTCTTGTATTACAGCGCTTGGCGGTTTTACGCGGAACAGCTTGGCGGTCAGAGACCTCCTAATACGAATGCATTGGACATTAAAACGTATTATGCTTGTCCGAAGCAGCCTGCTGGGAGTGTCTTATGCGGGTATTATGTATGCGAGCATCTTCGGACCGCCGCCGTATATAGAGTCAATCGTGAGGATGTAAGTTATCCTTAATGTTGATACCTTATTTTCTTACTTTTGTGTTTCATTTTCATTGTAACTAGCATAGTTTAATGCTTATATTCTCTGCTGTTCAATATTACCAGAAACATTATTTTCATATTTTGATTCCAACTTCAAAATTCAATTGCTCATAGTACAACTGCTCCAAAAATACCTACTAAATTCTTGTATACTCTCACTTTGATCTATACTTTGAGATTGTTCAAACCAACACATTCTAAACCTTGTTATGTGTTATATTGCAGCACAAGAAGAATCTGAACGAAGAATGGCCGGTTTGTAGAAGTATTCCTGATGGAGGAGCCGACAGGATTGCTTCTGAACTCTGTCAGTTCATTCGTCGCGAAATTTTGCACAAAACGGGGAAGTTCTTTGATAAGAGAGGTTCAGCAGCTGATGTGCCAGAACTTTCCGACTATACCAATCTAAACAGTTTTTAGTGAAAACTTGTAAACTTTGAGATGAAATTGTATCTGTAACTTGTGTGTATGTATATTGTTTTAGTGAAATTGACTTCTGTGATGATAATATTGTTGTCTTTTGTTCTGTGATGATTGTTGTTTTTTGTTCTGTGATTATATTGAATTGATCTGGAAATTAGAAATAACAGCAGTAGTACTGCATGACTGTGAAAAACAATTATCACAGGTGGCTAGATACAAGTAAAGAAACATCTGTGATAACCTAATTTTCACAGGCGGTGTCTGTTATGGTAGAAACCGGCTGCGTTAAAGGGTCTTCACAGACGGCTGATATAGGTAAACTCCGTCTGTGATAACACCATTATCATAGACGGGTTATTTATGCTTCAATAACCGTCTGTAAAGACACATTATCATTGACGGTTAGTTATGCTTCAAAACCCGCCTGTGAAGACATATTATCATAGGCGGTTAGTTATGCTTCAAAATCCGCCTGTGAATACACATTATCATAGGCGGTTAGTTATGCTTCAATACCCGACTGTGAAGACTCATTATCATAGGCGGTTAGTTATGCTTCAAAATCTGCCTGTGAAGACAAATTATCATTGGCGGTTAGTTATGCTTCAATACCCGGCCGTGAAGACTTCTTATCATAGGCGGTTAGTTATTCTTCAATAACCGTCTGTGATAAGACGTTTATCACAGACGGTTATATATGCTGCACGACCCGTCTGTGATAAAGTATTTTCACAGACGGCTAGCCTAAGTAAAGAACCGCCTATGATAATCGGTCTTCACAGGCGGCTATCCTTAGTGAAGAACCGCCTATGATAATTAGTCTTCACAGGCGGTTTCACTTCTCCGCCTGTGAAATTGCGGATTATCATAGACTCTTCGTTTCAGGCGGTTTTAAAAGCCGTCTGTGATAATAGGTTTGGAGCCGCCTGTGATGAGGCTTATTGTAGCAGTAAAATGTGTATAACAGATTAATCTAAGCAAAACTCAATCGTATATAGCAGCTACTATGGAGTATATATAGGTGGGAGGACGTCCAACGGGGTGTTGGGGTCGTGACCTAAACCTAAGACACGAAAATAAGAGATGTAGACTTAATACAAGGTCCAATGGCCCAATACGGTGGCGCGGCACCCTGACAGATTCTGAACTCGAGTTTGTTTCGAAGATTCCGTTCGACTCCGAAGGAATTTTTATTGGGTACCAGTGCCATTGGAAAGTTTATCCTCTCCCCTTTCCGTTCATATGTAGAAACAGAGTTTGTATGCATCCTGGGCGTCTGTTTTAGTGCGTACTGCTCTAGGACTCCGAGTTGGAACACGAATTTGAGTTGGGGTCGTTTTCCATCTTCTTTGAACGTATTCTCTGGTTCTACATGTCCCTAATACTTCCTCTAAGTACTCCTTGAACCTCTCTCTATGGATCCTAATCACAATTAAATCATTAGGTAGCAATCTATGCTCAAACACATATAAGAAAACATATAAGAATGAGATCACCTCTGAAATTAATTGTTGTGTGTGAACTCTATTGACTACATCTTGTATGTTCAATGGAGTGTTATTTGTATCCATAGAAGTGATGTCGTCATCATCCTCCCCTTCTTGAATTGGAGTCGTCCTCGACTCAAGTTCATCTTCTATCACGTGTTAGTCCAAATGTGCAACGCCATCAAATCTTCTTGTATGCATGAAAGGAGGAGGCTAAGGTAGTGGACGATATAGTGCACTATCTCCATGTTCTCCGTCAAATAAGCCTTACCATTCACTTGAGCCAAGATCTCAAATAAATAAACATTGTGCCATGTTTATTTGTGCAATGATAATGTGCATGATCTCATCATTCTCCTCTTCTTTATGATAAGCCATCCTCGGCTTGCTCGTATGTCCAACAAAGAGGCTTGCTTTGGGTGTAGAATGAGTGTTGTCCATATTGCACAATTGCAGCAAACAATGCTCCTCTTTTATATATTGTCCTAGCTGCAAGAAAAAAAATGCTAGAAAAACTTAAAAATACATTATTAGTGTTAGTGCATCCATTCATTTCACCATGTTGTTGCAGCACTAAATGGGTTTTCTCATTTGAGCATATATAAACTTTATGCACCATAAATTCACCACTATCTTCATAGTTGCCTATAGTATGAAAAATATTTCTACTTAACAAAGGAAATTCAGATTGAGAAAATATTCTCCTCTCTACAATATTTAGATCACAAAGAGTGTCAAATTCAATATAACCCAAAGTATTTAGCGAAGACAAAAATTTCAGCTCATCATTTTCAGCAGTAACGGCGATCAAATTATGAATTTCAGCACAAGTAGGTGAATCCAAAACACAATCATCTAGTACATTAACTTGTTTTTGCATAGGTATAATAGAGTTATCAGCACACAACTCTTTCTTAGCGCAACGATCAGCAGGAAAATCAACATGTGACAATGGTGTATAAATAAATGATTCTAATAGTTGCTCCTTGAAAATAGCATGATTGGTGGAAAATTCAGAACATCCAAAAACTTCTCACCTTCTGTATTTGTAGAATGTTTTGTCTTACCATTTTCAGCAGTGATTTCGAGTGCATTATGAGCTGATCCATCTAAAATTTCTCAAGTGTTGTCGAAAGCCTCCTTCTCTTTTGCATCATCTACATTATTTTCTATATTGTCCTGCAAAATGTTAGACACAAAAGGAGGTACAACGAGAAATGTCTCCTCAAATTTATGCACTTCATCTTTGCAATTGGATACATTCATAAAAGTTTCTCGCATACAAATTTTCATATCCTTCCATGTTCGAGGTTTTTCTAAATCATTTAAATTGTTCCACCAAGTTAATGCGAAATCTACTAATGCACTTGTAATATTTCTAATCTTTCTCCTCTCACACATATGACATTGTTCAAAAATTTTATCCAACTCTATTTCCAAGCAATATATTCATCGTAACCAAAACCATCATAAGAAGGAAGAGATGAGAGAATTTAATTACTTTCTGTGGAAGTAGTTGTAAAGATGGCCTGAATGTCATGTGAAACCTTGTTTGATGTTTGATTCTTAGCGAGCAATTCCATCACCATCTTCATCATGTCAATCATCTCAGCATATAATGCATGAATCTTGCTTTTACCTGACATTGTTAGTAGAAAACAGAAGACAACAAAAAATATGTTATCCCTATCAACTACAAAGGATAATGGCAAAGTGGAAGTGGAATCACACACTCTCAAGCGTCTTACCACGCTCTTACAAGTGTTCTTACCGACATTGCAGATGGCAAACGGTGGTCAGTATGAAGAAACCAATGAAACGTGGGATGATTGCAAAGGTGTATCGATTCTGCTCAAGAGTAAAGTGTAGCTTGGATAGCACTTTATATGTAGCAAGGATTAGCAACAATTAAATCAGATAGTAAAGTTGAATAAGTGTCCAAAGTACTTGTCAAAGTTGCTGGCCTAAATGTATTCCTAGTAGTTCAAGCTAGCAAGACATGAGACAGAACTAGATGACACAAAGAATGCAAGCACTTCTGTTTTTTGTTGTTTTTTTCTCCTTTTTTGTGTGGATTTTGTATCTTGTTTTTCACTTGCCTTTTCCTTTTCTCTTCCTTTTTTTCAGGATGTGCTGCAAAAGAAGAACACAATGAAAAGCAATCAAAGATATCTCGTGGGTCTATTACAGATTTTCTGCTCAATCGTCCAAGGACAAATAGTCATACTTAGAGGCCCCAAATAGAAAACCTTACAACAGCAAGATAGTATATATATCTCTCCTCTTTAATTTCAATAATATGGAAGAACTATTTTGGACAAGAACAATAGGAGATATTACCCCGAAACACAGACTGTTCAGAAATTCTAAGTCGAGAACAGATTCAGATCTAATGCGCTTTTGACCATGATGAATCCGTTTTCTGGAAAACCTATGAATATAAAAGTTGTGGAGAACTTCTTAATATTTCCATAAAGTACAAGAACTCTAAATTCCAAGTTCGTATGTGTGAGATATGATCAAAATACCGAACTGGACAGAGATGAATCTAATCTAGACGTGATGACGCGATTCAAAAAGATGAATCAACACAATGCGAAACTCAAACTAATACCAAAAACACTTTCTAAACTAGTAATATGACTCAACAACGGACACAAACTCAAGAAAACCAAACTGAAAACGAAAGTTGCAAAGGCTCAATGGTGGTTTGGACAAAGTAATGAACATATCTACTAAACTGCAAGTTTTTTGTAGCTTTTTTGTGGACTCTAAGTATGAAAAACAAAACTAATGTAATGGATAGCTGAATTACCTAACGGACAACCTGGAAATTTGATACCAATTGATAAGAAGGATTAGGTTCGATCTTCCGATAGGTAATGGGTAAGTCGATTGATGGAGATCTCGACGTTGATGATCCGAGGCTCTCGAGTAGAACACGAAAAACCCCTGCAATCACTACACCACTGCTCCTTTGGTTATCAATCATGCTTCACACGATTGACCTCGCCAAGAAGGCTAATACCTGTAAGTACAACCGAGAACACAAGCAAGAACAAGGTAGAAGCAATCTAAATTGCTAAGTTGGGGTCTCACAAACCGATGAACGGCAAAACTGTGTATAACAGATTAATCTAAGCAAAACCCAATTGTTTATGGCAGCTACTATGGATTATATATAGGTGGGAGGACGTCCAAGGGGGTTTTGGGGTCGTGACCTAACCCTAAGACACGAAAATAAGAGATGTAGACTTAATACAAGGCCCAATGGCCCAATACGGTGGCACAGCACCATGACAGATTCTGAACTTCATTTTGTTTCGAAGATTCCGATTGACTCCGAAAGAATTTTGACATGGGACCAGTGCCATTGGAAATTTTATCCTCTCCTTATAACGTCCTAAACGTGGTCCGTATGCATCCTGGGTGTCTGTTTTAGTGCGTACTGCTCCTGGACTCCGAGTTGGAACACGAATTTGAGTTGGGGTCGGTTTCCATCTTCTTTGAACGTATTATCTGGTCCTCCACGTCCCTAAGATTTCCTCTAAGTACTCTTTGAACCTCTCTATGAATCCTAATCACAATTAAATCATTAGGTAGCAATCTATGCTCAAAAATATATAAGAACACATATAAGAACGAGCTCACCTCTGAAATTAATTGTTGTGTGAACTCTATTGACTACATCTTGTATGTTCAATGGAGTGTTGTTTCTATCCATAGAAGTGATGTCCTCATCACATAGGGATATGCATATGTGGTGGAATAGGATTCAAAATATGATTTTACATGGGATTTCAGAGTTTATTGGCTTCACATCTACCGGGTGATGCATGCAGTTATTGATAGACCCGGCTCTGTGAGTTCTTTCTTCCGTGATGAACTGTCGGCACCAGTCCTACATTTTTTCTCTGTGGACCAAGGAGAAAGGGGACTCAGCAAGAAGAGGCGTTCTCGCGGTATCTTTTTCACGCAGGACTGGGTATCCATGCCACGTGTTATACTGGTGGCTTCAGGGGGTATTCACGTTTGGCATATGCCAGCTCTGACCGAAATCTTTGGAGATGATTCTGTATTACAATTTGGTGGAGAGTTTATTTAATCTTTTCAACATACCTGGTGGAGTCTTTGTACAATTAAGTATTTGAGAGAGGCAGGGTCGGTTTTAATTAAAACTGCATCCCTACCAAATAAAGTATCCACTTTTGTACTGCTGTCAACAAGGCTATAAATTACTTTTCATAAGTTAACCAACTCAAATCTTTCCATACTTGAGTCAAACACGACTCAGCCGCAGCCTGAGTTCATAACCAAGCCGATTGGACCTTTCCGACCAATTCTTTACGTCCACATCTCTTCATTATGACTTGGAACTATGCAGCCACATCCATGCACTCCTTGCACGCGTGCAAACATCTTCCAACGACGTCCACGATTCCTTCATAATCATTATTCTTCATTCAAACATGTTGCGCAACCTCCCGATCAACTCAACCACAATTCCTCTCAAACTTGGTTGTTGAACCTCATCTTCTCCCTAAAACTAGTTCAATGGATCCCGTCACCAGCCATGTCTTGAACTCAAGCAACACCTGCAAATGAATAAACAACCAATACTTCCGAGCATAAGTCCTTGACTTGACTCTCGTTAGTTCCAAAACCGCAACATGAGCACCTCACATAAGCATGCTGCAAACCATAGCAAAAACATTAACCACCATGATCAGTCAAAACACATCAAAAACTTAGTAAAAGAATACTAAGCAAACTTTCCATAAGTGTAAAGCAAGTTCGAAATGTTGCAAATTAAAAGCAGAACTATTGCAATCTAGCGTCGGACCTTGCCAAAGCTAACTGGGCCTTGAACCGCAGCTTACCAAAGCTAGCAGGACCTAGCACTGGAGCTTACCAAAGCTAGTCGGACCTAGCGCCGGAGCTTACCAAAGCTAGTCGGACCTAACCAAAATAAGTCATACCTAGGCAAAGAAGTCAAACCTAGCCAAAGCAAGTCGAACCTTACGTCGGAACTTGCTGGAGCTACCCAAAACAAGCCGGACCAATCGTCGAACCTTGTAGGAGTTCGGACCTAGAGTCGGACCTTGTTGAAAAGGGTGTTTTGGCAGTATTCAAAACTTTTATCGTTATAGCCAATGTATTCAACACATATAGGTCTAACAATCTCCGCCTTGATGAATACATTGGCAACACCACTTAAAATCCGAACATTGGCTTATTCACATGAAAGGTTTTGAAAACAATAAAATGAGAAAGAAATTTTAGAACAAATATTTCCCCCCCTATACATATTTCTCGCCCTTTGTAAACCAAAAATAAAATGAGAAGAAAAACAAAAATTCTCCCCCTGAGAATAATCGTGCCAAAACACTTATGAATGTGTGCAATGTGTGATCAATTTCTCCCCCTTTGACAATATATTCAGCAAGGCTCAAAAGAGAAATTTTAATTTGTTATGAGCATATTGTAACACATACATATAAAACAAAGCTCATCCAAGTCATACTATCAAGTAACTTACACTATCACATCAATGAGATACATAAAGTAGTGTAAGCCATGCTAGAGATCAAGTGTAATTTCCAATTTAAGCAAGTCATGACTTAACTATTTCAAAACCTGAAAACATGACACTTGTTGTTGTATTTTTATTTTCTTTTAAGGAACATAATTCATCTTATGACATTTGTAAGAGATTATATGCAGCATCTAAATTATAACCAACCAAGCCAAGTCTATGTCATTTGACAATCAGAAGCTTAAGGACATGGTTTTAGTCATACACAACTTCTTCTAAGTTCATATCTAAGTGCAATGATAAGCCATCTCAAAAGAAGAAGTGTGATGCATTCATATTCTCTTGATATTTTCTCATTTTTATTTGATCATAAAAGCTCAACATATGGATAGTTGATTGATTAATTTTTCATTATTAGAAGCACTTGTGAGCATGCAACAATTTCAAAACAACAAGAAAGTTCGATCATGACCAGATTTAGTGTAAGTAATTATTCCAATTACTAGTCATGGCAAAAACTAGAAAATGTATAACATGAGTAACGTAGTAAGAATTTTTAGCATGTAAAAGGAATCACAAAGTCATATATGTATGTAATACTATACTCATATTATTTTAAATTCCGATTCACACATAGACTTCTCAAGTTTCAAAACTCCCCTCAATTTAGGCCATGAGGATGCATAACCCCTATTTCACTACGAGTGAAACAAAAACGAGTGAAATCCAAAGGTTTTGTGAAAGTATCAGCCGATTGTTGTTCGGTATCTACATGGTGAAGAACAATGATTATCACGGAGAAAGTGATACCTAATGTCAGTGTGATTTGTCCTCGAATGTTGCACGTGATTTTAGCAATGCAAATGGCACTAGTGTTATCACAAAACAGTTGAACACAATCTATATCAACCCCATAGTCCTTAAGTGTTTGAAAAATCCAAAGAATTTTTGAGCAAGCGCTAGCAGCAGCTACATATTCAGATTCGGCTGTGGTTGTGCAATAGAACTTGGTTTTCTAGAGGACCAAGCAACAAGAGAATTATCAAGAAAATGACAAGCACCTGAAGTACTTTTCCTATCAATCCTACAACCCCCAAAATCAGCATCCAAAAAGGCTTTCAAAGTAATGGTTGAGGAAGAAGTAAGAAAAATGCCAAATTCTTGAGTTCCATGTAAGTACCTGAGAATCCTTTTGACGGCTTGACGATGTGATGCTGAATTGTATGTCCGTTCTTGATGCTGTTAGGTACAAAAGTGATCCGATCATGCTTCTATATTATTATAAATCCACGGGTTCACCATCTTCATCAAGTTCAAATGTCATTGTTGTACCCATTGGTGTCCGAAGAGGCTTGCTTTTGTCCATGTTGAAGCGCTTAAGAAGGTCTCTTGTATACTTCGTTTGATGCACAAAAGTACCTTCCTTGGTTTGCTTGATTTGCAACCCCAAAAAGTATGTGAGTTATCCCATCATACTCATCTCAAATTCTGAACTCATTATAGCTGAAAACTTGAACACAAGATCATGAGAAGCACAACCGAAGATAATATTATCCACATACACTTGAACGGATAATGAGTCATTGCCATGCTTAAGCACAAAAAGAGTTTTATCAACCTTGCCCATGGTAAACCCCTTTTCAAGTAAGAATATTTTTAACCTACAATACCATGCTCTAGGGGCTTGTTTGAGACCATACAAGGCTTTGGACAATTTGTAAACATGATTAGGAAAATCTGGATTTTCAAAGCCCAGTGGTTGCTTGACATAAACCTCCTCATCTATATAGCCATTAAGAAAAGCACTTTTAACATCCATTTGATATAACTTGAAACCTTTAGATGCAACAAAAGATAACAAAATTCTTATGGCTTCTAATCTAGCAACATGAGCAAAAGTTTCATCAAAATCTAGACCTTCAATTTGTGTGAAACCTTGATCAACCAACCTAGCCTTATTCCTAACCACAATCTCATCCTCACTTTGTTTATTTTTAAACACCCATTTAGTTCGAATTAAAGTGTTACCTTGAGGTGGAGGTACAAGTTTCCAAACATTATTTCTTTCAAAAAAATTTTAACTCTTCTTGCATGGCAATAATACAAGATTCATTAGTGAGTGTGTGTGATATATCTTTGTGTTCAAAAGAAGCAACAAAAGCAGAATGAGAGTGGGAGTCTGGATCGCAAAACCTGGACCGTGTGACTCGTTCATGCAGGGTCCCAATGATTTGTTGTGGAGGATGACTTTTGAGGATTCAGAGGGGAGTAGAAATTTCACAAGCTCCTTGTTCTTCATGTTCATCACAGATCGAAGAACATGTGGCTTGAGGACGATCTGTACCAGCTGCATTAGCTGTTGGTGCTGGTTGTGGTGCAAAATCAGCAGCGTGATCAACGTCATTTGCTTCTGAATTTTTGGACAGCAGCACCACTTCTTCATCTTCTTCGATGAAAATACTCTCCCCTTGCAGATATGGATCTAGACCTGCAATATTATAGCTAGTACCTGGGCTAGCTTCATCAAAAGAAACCTCACAAGTCTCCACAATTTTGTTAGTGTCAAGTAAAAGCACATGGTAGCCTCTCGTATGAGATGGATAACCAAGAAACTTGCCATCAATAGATCTAGCTTCAAATTTATCAATGTCAGAGTCTAGTTCTGGCAATTCTCCCGGTACTACTGTTGGTAGCCCGCGGAGTTTGTAGTTCGGTATTGGGCGCGCAGAGATTTAGAACACGATGGCAAGTAGACACGGGGATTTACGTGGTTCGGGCCGCCTAAGCGTAATACTATACTCCACGGGGTGTGTAGTTGTTGTATTGAGCGTTTGAGCACTTGTGAGTGTGTGTTAGAGCCGAGTCTGGAAGAGGTATCGGAGAGTCTCTGGGAGTCCAAAGAGAGAGAGAGCCCGAGAGGGCATAGTGTATCGCTCGACCAGCCCTTTTATAGTACAAGGACTGGTCGTTACATCGTTAGCCTGGCCTGACATCTGGCCCTGGTGGTTACAGATGCATAATACACAATTAATGAGCTTAATTACCCTTAATAATGTGGTAACGAGCCTTGACAGTGCCATTACTGGTATTAAGGGCCCTCTAATCGTGTATAATTAAGATGATATTAATGACACTTAATCGGATCTTGAAGTATTTGATTGCCCCTTGAAGGTACGAGCCGTTAGGGGTCCTCCAGTCTGCTTGTTGAAGTTGAAGGTCCAGTAGTTGGACACGTGGCAGCTCTGGAGCTTATCGTCTGGGACGGGTAGGTCCGGTGCGGTTTTACACATGTCGGTACTGGAGCTTCCCTCTGTCAGGGGTTAGGTCCGGGGGTGTCGCGCAGGTATTTAGCCCGGAGCTTTCCCATGTGTGGGACGTAGCTCCGGTTGCTGTATACATGTGGCAGCACCGGGACTAACCATAGAAGGGAGGCAGGTCCGGTCTCGTATGACACGTCGGGCCTTCGCAGGTCTTCAACTCGGACAGGTGATGTTCATTTGCTCTTTTTGCAATCCCAAGGGGTATACGGTACGCAGGGTACCGACAGTGGCCCCCTGGGCCCACCTCTTGGAGTGACCTTTTGGATGAAGTCGTTCTGCCGGAGGTGGGTCCATCCTTTGGTTTTTGAGTCGTGTCTTCAAGGGTCTTTGGATGTGCCGTTGGCGGTAGTCTGCAGTTAAACCAACGCCGCGTGGCATATCCAGGATGCGACAGGTGAGATTTGAGCGTGCCGATCTCACGCAATTGAAGGTCGCCGGTTCCCAATACAAAAACCGTATCGGTTCCGCGCGCCTTGTCAGGCCGCCCTTGGGATTCCTGCATTTCATGATGACAATCGTTCGCCTGGGGTAAGGACCTCGACTTGATCGTCAGGGTGGCCCCGGGCCCCCTTATCATTGGCAGGGTGAAGTTTTTGAACTGTATTGTCGGCTCTTTTGCGGTTTCCATCCAAGCGTTGCGGGGGCTTACTTAAGAAGGAAAGTGTGCACTGTTTGGGGATTCTTTAGGCCTTCATTTGAACTTGCGCTCGAATCCTCCAAACTTTAGCCTGCTTTTCATCTCTCACCCCGCTGTGTTGCGATGGAGTTGGGTCTCCGCAAGAGAAGAGCCGCCTTAAGACCGACGGTGATCTGAAGAAGGTTCGGGCCCTCATGGGGTGGTCCAGTGACTCCTTCAACCACCTGGTCCGCGCCGGCAAGCTTCCGTTCAAGAAGGAGCATGTCGGCGACATGGTGTACTTCTCCGCGTATGCCATGGTGGGACTGATCCCACCCTTCTCCACTTTTCTCTTGATGCTGCTAGACTTCTATGGTCTGTAGCTGTACCACCTTGGCCCCCACTCCATTCTTCTGGTGTCGATCTATGTCCACTTCTGCGAGATGTGGGTGGGTATTTCCCCCTGCATCGAGCTCTTCCACACCTTCTTCACCATCCACACCACCGGCAAAAGTGACGAGTACCTTGGCTTCTATTATTTTGTGAAGCGCAAGAAGTGCCCGTACAAGTACTTGCGGTCGTTCCCTTCTGTCAAGTGGGACGACTGGAAGAAGGATTGGATTGTCATCAGGGCGGAGGAGCATGAGAAGCTGGAGCTGCCCGAAGGCCTCCCCAACGTCGACGTTGAAGCTTGGAGCGAAGTTTTGGTGCTATCGGACGCCTTCAACCCTGCTCTGACCAGGATCCGCCAATGTGTGGAGGGAGGGGTGACTCCCCAGGCGGTATTCTGCAACTTCCTGGTCAACAGGTGGGCTCCGCTGAAGAAGAGGGAGAAGCTCGCCTGGGCCCTCACCAGCGTGATGGACGATGACCGCATCGAGACCGGTTTGAAGTCCAACCTGGAAGGCGCAGCTTTGGAGTTTCACCTCAAGAAGTTCTAGCACGGCATCGATGTCGACGGTGACGACTTGACTTCACCAGCGGCTTTCCTCCCTCTGAACATGGAGGCAGAGTTCAGCTGGGAGCTCTGGCGGAAGATGTCGGTGCTTGACGACCTCGTTGAAGTTGAGAGGCATTCGACCACCGGGTTGGCGATCCCCGGAGCTTCCGAGGGTGGTCCCCCTTCCGCCCTGAGACAGAGAGTTGATGTCGTGGGCAAGGGCAAAGAATTAGTTGAGCCCTCAAGCCGTAAGAGGAAGTTGAAGCACTCTGACGGGAGGTCCGTCAGACCTGCTCCTTCCGCAGCAGCTCCTTCTCGCCGGAGGGGAAGGTCTTCAACAGTGGTGGCAACCACTCCAGCCTCGGCATCTCCTCAGGGCGCTAGCTCTGGCCATGTGGCTCCAGTACCAGGGCCAGCTGAGGGCTCTAGGTCCGGGGGTCCTTCTCAGTCGAGGGGGGCCTCAACCAAGGCGACACCAGTGGCGGCAGCAAGCTCCGGGGAACCTTCCGGAGCTACTACGCCTATGGAATCAGGGTCCGACCCTGAGCGTCCAGTGAAGGGGTTCCGTGCTAGTTGGAGTGGAAGCCTTCCGAGGTAAATTTGATCTTTTTACCTCAGTTGATTGTTTTTTGTTGTAACTATGTTTTGAGTTTCTTCGTCCTTCATCCACAGAGTGCCCAAGAAAGGGGTTGAAGCTCCGGTTCCTACAGCAGCAACTGATGTTGCGCAGATGGAAGCTCCGACTCCAGTTTCAGCGCCGCCCCAAGAGGTGGCTCAGGCCGCGGCAGCTCCAGCGCCAGTTGTTGTGGTCCTTGACCTCGGGTCATTCCCTGAAGCTCCCGTGGTAGCGCCAGACCACGGGAATGAAGATGTATCAGTGGCACCAGCCCCAGAGGTTGAAGCTCCGGGTTTGGATGCTAAGATGATGGACGCTCCAGCCTTAGAGCCGGAGGTAACTACGGTTCCGGCCCTAGAGCCAGATGTTTTTGAAGCCCCGGCAGCGGAGCCAGTGGTTGCTGAAGCCCCGGCAGTAGAGCCGGTGATTACTAAAGCCCTGGCGGTAGAGCCAGTGGTTGATGAAGTCCCGATGGTAGAGTCGGTGGTTGATGAAGTTCCGGTGCCTGCCGGTCATTGAAGAAGTGCTGGTGCATGATTCAGTTGTGGAAGAAGTGTCGGCGCCCAAGCCAATGGCAGTTGAGGCAATAGCGCCTGAACCGGCGGTGGAGGAGGCGCCAGCATTGGAGCCAGAAGTGGCTTCAGCTCCAGTCGAACCTTCAACGCCTGCTCCAGAGGTAGTGGTTCCGGAGGTGCCCGCACCTGAGCCAGGGTGCCAAGAGGAGGCTGCCGGTCCCCCGCCTGAGGGACCAGTTGCTGATGACCTAGCGGTAGGACCTTCGGAGCCGACTCCGGAGGTAGGAACTTCTGCTGCAGGACCTTCCTCGGCGGCGGCCGAAGCTATCCCGGAGGGCAGCCCTAGTGTCGTGGAAGCTCAGGGGACCACTCTTGTAGAGTGGGACTGGATTTTTGTTTTAGAGAACCCGCTGGAGCCAGCGGAAAGAACCCCGGCAGGTCCGGAGCCAATCCCCCTATCATTGTCTATCGACAACGCCTGCTCCAGCCGTCGTCAAGTGCAGCTGGCCATCTACCACGACAGCAAGGCCCTCGAGGAGGAGCGCCAAACCCTTAGGAGGTGGCACAACCGGCTCCAATTCGAGACCAAGCTGGCGCAAACCAGGCTGGCTGACGACAGGGAGTGGGTGAAGAGGGAGAAGGCCCAGATGGAGTACTGGGGTCAGCCGCTGGATGAAAGGGAAAGCATGACGCGATCCCTTGACAACCAGTCCCGGGCCATCTACGAACAGGTCGTAGCTGCTAATAATGCAGCGAGTGATCACCAAGAGAATCTCAACGCCATCCATGATAGCCTCGTCAAGCGCTAGGAGGCTCTTGAGGAACGTGTAACACCCTCAATTTTCGCATCATGCATCGCATACATGATTATGCATTAAACATTAGTAGGATAAAAGAAAGATAACAAAAAAAATAAAATATACATATGGTGTAGCAGAAAGAAGGAAGAGGAAATAATAATTATAGCCTAAAACTTGTAAAAGGGAATAAATATAAAATAATAATAATATATAAAAATAAATATATAAATAAATTATATAATAATAAATATATATATATATAATAATTGTATAAAAAATAAAATAAATAATAATAAATAAATAAAAAATAGTAACATATTTATAAAAAAAGAAAAAAAAGAAACCCCCCCCGCTGGCTAGGCCGAGCGGCCCAGCCAGCCACGCGCGCCGCCTTCCCCGACCGCATCGCGCGCGCGCCGCTCCCGCGCTCGCCCCGACGCCTCCCGCGCCGAGCGCTGCCCCGCCGGCCCCCGCCTCCACGCGTCCCACCCCGCACCGCAGCCTCATCCCGCACCGGCCCCGCCGCCCGTCAGCGCGAACCCCGCAGCCACCCCTGGCCTCCCGCTTCCTGCGCTCGCCGCGTTGACCGCGCCCTTCCCGTGCTCGCCCCGCCCAATGCCCGCCTGCTCCCGCGCTCTCCCGCGCAACCGGCCGCACGCAGCCCGCGCCACGACCGAGCGCCCCGCCTGGGCCCCACCTCCCTATTCCCGCGCCGACCGAGCGCCCGCCCGACGAATCGCGACTCCCGCCCCGATTCTCCCGCGCGCACGCGCCGCCAGCCCCGCGAATCGCCCCAGACTCCCGCAGCGCCGGCCCTAGCGCCCTACCGCCGCCTATAAAAAAAGCCCCGGGACTCGTGTTTTCCCTCGGCTTCAGAAGCGCCGCCCCAGAAAAAAAGGGAGCCCTAGCCGCCGGTACAGAGGAGAAAAAAAGCACTAGAAGGCTGCGCTGCCAGGGGAAGAAAAGGAAGAAAAAAAGAGGGGAAGAAGAGGAAGAAAAAGAGGAGGGTGCCGTCGTCCACCGGAGATCGTTGCCGTCGTCGTGCCGCCGGAGGACTGTTGTGCCATCCACTTCGTCTACGCGTCACCTTCGTCCCGCGATCTTTGAAGCCGTCAGATCTACGGTAGGATTCGTTCCCGATGCGAATTTTGGCGACGTATTAGATCTAATAGACGTAAATTGATTTTAGTTGCACCATAATTTTATTTTCAGCAGCATTAATCCATCCTAAAACCCCCGTAAACTCATATGAACACGTATGAACTAGTTGCATCTAATTAATAGACAACCGTAGTTAATTAATTATTTGACTTTGCATGCATGCATATCATCGCATGTTGATTAATGTGTGTGCATCATGTTGATTTGTATATGTTTTCTTGTATGTGTGATCACGAGTAGAGGGAAGTGCTCAAGAGATCGTGTACGAGGATTTTCAGAATCAAGATTTTGAAGCGCTTGAGCAACCCTATCCGCCGGAGCAAGGCAAGTGTCCTTGAAGCATATTGATCCTGTTTTTAAAATAAATGTTTTGTTTGTAAAACTGCATGCTGTGTCAATTTGATGGGAATCCTATGGTAGGAAGTTTACTAGACTTGCTAAACCACCCTTGTCACCTGGAATTTATGGTAGAGCGTCGGGATGGACTTTTTACCTTTTTCTTCGCTTAATCAACTGGGATGGGAATAACTATACCACTCAAATTAATTATGCATGGTTGAGATTATGGTTAACATGAACTGGTTAAATATGGTATGGTAATGGGTGATCTAAGAAAGCCTGGTATGTAGATGGGTTGGATGTTATGGTGGTTTTGCTTGCTTTAGATCTAAGGACCGGTTCATGCGAGAATAAGCCAGGACTACAGTGCCACCACGAGGCCAAGTATGGGTGCGGCGTAGCTGATTTATTAGGGCTTTGCTAGTGCTGTTTGGACCATTGTGGATGCTCGGGGAAGGGGTAGTCGGATTGGGTTTGTTGATGATTGGTGGGACTACCCTGGGATCCGAATGGCTCAAGAGGGGGCCCTTGGTTGAAGATGTGCTCAGTTGGAGGCATCGCCACCGGTGAAACCTCAGTGGGGTCTAAATAGGCTAGTAATCCCTTTGTAAAGGCTATTTTGTGATCTCTTGGCCATACACCAAAGGAAGTGTAATTGGCATAAGGGAGGTTCTTTAGTCGCTGACGGGTAATGAAATCACAAACACGTGGGTAAAGTGGTACAAACTCTGCAGAGTATTAAAACTATCATGATAGCCGTGCTCCCGGTTATGAGCACCTGGACAACTTCCATGATTAGAGTGAAATTGGGATTTGGGATGCTTATGGTTTGGTAATGGTTATGGTTGATATTATGATTATGGTTATGGTTATGGATGGAATTATGGTTTATGACATTGATTATGGTTATTGGTAATGGTGAATTATGGACTGGTATTATTATGGTTACATGGTTTATGATGGGATTACTTCACATAAATATGATATATATTGCTTTTCAAATGTTTTACTGTACTTTTCAGCACTTTGCCATTATTATTGTCGTCATTTGAATCAGCCACATGTCATACTTTCCACACTTGCTGAGTACGACATGTACTCACTCTTGCAATCCCCCCCCCCCCAACAGTTGCAGGTCAGAATTATGAGTTTAATGGCGATAATGCAGAGTTCTAGGCCGTGTCTACCGTCATCTTTGCCTGTGGTGTTATTGGAGCTGCGCTATCCCTTTTGCTTAGTTTGCTTAGTTGCTTAATTAGTTTATTTCTGCTGCATTAGTTGAACTTATCATTAATATTCAGTAGAGCTTGTATTTGAGGATTTAATGAATTATGTAATAAGAGTACTTATTTAATAATTTGAGCTGTGGTAATTATCTGTTTATCTTTTGTGAATCACTCGTGTATGTGTGTTGAATATTCTGGGCACACATATGCGTTAGCTTGGTTCAGTTTCGGAACCGGGCGTCACAGATTGGTATCAGAGCCAGGTTGACTGTAGGACGCAGCCTAGATAGAATGGACACTTTAGAGCACATAGGAGCACTCAGGAATCGATGTGTTTTGCTTGGAGTGTTGTTTGCTATATATATTGTTTGCTTGTGTGCTTAATAGAGGATTTTGGGATGCTTTAGCATTGCCATGTCCACCTAGGCTAGTATAGCTAGTTGGTTAGATTTATATCCCTTGATGCATATAGTTGGGGACGTTTTCTAATTCTTACCTATTGCTTTTCTCTAGATGGTGAGGACTCACAATCAGAGGGATTTCAATGATGAGGAGGAGAACCATGGAGCGCCCCAGAACAACATCGGACAAGGACCTGCTCATGGAGCTATCAACATTGAGCAGCTATTGGCTATGCAAAACCAGCTCATGCAGACCATGGTACAGACCATGGGATAGCTGCAGGCTGGCAATATCAACAATCAGCCACACATGCCTCCACCGCCACCCCGCCTCCTCATAACCGATTGGGAGAGTTCATGAGGACTAGGCCGCCAACCTTTGCTCAAGCTGCCGACCCTATGGATGCTGATGATTGGCTCAAGTCCGTGGAGAAGAAACTTGCTATTGTCCAATGCAGTGACCGAGAGAAGGTCCCATTTGCTTCTCATCAACTCGTTGGAGCAGCTGCAGATTGGTGGGATGCTTATTGCAATGCTCATGAGAATCAAGAGAGGATCACTTGGGCGGAATTCAAGGAGAACTTCCGTTCTCATTATGTGCCGGAAGGTGTTATGATCTTGAAGAGGCAAGAATTCGAGAACTTAAGGCAAGGAAGATCAAGCGTGAGTGAATATCTCAATAAGTTCACTCAACTCTCAAGGTACGCACCTGAAGATGTGAGCCGAAACAGCCGGAAGCAATATTTGTTCATGAGAGGCCTCAACAATGAGATCCAAGTGCAATTGCTCAATTTTGATTATGTCAATTTTCAGAAGCTTGTGGACAAAGCAATTGTGGTTGAGAACAAGATCCGTGAGATGGAGCAAGAAATCAAGAGGAAGGCACCATATCAAGGACAGCAACAAGGAAGTAATGTGCGCCCTCGCCTTGCACCACCCAATGCACCCTATTACAGCTCTTCTATTCCTGCTCAGCGCCCTGGTTATGCATCGCGCCCAACTCAGTTTGTGCAGCAGCGCCCTGTCATGCAAGCACCTAGGCCTCCAATGCCTTATGCACCTCGTGCTGATTTTCCTGGTGCTAATGTTCAAAACCAAACTCGTCCCAATAATTCTGGTGGAGTTAAGAAGTGCTATACTTGTGGAGAAGCTGGACACTTTGCACATCAATGTCCTAAGTTCGGCCTTGCTCAAGGAAGCAATGCGCCAAGGCAAAACCCAAGACCCAATGGAGGACAGCCACAAGGGAATCGTGGACAGTAGAATTTTGCTCGTGGCAACGTGAACCATGTCTCTACGGAGGATGCTCAACAAGCGGATGACGTGGTCATTGGTATGTTTCTCGCTAACTCCAACCCCGTGACTATGTTATTTGATTCCGGAGCATCGCATTCATTCATTGCATCAAAGTATGTTGCCAAGTATAGTTTGCCTATCTCTCATATGAAGTTTACTCAATTGGTTAAGTCTCCTGGAGGAGAGATGAGGACAAATATAGTATGTCCAAAAGTAGGCCTTAGAATAAGGGGGGTAGACTTCTCCGCCAACCTCATTGTTTTGGATTCTCAAGGGTTGGACATTATACTTGGTATGGACTGGTTAAGGAAGCACAATGGAGTTATTGAGTGTGCAACAAAGACAGTGAAGTTGACCAATGAAGAAGGGATCACCATAGAATTTGAAGCATCTCAAACCGCACCGAAGCAATTGGAATTGAATCATATGGACAGTGCCGCAATTGAGGAGATTCCGGTGGTGTGTGAATTTTTGGATGTTTTTCTGGACGAGTTGCCAGGTATGCCACCCGATCGGGACATTGAGTTTGTTATTGATTTAATACCTGGAACTGCACCTATAGCTAAGAGGCCGTATAGGATGCCTCCTATGGAATTAGCGAAGCTCAAGAAGCAAATTCAAGAGCAATTAGAGAAGGGTTTTATTCGCCCTAGTTCTTCACCTTGGGGAGCACCTGTGCTGTTTGTGGACAAGAAGGATGGATCCCAAAGGATGTGCGTGGATTACCAAGCTCTTAACGAGGTAACAATCAAGAACAAGTACACCTTGCCCCGTATAGAAGACTTGTTTGATCATATGAAGGGTGCTTGTGTCTTCTCTAAGATTGACTTGAGGTCGGGATACTTTCAAATGAAGATTAGACCATCGGACATACCCAAGACAGCTTTTAGGACACGGTATGGATCTTATGAGTACACCGTGATGTCTTTTGGATTGACAAATGCGTCTGCCTACTTTATGTACCTCATGAATAAGGTCTTCATGGAGTACTTGGATAAGTTCGTTGTGGTGTTTATTGATGATATTATGATCTACTCGAAGGATGAGAAGGAACATGAGGAACACTTGAGGCTTACGTTGCAGAAATTGAGGGAGCATCAGTTGTATGCCAAGTTCAACAAGTGTCAGTTTTGGTTGAAAGAGGTGCCATTTTTGGGTCATATCATCTCAGGAGGAGGAGTATCGGTTGACCCTGGTAAAGTGAGGGACGTGTTGAAGTGGGAACCGCCGCAAAATGTCAATGAAATAAGGAGTTTTCTTGGGATGGCTGGATATTACTGTAGATTCATCAAGGACTTTTCCAAGATAGCCAAGCCTATGACGGAGTTGCTAATGAAGGGAAAGGCGTTCCAATGGACTGAAGCTTGTCAAAACAGTTTTGAGGAGTCGAAGAAGAGGTTAACAACAGCCCCAGTTTTGGTATTCTGGATGTAAGCAAGAATTTTGATATTTATTGTGACGCATCAAGACAAGGGCTTGGATGTGTATTGATGCAAGAAGGTCAAGTGGTCGCCTATGCATCAAGACAATTGATGAAACATGAGCAAATTACCCCACGCACGATTTGGAACTCGCGGTCGTGGTACATGCATTGAAGATTTGGAGACACTATATTCTTGGACATAGGTGTGAAATTTATACGGATCATAAGAGTTTGAAGTATATTTTCACACAAACGGATCTGAACTTGAGGCAACGAAGATGGTTGGAGCTCATCAAAGATTATGATTTGGGGATCAACTATCATCCGGGAAAGGCCAATGTAGTGGCCGATGCTTTGAATAGAAAAGGAGTAAGTCATCAACTCACAGTTCGAGAGTTACCATCCGAGTTATGCAAGGAGTTTGAACGGTTGAACCTTGGGTTTGTAAACGAGATGGAGATTATGGAGTTAAACCCAACCTTGGAGCAAGAAATTCGAGAGGCACAAACCACGGATGAGGAGATCAAGGAAATCAAGGAAAGGATCAAGGAAGGGAGAGAATTCAGATTCGATGAAGACGAACATGGTACCTTATGGCTTGGAAAGAGGATCGTTGTGCCTAATGTAAAGCATATTCGGGAGACAATATTCAAGGAGGCACATGACTCGCCTTACTCAATTCACCCTGGTTGTACAAAGATGTACAAAGACTTAAAGACTTGCTATTGGTGGGATAGCATGAAGAAGGACATAGCTGAATACGTAGCACTGTGTGACGTGTGCCAACGAGTCAAGGTGGAACATCAAAGGCCAGCCGGATTATTGCAACCGTTGAAGATTCCGGAATGAAAGTGGGAAGAAATTGGAATGGACTTCATAGTTGGGTTATCACGTACTCAGTCCGGGTATGACTCAATTTGGGTAATTGTGGATCGCTTAACCAAGTCAGCTCATTTTGTTCCTGTGAAGACCAGATATACAGCTGCACGATTGGCCGAAATATACATGGAGCATATTGTGTGTCGACATGGAGTCCCTAAGAAGATAGTCTCGGATAGAGGTTCTCAATTTACCTCCAGATTTTGGCAAAAATTGCATGAAGCTTTGGGAACGAGGTTGAATTTTAGTTCCGCATATCATCCTCAAACGGATGGACAAACCGAGAGGACCAATCAGATTTTGGAGGACATGTTAAGAGCTTGTGCATTAAAGAATGGGAAAAGTTGGGATAAAAGCTTGCCATACGCGGAATTTTCATACAACAATAGTTACCAAGCAAGCTTGAAAATGTCACCATATGAAGCGCTTTATGGGAGGAAGTGTAGGACACCTTTATTCTGGAATGAAGCAGGAGAAACTCAAGTATTTGGTCCGGATGTGTTGCAAGAAGCCGAAAAGCAAGTCCAAATAATTCGTGAAAACTTGAGGGCTGCCCAATCAAGACAGAAAGGCTATGCGGACAATAGGGGAAGGAAATTAGCCTTTGAAATAGGAGATTTTGTTTACCTCAAGGTGTCACCAATGAGAGGTCATAAGAGGTTTAACATAAGAGGCAAGCTCGCACCTCGTTATATCGGGCCATTTAAAATTCTGGACAAGCGAGGAGAGGTAGCTTACCGACTTGAGCTGTCGGCGTATCTCTCCGATGTACACGACGTGTTTCACGTGTCTCAACTCAAGAAGTGTCTCAGGGTACCGGAAGAACAAGTGTCGATGGATGAGTTAGAACTTCAGGAGGATTTGTCTTATGTCGAGCAACCTATCAAGATCTTGGACGTGAAGGAAAGGGTCACAAGGAATAAGAGAATCCGTTGGTGCAAAGTGCAATGGAAACACCATACAGAAGCCGAAGCTACGTGGGAACGTGAAGAAGACTTGAAGGCAGAATTCCCTCACCTTTTCTCCACACTATCGAATCTCGAGGGCGAGATTCACTTTAAGGGGGGTAGGTTTGTAACACCCTCAATTTTCGCATCATGCATCGCATACATGATTATGCATTAAACATTAGTAGGATAAAAGAAAGATAACAAAAAAAATAAAATATACATATGGTGTAGCAAAAAGAAGGAAGAGGAAATAATAATTATAGCCTAAAACTTGTAATAGGGAATAAATATAAAATAATAATAAAATATATAAATAAATTATATAATAAATATATATATAATAACTGTATAAAAAATAAAATAAATAAATAAAAAATAAATAGTAACATATTTATAAAAAAAAAGAAAAAAAAATCCCCCCCGCTGGCCAGGCCGAGCGGCCCAGCCAGCCGCGCGCGCCGCCTGCCCCGACCGCATTGCGCGCGCGCCGCTCCCTCGCTCACCCCGACGCTTCCCGCGCCGAGCGCTGCCCCGCTGGGCCCCGCCTCCACGCGTCCCACCCCGCACCGCAGCCTCACCCCGCACCGGCCCCGCCGCCCGTCAGCGCGAACCCCGCAGCCCCCCTGGCCTCCCGCTTCCCGCGCTCGCCGCGTTGACCGCGCCCATCCTGCGCTCGCTCCGCCCGATGCCCGCCCGCTCCCGCGCTCTCCCGCGCAACCGGCCGCACGCACCGCGCGCCACGACCGAGCGCCCCGCCTGGACCCCGCCTCCCTATTCCCGTGCCGACCGAGCGCCCGCCTGACAAATCGCGACTCCCGCCCCGATTCTCCCGCGCGCACGCGCCGCCAGCCCCGCGAATCGCCCGAGACTCCCGCAGCGCCGGCCCTAGCGCCCTACCGCCACCTATAAAAAAAGCCCCGGGACTCGTGTTTTCCCTCGGCTTCAGAAGCGCCGCCCCAGAAAAAAAAAGGGAGCCCTAGCCGCCGGTACAGAGGAGAAAAAAAGCACTAGAAGGCTGCGCCGCCAGGGGAAGAAAAGGAAGAAAAAAAGAGGGGAAGAAGAGGAAGAAAAAGAGGAGGATGCCGTCGTCCACCGGAGATCGTCGCCGTCGTCGTGCCGCCGGAGGACTGCTGCGCCATCCACTTCGTCTACGCGCCACCTTCGTCCCGCGATCTTTGAAGCCGTCAGATCTACGGTAGGATTCTTTCCCGATGCGAATTTTAGCGACGTATTAGATCTAATAGACGTAAATTGATTTTAGTTGCACCATAATTTTATTTTCAGCGGCATTAATCCACCCTAAAACCCCTGTAAACTCATATGAACACGTATGAACTAGTTGCATCTAATTAATAGACAACCGTAGTTAATTAATTATTTGACTTTGCATGCATTCATATCATCGCATGTTGATTAATGTGTGTACATCATGTTGATTTGTATATGTTTTCTTGTATGTGTGATCACGAGTAGAGGGAAGTGCTCAAGAGATCGTGTACGAGGATTTTCAGAATCAAGATTTCGAAGCGCTTGAGCAACCCTATCCGTCGGAGCAAGGCAAGTGTCCTTGAAGCATATTGATCCTGTTTTTAAAATAAATGTTTTGTTTGTAAAACTGCATGCTGTGTCAATTTGATGGGAATCCTATGGTAGGAAGTTTACTAGACTTGCTAAACCACCCTTGTCACCTGGAATTTATGGTAGAGCGTCGGATGGACTTTTTACCTTTTGCTCCGCTTAATCAACTGGGATGGGAACAACTATACCACTCAATTTAATTATGCATGGATGAGATTATGGTTAACATGAACTGGTTAAATATGGTATGGTAATGGGTGATCTAAGCAAGCCTGGTATGTGGATGGGTTGGATGTTATGGTGGTTTTTCTTGCTTTAGATCTAAGGACCGGTTCATGCGAGAATAAGCCAGGACTACAGTAGCTGATTAATTAGGGCTTTGCTAGTGCTGTTTGGACCATTGTGGATGCTCGGGGAAGGGGTAGTCGGATTGGTTTTGTTGATGATTGGTGGGACTACCCTGGGATCCGAATGGCTCAAGAGGGGGCCCTTGGTTGAAGATGTGCTCAGTTGGAGGCATCGCCACCGGTGAAACCTCAGTGGGGTCTAAATAGGCTAGTAATCCCTTTGTAAAGGCTATTTTGTGATCTCTTGGCCATACACCAAAGGAAGTGTAATTGGCATAAGGGAGGTTCTTTAGTCGCCGACGGGTGATGAAATCACAAACACGTGGGTAAAGTGGTACAAACTCTGCAGAGTATTAAAACTATCATGATAGTCGTGCTCCCGGTTATGAGCACCGGGACAACTTCCATGATTAGAGTGAAATTGGGATTTGGGATGCTTATGGTTTGGTAATGGTTATGGTTGATATTATGATTATGGTTATGGTTATGGATGGAATTATGGTTTATGACATTGATTATGGTTATTGGTAATGGTGAATTATGGATTGGTATTATTATGGTTACATGGTTTATGATGGGATTACTTCACATAAATATGATATATATTGCTTTTCAAATGTGTTTACTGTACTTTTCAGCACTTTGCCATTATTATTGTCGTCATTTGAATCAGCCACATGTCATACTTTCCACACTTGCTGAGTACGACATGTACTCACTCTTGCAATCCCCCCCCCAACAGTTGCAGGTCAGAATTATGAGTTTAATGGCAATAATGCGGAGTTCTAGGCCGTGTCTACCGTCAGCTTTGCCTGTGGTGTTATTGGAGCTGCGCTATCCCTTTTGCTTAGTTTGCTTAGTTGCTTAATTAGTTTATTTCCGCTGCATTATTTGAACTTATCATTAATATTCAGTAGAGCTTGTATTCGAGGATTTAATGAATTATGTAATAAGAGTACTTATTTAATAATTTGAGCTGTGGTAATTATCTGTTTATCTTTTGTGAATCACTCGTGTATGTGTGTTGAACATCCTGGGCACACATATGCGTTAGCTTGGTTCAGTTTCGGAACCGGGCATCACAGAATGGGAGAAAAAGCTCAAGGATGAAGAGCAAAAGCTCCTGGAGTTGCGGGATGACCTCGTGAAGAGGGAGGAGGAGCTTACTCAGAGGCTAACTCTGGGTGACAAGAGTCTCGCGGAGCGCACCAAGAAGCTAGAGGAGCACTGCGAGAAGGAGGAGAAGAAGGCCTGGCAGTGAGGACAAGACCTCCACAAGAGGTAGAATGAAATTACTGCCAGAGAGAAGAAGGTGCGGGGCCGGGAGAAGGACTTGGTCGACCGTCGGAACAAGATCCACCTGCGGGAGGAGGAGCTCGGTAAACTCAAAAGGCAGGTTGCTGAAAAGGTTTAGCAGAACGCCAAAGAGGTTGAGCGCATTGCCCGGGAGAACTCGGAGCTTGCGGCGACCAGGAGATCCTTGGAAGAGATGCGAGGCTCGAGGGTTGCAGAGTCCCAACAAGTTTGGGACTTCTTGGGCAAAGCCAACGACGCGCTAACGCTGATGGGTTTTAGTCCCATGCGTCCGGATGATCCGGAGCCGGAGCTAGACCAGGCATTGCAGGTGTTGAGTTCGACAGGCCACAAGCTCACCAAGATGGGCGATGTCATCACGGACCAGTTGGAAACTGAAGGACAATCACTGGCGAAGAACGTCACAGAGTTCATGCTGACGTGCTACACAAGCCGGGACCCTCACTTCCCACTGGACCCGGTGCCTAAAGGCCCCATCGATAGAGAGGGAGGAGCCGCCAAAGCCAGCGTGTCGGAGGTTGCCCAGAAGGTCGCCTCGTTCTTCAATAGGGTATAGGATTCTCTCTTTGTAACTCCCGCTTGTATTCTCTCTTCTTTTTCTCAAATTTTGTAATCTCTTGTCTCCAGATTAATGAAATCCAAGAATTTTATGAATTTCATTTTTTGTCATCAACACCTTTGCCCCCTTGGCCCCCTGGCAGATGTACACAATTTGATTGTGAACATGTACCAAGAGGATGTAGCATTTTGTTGAAGACTTGCGCACTTCGAACTTGTAGTTTGTAGGTTCGAAGTCGCTGATAGTAGGGGCCCCCCTGAGGTTGTCGGAGCTTAGTAGCTCCGGTAGTGACCTTTGTCAACACGTAGAGCATTAACGGTTAGTCCTCTGGGGATGTCAGAGCTTGGTAGCTCTGGCAGCAACCACTATCAACATGCGGTGCATCGACAGTAGACCCCACTGGGGAGTCTTCCCACCATCTTTTCTTCACGTTGACGGCTGACCCCCTGGATTTGCCAGAACTTTGTAGCTCCTGCGATGTCTATTATCAATGTTTGAAACATCGACAGTAGACCACCTTAGGGGGTGTCGGAGCATTGATAGCTCCGGTTTCATTCACCATCATCATGAGATATTTATTTTTGCCTGCACACTGAAGTCAAGAAAAACAATAAAATCCATTTCTTCTCTATAACTCATTTGCGGCTTACTATTCCCGAAAGAAATTTTTAGGGCGAATGCAATTCTGAATACAATCAAGTGCACTGGCTTGTTTTCTCCAGGTCCGATCGTTTCTGGACTCGCCTTACTTCGGCCTGTCGGGGTGTAGGTAGAGTGGCGTACTTAGGGTGCAGGACCAGGCTAAGTCGATAGCACACTCCGGACCTAGATTGGCTTGGCGGCATTTAGACGAGTAGACCATTAACAATGTATAGACCCGGAAGAATTTGCAATGCAACTTGAATTATATATGAATTGGCCAAACGAAAGTTTCTTAAGAATTGCACAACTTTGTTATAGACAAGAAAGAGAAAAATAAAAAATATTGAGCCTGTACAAAATAAATGCACGTGGAGTCTGTTTTCACACAATGATATCTTTCATTATAGGTTCGGGGTACAGGGGAAACAAGTACACTCTTAGGGTACGGAACCAGGCTAAGTGTGTTGCGTTTCTTGTTTGACCCAAGGTAGCTAGCTACACTTTTAGTTCTGAGACTGTGACAAGTGTTGCCTGAACTTTGCGGACCTTCCGGGGAAGGTCTGGCTGTTCTCCCGAAGGAGCTACCCGACTCTGTACAATGACTCTATAACATACATCACATGTAACTACAGACTCACCTCCGTGATATTAAGCGTAGAACTTACGGAGGTGCTCAATGTTCCAAGGATTAGGGAGCGGTGACCCATCCTCGGTTGCTAAGCGAACGCATCCGGGACAGGATACTTTGATCACTCGGAAGGGTCCTTCCCAGCTAGTGGAGAGTTTGTTTAACCCTTCTCGAGTTTGTATTCTCCGTGGCACCAGATCGCCTTCCTCGAGCTATCGGCTGTGAACAGGCCTTTGGTGATAGCGCCGAAGAGCTTGGCGGTATCGGGCATTCCGAACAACTGCTCGGCACCTTCCCTCTTCAAGGAGGTCAAGGTCTTCATGCTGGAGCTGGTCCTGCGTGGCATCGTCGAAGGTCCAAACCCGAAGCGACCCCAAGGTGATTTCCGGAGGAAGGACTGCTTCAGCTCCGTACACTAGGAAGAAGGGTGTCTCTCCAGTTGACTGGTTTGGAGTTGTCCTGTTGGCCCACAGTGTGGGTGGAAGCTCTTCGATTCAGTTGGCTCCATGTTTTTTCAGGCACTCGTATGTGCGCATCTTGAGTCCTTTTAGGATTTCTGCATTTGCTCTCTCAGCTTGGCCATTGCTTGCCGGGTGAGCTACAGAGGCGTAGCTGACCTGAATGCCGAGGTCTTCGCAATATCCTCGGAATGCAGAGCTTGTGAATTGGGTCCCGTTATCAGTTATGATCTTGTTTGGGACTCCAAATCTGCATACGATGGACTGCAAGAAGTTGATAGTAGATTGCTTGTTTATTGTCACAACTGGAGTTGCTTCCGGCCATTTGGTGAACTTGTCAATGGCAATGTACAGGAACTTATTACCTCCGACGGCTCTTGGGAAAGGTCCCAAGATATCCATCCCCCACACAGCGAATGGCCATGTAGGAGGTATCATTTGTAGAGGTTGAGCTAGTGTGTGAATTTGCTTTGCATGGAACTGGCATGCTTCGCATTTCTTCACTAGCTCAGTTGCATCCTGGAGTGCCGTAGGCCAGTAAAAACCATGCCAGAAGGCTTTACCGACCAGCGTGCGGGAAGACGTGTGGTTCCCACACTCGCCTCCATGGATTCCTGTGAGGAGCTCGCAGCCTTCTTCCCTTTGTAGGGATCAAATGCCCAAGAGGGGGGGGGGGTGAATTGGGCTACTTCAAATTTTAAGTCAATTTAAAGCTTAAGTGAAATCTAATTCTCTAAGCAAGCCAACAGTGCAATTAAGAGAATTAAGTGCGGAATTGAGAATTGCGTAATCGTAAAGGAGTAGGGAGGAGGAATGCAAACGCTCGAAGACACGGGGACACGTCGATTTTTCCCGTGGTTCGGTGAGATCACTAGGATCCACCTACGTCCACGTTGTGGCACCCACCTAAGGGTATCGCCACTCCCAAGTCACCGAGACGAGGGAATCCACTAACTTCCTCCGTTCGCCATCCTTGGCAAGGTGGAGCTCAAGCCTTGTACAACTTCGATCCTCCGGGCTTCCACAATGGTCTCGGCAAGCTCCGGGGCGATCTCTTCACTCTCCTCTTGATACAAGGTGAGTGCAATCACCAAGAATGCACTTTCTCACGGCTCTCCCTATTCTAGAGTCTCCACTCACCCAGAGAGGACGCACACAAGCTTAACTCTAAGAGGAACTAGCCTATATCTTGAGGTGTGAAAGGGTTACAAGAGTGTGAAAATGAGTATTCTAAGTCTTGGACACTTGGGGAATGTGTAGTGGTGCTCTTGTTGTCCAGCCTCTTCGAAATGACTGGTGGGAGGGGGTTAAATACTCAGCCCAACCGAATTAGCCGTTGGAAAAGTGGGCTGATTACTTTTTCTGTGTACATCGGATGATCCGATGACCCCCTTTTATGAGCATCGGTCTAATTTGATTAGCTGACGTCATTCTGTCAGAAATGACCGTTATTAGACCGATGCTTCACCTCCTTCATCATCGGAGGATCCGATGAATAGATCTTCAGTCTGGTTGAGCTGATAATTTGCTTCTGTTGTAATCGACCGATGTGCATCTGCCTTCAACATCGGATGATCCGGTGTTCAGTCCTTCAGAACACTTCAGAAAATTTGCTTACTGTTGTATTCATCCGATGTTCACTTGATACACATCGGATGATCCGGTGTGTACTTCATTCTGAGGTCTTCTTCTTCTGTTGAGTCCAAATCGACCGATGTAGTCATTCTTCAGATCACCGGATGATCCGGTGTGTACAATTTGTTTCCTTCGAGTTGAGTTGGACTGATCTTTTGGATTTTGGACTTGTGACCTCTTGAACACTTGTTTGTATGGCTCTTCTGATGGATATGAAGCTTCTTGTGTTGCCAATTTTGATAAGGTTGCGTCGTTGTACGAGTTCCTCATTTGTTTCAGATTAACCCCTTAGGTTAGTTCGTTGAGGGGTCTCCTTTTGCATCCAATGAGCAGTAGATGACATTTATGAGTTATTGATCGACGTTTGATTCATTGTACATGAAACCTCGCATCCACAAACTCATTAGTGGTAATTAACGGTTGTCATTAATCACCGAAACCGTACCTCGTGGGGGCCTAGATGCTTTCAATCTCCCCCTTTTTGGTGATTGATGACAACACAACGAGTAGAGCATAAAAGTAATGGAATTTGAAACGCAAACGCAATGCTCATAAAGAAATGTAATCGGAACAACATGCAACACAAGGAGCTCGAAGGCTCAAACAGTGATCAAATATAAATCATAAGAGTGAAGTAGCATACTGAATTACAAATAGTAGCAAATGATAACAATCAAGTCTCAAATAGAAGCAAAAAACAAGACTGAAAGCAAATAGATAACTAGCACTCCCCCTAAGCCCAAGACACTCCCCCTAACTCTAACTCTTCTCCCCCTTTGGCATCAAGACACCAAAAAGGGAAGAGGAGTACCTAGGACTCCGGAGCTCTCGGGGCGACGGTGAAGCGGTCGACGTCGGCGGTGTCGGAGCTGCTCGAGGTAGACGTCGCCGGAGCTGGTGCTGGAGCGGGAGGAGCCGGAGGTGCTGACGTGGCTGGAGCTGGAGCTGCTGGAGGGTTCGCTGGAGCTGGAGCTGCTGGAGGAGAAGGCACGGCCGGGAGAGGCGAGAACTGGAACGGCACCGACGAAGCCAGCAGTGGAGACATGCTGTAGCTCGGGATCGGCGACGCCGGTGCTGGAACTGAAGCTGGAGCCAGAGGAGGTGCTGCTGGAGGCTGACTGAGACCGGTGTGCTGTGGCGGAAGGGCTATCCCGGTCTGCTGGTAGAGGTTGGTGATCAACCCCAGGATACCCATCATCGCCTGCTGGGTCTGCTGCTGCTGGTCCAGTGTCCTCCGGTGCATCTGGTCCACCAGACTCGTGAACCGGTCCGTGTCCTCGCGCCTCTGGCGGGCCATCTCTAGCTGCATCTCTGTCTGTTGCCTCTGAAGCTCTGCGAGCCGCGCAGCCTGCTCTGCCCTGGCCTGCTCGGCTGCAAGCCGGTCCTGCCGCTGCTGCTCGACCATCTGCTGGAGCAGTGTGGTGAGCTCGGACGGCTGGGACACCTGAGCCTCTGACACTGGTGGAGGCGTCGGTGGTGCAGCAGTGGAAGCTCCCGCCTCCGCGTCGTGCTGCCTCGGTGAAGGAGGCGGAGGAGGGAAGTACTCCTCAACACTGTCGCTGGTGTCACTGTCTGACCATACGTGCTCAAGTCCACCTCCCTGAGCCTCAGCCTGAGCGAGCGCCTCATCCTCCTGAGCTAACTCGGTCCAGTCCTCCTCGGAGAGGCGAGCTCTGACCTGTCGCTCGACTGGACGACCAAGACGGCGGTCTCCAGGAGCCGGCACCCGGTAGTGGCCGAACCTCGTGGCGTGCATCTCTGTCATGGGTGCGGTGACTGGCGAGTCCTCTGGCGCAAGCAGGAACAACAGACGGCTGATCCAGTGACCGTAGACCAACTGTCTCAGCATGCCGACTCCGTCAGTGATCACGTCCTCCATCTCGCAGATCAGCACATCTACGATGTCGAACTCCATCCCGTTCATGACGTAGAACAGGATGGTCTGCTGGAGGCTGGTGAACCCCTCTAAGTAGCCGGACCTCGGTAGAAGTGAACGCCTGAGAATGTGGTGAACGGTCCTGGCTGCAGGTGTGAGGAGAGCTGGCACCCTCGGCTGATCTGGCGTGAAAGGGTGGGTGAACAAGCCTCTGATCTCCTCAAACGGGGGTGACACTCCCCCTGTCAGCGGCCTCCTCGGCGGGTCTGCTCCTTCGTACACAACCTCGTGCAGGCACGTGAGGTGTGTGTCCACTCCCAGCAGCTGAGCCAGTCTCTCTCTGGATACGTCGTGCTGCTGCCCCATGAACATGAAGTGAATGGACCGACGTCCCTCAGCGACGTAGAGTGTCGCGTAGAACACACGGACCCACTCCTCCACGTAGACACTCCTCTGGTGCGACAGCAGATCCACCAGTCCTCTGTACCTCTCAAAGAACGGCCTGATGCCGTGACCCACTGCCGCTGCAAGCTGATCCCAATCGATGTACGTGTGCTGGAACAGCTTGTGCCCCCGACGTCTGTACGTCTCGTACAAAGACGCCTGCGTCACCGTCCAGAACCGGGGGTCCACACGAGTGTCCCTGGGCTGCGGGAACCACTCCTCAGGCAGTGCAGTCCATCTGAGCTTCTTCAACTGCTTGGCCTTGTACTTGCGGTAATCTGTCAGTCTGACGTCTTCGGCGACCCTGGCAGCAGTATCCATCTCGTAGATGGCCCTCTGGGCCTCTCTGTCCTCAGCGAGGTCGGCCGCAGTGGGGCGGCGACTCGCGGTGGGGGTCTGACCTCCCCCTCGAGTCCTGACGGTGCGCCGGCGAACCAGTGGCGTCACCGCAGTCTCGTCCTCGTCCTCAGAGTCGTCCGGCGGCACTGGCTGCACCGGCGGCTGCTGCTGCGACTGCCTCTCACGTGCCTCGCGAATCCGGAGGGATCCGCGACGGCCGCGCTTGCGCTCCTCGGCGGCGCGAGCGGCCAACTCTGCGCGTCGTGCATCCTTCGACAGCTTTGGCTTCTTTGCGGCGGGCTCCTCGATAGCCTTGCCTTTGCCTTTGCGATCACGGGCCATCTTCAAGAAATTCGAGAGCAAGGGTTAGCGAAAAGATGACGGGAAACAATGAAGGACGTCGCGCTGCACGGAACAAACCTCGTCGACGAAAAGACACGAGATCGATGAAAGGCGACGAACGGCGACGATCGATGGCTCGGGCGAGAAACCCTAGCAGGGAGAACTGCCGGCGGTGGTGGTGGTGGCGGCGGCGACCAGAGGAGAAGCGGCGGCGGCGCCCTGGAGAGGCGGCGGCGGCAGCCGACAGAGGCGACGGCGGCGGCGCGGCCTGGGGAGGCGCGGCGGCGGGAGGAGGCGAGGCGCGGCGGCGCGGGAGGTGAGGAGGCGTGGAGTGAAGAAGCGCCGGCCGTACGATTTTTAATAGGAACCCGATGACCTAGCCGTTACGCGAACACCGGATCGACCGATGTGCATTAGTGGCAAGCATCGGTCGAACTCAACAGAGAGTTAGTCCAAAAACCCTCGTTGAACACCGGATGATCCGACGTGCACTTCGTCGATCATCGGTCGAATTCTGCAGGGCACCAGTAGATTGAACATCGGATGCTCCGATGTTTCCTGAAATGAACTCATCGGTCGATTTCTGTATGCTGGCTGAACTGAACTCTGAACTGAAGCATCAACTGATCCGATGACTGTTCTGGCCTTAGCATCGGATAATCCGATGACTACAGAAAACCTAAGACTGCCCATATATGTCCTTGGACTTTAAACACACAAAGATAAAACGAGTCTTAGGACTTTTTGGGCACCTCCTAACCCTAATAAGGCTTTTCGATAAGGAGCCACATATCGGCTAAGCCCTAAAGCAAATAGAGCACACAAAGAGAATTAGGAGGGAAAAACCACGAAGATGTAGGCCCATGCTTTGTGAGCTAGAGTATGGAAACTTCTATCTCATTAAAGCATGTTCCTTTAGAATTTTGCTCTTTCCACATCATATGAGTTGAGATATTGCATTTCAAACAAGTCTCCTTCTCATGATGTGGGTTCCCCTTTGTGACAATCTACCGTATGCAATGTCAAACAAGATAATGCAAAATATTAGATGAATGCAAGTCTATATGACAGGAATCATGCAAGGCATAAAATAAATCTATCTTGCCAAGTTTAAACCTGCCAAAGGCTTACTCAGGGAAAACTATTTCTAGCTCGCCCCTATCCTTTGGGAGTTAGGCAAGACCTATATGACATGCAACCTTACATGAACATGGCAATTTACATGACGTTAGATGCATCTAGCACGTTTAACTCACTTCTAAGCCTAGAAAAAGTTTTCTCATCAAGTGGTTTGGTGAAGATATCCGCCAATTGTTCTTCGGACCTAACACCTTGCAAAGAGATTTCTCCCTTAGCCTCATGGTCCCGCAAGAAGTGATGGCGAATATCAATGTGCTTAGTGCGGGAGTGTTGAACGGGGTTTCTAGCTATCTTAACCGCACTTTCATTGTCACAAAGGAGAGGCACACAACCAAACTTAATTCCAAAGTCCAAGAGGGTTTGCTTCATATATAGGATTTGGGCACAACATGCACCGGCCGCTATATACTCCGCCTCCGCGGTGGACAAAGCCACGGAATTTTGCTTCTTGCTTGACCAAGAAACTAGGGAACGCCCAAGTAAGTGGCAACCCCCGGAGGTACTCTTGCGGTCTACACGGCATCCGGCAAAGTCCGAATCCGAGTAACCTAAGAGATGAAAACTAGCGTTCTTGGGGTACCACAAACCTACACTTGGGGTATGCTTGAGATACCGAAGTATCCTAAAGACCGCCTTCTTGTGCGATTCTTTAGGTGCCGCTTGAAAGCGAGCACACAAGCACACACTAAACATAATATCGGGCCTAGATGCGGTAAGATATAGCAATGAACCAATCATGGAACGGTAATGAGATTGATCAATAGATTTACCGTCCATGTCCGCGTCGAGATGACAATTTGTCGCCATTGGAGTGCTTCTTGAGCTACAATCTCCCATCTCAAATTTCTTCAAGAGGTCCTTAGTGTACTTCTCTTGATGGATGAAGGTCCCCTCTTGAAGTTGCTTGATTTGAAATCCTAGGAAGAAGTTGAGCTCTCCAATCATTGACATCTCGAATTCCCTAGACATCATTTTGCCAAACTCATGGCTAAGAGCTTTGTTAGTTGAGCCAAAAATAATATCATCGACATAAATTTGACAAAGAAATAAGTCTCCGTCGATGTCCTTGGTGAAGAGTGTAGTGTCCACCCTCCCAATCTTGAAACCTTGCATGACGAGGAAGTCCCTTAAGCGCTCGTACCATGCCCTTGGAGCTTGCTTGAGTCCATAGAGTGCTTTGTTTAGCCTATAGACATGGTTAGGGTTTCTTGGGTCCTCAAACCCGGGAGGTTGCTCAACAAACACAAGTTCATTAATATAGCCATTGAGAAATGCACTCTTAACATCCATTTGATAAAGCATGATATTATGATGAGAAGCAAAAGCAAGGAGTATGCGGATAGCTTCTAACCGTGCTACCGGGGCGAATGTCTCCCCAAAATCCAAACCTTCAACTTGAGCAAATCCCTTCGCCACAAGCCTAGCTTTGTTGCGGACCACCACGCCATTCTCATCTTGCTTGTTGCGGTAGACCCACTTCGTTCCAATCACATTCTTGTCCTTGGGTCGCTCCTCCAACACCCAAACTTCATTGCGGGTGAAGTTGTTGAGTTCCTCTTGCATAGCCATCACCCAATTGGAGTCTTGGAGAGCTTCCTCAATGCTTTTGGGTTCTACACACGACACAAAAGAGTAGTGCTCACAAAAAGATGCAACATGACGTGAACGAGTACTTACTCCACGTGAAGGACTTCCAATGATTTGATCCATTGGATGTGCCTTGGAGATGCGCCCATGTCTCATCAACGGTTGTGAGTCACTTGGTGGTGGTGAAGCATCTTGCTCGTCTTGTGGTTGGACTTCATCTTGGACTTCATCTTCTTCTTGGTGTTGTGTGGCTTGTTGGTCTTGCATAGGCAATGGATCATCTTTGTCTTCTTCTTCATCCACTTGAGGCGCCATGGAGGTGTTGATGTTCGGACTTGAAGCTCCCCCTTGATCATGGCTCTCCTTAACTTCGGGCTTGATGTCTCCTATGGTCATGTTCTTCATAGCTTCTCGTAGAGGCTCATCATCTATATCATCATGACCAAAACTCTCCTCTTGGGAGCCATTAGTCTCATCAAACTCAACGTCACAACTTTCTTCAACTAACCCGGAGGTTTGGTTGAATACTCGATATGCCTTTGAGTTTGACGCATAACCAAGGAAAATACCAACATCGCACCTTCTTTCAAACTTACCAAGTCTTTTCTTGCGGTAGATGTAGCACTTGCATCCGAAGACCCGGAAGTAGGAGATGTTGGGCTTTCTCCCAATGAGGAGCTCGTAGGGAGTCTTTTGGAGAAGTCGATGAAGGTAGACTCTATTTGCGGCATGGCATGCCGTGTTGATCGCTTCCGCCCAAAACTTCTCCGACGTCCCATAATCATCAAGCATGGCTCTCGCGAGGGTGATTAGTGTCTTGTTCTTTCTCTCAACAACACCGTTTTGTTGAGGGGTGTATGTAGCCGAAAATTCGTGCTTGACTCCTTCACGGTCACACCACTCCCCAATATTGTAGTTCTTGAACTCGGTGCCGTTGTCACTCCGGACCTTGATGATGGGAAGTTGGAATTCCCGTTGAGCTCGTTTTGCAAAGGTCTTCAAGACTTCCGGGGTTTCACCCTTGTCACCTAAAAACAAAGTCCAAGCATAGCGAGAGTAATCATCAACAATAACGAGACAATAGAGATTACCGCCAAGGCTTTGGTATGTGGACGGTCCGAAGAGGTCCATGTGAAGTAGTTCGAGCGGCTTGGAGGTAGACACCATTGTCTTCATCGGATGGTGCGAAGCCACTTGCTTCCCGGCTTGACATGCGCTACATAGCTTGTTCTTTTCAAACGTCACGTCCTTTACGCCGGTCACCATCCCTAGCTTGAAGGACTTCTTGAGCTTGCTCATTCCTATGTGAGCAATCCTCCGATGCCATAGCCACCCCAAACTTGTCTTGGTGAAAAGACAAGTGGTTAGGCTTGCCCTCTTGTTGGAGAAGTCCACCAAATATAGATGACCATGCCTAAAGCCCTTGAATATTAGCTCTTTGCTAGCTACACTAGACACCACAACACCATCTTTGTCAAATGTGCATGTTAGTCCAAGATCACAAAGTTGAGCAATAGAGAGCAAATTAAAGCTAAGAGACTTAACGTAAAGCACATTCGAAATGGACAAGTCATTAGAAATTGCAATTTTACCTAAACCAATTACCTTCCCCTTTGAGTTATCACCAAAGGTGACTTGTTCATGATTGCCGGGGTCTTCTATGGAGGTGAACATACCATCATTGCCGGTCATGTGTTGAGTGCACCCACTATCGAGTACCCAATGTTTTCCTCCGGCTTTGTAGTTCACCTACACACATGAAGTTAGTTTTTGAGTTTAGGAACCCAAGCCAACTTAGGTCCTTGTATGTGTGATACAAGTGATTTTGGGACCCAAAGTTGCTTGGGGAGCTTCCCCTTCATGCCCTTGATGTTTTTGCCAATGAACTTCGCCTTCACCTTTCCACCTACTTTGCTCAATAGATAGTGACAATCATTGAAAGTAGATGAATAGTTAGGAGGTAATTTTGGAGAAGGACGAGTGGGAAGAGGGCACTCCCTAGTGTGATGTCCGGTGACCTCACAATGTTGGCAATAGGATCCCACTTCCTTGATGAAGCTTGTCCTAAGCTCTGGTGAGGGCACCTTCCATTTGTTGGGCGTAGGGAAGGTCCCAAGTCCCCTCTTGTTGAAGCCTTTAGCTTGTTGGAAGAGGATCTCCTTGTGCTTGTCCTCTCCCTTGGAAAGTCTAGCCACACTAGTGCGGAGACTTTCTATCTCGTCCATTAGCTCCTTCTCCCTATTAGCTTTCAATGGCAAAGACTCATGCAAATTGTTAGTGGCATGTGAACTAGCGGGTGTTTTGCCATCAAGAGTTTCTTTCTTCAAGTTATTCAATTTTAGTTCCATTGCTTCATAGGAAAGACTAAGTGTCTCATGCTCTTGAACTAACTCGTTATGCTTAGCCAATAGTGCCGAGTTAGCTAAGTCAAGCTCATGGAACTCAAGCTTGATTTGAGCCTTCTCCTCCTCAATTTGCTTGACATGTGACTTGAGCGTTTCATGCTCATTAAGTATGGTGACATACTTGTCTTGCAAATCGAGGTTGGCACCCTCTAGCTTAGCGCGAGTTAGCTCAAGTGCCTTAACCTTAGCCTTTTCCCTTTTGATAATGGCATGATATTCATTAATCATAGATGCTAGTTCATCGGGAGAAAGTTCATCATCACTTGAGTCATCACATACCTTTGTGTTACCTTTCGCCATGAGGCACATAGGCGGTGGAGGAAGGGGTGAGTCATCCTTGTTGACGATAGCGAGGCTTGCCAAGTTTTCTTCCTCATCTTCACTATCATCACTTGTTTCTTCATCGGTGACCCACTCATTTGCTTCGCACATGAAGACCTTTTGAGGTCCTCTTCTCTTCTTTGGAAAGAGCTTGGTCTTCTTGTCTTTGTCAAGTTTCTTCTTTCCAAAGGTGCGCTTGGGCTTTGCATCTTCATCATCATCACTCTCTTCTAGCTTGCGATGCTTGCCCTTGTCCTTCCTCTTGTCCGGTCTTGGACAATCATATGATATGTGGCCTTGATCGCCACAATTGTAGCACGTCTTGTTTTCATCTCTCCTTGGCAAGAAGGCTTTCTTCTTGGGATCAAACGAGTATCCCTTCTTGGCAATCTTTGAGTTGAGACGTGAAAACTTCCTCATCATCAATGCAAGCTCATCATCATCATCTTCACTTGTAGCTTGTTCTTCCTCACTTGAGCTAGGCTCAACCACTTTCTTCTTCTTGGTATGTGTCTTCTTGGTTGAGGCCTTGAGAGCAATGGTCTTTGATGATGATGACTCCTCCATCATTCCAAGCACACTCATCTCATGAGCATGTATCTCTCCAATGAGCTCCGAAACCTCAATGTTGTCAAGTGACTCCTTTTGGAGCATTGAGTTGATGATGTTGTACTTGGGCTTGGGAAGTAGCATGAGGATCTTGCGGTTGATGAGTCCCTTGCCAAGAGAAGCAATGTCAAGAGCATTAATTTCCTCAATGAGTACATTTAAGCGAGAAAACATTTGATTAACATTCTCATGAGGAAGCATTTTAAAATCATCATACTTGGATTTAAGCAAGTGATATTTGAGCTCTTTGACACGAGAGGAACCCTCATGGATCTCAATCAAGCAAGCCCAAATTTCACAAGCTTTCTCCTTACTAGCAATTCTAGCAAATACATCTTGACTAATGCACTCATAAATAGCATTCCTAGCCTTAGCATCCCATTTTAGTTGATCACCAATATATTCATGGTTGCCAAACCCCGCATGGGTCGCTTCCCACACTTCGGGAGAAATTGCCTCAAGGTAAGCGCGCATGCGTGCTTTCCAATAAGCAAAATTCTTGCCCTCGAAGGTAGGAACCGAACCCCCATTCTTGGCCATTTTTGCTCTCTAGCGGTGAAGCTAGAATGATCCAATGAGCAACCTTGCTCTGATACCAATTGTAGGGATCGAATGCCCAAGAGGGGGGGGGGTGAATTGGGCTACTTCAAATTTTAAGTCAATTTAAAGCTTAAGTGAAATCTAATTCTCTAAGCAATCCAACAGTGCAATTAAGAGAATTAAGTGCGGAATTGAGAATTGCGTAATCGTAAAGGAGTAGGGAGGAGGAATGCAAACGCTCGAAGACACGGGGACACGTCGATTTTTCCCGTGGTTCGGTGAGATCACTAGGATCCACCTACGTCCACGTTGTGGCACCCACCTAAGGGTATCGCCACTCCCAAGTCACCGAGACGAGGGAATCCACTAACTTCCTCCGTTCGCCATCCTTGGCAAGGTGGAGCTCAAGCCTTGTACAACTTCGATCCTCCGGGCTTCCACAATGGTCTCGGCAAGCTCCGGAGCGATCTCTTCACTCTCCTCTTGATACAAGGTGAGTGCAATCACCAAGAATGCACTTTCTCACGGCTCTCCCTATTCTAGAGTCTCCACTCACCCAGAGAGGACGCACACAAGCTTAACTCTAAGAGGAACTAGCCTATATCTTGAGGTGTGAAAGGGTTACAAGAGTGTGAAAATGAGTATTCTAAGTCTTGGACACTTGGGGAATGTGTAGTGGTGCTCTTGTTGTCCAGCCTCTTCGAAATGACTGGTGGGAGGGGGTTAAATACTCAGCCCAACCGAATTAGCCGTTGGAAAAGTGGGCTGATTACTTTTTCTGTGTACATCGGATGATCCGATGACCCCCTTTTATGAGCATCGGTCTAATTTGATTAGCTGACGTCATTCTGTCAGAAATGACCGTTATTAGACCGATGCTTCACCTCCTTCATCATCGGAGGATCCGATGAATAGATCTTCAGTCTGGTTGAGCTGATAATTTGCTTCTGTTGTAATCGACCGATGTGCATCTGCCTTCAACATCGGATGATCCGGTGTTCAGTCCTTCAGAACACTTCAGAAAATTTGCTTACTGTTGTATTCATCCGATGTTCACTTGATACACATCGGATGATCCGGTGTGTACTTCATTCTGAGGTCTTCTTCTTCTGTTGAGTCCAAATCGACCGATGCAGTCATTCTTCAGATCACTGGATGATCCGGTGTGTACAATTTGTTTCCTTCGAGTTGAGTTGGACTGATCTTTTGGATTTTGGACTTGTGACCTCTTGAACACTTGTTTGTATGGCTCTTCTGATGGATATGAAGCTTCTTGTGTTGCCAATTTTGATAAGGTTGCGTCGTTGTACGAGTTCCTCATTTGTTTCCGATTAACCCCTTAGGTTAGTTCGTTGAGGGGTCTCCTTTTGCATCCAATGAGCAGTAGATGACATTTATGAGTGATTGATCGACGTTTGATTCATTGTACATGAAACCTCGCATCCACAAACTCATTAGTGGTAATTAACGGTTGTCATTAATCACCGAAACCGTACCTCGTGGGGGCCTAGATGCTTTCACCCTTGTAATGCACCGCATTAGGACGCCGTTGGCACCACGCCGGTAGAGATCCCCTTCTACCAGTGTGTATCTTTTAGCCAATCTGACTATCCGGTCAGCGGATACATTATCTTCAGGAAGGAAATTGTCTTTCAAGTAGCTCCGGATCTCCGAGATCCATGCATCGGAGCTAACTTGAGGATTTGAGTCTTGTGTGCTGGGTTGCTCGGAGCTTCCTGCAGCACCTACAACCCTTGATGGACGCCATGGTAACAGGGCCATTGGGACCGCCAGCTTCGAGGTGCTGGTCTCGCCCCCTTCGCTCAGTTCGGCAGACTAAGCTGTTGGTCTTGACAATCTCCGGATGAAGGTTCCGTCGGGAGCCGGAGCTCCGGTTGAAGCTTTCGTCGAGAGTTCATCGGCTTCAGCGTTGTTGAGATGCTGGACATGGCAAAGATGCAGGACGTCGAAGTCCTTTTGAAGCTTCTGGACTTCAAGTAGGTATGCAGCTAGTTGAGGGTTATTTCAGCAACATTCACCTTTGACTTGTTTTACAACAAGTTGTGAATCACCCTTTACCAACAGCTGCTTGACACCATATGATAGTGCCACCTTGAGCCCATGGATTAGTGCTTCATACTCTGCCATGTTGTTGGTTGCCTTGAAGTCAAGGTGAACCATGTATTTGACCTTCTCCCCGGTTGGAGCGAGGAGAAGGACTCCAACTCTGGCCCCCTGCTTTTGCATGGAGCCGTCGAAGTAGAGAGTCCAGTGAGGCTCGGTGAAGACCGGAACCTTGGGTTATGGCTTCTGCTCACTGGTGCCCCCAGGATTTGATGGAGAGGGGGTCCATTCCGCCACAAAGTCCGCCAGTGCTTGACTCTTAATTGCTTGTCTTGGGACAAATTCAAGATCAAACTCGACCAGTTCCACTGCCCACTTTGCAATGTTCCTAGTAGAGTTGGGGTTATGCAAGATTGCACGCAGTCGATAAGAAGTTACCACTGAAATCTTGTGATCTTGGAAGTAGTGTCGGAGCTTCCTAGAAGCAATAAGAACTGCATAAAGCAGATTATGCACCTCCAGGTACTAAGTCTTGGCGTCATGAAGTACTTCGGTGATGAAGTACACTGGGTGTTGGACTGTCCGGACCCTCCCGAAGGGGCCCGGAGCTTCCTCCTCATCAACCCGGACCCTCCCGGAGAGGTTCGGACCTTGTTCGGGGACCTCTGGGTTCCTGCTGGAGGAACCTGGAGCTTCTTCTGAAGTAATCTGGACCTTCCCGGAGGGGTCCGAGTCTTGTTGCTCAGTAACAGCAACTTCTTTATTTGAAGGAGGTTGATCCTCTAGCATCTCGCCTTGAGGATCGGGGTCTGGGAGCTGGGACCCAGACTCGTCTTCAGGTAGCTCCGGACCCTCCCGAAGGGGTCTGGATTCCTGAAGTGGAGATGGTTCTAGTCTTTCCGCAACCAGGACCATGCTGACAACTTTGTCAGTTGCCGAAATGTAAAGCAGAAGTGGCTCACCAGAATTTGTAGCTACCAAGGTTGGTAGAGTGGTGAGGAGCTTCTTCAGCTCCTGGAATGCCTTTTATGCTTCTTCAGACCATTGAAATGGTCTGGACTTCCTCAATAACTTGAATAAGGGTAGTGCCCATTCCGCCAGTCTTGAGATGAACTGGCTGAGGGCAGCTAGACATCCAATCAGCTTCTGGACATCCTTGATGCGGGCTGGTGGCCGCATGTATTCAATAGCTTTAATCTTCACCGGATTTGCTTCTATTCCTCGATGGTTCACCAGGAATCCAAGAAGCTTTCCGGAGCTAACCCCAAAGACACACTTGTCCGGGGTTCAGCTTTGTGCGTGTGACTCGCAACTTGACGAAGACAGCTTGCAAGGTGTCAAGGAATGACTCCTTGTTCTTGATCTTGACAACGATGTCATCGACGTACACTTCCACTACATCTCTGATAAGCTCTCCAAAAGTTTTGTACATAGCTCGTACAAATGTTGAAGCAGCATTTTTGAGACCGAATGGCATGGCAGTGTAACAATATAATCCATCCACTGTGATGAAGGAAGTATGCTCTTCATCTTCCCTAGACATTCTGATTTGATGGTACCCAGAATATGCATCTAGGAAACACAGTAATTCGCACCCGGAGGTGGAATCCACTATCTGATCTATTCTAGGTAGTGGGAATGGATCTTTTGGACATGCCTTATTCAGTGTAGTTTAGTCGATACACATCCGAAGCTTCCCGCCGGCCTTTGGTACAACGACTGGGTTTGCCAGCCATTTTGCGTGGAAGACTTCTCGGATGAATCCAGCTTCAAGCAACTTCTTCACTTCTTGATGTATGAAGTTTTGTTGCTCTATTGATTGCTTCTGAGGCTTCTGATGTACAGGCCGAGCGTCGGGATAAATCTTCAGATTGTGCTCGATCACTTCCCTAGGGATCCCAGGCATTTGTGAAGGTTGCCAGGCAAACACATTGACATTAGACCAGAGGAAAGTGATGAGCACGAGTTCCTATTTGTCATTCAGACCTCCCGATATACGGGTGGTCTGAGCAACGTCGGAACCGATTTGGATGACTTTGACGGGGATGTCGGTGTCACCGCTTGGTTGCACACGAGGTGCGGAGGTTGAGCCTCGATGATGAATGCTCAGGGGTTTCGGAGCTTGCTCCTTTCTGGATTCTTCCTCTTGTGCTATAGCAAGCGCATGGAGTTCTTCCAGAGCAGTCACTCCGGCAGTGCGATCTCCGCGGATCCGGAGAACACGTACTGGTGTTGGCATCTTCAACACCAAGTAGCCATAATGGGCGGAAGCCATGAATTTGTACAAGTGTAGGATCGAAGAGCACGTGAAGAGCTACCAGAGGGGGGGTGAATGGTAGATTTAAAAATCTTACGCAGCGGAAACAATAAAACCCTAATCCCTCGGTAGAAAAACGATCTGTTAAAGAAATCATGTATGAGACTAATCTAACGTGTTTCATCGTGACAAAAGTAATAGATATCAGATAGAATCAAGTCACGAAGACAACACAAAAAGAATTACTCAAATCCATCGAGAAAAACTCAAGTTATGATCGAAAGATCAGACTATGGTCAATCTGACCTACCCGAGAAAAACAGTTTCTGGAATGCTGCAAAGAAACTCGTGTAGATCAAAAACTACAAATCCAATGACCGTGAAATTTTGACAGATGATAGACAATCAAGTTTTGAAGACAACCCAAAAATAATCACGTCAATTGGATCTACAAAACTATAGTTATGATAAAACCACCGATGAAAGGTAGTGCTGTCCAGAAACTCGACGAGTAAAATTTGTCTGGAACAAGTCGGACGAACAAGGCACAGAAGTTCCTTCAAACTATGAATTTTATTCAATAGAACACAAGAGTAACAGCCCCAAAGTCGTCTCACACGAGCTTTGGCCTTCCCTTGCTTATATAACCAGCCCTTAGGCCATCCCAATCTCAACTAGGACTCCAATCCTAATCCGATCACAATCGGAACTTTCCATAACTGCTTAGGACTCTTCTATACGCAGATAGAAGCAATCTTAAGACTTCCAAACACCTTAGGAACGCATCCCACATTCCTTAACAACTCAAATTCGTGACTCACACGAAATCCTAACATAACCAACTTGATACTTTCCATACCGAGCCATAACCGACTCAGCTAGCAGCCTAAGTCTTCAACCGATACGATCCGATCCTTCCGATCAGATCTTCCTTCCATAATCCGTCTCTAGAAGCATATTGACACGTCATGCACTGCATGCATACGTGCGAACACCTTCCTTCGACCTTCATATGCACTGCCCTTGATTCAATCATCCTGGGCGACCTCCTGACCCGCTCAACCACAGTTCCTCCCGAACTTGGTTGTTGGAACCTCATCTCCTCCTGAGACTAGTCCAATGGATCCTGTCACCAGCCTTGACTTGAACTCAAGCAACACCTGCACATGAACAAACAAACAATCCATACGAACCCAAGTCCTCGACTTGACTCAAGTTAGTTCCGAACACAACACCTTATGTGAGGACCTCACATAAGCATGTTGCAAAACCATAGTAACACGATATCATCCATATCATCCAAAACGCACCAAAAATTTAGCAAATGAATACTAAGCAATCTTTCCAACAATGTAAAGCAAGTACGAAACATTGCAAATGAAAAGCAGAAGCACTGCGGTCAAGTTCTGGACCTTGCCAGAGCAACCCGGAGCTTGAGCCGGAGCTAACAAAAGCTAGTAGAACCTAGCGCCGGAGCTTTCCAAAACTAGTAGATCCTAGCACCGGAGTTTACAAAAACTAGTCAAAACTAGTCAACCCAAAACCGGAGCTAGACAAAGTACGTTGGAGCTTAGCAAAAGCATGCCAGAGCTATCAAATATATGTCGAAGCTATCAAAGACATGTCGGAGCTAACAAAGACATGCCAGAGCTAAAGATAAAGCTCACCGGAGCTAACCAAAGCTAGTCGGACCTTACCAAGAAGTCGTACCTAGCATCTAACATAGCCGGAGCTACCCAAAACAAGTCGGACCTACCGTCGGACCTTGCTGTAGCTCGGAGCTAGAGTCGGACCTTGATAAAAAGGTGTTTTGGTGATATTTAAAACTTTTATCATCAAAGCCAAGTGTATTCACTACAAACCAATGTATTCAGCACACATAGGTCTTACAATCTCCCCCTTGATGAATGCATTGGCAACACCATTCAAAATCCGAACATTGGCTTATTCTCATTAAAAGTTTTGAAAACAATTTCTCCCCCTTTTGTAAATCAAAAGTAAAATGAGAAGAAAAATGAAAAATTATCCCATATTATCTCTCCCCTTTATTTCTCCTTATGCACATATTCTCTTCATGTTTATCTCTCCCCCTTTGACAATGTATTCAACAAGTCATGAGCATATAAAGAAATTTTCTCGCCAACTTTAGTTGTTATGAGCATATTATAACATATACATATAAACAAAGCTCATCCAAGTCATACTATCAAGTACCTTACATTATCACATCAATGAAATACATAAAGTAGTGTAAGCCATGCTAGAGATCATATGTAATTTTCAATTTAAGCAAGTCATGATCTCACAAACTTAACTATCTCAAAACCTGGTAGCATGACACTAGTTGCTGCATTTTGTTATTTTTCAAAGCATAAATTTTGATCATATGATATTTGCAAGAGGTTATATGTGCATCTGCCTTATTCTAACCAACCAAGCCAAGCCTATGTCATTTGGCAATCAGAAGCTTAAGGACATGGTTTTAGTCATACACAACTTCTTCCAAGTTCATATCTAAGTGCAATGACAAGCCATCTCAAAAGAAGAAGTGTGATGCATGCATATTCTCTTGATCTTTTCTCAATTTATATTTGTTCATAAAAACTCAATATGTGAGTTGATTACTTGATGAATTCTTAATGATTAAAAGCACTTGTGAACATGTAACAAGTTCAAAACAGCAAGAAAGTTCGACCATGACCAGTTTTAGTGTAAGTAATTATTCCAATTACTAGACATGGCAAAAACTACAAAATGTATAACATGAGTAATGTAGTAAGAACTTTCAGCATGTAAAAGGAATCACAGAGTCATATATGTATAATATACTATGCTCATATTATTTTAGTTTCAGATCCACACATAGACTTCCCAAGTTTCAAAAACTCCCCCTCAATTTAAGCCATGAGGATGCATAACCCCTATTTCACTACGAATGTAACAAAAACGAGTGAAATCCAAAGGTTTTGTAAAAATGTCAGCCAATTGATGTTCGGTATCTACATGGTGAAGCACAATGTTTCCTTTTTCAACGTTATCTCGGAGAAAGTGATACCTAATATCAATGTGCTTAGTTCTAGAATGTTGCACGGGGTTTTTAGCAATGCAAATAGCACTAGTTTTATCACAGAACAGTGGAACACTATCTAGATCAACCCCATAGTCCTTAGGTGTTTGAACAATACAAAGAATTTATGAGCAAGCACTAGCAGCAGCTACATATTCAGATTCGGCTGTGGATTGTGCAATTGAATTTTGTTTTCTAGAGGACCAAGCAACAAGAGAATTACCAAGAAAATGACAAGCATCGGAAGTACTTTTCCTATCAATCCTACAACCTCCAAAATCAGCATCCGAAAAAGCTTCCAAAGTAACGGTTGAGGAAGAAGGAAGAAAAATGCCAAATTCTTGAGTTCCATTTAAGTACCTGAGAATCCTTTTGACGGCTTGACGATGTGAAACACGTGGGGAAGCTTGAAACCGTGCACAAAGACATACGCTGAATTGTATGTCCGGTCTTGATGCCGTGAGGTACAAAAGTGATCCGATCATGCTTCTATATTCTTTTTGATCCACAGATTCACCATCTTCATCAAGTTCAAGTGTTGTTGCTGTTCCCATTGGTGTCCGAAGAGGCTTGCTTTTGTCCATGTTGAAGCGCCTTAGGAGGTCTTTCGTATACTTTGTTTGATGCACAAAGGTACCCTCCTTGGTTTGCTTGATTTGCAGCCCCAAAAAGTAAGTGAGTTCTCCCATCATACTCATTTCAAATTCGGAACTCATCATTGCTGAAAACTTGGACACAAGACCATGAGAAGCACAACCAAAGATAATATCATCCACATACACTTGAACGAATAATGAGTCATTGCCATGCTTAAGCACAAAAAGAGTTTTATCAACCTTGCCCATGGTAAACCCCTTTTCAAGTAAGAATGTTTTTAACCTATCATACCATGCTCTTGGGGCTTGTTTGAGACCGTATAATGCTTTGGACAGTTTGTAAACATGATTAGGAAAATCTGAATTTTCAAAACCCGGTGGTTGTTTGACATAAACCTCCTCATCTATGTAGCCATTAAGAAAAGCACTTTTAACATCCATTTGATATAGCTTAAAACCTTTAGATACTGCAAAAGCTAACAAAATTCTTATGGCTTCTAATCTAGCGACAGGAGCAAAAGTTTCATCAAAATCTAGACCTTCAACTTGAGTGAAACCTTTAGCAACCAACCTAGCCTTATTTCTAACCACAACCCCATCCTCACTTTGTTTATTTTTATATACCCATTTAGTTCCAATTAAAGTGCGACCTTGAGGTGGAGGTACAAGTTTCCAAACATTTTTTTTTTCAAAATTTTCTAACTCTTCTTGCATGGCAATAATCCAAGATTCATTAGTGAGTGCGTGTGATATATCTTTGGGTTCAAAAGAAGCAACAAAAGCAGAATGAGCATGAGAGTTTAGATCGCAAAACTTGGACCGTGTGACTCGTTCGTGCAAGCTTCCAATCATCTGTTGTGGGGGATGATCTTTGTAAAAACGTAGGGGAACAGATGTCTCACAAGCTTCTTCTTCATTAGGTTCATCATAGATTGATGAGCTTGTGACTTGTGGACGATCAGGACCAGCAGAGGTGATAGCCGGAGCTTGTTCAATGTCCGGAGCTGGACACGTGTCAACTTTGGAACTATCAGGCAGTATCACCGGCTCTTCTTCATCTTCGAAAATACCCTCCCCCTGAGGATACGGATCTGGTCCTGCAATACCGGAGCTAGTACCTGGGCTAGCTTCATCAAAAGACACTTCACAAGTCTCCACAATTTTGTTAGTGTCAAGTAAAAGCACACGGTAGCCTCTAGTATGAGATGGATAACCAAGAAACATGCCATCAATGGATCTAGTTTCAAATTTATCAAGGTTACCATGTTTCTTAACAAAGCATTTGCAACCAAAGACCCGAAAGTGTGTAACACTAGGACTATGTCCAAACCGAAGCTCATATGGTGTTTTACCTAGCTTAGTACGCAAGAAAACACGATTTGAGACATAACAAGCGGTTGCTAACGCATCAGCCCAAAATTTCCTAGGAGTTTGATATTCATCAAGCATAGTCCTAGCCATCTCAACTAAAGTTCTGTTCTTTCTTTCTACAATACCGTTTTGTTGAGGTACATATGGTGAAGAAAATTGATGGTCTATTCTATTTTCAGCACAAAAGTGATCAAAAGATTGATTTTTAAATTCAGTTCCATTATCACTTCTAATTGCTTTTAATGATCCTGGGTGATCAATTGATAATCTAAGAAATAAAGTTCTAAAGTGACTAAAAACTTCATTCTTAGACGCCATAAAGTAAATCCAAGAGTATCTAGAATAATCATCAATGATAACAAGAACATACCATTTACCTCCGAAGGATTGAACACGTGAAGGTCCTACGGTGTCAAGATGCAAAAGTTGACATGGTTCAGTTGTCATGATCATTGTGAGAGGAGTATGTGAACCTGCAACCATCTTAGCATGTCTACAAGAAGAGCACACAATTTCTTTGTCCCCTTTAAGCTTAGGCAGCCCACGTATGCGATCAAGAGCACTAACACACGTTAGGTGATCAAAGCCTACGTGACCAAGTCTACGATGCCAAAAATATAAGTCATTTGAATCATTAGCAACTAGACACCTATGCTTATAGGAAGACATATCAAAATCGGCTTTAAAAACTCTTCCAAACCGAGACATGTTAAAAATAAGCTCACTATTTGAATCTACAACTTTGCAGCAGTTTTTATTGAAAATAATTTCTAGATTTTCATCCAGCAATTGTGCAACAGAAAGCAAGTTGTATTTCAAATTTTTGACAAGTGCCACATCCTTCAAAGTGTAGTGATCATTTACTCTAACCGAACCATTAGCAATTATAGGAGTTGAAGAATTATCGGCAAAAGTAACATTCTCTACACGTGACACAAAAGAGAGGGAGGAGAATCAAACTTTGTTACCGGTCATGTGGCGTGAGCAACCTGAATCCACAATCCAAATGTTCTCCTTCCTCAAACGTGTAACCTACATAGAAGCACAATACGTCGATGACTCAATACTGGGGTTAGTCAAAAGGCATTTAGGTATCCAGTACTGAGTCACACGACGTGCAGCAGGAAAAACACGCGAAAGCTGAGACAAAACAGCAGGTTTATGAGTCAAAGGTTGAGGTTTTCTGTTCTTAACAGTTGATTTAGAAGTTGTTACTTGTTTAGAGTGAAAACCAGTAGCTCCGGAGGTAAAAGCAAAAGGTCTGGAGGCAAAAGCTGAAGCTCCGGAGGGAACAACAGAAGATCCGGGAGCTCTCGGAGCTATCAGAACTATCGGAACTGCTTTTGCGGATTTCTTACTAGAAGGTCCGGAAGCTACCTTTTCAAATTTCTGACTCACTAAAGCAGGTTGTGTTTTTCTAATTGCATGAAAGTTATAAGATCTAGCAATTTTTCTTTCCTTTTTCTGTTGTTTAGATAGTCTATAACAAAAATCTATGACATGACCATCTCTACCACAGAAGGTATAATGAAATTTAACTTTGTGTTCATGTCTAGATGAGCAAGCAATATTTTTATTTGAAATCGAATGAGGCAACACTCCTGCAGATTTGAAAATCACTCCTTTTTGTTTAGGAACTGTTTGAATCAAACCACTTCCTAATGACTTTACAATTTTAGGTGGATGTGCCTTAGCATGAACAAGAGAATCAAAACCTAAACCAGTTTTATCTTTGCAAGACTTGGAAGAATTCAGCAGCAAGTTTAGATTCTTATTCCCATTACAAAACCGACCTAGTGTCCTATTCATGTCATCAAGTTTCTTAGACAAGTCTAGGCAGTTTGCACATGAAGTTTTTCCTTTTAGTTTGCAATTGAAACAATTTTTAACTTCATGAGATTGTAAAGCATTGTTCAGAATGGAAATTTCATTCATTGCATCTTTTAGTTTCTTATCAAGATTTTCACATGCAGAACAATGTGAATCATCTGTAGAACAAGAAGAATCTTTTAATTTTTTATCACTAAGTGCAGCAGCTTTTTGTTCTTTTCAATTTCTTCATCAAGTCTGTCTAGAATGGAGGAGTGTGCACTTCTTAATGTGGACAATTGTTCATAGATTAAGTCACATGAGGGACATGCATCATCACTAGGAATCAAAGTTTTTAAACGGTTAATTTCACATTCTAGTGATTCAATTTTAGCAGCATTATCCCTAAGCTTTTTGTCCTTTTTCTTGACAATAATAGTTGCACGAGAAATAGCATCACACATTTCATTGCAGGTAGAACATACCTCATCGTCTTCACTGTTGTGTTCTGCATCCTCCTGACTTGATCTTGATCTTGTTTTGCCCGCCATGAAGCATAAGTTGGCCAGATCGTCATCATCTTCATCACTTTCAAAGTCTACATCACTTGAACTAAGTTCTTGAAGTGCGGTGATGAAGCTGTTAATCATCTTGCGTCCTATGGTACCCTTCTTTTTCTTGTTGGAATTTCCAAAGGAGGTCCGGACCTTGCTTTGTTTTTCTTCCCGGGTGGTCGGACCTGAAAGGTTAGGGCATTCTGTACAGAAGTGTCCTATTTTACCACATTCAAAACAACGTTGAGGTCTGTAGCTTCCTCTCCTTCTAGTTCTCACATTTTGCAATGCTTTTGAGAATCTAGTAGAGATGAGTGCCAACTCCTCTTCTGGAAATTCTTCGATCTGTTCCAGGGTTAGCGAGGACAATAGAGCAAGAGTATTGCAAGATGATGATTGGCCGGAGCTAGACATATCACGTTGTGAGACAAATGCAATAGACTTGTTTGGGTTCTTACGTGCTAGGATGTCAATTTCATGACTTTTTAGTTTAGAATAGAGTACATCTAATGTAAGAGAACTCATGACAGTTGATTCACGTATAGACGTTACTTTCATCTCCCAAATTGACATATCTGATGCACTAAGGAGTTGTCTAGCATTCTCAGCATCAGAAAAATTTACATTGACACTACGTAAGTTGCTGAGAATTTTATTGAAACGAGCAAAGAGATCATCGATAGACTCACCGGTTTGCATCTCAAAATGCATATATTCCTTTTTGAACATATCTTGTTTTACCTCTTTGATTGTGTTGGAGCCTTCATGGTAATCACAGAGAGCACTCCAAACATCGTATGCTGATCGGAGGTGTGCGACACGATCAAAGTCGCTTTGAGTGAGTCCTTGGATGATCAAGTTTCGTGCTTTGTTGTTGTTGTCGACGTCCCGGAGGTTCATAGCCGTAACTTGATCGTTAGGTGGGACTTCATAAGGTTTGTACACCTTTTCCCATATTGCGAAGCCTTGCGCCTGGATGAAAGCCTCCATGCGTGCCTTCCAAACCTGAAAATCTATACCAGCAAACACACAAGGTTTGGCGGAGTACTTCTCCATGATGATTAGTCAAAAACACGTGCAAATCACAAATATTAGAGCACCGTGGATCTGATACCAATTGTAGGATCGAAGAGCACGTGAAGAGCTACCAGAGGGGGGTGAATGGTAGATTTAAAAATCTTACGCAGCGGAAACAATAAAACCCTAATCCCTTCGGTAGAAAAACGATCTGTTAAAGAAATCGTGTATGAGACTAATCTAAACGTGTTTCATCGTGAAAAAAGTGATAGATATCAGATAGAATCAAGTCACGAAGACAACACAAAAAGAATTACTCAAATCCATCGAGAAAAACTCAAGTTATGATCGAAAGATCAGACTATGGTCAATCTGACCTACCCGAGAAAAACAGTTTCTGGAATGCTGCAAAGAAACTCGTGTAGATCAAAATCTACAAATCCAATGACCGTGAAATTTTGACATATGATAGACAATCAAGTTGTGAAGACAACCCAAAAAGAATCACGTCAATTGGATCTATAAAACTCTAGTTATGATAAAACCACCGACAAAAGGTAGTGCTGTCCAGAAACTCGACGAGTAAAACTTGTCTGGAACAAGTCGGACGAACAAGGCACAAAAGTTCCTTCAAACTATGAATTTTATTCAATAGAACACAAGAGTAACAGCCCCAAAGTCGTCTCACACGGCTTTGGCCTTCCCTCGCTTATATAACCAGCCCTTAGGCCATCCCAATCTCAACTAGGACTCCAATCCTAATCCGATCACAATCGGAACTTTCCATAACTGCTTAGGACTCTTCTATACGCAGATAGAAGCAATCTTAAGACTTCCAAACACCTTAGGAACGCATCCCACATTCCTTAACAACTCAAATTCGTGACTCACACGAAATCCTAACATAACCAACTTGATACTTTCCATACCGAGCCATAACCGACTCAGCTAGCAGCCTAAGTCTTCAACCGATACGATCCGATCCTTCCGATCAGATCTTCCTTCCATAATCCGTCTCTAGAAGCATATTGACACGTCATGCACTGCATGCATACGTGCGAACACCTTCCTTCGACCTTCATATGCACTGCCCTTGATTCAATCATCCTGGGCGACCTCCTGACCCGCTCAACCACAGTTCCTCCCGAACTTGGTTGTTGGAACCTCATCTCCTCCTGAGACTAGTCCAATGGATCCTGTCACCAGCCTTGACTTGAACTCAAGCAACACCTGCACATGAACAAACAAACAATCCATACGAACCCAAGTCCTCGACTTGACTCAAGTTAGTTCCGAACACAACACCTTATGTGAGGACCTCACATAAGCATGTTGCAAAACCATAGTAACACGATATCATCCATATCATCCAAAACGCACCAAAAATTTAGCAAATGAATACTAAGCAATCTTTCCAACAATGTAAAGCAAGTACGAAACATTGCAAATGAAAAGCAGAAGCACTGCGGTCAAGTTCTGGACCTTGCCAGTGCAACCCGGAGCTTGAGCCGGAGCTAACAAAAGCTAGTAGAACCTAGCGCCGGAGCTTTCCAAAACTAGTAGATCCTAGCACTAGAGCTTACCAAAAACTAGTCAAAACTAGTCAACCCAAAACCGGAGCTAGACAAAGTACGTCGGAGCTTAGCAAAAGCATGCCAGAGCTATCAAATATATGTCGGAGCTATCAAAGACATGCCAGAGCTAACAAAGACATGCCGGAGCTAAAGATAAAGCTCACCGGAGCTAACCAAAGCTAGTCGGACCTTACCAAGAAGCCGAACCTAGCATCTAACGTAGCTGGAGCTACCCAAAACAAGCTGGACCTACCGTCGGACCTTGCTATAGTTCGGAGCTAGAGTCGGACCTTGATAAAAAGGTGTTTTGGTGATATTTAAAACTTTTATCATCAAATCCAAGTGTATTCACTACAAACCAATGTATTCAGCACACATAGGTCTTACAACAAGGCTGGCCTACCCAAGATGGCGTTGAATGGTAAATTGATATGCGCCACGTTGAAGACCAACTTCTTAGTGCGGTAATTCTCCCGGGTCCCGAAGGTCACCGGGAGAGTAATGGCACTGAGTGGTGTTATGGCCCCCAAACCTACTCTGAAGAAAGGTCGGGTGGGGCGAAGATCCGAAGGTCAGAGCTGAAGCTTTACGAAAGCTTCGAAGCTTATAAGGTTCAACCCCGAACCTCCGTCCACCATCACATGGTGGAGCTAGATGTTGTTGATGGTCGAAGATACCATCAATGGAAGTTGGCCAGCTCCGATCATGTTCCGAGGGCAGTCTGAGGCATCGAAAGTGATGGCAGTGTCTATCCACTTCTGGTGTGGCTCCGCCCTAGCCGTGGGAGCTACTGAGGCCATGTCCAGCCACATTGTCTTGAGGACACGGCAGAAGGTGATGTCCCACGAACCACCAAAGATGGTGTTCATGGTCTTCCGACTTTTTTTGTCGGAGTCGTCGTCGACAGATGTGTAAACAACCTTCAAGACCTTTTTAGGGTCCTGAAAGCCTAACTCCTCTTCAGCCAGAGCTTCGTCGACTTTCTGTTTCCCTTCCTTTTGACGGAAAGGAACTTCTTCCCGACGCTTGTGCTAGCGCTCGGCAAGGTTCTGGACCTCTCAGCAGCCTTCCAGGTTGTGGCTGTTCGTTTTGTGTATAGGGCACCACATCTTGGAGTTGTCTCCGTCTTCAGACGACGGCCGAGGTCGTTTCTTGGGGCGTGGCCCCTGACCACCTAGAGCTACGGCAGCAGCGGCTGTAGGTGTGCCGGCTGACGGCTTCTTCTTGTTGTTGGACTTTTTCTTCTTCTTACCGCTCCCGGAGGTAGTGGCTTCTCCCTTGGAAGACTTTTTGTTGTCCTTTGGAGGTGGTTGGGAGTGCATTTCACGGCCCTCCGCAGCTTTGGCGCATTTGTCTGCCAAGCTGAAGAGTTCCGTGACACTGGTGACTTCCTTGGTCGCTAGCTTCTCTAGCATCTTCTTGTCTCGTACGCCCTGTCTAAATGCCACAATGACAGAAGCACTTGAGATAGAAGGTATGGTGTTTCGTACCTGGGAGAACCTCTGGATGAAGGATTGCAGGGACTCTCGCCCCTTCTGCTTGACTGCAAAAAGGTCCAGTTTGGTGCCTCGTCGAGTGTATGAACTCCCAAAATTGGCAGTGAACTGTTGGCACAGTTCTGCCCAACTGTTGATGGAGTCGGGCGGAAGGCTCATGAACTAGGACATGGCGGTCCAAGTTAAAGCCACGGGGAAATAATTGGCCATCACGGCCTCATTGCCTCCAGCCGCAAGGATTGCAGTGGAGTAGATTTGGAGAAACTCAGCGGGATTGACAGCCCCATCAAATTTCTTCGGCAGGTGAGGCTGGAACTTTTGCGGCCATCTGACCATGCGTAAGTGCATGGCCAGGGCAGAACATCCTCCTCCTACTCCCTCGGGAGCAGGATTGTCTCAAGCCTCTTGCCTCTCGCGAGCTCGCTCGATATGGATGCGGCCGTCTTGTTGATGGTAACGGCAATCAAGCTCCGCCCGGAGGTCGTGAGTCGAAAGCCTGGTTACCGTATGGGTACATCGCGCCCCGGAAGGCAGCGACGTCGCCTGTTGAGACGCAGCTCGCCTCCTGTGTTGGGAAGCATGTGGACCAAGTCTACCCGACACGGTCCAATGCTACCATGGGGCCCGCCCCTAGGGGGGGGGGACCCTTGTTGCTGATGCGATCGGCTGCTGCTACAACCAAGTGTTCCACATCAGCCCTCCACTGCTCCATTGCACCCTGGGATTCTCCTAAAGGCGATGGATGTTGGAGAAGAGCACGCGCAGCATGGAGCGCGTGTTTAGGGTTGTTGTTCGCCGATGTCGTGACCGACGTAGATGCCCCATCCCGCTGTCCAGCTTGATTTGCCGATGCGGACGGTGGCGGCGGTGGCATGACTCCTGCTGGAGCCATGGCACCTACTGGCTGCTGCATGTTGGAGGGATTGCCTCCAGCAGGTTGTGCAGCAGGGTTGCCGTTGGACGATCCAGCAGCAGAGTTCACCATCCTTGAATCTCGGGCGCCCCTACCTGGTCCGCCAACTGTCGGAGTCTAGTTTCGGCAATTCTCCTGGTACTACTGTTAGTAGCCCGCGGAGTTTGTAGTTCGGTATTGGTTGCGCGGAGATTCAGAACACGATGGCAAGTAGACACAAGGATTTACGTGGTTCGGGCCGCCTAAGCGTAATACCCTACTTCACGGGGTGTGTAGTTGTTGTATTGAGCGTCTGAGCACTTGTGAGTGTTTGTCAGAGCCGAGTCTGGAAGAGGTCTCGGAGAGTCTCTGGGAGTCCAGAGAGAGAGAGAGCCCGAGAGGGCCCATTGTATCGCTCGACCAGTCCTTTTATAGTATAAGGACTGGTCGTTACATCGTTAGCCTGGCCCGACATGTGGCCCTAGCGGTTACAGATGCATAATACACAATTAATGAGCTTAATTACCCTTAATAACGTGGTAACTAGCCTTGACAGTGTCGTTGCTGGTATTAAGGGCCCTCCGATCGTGTGTTATTAAGATGGTATTAATGACACTTAATTGGGTCTTGAAGTCTTTGATTGTCCCTTGAAGGTCCGAGCTGTTAGGGGTCCTCCAGTCTGCTTGTTGAAGTTGAAGATCCGGTGGTTGGACACGTGGCAGCTCTGGAGCTTACCGTTTGGGACAGGTAGGTCCAGTGCGGTTGTACACGTGTTGGTACCGGGGCTTCCCTCTGTCGGGGGTTAGGTCTGGGGGTGTCGCGCAGGTATTTAGCACGGAGCTTTCCCATGTGTGGGACATAGCTCCGGTTTCTGTATACACGTGGCAGCACCGGGACTAACCATAGAAGGGAGGCAAGTCTGGCCCGTATGACATGTGGGGCCTTCGCAGGTCTTCAACTCAGACAGGTAAAGTTCCTTTGGTCTTTTTGCAGTCCCAAGGGGTATATAGTACGCAGGGTACCGACAATCAAGATTACCATGTTTCTTAACAAAGAATTTACAACCAAAGACCCAAAAGTGTGTGACACTAGGCCTATGTCCAAACCGAAGTTCATATGGTGTTTTTCCTAGCTTAGCACGCAAGAAAACACAATTTGAGACATAACAAGCAGTTGCAATTGCATCTGCCCAAAATATTTTAGGGTTTGATATTCATCAAGCATAGTCCCAGCCATCTCAACTAAGGTTTTGTTCTTTCTCTCTACAACACCGTTTTGTTGAGGTACATAAGGTGAAGAAAATTGATGATCTATACCATTTTTAGCACAAAAGTGATCAAACAATTGATTTTTAAATTTGGTTCCGTTATCACTTCTAATTGCTTTTAAAGATCCTGGGTGATCAATTGATAATCTAAGAAATAAAGTTCTAAAGTGACAGAAAGCTTCATTCTTAGATGTCATAAAGTAAACCCAAGAGTATCTAGAAAAATCATCAACAATTATAAGAACATATCATTTACCTCCGAAGGATTGAACACGTGAAAGTCCTACAATGTCAAGGTGCAAAAGTTGACCCAATTCAGTTGTCATGTTCATTGTGCGAGGAGCATGTGAACCTGCAACCATCTTAGCATGTCTACAAGAAGAGCACACAATTTCTTTGTCCGCTTTAGGCTTAGGCAACCCACATATGTGATCAAGAGCACTAACACGCGTTAAATGATCAAAGCCTACATGACCAAGTCTACGATGCCAAAAATATAAGTCCTTTTAATCATTAGCAACTAGACATCTATGCTTAGAGGATGACATATCAAAATCATCTTTAAAAACTCATCCAAATCGAGACATGTTAAAAATAAGCTCACTATTTGAATCTACAACTTTGTAGCAATTTTTATTAAAAATAATTTCTAAATTTTCATCTAGCAATTGTGAAATAGAAAGCAAGTTGTATTTCAAATTTTTTACAAGTGCCACATCCTTCACAATTTAGTGATTATTTACTCTAACTGAACCTTTAGCACTTATAGGAGTTGAAGAATTATCAGCAAAAGTAACATTCTCTACACGTGAAACAAAAGAGAGGGAGGAGAACCAATCTTTGTTACCAGTCATGTGGCGTGAGCAACCTGAATCAACAATCCAAATGTTCTCCTTCCTCAAACATGTAACCTCTTCATTTTCGATGTTGTGTTCGACCCCCTACATACTTGATCTTGACTTGCCTGCCATGAAGCACAAGTTTGCCAAATCATATTCATCTTCATTACTTCCAATGTCCACATCGCTCGAGCCAAGTTCTTGAAGTGGAGAGACAAAGCTATTCACCAATTGGCGTCCTATAAAACCCTTCTTTTTCTTGTTGTTGTTTGCAGAGGAGTGTTTCGTCCTTGTTTTCTTTTCATCACGGGAAGTAGTACATGAAAGTTTAGGGCAATCTGTGCGAAAATATCCCATCTTACCACATTTGAAGCATTGTTGAGGACCGACACTTCCTCTCCTTCTAGTTCTCACATTTTGCAATGCTTTTGAGAACTGAGTAGAGATGAGTGCAAGTTCTTCCTCTGGAAACTCTTCAATCTGTTCAAGGGTTAGAGAGGACAACAAAGCAAGTGTTCCACAAGATGAAGATTGGTCGGAGCTAGGCATGTCATGTTGAGAAACAAATGCAAGAGACTTGTTGGGGTTCTTACGTGAGATTATATCAATTTCATGGGTTTTCAATTTAGAATATAGAACATCTAATGTAAGAGTACTCATGACAGTAGATTCATGAGTAGATATGACTTTCGTCTCCCAAACTGACATGTCTAATGCACTTAGTAATTACCTAACATTCTCAGCATCTGAAAAATTAACATTGACGCTACGCAAGTTGCTGAGAATTTTATTAAAGCGAGCAAAGAGATCGTCGATGGACTCACCTGGTTGCATCTCAAAGCGCATGTACTCCTTTTTGAACATGTATTGTCTTACCTCCTTGATCATGTTGGATCCTTCATGATAATAACATAGAGATTTCCAAACATTGTACGCGGATCGGAGGTGAGCAACACGGTCGAAGTCACTTTAAGGTAGTCCTTGTATGATCAAGTTCTAAGCCTTGTTGTTGCTGTCGACATCTCTCAGATTTGTAGCTGTGACTTGATCATTTGGCAGCACTTCGTAAGGCTTGTACACCTTTTCCCATATTACAAAGACTTGTTCCTAGATGAAAACTTCCATGCGTGCCTTCCAAACCTGAAAATCAATACCACTAAACACACAAGGTCTGGCAGAGTATTTCTCCATGATGATTATTCCAAAACACGCACAAATCTCAAAGATTAGAGCACCGTGGATCTGATACCAATTGTAGGATCGAAGAGCACGTGAAAAGCTACCAGAGGGGGTGAATGGTAGATTACAACTTTTTCAGCGGAAGCAATAAAAACCCATCGGCGGAAAATTAATCTGTTAAAGAAATCATATGTGCGACTAATATAAACATGATCAATTGTGACAAAACTAGTATATATTGTGGAGAATCAAGTCACATAGACGTCACAACAAGAATCATGAAAATCCGTCATGAAAAACTCAAGTTGCGACCGAAAGATCAAACAAAAGTCAATTTGTTTTACCGAGTAAAAACCAGATCTATAACACTGCAAAGAACCTCGTGTAGATCCAAAACCAAAAATCCAATGCCTATGAAATTTTCACATATGATAGATAATCAAGTTTCAAAGACAACCAAAAAAGAATCACGTCAATTGGATCTGTAAAACTCGAGTTATGATAAAACCACCGAAGAAGGGTAGTGTTGTGCAGAAACTCAACGAGAAAACTTGTCTGAAACAAGTCGGACGAATAGGGCACAAAAGTTCCTTTAAACTACGATCTTTATTCAATAGAACACAAGAGAAACAACCCAAAATCCGTGTACAACGAGCTTTGGCCTCTCTTGCTTATATAACCATCCATGAGGCAACCCAAACCAAACTAGGACTTGTATCCTATTCAGTTTCCACTAAAACTTTCCATAACTGCTCAAGACTCTTCTATACGTAGATAGAACCAATCTTAAGACTTCCAAACATATTAGAAATGTATCCCATATTCCAAAAACTACTCAACTCCGTGCTCACCACGAAATCCTAACGTAACCAACTCAAATTTTTTCTATATTTGAGTCAAACCCGACTCAACCGCAGTCTAAGTCCATAACCTAGTCGGTTGGACCTTTCCGACTAATTCTTTACGTCCACATCTCTTCATCACGCCTTGGAACCATGTAGCCACATCCATGCACTCTTTGCACATGTGCAAACATCTTACAATGACGTCCACGATACCTTCATATGCATTGTTCTTGATTCAAAAATGTTACGCAACCTCCTGATCAACTCAACCACAATTCATTCTGAACTTAGATGTTGAACCTCATCTTCTCCCTAAGACTAGTTTAATGGATCTCATCACCAACCATGTTTTGAACTCAAGCAACACCTGCACATGAATAAACAACCGATACTTCCGAGCACAAGTCCTCGACTTGACTCTCGTTAGTTCCGAAACCACAACACCTTACGTGAGCACCTCACATGAGCATGTTGTTAAACCATAGCAAAAACATTAACCACCATGATTAGCCAAAATGCATCAAAAACTTAGTAAATGAATATTAAGAAAACTTTCCATAAGTGTAAAGCAAGTTAGAAACATTGCAAGTTAAAAGCAGATCTATTGCAATCTAGCGCTGAATCTTGCCAAAGCTAACCGACCTTGAATCAGAGCTTACCAAAGCTAGCAGGGCCTAGCGCTGGAGGTTACCAAAGCTAGTCGTACCTAGCTCCAAAGCTTACCAAAGCTAGTCGGACCTAGCGCCGGAGCTTACCAAAGCTAGTCTGACCTAGCCACAGCAAGTCAGATCTAACCAAAATTAGTCGGACCTAGCCAAGATATGTCGAACCTAGACAAAGAAGTCGAACCTAGCCAAAGCAAGTCAAACCCTACGTCAGACCTTGCTGAAGCTACCCAAAACAAGTCGGGCCTATCGTCGGACCTTGCAGGAGCTCGGACCTAGAGTCAGACCTTGTTGAAAAGGGTGTTCTGGTAGTATTCAAAACTTTTTTTCGTCATAGCTAATGTATTCAGCACACATAGGTCTCACGGAGGCTCCGGACGGTGTGGTCTATGAGGTTGAGGCACTGGCGGGTGTCGGAGCAGAAGCTCTTGATACTCTGGCAACAGAGGATAGAGATTTCAAGAAAAAGCAAGAAATAAAGTCAAAACATATACTAAAGAGATGGCCCTTACCTAGGAACATTGCCGATCTAGTTGGCACAAATCTTCTTTCTGCGACGAGCGGAACTAGTGCCCACCGTCGTCGACGAAGCAGAGGCCCCAAACTTCTTCTCGGGGCTTGTAGCAGTTATCGACATCGCCTCAGTCGGGATCTCCCTCGGTTGAGAAGGGATTCCAGACCTAGAGCCCGTGGATGGCACCAGGACTGGAGTCGACTTGCCGGAACTAGCGCCACTGTAGGCACTAGATCCAAAGATGATCTTGCCATCGGAGTTGGGCTTGCCGATGCTGGAGGTACAACCAGCACGGACTTGAGGCTTGGCCGTGGCGGAGGCACCGTTTGTGTCGAAGTCGATCTGATGTAACTGCCATCAGATCGCGTCAGCTTTTTCTTCCGGTTACAGGATTCGACAGGCTCTTTACCTTTACTCCGAAACAATGTTCAAGGGCAAGAACACCACTAGAGGTGTCAAGTCGTCAGGATTGATGGTTCCGTGGTGCAACTTTTGGAGATGGAGCTTCAAAGCCTTTTCATCCAAATTTGGCTCGAGACCAACATCAACCTGGTATGGGTCCATTTCTCCACTAAATGCCCATGCAGGCCATTCCTTCTTTAGCAGAGCCCAATTGTTAGTCAGCAAGTTCGCAATCACCATCAAAGGGGTCACCCCTCCTTCCATGCAGCTACGAATCCTCGACAAGATCAGGTTGTACCCTTCCGCCAGCTTCGGGAGCTCCTCCCAGGTGTCGATGTCAATGGTAGGACGGCCATCAGGCAGCTCCAGCCTATCATGGCGATCCATCCTGAGGATCACCAATCCTTCTTCCAGCTATCCCACTTCCCGGAAGGAAAAGTCTTCAAGTACTTGAAGGGTGAATTCTTGCGCTTCACAAAGTAGTAGAAGCCAAGGAACTCGTTCTTCTTCCTGGTAGTGTGGACTGTGAAGAAGGTCCTGAAGAGCTTGATGCAGGGTGGCACACCCACCCACATCTCGCAAAAATGGACGAAAGTCGCCACCAGCAAGAAGGAATGGGGGCGAGGTGGTGGAGCTGCAACCCATAGAAGTCCAGCAACATCAGCAAGAAGTTGGAGAATGGCGAGATGAGCCCCACCATGGCGAACATCGAGAAGTACACGATCTTGTTGGTGCTTTCCTTCTTCAAGGGTAGCTTGCTAAAGCAGATCAAGTTCGAGAAGGAGTCACTCGACCACCCCATGTAGGTGCGGACTCTCGACAACTCGGTATCATTCTTGATCCTGTTGTGAGGAAGTCCTAACTCCATCGCCGCAAGGTGGAGCAGAAGTGGAAAAAGTGTTGCAAGGACGGAGAGCTCTAAGCGTAAGATCAAATGAAAATGTAAGGAGTTCTCTTCTCGTGCAAACTTTCTCCCTTTAGTAAGCCTCGACAAGACTTGGATGGAAACTACATCCGAACCCGAATCACGAATAACCTCATCAATGACAAGGAGGATCGGGTCCACTTTGTCAAAAAGTCGCACCAGGCGAACTGTTGTCATGATGGGAAGTTGGAAGCCCGAGGGCAATAGCCTGACAGGGCTACAAAGATTATGCTGGGAACCGATATGAACTTCGTATTGGGAACTGGCGATCTTCAATTGCGTGAGATCCGCATATCAGGATCCCACTCACCATATCAAGAAGTGTCACGTGGTGATGGTATAACTGTGTGTCGTCACTTCAGCCGCTCAGGAAAAGACATTGGAGCAGCAATGCGAGAATCGATGATGGCCCCACCTCCGATAGCATAACCTCAACCTGGGGTGGGCTCGAGGGCCACTGTCGGTAACCTGCGTACCGGGTACCCCTTGGTACCATAAACAAAGTTGTGGAGTTCCTATGTCCAGGTGGCAAACGTCTGGAGAAGATGCACGTCCCGCAGTATCGGATTTTCCTCCCTCCATAGGGTAGCTCCAGTGTTGCCACGTGTCTAGAAGAGTTGGACCTGCCTCCCTCGTTTGGGTAGCTCCGGTGTTGTCATGTGTCTTACAGAGCCGGACCTGCCTCCCTCCTCAGGGAAGTTCCGTCACTGCCATATGTCCAGTAGCACCGGACCTACCCCCCAATAGAGGGAAGCGCCAGAACTTCCACATATCACGCGGCCGGACCTAAGTCTACAACGGGAAGACTGCGGGATCTCCATAGCGTGGAAATTCAAGGGCTATCAATTGGCCGTTACAAGACCTGTTTAACGCATCATTAATTCTATATTAACAATGCACGATCAGGGGATTGTCAAGACCGGTAACACGGCTATTAAGGCACTTTATGACACTATTAACTACCCTTAATATCATAGATCATGTATAGGGCGGTTTATTATAGCCGGGGCCACCTGTCGGGTCAGGCACACACTATAACAGCCATTCTTTGGCATACAAAAGGGTTGTGTTGCACGGTAGAGGTGATCTCAAACAATCTCAAGTGATCTCATACACACAGATACTCATACAATCAACACACACCCTGTGGAGTAGGGTATTATGCTCAAGCGGCCCAAACCACATAAAACTCTCGGTGTTCACCTCTTGTTCTAGATCTTGACTCGTGCCCCAACCGAATACGAACCTCCGCAGACTACTCCTTAGTAAAACTGGGGGGAGTGTCCTAGTCGACACTTCGACAGTCACCATGGCCATTGGCTGACACACGGCACCCGCTCATCATAGGCTTTGAGTCTACCCAATGCTTCTTCAAATGTGATCACACTCAGATCACAAAATTGTTCTATCCTGGCTATGCAGTGAACAAATTGATTTGGCACTGAATTGAGGAGTTTCTTCACCTGATCTGCATTCTCAAGCGTTCCGCCAAGATTGGTGTACTTCATAGACATTGCAGAGATCCTTTCCGCCAGTTGATCGAGAGTCTCCCCCTCCTTCATGCGCAGAGCTTCAAACTCACTTTTAAGAATTTGCAGCCTTGCCTCTTTCACCCTATCTGCACTAATGAACTAAGCCTTCAAACAATCCCAAACTTCGCCACTTGCAGAATGAGCCCTTCGGGTAGGGCTTGAAGGAGGCGTGCACGCGCCTTCTTATCCTTCTTCAAATCTACCATCGTGGTCCTTGTCACCTCTACCGCCTCCCACACCTCTTCTGGTTCCAACGCCGCCTGAACTCGAATTACCCAAGTCATGTAATTTGTCGATGACAACTGAGGCAATTGGTATGGCATGCCGCCGCCATACCAATCGTGCGACATCCTGGTGGTGGGTGGTGAAAACTCAGGGCTGCTCAACCTGGCTCTACGACCAGATGATGGATTTTGCAGTGGAGTCTAAGCTACACGGGAAGAACAGAGTAACGTGAGAACAGAGAGACAATGAACCCAAACCGAGTTTAGAGTTCTTTCATTCATTCCCGATACAAAACAACAACTACAAGAGATGTTTAAATAACAACAAAGTAGTGACTGGATCTAACAACCAATCCACAAAAGACGCAACTAATCTGCGCTTGATCCACACGTTTTATTCTGACCGTACCGGCCATGACCTCTGACGCGCTGAACTGCATGCACCGCGCATGATGCGTTCCTGCAGGGACTTAACAGTTTATTGACTGAGACATGTAGGGCTTCTTTGGTAGCCTGGGATCCCTGAGGGATCCCGGCCCATTCCTCGGCCTAGAAAACCTCGAGGCAAAATTTCCCGCAGGCCCATTTGGCAATCTATTTTCCCGGTCCATTCCACGGGGGAGAACGGGACTTTCTGGCTGGGCTCGCGAGGTCGGGAAGTAAACTCGCGCCTGCTCACGTTTCGCACCCGCGTCACTCGCCTCTCTGCTGCTCGCGTCTCGCCCCAGTGCAGCAGCGCCGCCACTATCCTCCCCTGTAGCGCCGCCTCTCGCCTCCCCTGCCAGACTACATCGCCTCTCCTCCGCGCCGCCGATCAGTGCTCCCGGAGCTGTCCCCGGAGCAGCGCCTCCCGCCGAATCCCACGTGCCTCTTGCTGAAACCGGCGCGCCGCCGACAAATCCCGCCTCGCTGACGGCCGTTCCTGCACCCTTTCATGTGCTGCCGCCATCTCCTGCCTGCTCCCTGCTGCAATCGCCAGGTCCGGTCTCTCCCTACGCTTCCTCAGTTTCCTCTTTTTCCCCCGATGTCTACTTTGCTCCCCCTGCTCTGCAATTTAGTTTTTTCCTCTCCTTGTGTTTCCCCTTTCTAATAGGATTCATAGATCCATCCTTAACAGCTGCTAAATATTTTTCTTGCCTATTTTGATTAGGTACGGTGTGGAAGCTTCAAGGTGATATTTTAAGCAAATTTTTCTCTGTTCAAAAGTTCATATTACTATCTTGTTCATAATACTATCTCTGTTTTGTGATCCTTAACACGTTGTGATGTTGTGTAATATTTTTATGATAATGATGCAACATACTGACCATTTAGATGTACCTCCTTAATGTCAATATGATGTAGTAAAATGGCCATAAGATGGTTAATATGAACTAGGACCCCATACCTCAAGTAAAATGTATGTGATTCTTAATGTTTGTATTGAAGAACCTATGTTGCTACTGCAAGATCACAAGTTGAATCAAATAAATACCTGTAATTATTTTGAAGTATCTTGTTATTACCTTTTATCTTGACCCGTGTTGTTTTTTTATTAATCTACTAATCCAATTGTTTCATTTGTTCATGCTTCGGTTAGGTTCTTTCTTGAGCAATGAGCAAGGTGGTTGATTGGTCTCAAAAAGCCAAGTATCAGTGTGGCTCATTATCCTGAAAAGTGGTGTCCTACCATGTGAGCGTTTACAGTTTTTTTCCATACATTATGGTGGTTATTAGTGTGTATCTAGCAAATTCTAGTTAAACTTGAAGCATTATGAATCTGACTCTGACTTGTTCCATGTCTGTAGTTGATGACGCTAGGGTACAGCTGAATTCATAAAAAAATAGTCAGACTTCAAACAGTGATTACATCAATGCAAGATTACATCAATGCAAGCTTTGTTAAGGTATCTTTCTTTTTATTTTCATGTTTGTTTCAATCACTGTTTGGCACGATCAGAAAACTCAACATTAGCACTCATGTCTTACTTGGTCTTCTCAACACTAGCTCCAAAACTGAAGTCAGGTATAGTTCTTTCGCAAAAGTGGTATGTCGCTTCTGCAGAAAGCTTGTCAAAACTGATTGCTTGCTTTGTTTTGTATAAATTATTTCTTTGAATGGGTTGATTCCTGTCACTTTTAATGTGAGCTATGACTTGAGTGGATGCCTAGCGACAATATTTTGAACATGTAAGCTTGCTTTAGTTACCAACATATGTTGAAAGCAACTGTTTTTTGTCTTGCAGTGTATTATAGTTTGGATCAGGGGTGAATGTCTCTTTCAAGTACACATTTTTACTCTTTACTGCTTACTACAAAATTAACTATTTTAAGATTCATAGTCAATCCTTTCTTCTGAATTGTTAATCTTCTCATTGTTATTGTACAGAAGGTTACTTTTTTAGCTGATACGACGAGTTGAATTCGATTGTTTTTGTCCATACTCCATAGGCAATTTTTTTCTTACATTCAGTTAATAAGGGTTATATGGACAATATGCATATTGGTTTAGAGATCTCTATAGAAATGTCAATCTGAATGTTCATAAAGGACTCTCTTCTAGGCATTTCGTTTAAAAAATAGGAGGCGATCAATCAGCTTTCGGCTTGGTTGTTGCCCATGCACTTCTGTTTAGAATTTGAATGGGACATGTCTAGATTGAGGGTTCAGTTCTCACTCTTAGGACATTTATGATATGAGATTGTAATTGATCGTGTGCTATGTATGCATCGCAGGTATGTGTATGCAATTCTTTGGAGCTACTGGAGAAGGATTTTTTATGTTGGCACATTATTTAAATTTTGTAGGCTACTTTTGTAATGTATAAATAATTTTAATGATATTTGTAGTAATGATGGAACTCAAATTTGCATGATATTATATTTTTATGTCTTATGTTACAAATCTTTCATTTTATAGATTTTTTCTGATTTTTTAAATTTTCAGATTGTTTTTTTCAAATTTTCTAATGTTTTTCGTTTTTTAAAAAACCTCTAATATTTTCTCTCCCAACTTGCCAAATGAATAGGCACTCCAGAGGAGCGCTCACCTTGAGAAACCAGGGAGACAGGGAACATCCCAGGGAGGATTTCCTTCCCTGGGTTATCCTACCCCTGCTGCCAAATTAGCCCGTAGGATTAAGTCCACCAGTCATGGGCTTCGCGAACATGTTGTTGATGAAGGCGTCAACGTCACGCTGCTAGGCATCCATCATGCAGTCAGTCTGTGGCTAGTTGGGGACCGGAGGAGCCAGCGTAGTAGACGCCACATGGGTCGACGGAGCCTGAAGGTCTTCTCGCTGGGGGAGCAGATCCGCTGACAGCTGGGGTTCTGTCTGGGCCAGCTCAACTGGCATCTGCGTAGTTGGCCGCGCTCGGCCAGAAGAGCGACTCCGAGCTTCAGGCAGCATTGGGGTCAGCAGCAGGCGTCCGAACGACACTGTTGCGTTGCAGAAGGGTGATCGGGGACACTAGAGCCAGCGAGGAACACAACGCCCCAGGACGAGGAACTTTCCCAAGGCCCAGGCGCATGAATGAGGGGACTGCTGAGCCCTCAGCTCGGCCCAGCTCCATCGAGCAGGACCGGCGCCGGGAGCGACGCGTAGCAGCTCGGTGCAAGGGCCCCGGGGTGTCGCAAGGGGGTTGGTTCCGCCGCGGACCAAAACACGGAGGGTGACGAGGAGCATCCTGTACGCCCTTGGACCAGATAAAGTGCTTCCGGTGTTGGTAGGTGCCATCGGATGTGTTGGAGGAGACGGAGTGGCCACTATCCGAGTTGTCATCAGAGGAAGATGAGGGTAGCTTTGGGTCGACCAGCGAGTAGTGGAGATAGTGGCCGAGATAAAGTATGACCTGGATCTCCGCATGGGCAAAAGGCGGCCCGTCTCGTCTCCTCAGCCAGTACGACCTAGGCCATCAGCCAACAAGGTGACGACCTCGGTGAGGGGAAGGAGATTCGGGTCTTGCATCCAGAAAACAACACCACAAATGACGGTGTTCTCTCTGTTGAAGGTGGCCGAGTCGAAGTGATGGAAGAGGAAGATGTCGCCAAGCAGCTGCCAATCCCTTCAACCGACCAGGCGTGAAGGGGGAGGTTCTCAATGCAGATTTTTATTACACGAAACACGTAACTTTACGTCGGTCAAAATAATTTACGTGCACCGACCAACATAAGTCAACTAACTTACATCGACCCGCTATACCCGATGTAAGCTAAGTAACTTACGTCGGCCACAAGTCTGAAGTCGACGTAAGTAAAAGAACTGATGTCCTTTAACGTACTAATTACGACGAACCAAACCTAGACCGGCGTAAGTAAGAGGACCGACGGAAGTTGTGCACTAACCAGTCGGCTCAACCCTAAGTCGACGTATGTCCGGCAGCCGACGTATGTAAACGTCATAGCCCTACCCCGCGTGAGCTGCACGCGCGGTCCGTTCCACGTTGTCGCCTTCGCTTCGTCCTCCTCACGCTGTCGCCTCGCCGCCCGAGCGCTGCCCCACGCTGCCGCCACACCTCGCGTCCGAGCGCCGCCACCCCACCTCGCGCTCGTACGCCGCCGCCCCACCTCGCGCTCGTACGCCGCCGCCCCACCTTGCGCCCGAGTGTCACCGCCCCACCTCGCCCGTGCGCTGCCCCACCTCGCCCGTGCGCCGTCGCCCCACCTCGCCCATGCGCCGCCCCACCTCGCTCGTGTGCCGCCCCACGCCGTCGGCCGAGCGCCACCCCATGCTGCCACCCAACCTAGCTGGTCGAGCGCCACTTCACCGCACGAGTGCCGCCCACGCCACCGCCCCACCTCGCCGGCCAAACCTTAGTGCACGTCGCTGCCCGACCTTGTTTCACGTCGCCTCAACCTCTCCGTCGCACGTCGCCGCCACCTTGCGGCCGCACGTTGCCGCCACCTCGGCCCCGCACGTCGCCTCCATAAGGTATTAGACACACCTTTTAAGCATAATGTATCTGCAATTGCCGAAGAAGTTTATAAGTAGTAGTACTATCAGCTTTGATGCCTTGATGTCTCTGCTCGTGTGTTAAATGCAAGTATTTGGCATACATATTTTGAGTAGTTCAGTAGTTTAAATCAAAGTATTTAACATGGTCATTTTCTGAAAAAGAGTACTAGCGGTCGTCAGTAGTTCAGTTCTTTCATGCATCTTTCTTCACTATCATCAGCAGCAAAACGAACCACTGACACCTTTTATAGTTTGACATACATATTGAATCATGAGTGATGCTCCATTATGTTCAGCTAAACGAAAGAATGTTATTGTTACTTGTTTTCTAAAAACAAAAGAATGTTATCGTGAACATACATTACTGTTGAGCATTGAAATATGTATGTATCAGAGTTATTGCTATGCTATATGGTGCTATGGTATATGCTATGTTCTTCCCTTTTGTTTTATTTATGCATATACTCTATGATGATTATGCTATATGCTATGCTCTTGTGTTTAATTCTTTTTAAAACATTTTGATTGCTTGAGTGTTTATTTATGATATATAAATAAACGGGCTCTGTGCCGGCTGGACACGGAACAACCCATTTATGGCCCGACATGGCCTAGTAGTCACTTATGCGTATAGATGGGCACGGAGATGAAAAGCGCCGGTAATAACGGCAAGCTCCCGCGCGTGGACGTCAGGATCCAACAGATCATAAAGTACAATGGATGTCTCGTAAAGCCATTCAGCTGTTAACAGCGATCCCAGATGAGCATGACTTAGGATGGCTAACTAAGTTATTTGTTTCTCTCTCGTTTTTTCCTCCTCTCTCCCATTCTTTCTTCTCTCTCGTAAATGACTCGAAAAATGAAAGATTAACGTAACATGTACAATATGCGTTACTCATTTCGAACGGGCCGTCTCACATGCGTTACGCATGTGAGGCATGTAGGTTCAGAATTGTCCCTTTTTTGGACAGTCTGGGAGTGACCGAGGGAGCGTGGCTTGTCACAAGACACAAGTCTGGATCTGGACGAGATTTCGACGGTATAACCCTGATGTTCTCTGTTGCACCAATTTTAGGTGTGCAATTGGAGAACAGTGAGGTATGATGTTGAAATTTCATCCGGATCCAGACCACGCGTCTTGTCATAAGCACGCTCCCTCGGTCACTCTTGGGTAGGTTTAGGACATATCCTTTCCAATATATTTAGGGTCGTGATATTAAATAAAGTATAAAGTAACCATAATTTTTTTGACTTTATACTGCAGAGTCAAACATGGGTAAAGACCGCAGTTGGATGTTGTTGACGGCTACTAATGTCACAGATCATCTCTAGGGAGAGATGAGATCCGCAAGCGCACGGAGCTATCGTATAGCATTTCACCCAAGAGTATTCCTATGAGTATCGTATTTATCCCAAAGGAGGCAATGGAGTAAAGTAAACACTACTCTTATGATTAAGTTATGGGATACTAATCAATTATCAAGACAGGGATAAGTTGATAATATAGGTAGTGTGACACACACCTAAGAAATCTATTCTAAAGGGTAGATGAGTCCTAATGGAGATTATACTAAGAGTTAGAGAACTGCTCCTATAATGCTTCTAATATACATATACATAGCCTTGTTTAGATACTAATGAGCATGTTAATAGTGAATACTTATGCTAAGTTGTTCACCACATCGGGCATGAGTATACCCCTAACAATACTAGGACGACTCCTACCAAGAGTCTGTGGCATAGCCGAACGTAGAGGATTACAAAGGACAGATAAGGTTGTCACCATCTACTATCTACCTCTTCAATCTGTGAGTCTACGAGACATTTAACGCTACTTAACTACCCTAGTACCATGCTAGCATATTAAATAAATACCTTAGGAGCCATGGCACAAGTTATCCTAAGGCAATGAACTAAATCACCGTTGAACCAATGTTGATACATAGCATATATAAGTTATTCGTATTAACATGATCATATCATAACTAATTAGACTATAGTGGGGGTTTGTAGTATTTATGATGATAGTATAATGACATTAAGGCATGATCATAAAGACTATTCCTACCACATACATGGAATCCACAATCAAACAAGAAACGCTTCATCCAAATATATGAATAAGAAAAGACTAAAGATGATATCTTTATTATGTATAAAGTCACAAATATAAGAAAAGATACATGAGTCATAACTTCCCCAACTTGGACTTGGGATTAGAAGCTCTCCTCTCTATATCCTAACTCCACTAAGGACTAAGAGAACTAGTGTATATAATAGAATGATGCTCAAGTGGTGTGTGTTGAAGTGAGGGATGAGGGATTCTATTTATAGCTTGGAGAAGGGTCGGTTCCTGCCACCAAAAGCGTGTGAATCAGTCACCACTGACTTCTTCAATCCGAGACGAGCCAACACATGGAAGCCAATCGAGTTTGGATGAAAGACCAGGTCGATCGACTAGGAGGGTCGGCCGACCTGGTAAGTCCTACAAATAGTCTTTGCTTTCTTGGGGTGACTTCCAGGTAGGTCCCATCCCTTGATATGGGTGCTACACCACTGAATGTCCTCGGATACTTTTGTTTGTGGGCCATTTGATCCATGTGGTGCCACGTGTCGTCGCTTGATTGGCTGGGATGATATATTTGTCCCCTTGTTTCACTTCAATTCTGTGTAAAATGCCTGCATGCACCAATTTCTCCAAGTACAAGTGGAAATATGTTAAATTGAAAGGTGATGTGTGCAAGAAATGATACTTCTTTAACATAATAGAGTTATATTGACGGGTGAAATTGGATGTATACTGGTTGGAAGAGCAGATCTGGTGGTCACTCAAATGAGTGGTTCACCAAGACAGATGCTTTTGTTGAACGAGCTCTTTTGTTATCAAATATCGATAAGGTGTGATGCCATGTACGAAATGCCAGAACACAAAGATTTTGGACAAAATGGAACTTTTGATACACTTGTGTCAAAACGGTTACATGTCATATTATGAGTTGTAGACCTTCCACGGCAAGATAACTTCTCAAGCTGTACAAGAAGTAGAAGAGGACAATAATGATGACACAGGGGTTGATATGATGGATGAGATGCCGGAAGCTATACAACTAGAGCTTACAGAGGATCCTCCTACAGTGGAGGTTAAAACGTTCTTTGAGTTTCTCAAAGCTTCAGAAGAGCCGCACAGGTGCCCCCGACACAGGTAATAAATTCTTTAATATTGTCGTATTAATTTAACAAAGGGATAGAAGGAGGTGGAACGTAGGGTGAGAGAGAGTGTGTGAGATAGAGGTGGAGTAAGAGAGGTAGAGATAGCTTGAGAGAGGGGGGTGAGACAGAGGTGGAGTAAGAGAGACAAAGATAGAGAGAGATAGAGTGCGAGAGAGAGGGTAAAGTGGGAGAGAGGATGCTAGAGAGGGAGACGAAGAGAGTGAGAGAAAGAGAGGATGGATGGAGAGAGAGAGAGGAAAAGAGTGCGAGTGAGGAAGAGAGTGAGATAAAGAGAGTGAGAGGATGAGAGAAGGAGAGGAACAAGAAGAGAGAAATTGTGTGATAGAAAAAGAGAGGGAGAGAAAGAGAGTGAGAGAAACAGAGGGAGAACAAGACAGTGAGAGAAAGAGAGAAAGAGAGGGAGAGGGAGAGGAATAGAGAAAGTGAGGGTGACAGAGAGGAAGAAAGAAAGAGAGGGAGAGGAAGAGAGTGAGAGAAAGAGGGAGAGGAAGAGAGTGAGAGTGAGAGGATGGAAGTTAGAGAGAGGAAGAGACTGAAAGAAACAAAAAGAGAGATGTCTAACTCTAATTTGCTTTGCAGAGTTCAGCGACGGAGGCGTCAACTCTATTGCCACATCTACTGGTACCTCGAGAGATGCACAGAGACGAGGTTTTCGACTCCGGAGGTAGTCGAGGGGCTAGTGTGTATCCCGTTTATAATGTTTTGTGGTGAATGTGTTGTTTGACTATTTATTGTTGCTGTTGTGAATGTGTTGTTTGAATATGTGTATGAATCTGTGAGCTCAGCATTGTGCGAGCTTAGGTAGTTTCTGTTTTTTATGAATATTCCAAACTTAACTTACGTCGGTTATAGCAATGCCAACGTAAGTTAGCCCTGGTTAACTTACGTCGGCCCAACTATGCTGACCTAAGTTAACCCAGGCTACTTACATCGGTTGTGCTATAGTCGACGTAAGTTAAAGTCTTAGTTATGTCGGTCTTGGCTGTCTGACTTAAGTAACGTGGCCCAACCCGCAGCCCGGGTACGTACTTACATCAATTGCGGGATGTCGATGTAAGTTACTTAACTTACGTCGGCAACCGACGTAAGTTACTTAATTTACGACTAAACTTTAACGTCAGCTAGTAACTGTTGTAATTAAGGGAAAACCAACGTAAGTTAGTTAATTTATGACCAACAAACGTCGTACTTAAGGGAAAACCCACGTAAGTTAGTTATTTATGATAGTTTAGGCCTTAATTACAATGGCTAGGGTCAACTTAATTCATCGAGATTCCTGTAGTGTTTGACATCGAAGAACCACCTAACCACCTCCGTGAATGTGTTAGAATTTGATCATGTAGATTAAAATAGAAAATATAATAGGAGTCGATTACTTCATAATTGTCGAAGGTCTTAAACGACACTTCCCCTGGACCTGCTTAGAGAGCAGCCCGTGGAGGTTCTTTGGATTCACGAGGGCTAGTCCCAGGAGATTGAGCGCAGTGAGATGGTGAACACAGAGGGTTTACGTGGTTCGGGCCGCCGGAGCGTAACACCCTACGTCCACGGGAGTGTTTGTATATTGCCTTTCTTAAGCATGTATGGGTTTCAATCGGTCTAATGCCATCCCTTGTGAAGGTCGTCTGCAGAGTCCTTTTATAGTCCAAGGACTCTGCAGTCACAAGGTGGGCCCCAGGCCCCGACAGGTGGTCCCGGGGAAGGCCAAATCCTATACAAGATCTAGGATTAAATGCTATCTACTTCCCTTTGTCAGGGGCTTCAATGTGCCGTCCCGCCGCGTCGTGCGCCAGGGCTACACATAGTTGTTGATGATGGCAGGGCCCGTCCCGTCCGTCTTGTTTTTGCGTCTTACTCGTCCGCCTTGTGTCGTAGGTCTGTACCGGCTACTTGGACAAGACAGGACACTAGAGCCTTGACTTTCGCATGCGCGACTCTGCTTCGCCTGGGGAAGGCGCGCGTACTTAATGCTTGTCTGAGCGGCGCACTCTTTCCTTTACTGCAGCCTCCTACCGCACCGAGTCGGCCTACCGCCACGTGGTTGCACCGGAGCCTGCCCCTGCGGGGAGTTGAGTGCCCAGCTGTACAAGTCACATGGCGCCTCCAGAGCCCACCTCCGCGGGAGAGCGGAGGCTCAGCCCTATAGGCCATGTGGAAGCCCTGGAGCCTGCCTCAGCGGGGAGGCGAGGGTCCAGTCCTGCCGGCCACGTGGCAGCCCGGGAGCCTACCCCGGCGGGGAGGTAGGATCTGATCCTTCCCTCCACGAAGTGGCAGCCTCGGACTCTGCCTCCAAGTAGAGGCCAAGTCCTTAGCCGTTTTCTCCTTGTGCGCGGGGGTACTAGGTTTGCGGGGTACCGACAGTGGCCCCCGAGCCCACCTCGAGAGAGTTGTCGATACCTTAGGTGGGGTCTTCTTCTTTATCTTCCCGTGCAACTCTTTTGATTCCAATTCGGGGTAGTTCCCCGGGCGGCACGTCCCTGCCATCGTGGCTACGCGTCTCCTTCTGGTAAGCGGAGGTGCGGGACATGCGCTGCGTGACATGACTTCTGCTTTCAATCGTGTTTTAACTGCGGTGGTTCCCAAGGTGGCTCCTGCACTTCCACTACTTTTGCCTTTTCAGAATCCGCCGAGTTACCTCCCGCACAGTTGGCCACCCGGCTCGCCTTCTTTGTCGAGTGACTCGGGCCCTCATGTCATTGCCTGTGCGGGTCTGTTGCTCTTCTACCGAGGCCGTGGCGATTCACACGTCGCATCTGTTGGCTTGCAGGGGTGAATAAAAAGAGACCTTTCCCCCTAAGGGTCCTTTCTTCCGCTTCTGCATCCTTGCGCTCGTGCCTTCTTGCCCCAAGCCCAGTTCTTGCGCTCTAGCTCCCGATTTCTTCTTCCAGAGTCTCCTCCCTCAACCTCATGGCGAGCATCCTGCCCAGGTCCCAGTTGACCAGGTCCGCCGATCTGGCCCCCGTGCGTCGGCTTCTCGGCTGGCGAGCGCCTGAACAGGAGGAGTGGCTCCGTCGTGGGGAGCTCCCACTGAACCTCACCGATGGGGGGATGGTGCTGTTCTCATCATACGTGTTGGCCGGCTTCGTTCCGCCAGCATCCGCGTTCCTGGTAATGCTTCTGGAGACTTTCGCCCTCCAACTTCACCACCTCCCGCCGAACTCGATCGCCTTGCTGGCGGTCTTTGCTCACTTATGCGAGATGTTCGTGGGGGTGATGCCGTTGGTGAATCTCTTCAGGTACTTCTTTGTACTGAGGGCCATCGGCAAAAGCTCGAAGGATTAGCTCGGCGCCTACTACTTCCAATGCCGAACCAAGGTCCCTTCTAGGTACATTGCTTCCTTCAGCTCTGCACGGTGGGAGCAATGGTGCGAAGATTGGATGATCGTCAAGGTCGAGGCACACGACCGGATGTGCCTCCCCACCGGGAGCCCCTACTCCGAGCGGTCATTCTGGGAGGAGCGCCCAGAGCTGGAGAGGGCGTTCGACCCGGTGTTGGAGAGGATCCAGATGCTGGCGGACCACGGGCTGACGTCTGCGATGGTGTTGAGGGACTTCATGTCCCGACACATGGCTCCACTCCAGCGCTGCGTCTGCCCGGCATGGATGTACATCGACCCAATAGACTGCACTCGGCTCGAGACCGGCTCCCACTCCAACCCGGACGAGCAGCTACTGCACGATATGCTGGTTCGGGTCTGCCCTGACGACGTCTCCCCTGAGGGACTGGCCTCCCCGGCGGCCTGCCGCCCCCTGTGCTCAGACCCCGAGCTGAGCAGACTGGTGCTGAAGGCGATGCCGACGCTCGACGAGTCCGGGCTGGCGCAGCACCAAATTGGAGACTCGTTCCGGGGGGTCGAGATTGTCGACGATGTTGAGGGGGTCGACATCGCCGACGGCGCTGAGGGAGGCGAGGATCTCCCAAGCGACAAAGATCCCCCGAGTGATGACCCCTCACGCGGGTTACGGCACCATCAGCAGCGAGGTGTCGGCACCTCTGCTGATATGGGAAAAGGAAAAGCACCTGCGCCGGTGTCGGACCTGACCCCCAAGAAGCGCACCTGTTCGCTGCCGTCAGTCCCCTTCGTCCCTCGTCAGGATGCCGGTGGCGCCACTTTGCCACCTGAATCCACGATACGCAAGAGGGGGAGGCTCCTCAATGCGGATGGAACCCCAGCGTTCCCCCGCCGTTCGGAGGAGCACCAGACTTCGGGGGTGCCGCCAACCCCTCCATTTCAGGGCCCCCCGGCTCACGCAGCGGCCCCCGCCGCGGGTTCGGGGGGTCCGAACCCCCCCCCCCCCTCCCCCAACCCTTTCGGGAAGCGGTGGAACTTCAATGTCCCCCGGTAAGTCTGCATATATTTCATCTTGGACATTCTTTGTCGTGTGCTTACCTTGCAACATCCTTATGATTCGGGTTTGTCTGTTTTCAGCGCAACCACAGCTACTCCTCCTCCCTCGCGCCCTTTCGCTGGTGGGCATGCTGCTCCTGCCAGCTCACGGGGCTCCTCTGCAGCCTCGGACCCTGCCCGGGCGCCCCAAGCTACTGCTGTTGAGGTGCCCCGAGCCTTCTTGCCCGAGGTCCCTACAGCAGCTGTTGAGGGGCCGCAGCGCGCGCTGGCGTCTGGTGTCGTGCCCGCCAACGACTCTGCATCGACTGGCTACTCTGCACCGGCCGATGCTGCCACGCCGACTGATACCGCCACGTCGGCTGGTGCCACTGCCCCGGGTGGAGCTCCTGGAGCCGGCTTAGGGGCCTTCAACAGCAGTGCTGGAGCCTCCCCTGGGGAGGGGGCTCCTGGAGACGACGTGCCTGCTCCCAGGGGCGGCTTTGGTCCCCGTTTCCCTGGTGGTCCTCCAAATGGAGGACGATATTGAAGAGGTGGGGAGGCAGGGACCCGCGGCAACGGTGGAGCCCCTGCCCCTGTCTGAAGCCATGGCCGTTGCCTACTCCGGCTTTCGGCAGGCTCGGGCGGCCCTTGACCGGGAGAGGGGGAGGCTCAAGGACGAGGAGGATCAGCTCCGGGAATGGGCGAGGACCCTAGAAGCCTGGACCCGGTTGGCGAAGAGCCGGGTGGCGCAGCGGGAGGCGGTCGTCTGGGAGATGATGAAAATCCTCGACCAGGAGCGCGAGCTTATCGCTCACCTGGACGCCGTCACCCAGAAGCTGAAGGCGGACGCCGCGACAATCCATGCTGAGGCCAGCTCCCGCCTCCAGTCCTGCAAGGAGCTCCAGCAGCTGCTATCTCGCCGGGAAGCTGCTCTTGCCGAACGGGAGCAGGAGTTGGCGGCGAAGCAGGCTAAGGTGGAGGCGACCTCCCGCTGGCTCGTCCTCCAGCAGGAAGGGGCGAGGGTCCGCGCCATCGAGCTAGACCGCCGGGATGCTGCCCTGGCTGAGGCGGAGCAAGCCCAGCTCGCCGAGTGCCAGGCCCTCCTGGACCGCGAGTTCAACGTCGCCCTCAAGGAGGGTGACTTGAGCCATCGCGAGAGGGAGGTCAGCGAGCGCGAGAGGGCCCTGGCAGCCAAGGAGGAGCGGTTCCTGGACGGTGGCCCCCGGGCGCTGGCGGCAGCCCAGCAGGAGGTGCAGGAGCTCCGGGCGTCGCGTTCTGCTAAGGCCCGGAAGGTCTGGGAGTTCCTGGGCAGCACCGACTCAGCTCTGGTGCCGCTCGACTTTAGCCCGGTGTGCGTGGGGGAACCATCTCAGGAGTTGAGTCAGGTGTTCCCAGCCCTTGACTCCACCAGCTCGAGGATGCGTTCGCTGGGGGCCATCATCGACAACCAACTGGAGGAAGAAGGGAGGATGCTGGTGAAGGAGGTGGCGACGCACATCCTGTCCTGCTACCGGAGCTGGTACCCTGACGTCCCTCTTCAGCCGGTCCTCGAAGGGCCCATCGCCGAGAGGGAGGAGGCCGCCAAGTCTGAAGTCTTAGATGATGTGGCACTCATCACCTCGAGGTTCCAGCAGAGCGGTTGAGGGCTCCCCATGCACTGCTTGTATCTTGTGTTTCTTTCATTTTTTCTTTGTAGTTGTTTGTGGTGACAGACCTTTATTTTGCAATAAAAAATCTGCTTGGAGTGCCCCTCATACTTAGCATGCTTTACTTTTTAGCAATATCTTCTAGTTGCTTGTTGTTACTTAGCTTCCAGGACCTGCCGTCCCCCGGAGTGTGGCCCCCTGGCAGGTGTGGCCAGTTGTTATGGGCACACCTTTCAGATACCTAGAAGTTAGTACAGACGGTTGCAGGTGAGCTTAGGATGCATAGGTAGCATTGTTGTAACTGAGTATGAGGGACGTTGACGGCGGGCCCCTGGGGGTGCCGCCGGAGCTTCGGTCCGGCGGTGCCCACCATCTTCTGTGAAACGTCAACGGCGGGCCCCCTGGGGGTGCCACCGGAGCCTTAGTCCGGCGGTGCCCACCATCTTCTGTGAAACGTCGACGGCGGCCCCCTTGGGGGTGCCACCGGAGCTTTGGTCTGGCGGTGCCCACCATCTCTGCTAAAAGGTCGATGGCGGGCCCCCTGGGGGTGCCACCAGAGCTTCGGTCCGGCGGTGCCCACCATCTCTGGTGAAAGGTCGACGGCGGGCCCCCTAGGGGTGCCAACGGAACCTTGGTCCGACGGTGCCCACCATCACTGCTAAAAGGTCGACGGCGGGCCCCCTGGGGGTGCTACCGGAGCTTCGGTCCGGCGGTGCCCACCATCTCTGGTGAAAGGTAGACGGCGGGCCCCCTGGGGGTGCCACCGGAGCCTTGGTCCGGCGGTGCCCACCACCTTTGTGGGTACTCTGACAGTTGTCGCCAGAGTAACTCCTTGAAGACCTGTGTACAGATCAAAAAAACAGGAGAAGTAATTCTATCCGCTGGTCATTGCTTCCCTGCTCCTTTTTAGTGTCACTTGACTTACGATCTTAGGCTGACTCATGGGGCTTGGGTAATTCAGTGCGTCTGCACCTAGGGCTCGCTATCCATACTACTTAAGGGTGGTCCATCTGGCCCCCAGTACTCAGCTGCAGCGCTGGGGAGGCAGGGCGCACAGGCTTAGGGTACAGGACTAGGCTAAGCAGGTTGTGCCCCTGGACCTCCCGCTCGGCGTAAGCTTTTCCCAGGGATACCATCTGGAGACACAGACCCCCGAGTATGGGAACATCCGAGGCCCCAGGCGCATTGCAGGTACCTCAAGCAACCCACCTGCAACCAGACAGCAAGGCTCCCACTATTGCTAGAGCAGGGAAAAAATGACAGCGCTCATGACAGATCACGAGCTACAGCAAACGTACAGCAATATCATAAAAATTAAATATAATTTTTTGAATGAGAAACCCTATACAGGGTAGGACAACATTCTTTCATTGCGGTTTCCCATAAGATGGGACAGGTTTTACAAGGGGAATGACCCGGCTCGGGCGACTAAGGAAGTCAAGTGCACCTACTTAGGGTTCTGGACCAGGCTAAGCGAAATGTGCACTCAGAGCCTCGTCCCTGTAGCCTTAGTTACCCAAAGTACCGTTCGTAGGCACCATGTACCTTTTACAATGAAAGAAAACTATCCTAATGCTAGTCTAGGGGTAGAACTTACGGAGGTGCTCGATGTTCCAGGGGTTGGGCAGTCGCTCTCCATATGCCGTAGCTAGGCGGACGCACCCAGGGCGGCATACCTCCGTAACCCGGAAGGGGCCCTCCCATCTAAGGGAGAGATTGTTAGCCCCTTCCTGGGAGAGTATGTGACGCAGCACCAAGTCGTCTACCTTTAGCTCCCTACTCCGCACGGTCCTCTAGTGGTAGCGCCGGAGTGTCTACCTGTACCATGCATTTCGGAGAGCCGCTCACTCGTCCCTCGTTGACGAGGTCCACGTCTTCACGCCGGAGCTGGTCTTGCGCGGCTTCGTCGTACACCCGGACACGGGGGGAGCTTCTGGTAATTTCTAGGGGGGACAGCCTCTGCCCCGTACACCAGGAAGAAAGGTGTTTCCGCCGTGGCCCGGTTGGTTGATGTTCGGCTAGCCCACAGTACACACGGAAGCTCGTCTACCCAGTTTGCACCATGCTTCTCAAGGTGTGAGAATGTGTGAGTCTTGAGGCCCTTGAGGATCTCTGCATTGGCCCTCTCGACCTGTCCATTGCTCTCTGGATGAGCGACAGATGCATAGCAAACTTGGATCCCAAGGTCCTCGCAGTATTACTGGAACACTGCACTTGTGAACTGGGTCCCGTTATCAGATATTATTCTGTTCGGGACCCCGAACCGGCAGATGATCGACTTGATGAATTTGACTGTTGACTACTTGTTGATGGTGACAACTGGGGCGGCTTCCGGCCACTTGGTGAACTTGTCTACGGTGACGTAGAGGTACCAGAATCCTCCGACGGCTCTAGGAAAGGGTCCCAGGATATCCAACCCCCATACAGCGAATGGCCATGAGGGAGGGATCATCTGCAGCACCTGAGCTGGTGTGTGGATCTGCTTGGCATGGAACTGGCACGCCTTGCATCTCCTGACCATCTCGGCGGCATCCTGGAGTGCTGTCGGCCAGTAAAAGCCATGTCGAAAGGCTTTACCGACCAGAGTGCGGGATGACGCGTGGTTCCCACACTCGCCTCCATGGATCTCTGCGATCAAGTTGCAGCCCTCCTCTCGGGTAATGCAATGCAGCAGGATGTCGTTGGTGCCGTGCCAGTAGAGATCCCCTTCCACTAGCGTGTACCTCTTAGCCATGCGGACTATCCTTTCTGCTAGGGCATGTTCTTCGGGAAGGATGTTATCTTTCAAGTAGTCCCGGACCTCCGAGATCCATGCATCGGGACTTACTTGAGCCTGTGGATCTTGGGCGCCCGGTAGCTCGAAGCTCCCGGTGGCACATACGATCCTTGGTGGACTCCATGGTAGCAGGGCCGTCGGGACTGCCAGCTTCGAGGTGCTGGGCTCGCCCCCTTCGCCCGGTTTGGCTGCTCGGGCGGTTGGTCGTGGTAACGTCCTTGCAAAGACTCCTTCGAGCATTGGGGCCCCTGTGGAGGCCTTCGTTGACAGGGCGTCTGCGATTGAGTTGTCGGCTCGGGGTACATGGCACAGGTCCAAGACTTCAAAGTCTTTCTCCAGCTTCTGGACATGCAGCAAGTATGCTGCTAGCTGAGGGTCATTGCAGCTGCACTCCCCTTTGTCTTGCTTGATGATCAACTGGGAATCACCTTTGGCCAGAAGCTGACGGACATTGAGGGTCAGGGCAGTCTTTAGCCCAAAGATTAGGGCTTCGTATTCTGCCATGTTGTTAGTCGCCTTGAAGTCGAGGCGCACCATGTACCTGAAGTGCTCCCCGGTCAAGGTGAGAAGCAGGACCTCGGCCCCGGCCCCCTGCTTCTGCAAGGAGCCATCGAAGTAGAGTGTCCAGGGGGTTTCGATGAAAACTGGGCCTTGGGCACTGTTTCTCCGTTGTTCGGGCCCCCTGGGTTGCTTGGCGATGGAGTCCATTCTGCCAAGAAGTCTGCCAGTGCTTGGCTCTTGACTGCATGTCGAGGTAAGAACTCTAGCTCGAACTCCGCCAGCTCCGCTGCCCACTTGGCAACATTGCCAGTTGAGTTGGGGCTGTGGAGTACGGTCTTTAGTGGGAAGGAGGTGACTACTGAAACCCGGTGGGCCTGGAAGTAATGTCGGAGCTTCCTCGACGCTATGAGCATTGCATACAACAGTTTATGTACCTCCAGATACCTTGTTTTTGCTTCATGGAGCACCTCACTGATGTAGTAGACAGACCGTTGGGAGGTCCGAACCCTCCCTGGGGGGTCCTGAGCTCCTTGCGATGTGTCTGCATCCTGGGGAACGTGCCCCCCAGGATCTAGTCGGACCTCCGGGGGCTGGGACCCGGAGGGCTCTTGGTCACTAGAGCACACAGCAAGGGGGTCCTCTGCCGGATGCGGGCCCTGAGGCTCAGCTTCCTCCCCGGGGGCTCCCTCGGGTGTTTGTTGCAGCAGTAGCTCCGGCCGCTCTGCAACCAAGACCATGCTGACCACCTCCGTTGTTGCGGTGATGTAGAGAAGGAGTGGTTCGTCGGGTTTCGGCGCCACCATGATGGGTAGCGTCGTCAGGTGCTTCTTGAGTTCCTGGAACGCTGCTTCCGTTTCCTCGGTCCACACAAAGGGACCCGACTTCCGTAGAATCTTGAAGAAGGGGAGCGCTCGCTCAGCCAGTCTTGAGATGAACAGGCTGAGGGCCGCCAAACACCCTGCAAGCTTCTGCACATCCTTGATGCAGGCCGGCGGCCGCATTAGTTCTATTGCCTTGATCTTTTCTGGGTTAGCTTCAATTCCTCGGTGCGAGACCAAGAAACCAAGGAGCTTTCCTGCAGAAACCCCAAAGACGCACTTGTCGGGGTTCAGCATCATGCACGTCGTGCGCAGCTTGCTGAAGACCTGGGCCAGGTTGTCTAATAAGGATGTGCGGGCTCTAATTTTTACCACGATGTCCCCAAATGTCTTATGCATTGCACGTACAAAGGTGGGGAGAGCATTCTTAAGTCCATAAGGCATGGATACATAACAATACAGGCCGTCTACTGTTATGAAAGCAGTGTGTTCTTCATCTTCCCAAGACATTGGTATTTGGTAGAAACCAGAATATGATCTAGGAAACACAGAAGATCACATCCTGATGTTGAGTCTACTATTTGATCTATCCTAGGGAGAGGGAATGGATCCTTTGGGCATGCCTTGTTGAGGTTGGTGTAGTCGATGCACATCCGGAGTTTCCCGCCAGCCTTGGGGACGACAACAGGGTTGGCCAACCACCACGGCTGGTGGACCTCCCGGATGAAACCAGCATCGAGCAGCTTCTTGATTTCTTCACAGATGAAGTTCTGCCGCTCGATGGACTATTTCCTGGGCTTCTGTTGCACCGGTCGGGCGTCGGGGTAGATCTTCAGATGGTGCTCAATCACCTCCCTAGGGATCCCGGGCATTTGTGATAGTTGCCATGCAAACACATCAACATTGTCCCGGAGGAAGGTGACGAGCGTGAGTTCCTATTTGCTGTCCAGGTTCTCCGCGATGCGGGTTGTCTGGGCAGCCTCGGAACCAATCCTGACGACCTTTACTGGGACGTCGTCGTCGATTGGTTGCACACGGGGTGCTGAAGTGGAGGCCCGCTGCGTCGGACCCTGTTCTGGTCGACTCTCCTTCGTGCCTCCTGAAGCCGGAGCCCTCCCGGCTGCGAGCGCCTGGAGCTGCTCCAAGGCGGATACCGCAGCTGAGCAGTCCCCTCTGATCCTGAGGACACCAGAAGGCGTCGACATCTTCAGGACGAGGTAACCGTAGTGGGCTACGGCCATGAACCTGTAGAGCGTCGGCCTCCTGATGATGGCGTTGAAGGGGAGGTCGACGTCTGCCACGTCGAATAAAACGCTCTCCGTACGGTAATTCTCCGGGGTCCCAAAGGTCACCGGGAGCTGAATGTTACCGTACGAGAGGATTTGCCCCGGTCCGACACCTGAGAACGGGCTCGAAGGTGTGAGCCGGGACATCGATAGTTGCTGCTTCCTGAAGGCCGCCGTGGAGATGAGGTTGAGGTCTGCCCCACCATCAATCAGCATGTGAAAGACCTTCATGTTGGCGATGGTCGGGGACACCAGCAGTGGGAGTACACCTGCTCCCGACATGTTCTTCGGGCAGTTAGAGACGTCGAAGCTGATTGTCGTGCTCATCCACTTGTGGTGGGGAGCCGGGCTCGGAGCGGGGGCCACTGCGGCCACTGCCCGTCGCAGAGTCTTCACTGCGTTTCGGGATGTGGGATATGTGGCTCCCCCGTAGATGACGTGGAGAGTCTTGCGATGCTCCTTATCGCTGCTGGAGTCAGAGTCGCCACCCTCGAATACGGCCTTCACCGCCCTCTGGAGTTCCTGGAACCCCATCTCGCTGTCATCCTCCTTTTCGGGATCGACCTTGTGTTTGCCCTCCCTCTGGCGGGAAGGCGCGCCCTCCTGGCGCTGCTGCTTCTGCTTTTGCTCGCGGAAGCGCTCCACGAACTTCTTTACTTCCCGGCACTCGCTAGCGCTATGGTTGTTTGTGCGATGCACCGGGCACTTGAATTCAGGCTCCTTGAGTTCTGGTGACTATCGAGGGCGCTTGTCTCGGCGTGGCGGTCGGGCTCTGCCGTGAGCCGCGGCTGCCACTGCATGGGCTCCGGGTTTTGGCTTTCTCCCGCCACTGCCCTTCTTATTCTTCTTGCCGCTGCTTTTTGTAGAGGCTCCTTCTTCAGTCGGCATGGCTTCCCTTGCCTTTGAGGAAGGTTGGGAGTGCCAGTTGCGTCCCTCAGCTGCCCTAGCACATCTGTCTGCCAGGAGGAACAGCTCGAAGACATCACGCACTTCATGTGTGGCTAGCTTCTCGAGCATTTTCTTGTCCCTCACACCCTGTCTGAATGCAATAATAACTGATGCGCTAGCGATATGAGGGATGGTGTTCCGTACCTGAGAGAACCGTTGGATGAACGATCGCAGCGACTCTCCAGTGCGCTGTCTGACGGTGTGGTGGTCAAGCTCTGTGCTGGGGCGCTTGTAGGAACTGCCAAAGTTTGACACGAACTGTCGGCACAGTTCTTCCCAGGAGGTTATGGACCCCTGGGGCAGGTTCTTGAGCCATGACCGGGTTGGGCCGGTCAGGACGACGGGGAAGTAGTTGGCCATGATGGCCTCGTCGCCCCCTGCAGCTAGTATCGCGGTGGAGTAGATCTGCATGAACTCACTCGGGTTGACACTCCCGTCGTACTTCTCCGGCATGTGTGGCCGGAACTTTCGTGGCCAGAACACGAAACAGGGGTGAGGTACCAGAGCCGTACACCCTTGGGTGGGGCTGGTTGGCGCCGGTCGTGGCGCTGCATACCCCTGGTGAACAGGCAGGCCTGCGTACACCTAAGGTTGGGGTGGTGCAGCATACGCCTGTGGAGGTGGAGGTGCGACGTACGCGTGGTATGGAGGTGGCGTAACATACGCCGGATTCGGCGGTGGCACGGCGTGAGCCTGGGGAACAAGACCCGGTGCACTATAGTCCGCCTCAAGGTTACGCCGCCGCTCCCTCTGTGAAAGTGCATCTATGTTCCCCGTGGGTTTTGGATGATTGATGACGACAATTAAGTCGCTAATGAGCTCATGTGATCTTATCACAGGTGTGGACTCGATCGGAGACGCAAACCCTCAAAAAGGAAAAGGAAGGAAACGGAGTCGACTCGAAGTGTAGAAACTAGGGTTTCTAGCGTGTTGAGTTAGACTAGCCGTAGATATAGGAGGGTGTGTGCGTAAAGTGCAAAGAGATCAAAGTAGGAGCTCAAGAGTGGTGGTTGAGGTAGAAACCCTATTTAAAGTTGAAGTAAGAGTAGTCTGGCAGGAGTGGTCGGACTAGTCCGCCTTAGGGCCGGACTAGTCCGCTCCTGGCCAGACTAGTCCGTTTTCACACGGACCAGAAGGTCATGTGTGACTTCGGACTAGTCCGTAGTGGGACGGACTAGTCCGTGGTACCCCTTAGGGTGGAGTTTCGGGACTAAGTCCTAGAAAGCGGACTTGTCCGTTTTGGGGCAGACCAAAAGGTCCTATGTGAGATCGGACTAGTCCGTCCGTGGGCTGGACTAGTCCGTGTTGCCTAGTGCAGAGTGGTTTTGCGACTAAGTCTCGGAAGGCCGGACTAGTCCGTGGTCTCCAGACTAGTCCGTTTTCACACGGAACAAAATGCTCTGTGTGAGATCGGACTAGTCCGGGGAGGGTCGGACTAGTCCGTTGTTGAAGTTACCATTTGAATTTGAAGTTTGGCTGGTAGCGTGACGATTGCCGCGCAGTGCGACAGTTGTCAGAGGGGTCAGTGGTCCCCTAGGTCGGACTAGTCCGGGCCTGAGGCCGGACTAGTCCGCCCTTTTGCTGAGGTCAGCAGTTTGGGCTCGGGACCACTATAAAAAGGGGACCCCCGGCCTCATTTCAAATACTCTCGAACCCTAGCGCCGCCACAGCCAACTTGGAGCACTCTTAAGCCTCTTTCTTGCCTACTTTCCCTCTAAAACTAATTCTTGAGTGGATTAGGGTTTAGTGAGGTGGAGAAGAGGAAGAACATCGCGCTTGTGCTCCCGATTTGATCTCTTGCACTCATTGAGTCGTTGTGACCTGTGTGTTGAGTGTGTTTCGTTGTGTTGATCATCTTTGTGGTGTGGGAGCCTCAGATTGTGAGAAGCCCCAACGAATCTTGTATTCACACTTTGAGATAGTGGAGAACCAAGTTAGGCCCGTGCGGTAAACTTGGTGAGGGAAGGGTTGTTGAACCCGGTCCTTTGTGGACTCCTCAACGGGGACGTAGATTCTTGTGTGGAATCGAACCTCGGGATAAAATCCTTGTGTCTCCGTGTTCTTCACATTTTGTTTATCGCATATTTCGTTCTATGGTTGCTAGTCTTGTCTTGTGCTTCACATTGCTATAATCTAGTTGAAACTTGACATACTCTTGTGTTGGTAGCTTCTAAACTTGTCATAAACATATCCTCACCTGTAGCCTCGAGAAAATCCCCTTTAAAACTTGCTAGAAACACTTTTTAGGGTTCTTCACGTAGGCTAACTGGACTAGTCCGCCCCCAGACCGGACTAGTCTGCCCCCTGTGATTTAACCTCGTTTTATTAAGTCATTTGCAGGTTGATTAGCCTATTCACCCCCCTCTAGGCAACTTTCAATTGGTATCAGAGCAGGACTCTCCACAAAGAGTCTAACAACTCGGAGAGATGGCCGGAGTGGTGTTTGAAGAGGTGTCGACCAATGATTCTCAACCGACACGTGAGGAGACAATGGCTTATCAAGACAAGCCAACGGATGATGAGGAGACTCGGCAGCTCAAGGCAAAGCTCCGGGAGAAGCTGAAAATTGTTGTGGTTGAGCCGTCAAGCTCATCAAGCGGTGGCGGCGGGGTCAACTACAACCGACAAGGGTTCAACTATGAACGCCTTGCCGCCAACAACCACTATCTCTCCATCCCATTGGGGAAACCTCCTCAATTCGATGGAACCGACTACGGGATGTGGAAGCACAACATGAAGATCCACCTCGTGTCACTTAATCCGGCATTGTGGCAAATTGTCATGACCGGGGTGGAGATCCCGAAGGATGAGGACAACATCACGCAAGAACAAGCCATCCTCATCCACCGCAACGCTCAAGCTGCGGGTGTGATCATCTCATCCCTCTCAAGAGATGAGTTCAACCGCGTCGATGGTCTTGAGGTGGCCAAAGATATATGGGACACCCTCAAGACGGCGCATGAGGGAAATCGGGTGGTCAAGGAGGCCAAGATCGAGCTCATCGAAGGAGAGCTTGGGAGGTTCGCCATCATGGATGGTGAATCCCCCCAAGACATGTACAACCGATTGAAGATTCTCATCAACAAAAGCCGATCATATGGCTGCACCAAGTGGACCGACCACGAGGTCGTGAAGAGGATGATCCGGGCATTCATGCCTAGGAACGTCGCTCTTTGCTCCATGATTCGAGAAAGCCCGGGGTTCACTCAAATGACCCCGGAGGAGGTCCTTGGTAGGATCATCAACCACGAGATCATGGAGAAGGAGGCGCTCTTCTACAACGACCTTCAAAAGTTCACCGCCTCCAAGATGAAGAATGTTGCACTTAAGGCAACACTCTCTTCAAAGGAGCAAGAGGAAAGCCATGAGGAGAGCCTCGACACCGATGAGGAAGAGGCCTTCTTCATCAACAAATTCAAGAGGATGATGAGGAGGAAGAAAGGCGGATACAACCATGAAGGCAAGGGGAAGGAAAGAGCAAGGCCCAAATCAAAAAGGGCTTGCTACAATTGTGGCGAGTACGGCCACTTCATTGCTGATTGCCCCCATGAAGAAGTGAAGAAGAAGAAGGAGGGCAAGCCTCAAGAGAAGAAATTCTTCAGGAAGAAGAGGCCCTCCGGACAAGCACACTTGGGCAAGGAGTGGGACTCTAACGATGAGTCCTCCTCCGAAGAAGAAAAGGAGAAGATGGCTACCATAGCCATCGGGAGGAGCTCCAAGGGAAGCAAGCTCTTCCCCAACCTCAACAACGACTACAAACCAACTTGCCTTATGGCAAAGGAGGGAAGGAGAAAGGCTTACTCCTCCGCCGGATCGAAATGGGTGTTGGATAGTGGATGTACCAACCACATGACCGGAGAGAGGAGCATGTTCATAGAGTATGAGGAGAACGAGGACCCAAGCGAAGGAATCTTCTTTGGGGATAATAGCCAAGGGAAAATCCTTGGCTCCGGTAAAATTGCTATCTCCTCTTCACATACTTTATCTAATGTTTTGCATGTTGATTCCCTAGACTATAATCTCCTATCCATATCACAACTGTGTGATAAAGGATATAAGTGTGTATTTACTAGTGAGGGTGTGAACGTTCTTAAAGAGGGTAATGACTCGATAGCCCTTAAGGGAGTGCTCAAGGGAAAGCTCTATCTTGTGGACTTTACCACGGATAAGGCTCAACTTGACACATGCTTAATGGTGAAAGCCAACATGGGATGGCTTTGGCATAGAAGGCTAGCCCATGTTGGAATGAGGAACCTTCAAAAGCTCCTTAAGGGACAGCACGTTCGTGGCCTAAAGGATGTGGTATTTGAAAAGGATAGGCCATGTAGTGCGTGCCAAGCGGGAAAGCAAGTAGGAGCTCAACACCCCTCTAAGAATGTCATGACGACAACTAGACCTTTGGAGTTACTCCATATGGATCTTTTTGGCCCCATTGCTTATATTAGCATTGGTGGCAACAAGTATGGTCTAGTCATCGTTGATGACTTCTCTAGATATACTTGGGTGTTCTTCTTGCATGATAAGAGTGAAACCCCTGGTGTCCTCAAGAAATTCCTAAGGAGAGCTCAAAATGAGTTCAACTTAAGGATAAAGGTTATAAGGAGTGACAATGGCACCGAATTCAAGAACATGCAAGTAGAAGAGTTCCTAGATGAGGAGGGCATCAAGCATGAGTTTTTCGCTCCCTATTCTCCTCAACAAAATGGAATTGCCGAAAGAAAGAATAGGACACTTATTGAGATGTCAAGGACGATGCTAGATGAGTACAAAACATCAGACCAGTTTTGGGCGGAAGCAGTTAACACCGCTTGCCACGCTGTAAACCGATTGTACCTTCATCGCCTCCTCAAGAAGACTCCTTATGAGCTTCTCGTTGGTAAGAAACCCAATGTTTCTTACTTTCGTGTCTTTGGTAGCAAGTGTTATATCCTCAACAAGAAGCCTAGAACTTCGAAGTTTGCTTCAAAGTCCAATGAGGGTTTCTTGCTTGGATATGACTCAAACACACATGCGTACTCTGTGTTCAACAAATCCTCCGGAATTGTTGACATAGCACGTGACGTGGTGTTTGATGAAACCAATGGCTCTCAAGTGGAGCAAGTTGATCAACATGCCATTGATAAAGAGGAACCTCCACTAGAAGCTCTAAGGAGAATGGCACTTGGAGATGTTCGCCCACAAGAACCATCTCAAAGCTCAAGTGACCATCCTCACTATGAAGTAGGTCAAACCCCCATTGGACAAGTTGGAGATCCACTAGATGCTCCCCAAAGTGATAATGGGAATGAAGATCAAGGGGGAGGCACGGATCAAGGGGGAGACCAAAGTGAATAAGATGAAGCAAGTGATTCAAGAGCTCAACCTCTGCATCCTCGTGTTCATCAAAGTGTTCAACAGGATCATCCCGTTGACAACATTCTAGGAGATATCACAAAAGGAGTAACAACACGTTCACGGGTTGCAAACTTTTGTGAGCATTTCTCCTTTGTCTCATCCTTGGAACCCCATAAGGTTGAAGATGCCTTAAGAGATCCGGATTGGGTAGTTGCCATGCAAGAGGAGCTCAATAACTTTGAAAGGAACAAGGTTTGGGAGCTTATCAAGCGCCCACAAGCTAATGTTGTTGGAACCAAGTGGGTGTTCCGCAACAAACAAGATGAGCATGGCGTGGTAACTAGGAACAAGGCACGACTTGTGGCAAAAGGGTACTCACAAGTTGAAGGATTGGATTTTGATGAGACATTTGTCCCCGTAGCTAGGCTTGAGTCAATTCGGATATTACTAGCCTTTGCTACTCATCATGACTTCAAGCTCTACCAAATGGATGTTAAGAGTGCATTCCTTAATGGCCCAATCAAGGAAGAAGTTTATGTAGAGCAACCTCCGGGGTTTGAAGACCAAGACTATCCTAACCATGTTTACAAATTGCGAAAGGCTCTTTATGGCCTCAAGCAAGCTCCTAGAGCTTGGTATGAGTGCCTAAGAGACTTTCTAGTTGAAAATGGTTTTAGGATAGGCAAAGCAGATTATACCCTTTTCACAAAGCACTTCAACGAGGATCTTTTTGTGTGCCAAATATATGTGGATGACATCATATTTGGTTCCACAAATAAGGTGTTTTGTGATGAGTTCTCCAAGATAATGACGGAGAGGTTTGAAATGTCCATGATGGGTGAGTTGAAGTTCTTTCTAGGATTTCAAGTAAAACAACTCAAAGAAGGGACGTTCATAAGTCAAACTAAGTATACACAAGATATTCTAAGGAAGTTTGACATGGATAAGGCAAAACCCATCAAAACCCCTATGGGAACAAATGGACACCTAGACCTAAATGAGGACGGTCCAAGTGTGGATCAAAAGTTATATAGGTCTATGATTGGTTCACTTCTCTATCTTTGTGCATCTAGGCCCGATATCATGCTAAGTGTGTGTATGTATGCACGCTTTCAAGCGGCACCTAAAGCTTGTCATTTGACCGCCGTTAAAAGGATCTTGAGATATCTAGTACACACACCTTCCCTAGGGCTTTGGTACCCCAAAGGATCTAAGTTTAACCTCATTGGATATTCCGATGCGGACTATGCGGGGTGCAAAGTTGATAGGAAGAGCACATCAGGTACATGCCAATTCTTGGGTCGATCTCTAGTGTCTTGGTCCTCCAAGAAGCAAAACTCTATTGCTCTCTCCACCGCCGAAGCGGAATATGTTGCAGCCGGAAGTTAGGGATTATGGGATTAACTTGCGCAACATTCCACTCTTGTGTGACAACGAGAGTGCCATAAAGATAGCCCACAATCCGGTGGATCACTCTAGGACCAAGCGCATAGACATACGACATCACTTCTTGAGAGACCACTCAATGAAGGGAGATATTGTGATTTCTCATGTGAGGACGGAACATCAACTTGCGGATATCTTCACCAAGCCTCTTGATGAGAAGTGTTTCTGTGAGCTAAGAAGTGAGCTCAACATTTTGGATTCTAGGAATGTGGCTTAAACCACATTCCTCATATATTTTGAGCTATATTTCGAAAAACTCTTCTCTATCTTGATTTCTCTTCAAAAACTCCTTAAGAAAACCTTCTTTTGAAATTGATCATGAATTTATCATACTTTTCCTCAACAACCATGTTTGTATTGCTTGTTGTCCAAAAGAACCGATAGTTGGAGGGCAAAGCTCAAAAATATTGTTTTTTAGCCCAGTCAGACCGGACTAGTCCGCCCCTGTTGACGGACAAGTCCGGGTCCAGACTAGTCCGCAGCTGGTCCGCACACCGGACTAGTCCGCCCTGGCACCGGACTAGTCCGGCCCTTGGGGACTTAAACCCCAGGGGCGGCCCAGACCCCTCCTCTCTCCTCTCACTCCCACTTCTCACTCTCACGCGCGCTAGAAACCGCCTCCTTCGACGATTTTTCGTTCCAACCACCAAATCTCGATTCCAATCCGTGCATTGGAGTCTTTGGGAGTGAGGGATCATTTCCCCGCGCTCCACCTTCGCGATCCATCGTCGATTTTGTCGATTCTCGCGGATTTGAGAAGGTATTTCCTCTTTTTCAAAAACTTTCCCCATTCTTGATTCTTGAGGTTTTTGATAGGAACACCTTCATTGATGTTGCTCCATATACCCTTGTGATCATAGCCTAGGAGTATTGCGCGCTGATTTGAAGATTTTTCGATGAATTGATTAGGGTTAGGGTTTATCCTGCGCAACCCGGACTAGTCCGGCCCTTGGCGGACAAGTCCGCCAGGGGGACTAGTCCGCCCTTGGGGCGGACAAGTCCGGTTTGCACAGAGCAAACCCTGGTCCTAGTCTTCTCTCGAGATTTCTTCTGCAATGCTCCCTCTCCTTGGACTCATACCTTCTTTTCTCTGTATGTTCCGCAGCATGTCGAACTCGGAGCGTTCCCCTTCTCGTCTCAACCCCGCGGGCGAGGAAGAACGCCATGAGACCTATCGGGGCCGCACCGAGGAGAGAGGTGCTGAAGTGCCCCAGGAGGGCCGCACCAAAGCTCAGATCGTCGAGGCAAGGACAAAGGCTGCCCTCATTAAGGTGCAGAAAGAAAAGGAAGAAAGGCGGTTGAAGGCACTTGAAGCCTCCAAAGTAGCCGCAACCATCTACAATGAAGAAGAAGCCATGGCACGAGCAACTGCAGAATCCCTTAATGAGCTAAGGAAGAAGAAGATGCAAGACAGGGAGGCTCACAACTCCAGGGCCGCTGAGGCCAATGCCCCCAAAAGGAAGAAACTCGTCACTGTTGGCGAGAAGGCAAAGGGCAAGGAGCAAGCCCAGAGGGAAGATGAGCCTAGGGTCGAGCGTGACCCTAAGAAAGGAAAGTCTCCCGCTCCAGTCGAGCCGAAGAAGAAAAAGCCTTCTGTCAAGGTGCCAGCCAAGAAGGCACCCGGAGGGGTAGTGATCCGGGAAAAAGGGAAGGCCCAGGCTGTTGGCCCTCTCGTGATGCACAGTCCAGCACGCAACCCAAACCGTCAGCCCAACCTCTCAGCCAACACATTCAAAGGAAAGGGAGCTGAGAAGGCCAGGAGGCTCAAAGACGAGAATGTCTATAGGTATGAGAGGTCCACCGCCGACCCTCGGTTCTGGTGTGACTTCCATTGCGATTACTATCGCACAGTCTACCAGGCAATGAAGAAGCCAGTAATCCAGGCTCAATGGGTGGACTGGACCTATATGGCTAAGAAGAAACACGAGGCGTTTGATGCAGTGATCGAGGCAGCTGAGCGCCACGGGATCAAGGACATTCTTGGATTCAAGTATGACTGGAATGAGGAGGTCATCGTACAGTTTTATACCACAGTTCACTTCCACTCTCGTGGGGACCGAGCCATCACTTGGATGACCAACGGTGAGCAGTACTATGCCACCTTCGAGGTCTTTGCTCAGGCTCTTGGTCTGGAGAGTCACCTGGACCATGAGATCATTATCTCCAATCTCAAGGCCATGGACAGGGATGACATGAGCTATATGTACCCTCCTCACGTCCGCTGTGAAGCTGGATTGGCCAGGAACATCCTCCCTTTCTACAGCATCCTTAACAGGATTCTTAGGAGGACAGTGGCTCCTAAAGAAGGGGATGCAGGGATCATCCAGGGTCGCCTCAGGCACCTGTTGGCTCTCATTGATGGACATGAGATGTTCAACCTTGTGGATTACATCTTCGATGATATCTACAACATCTCACACACACCCAACTGTGCATGTGGCTATGCCCCTTACATAATGTGTCTGATCGAGAAGGTGTACGGGCTCGTGTTTGTGAAGGACACCACTCACCAGCCTCTCCGACCACAGATGCCCCTGTTGTCCCGATCCCTCCACGCCGGAAGAATGGGGATCCTCCATCTCATCCGGAGGAACCTCGTGTTGGAGCCTCTAGCCGTGCCTCTCACTCACCCAGTGGCTCCTCTAGCAGCGGAGTCCTTAAGTTTCTTCGGTCCATCTTCACCTCATGCCGCAAAGCCGAGGTGCGAGCTCAGCGGACTGGGAGATACGTGAGGAAGCTCTGCGACAAGATGGAGATCCCGATGAGCCCTGAGGTCTCCGATGACGAGCTCACTCCATACCCCCTTCTCACCCCCGATGAGTTGGCACTCTTGGGTGAGACGGAGGGTACCTCCGCACCGGGCTCTGACGACGACGACAACGATGATGCCAACTATCATGAGGAAGATGTCGAGGACCCGGAGGCCACGGAGAGCGACTCCCGCGACGGCGATAGTGATGAGGACGAGGACTAGCTTTTAGGTCCTTGTCCCCCTTCTTTTCCTTTTTGGTGTCTTGATGCCAAAGGGGGAGAGTTAGGGGGAGTTAGTCCTTTGTGTGGAGTTTGGGGGAGGCAGTATCTTTTGTGTGGTGTGTTTTTGGCATTTGGACTTAATTTGTAACTTATTCATGCTACTTGGATGTTTACATTTGTGCAAGACTTGTTAGTGTTGTTCAGTATCAATATAATGTTCTTATTGTTAATCTTATGATTATATTGATGTTCTTTATGTCTTGTCACAATTGTTGAGCACATCACGTAGGCACCCCACCATAACGTGTGTGGGTATGGAAGATCTCCTCCACCTTTTTGCATGCTGCATACATTGAGGGGGAGTCATTCATACGCACACAAGTTATGAAAACCAAAATTTATACTCTTAATTGTGAAGGACTTGATGTGTTGTCATCAATCACCAAAAAGGGGGAGATTGAAAGTGCATCTAGGTTCCCCGTGGGTTTTGGATGATTGATGACGATAATTAAGTCGCTAATGAGCTCATGTGATCTTAGCACAGGTGTGGACTCGATCGGAGACGCAAACCCTCAAAAAGGAAAAGGAAGGAAACGGGGTCGACTCGAAGTGTAGAAACTAGGGTTTCTAGCGTGTTGAGTTAGACTAGCCGTAGAAATAGGAGGGTGTGTGCGTAAAGTGCAAAGAGATCAAAGTAGGAGCTCAAGAGTGGTGGTTGAGGTAGAAACCCTATTTAAAGTTGAAGTAAGAGTAGTCTGGCAGGAGTGGCCGGACTAGTCCGCCTTAGGGCCGGACTAGTCCGCTCCTGGCCAGACTAGTCCGTTTTCACACGGACCAGAAGGTCCTGTGTGACTTCGGACTAGTCCGTAGTGGGACGGACTAGTCTGTGGTACCCCTTAGGGTGGAGTTTCGGGACTAAGTCCTAGAAAGCGGACTTGTCCGTTTTGGGGCGGACCAAAAGGTCCTGTGTGAGATCGGACTAGTCCGTCCGTGGGCCGGACTAGTCCGTGTTGCCTAGTGCAGAGTGGTTTTGCGACTAAGTCTGAGAAGGCCGGACTAGTCCGCCCTTGGGGCCGGACTAGTCCGTGGTCTCCAGACTAGTCCGTTTTCACACGGAACAAAAGGCTCTGTGTGAGATCGGACTAGTCTGGTGAGGGCCGGACTAGTCCGTTGTTGAAGTTACCGTTTGAATTTGAAGTTTGGCGGGTAGCGTGACGATTGCCGCGCAGTGCGACAGTTGTCAGAGGGGTCAGTGGTCCCCTAGGCCAGACTAGTCCGGGCCTGAGGCCCGACTAGTCCGCCCTTTTGCTGAGGTCAGCAGTTTGGGCTCGGGACCCCTATAAAAAGGGGACCCCCGGCCTCATTTCAAATACTCTCGAACCCTAGCGCCGCCACAGCCAACTTGGAGCACTCTTAAGCCTCTTTCTTGCCTACTTTCCCTCTAAAACTAATTCTTGAGTGGATTAGGGTTTAGTGAGGTGGAGAAGAGGAAGAACATCGCGCTTGTGCTCCCGGTTTGATCTCTTGCACTCATTGAGTCGTTGTGACCTGTGTGGTTGAGTTTTTTTCGTTGTGTTGATCATCTTTGTGGTGTGGGAGCCTCAGATTGTGAGAAGCCCCAACGAATCTTGTATTCACACTTTGAGATAGTGGAGAACCAAGTTAGGCCCGTGCGGTAAACTTGGTGAGGGAAGGGTTGTTGAACCCGGTCCTTTGTGGACTCCTCAACGGGGACGTAGATTCTTGTGTGGAATCGAACCTCGGGATAAAATCCTTGTGTCTTCGTGTTCTTCGCATTTTGTTTATCGCATATTTTGTTCTAGGGTTGCTAGTCTTGTCTTGTGCTTCACATTGCTATAATCTAGTTGATACTTGACTTACTCTTGTGTTGGTAGCTTCTAAACTTGTCATAAACATATCCTCACCTGTAGCCTCGAGAAAATCCCCTTTAAAACTTGCTAGAAACACTTTTTAGGGTTCTTCACGCAGGCTAACCGGACTAGTCCGCCCCCAGACCGGACTAGTCCGCCCCCTGTGATTTAACCTCATTTTATTAAGTCATTTGCAGGTCGATTAGCCTATTCACCCCCCTCTAGGCAACTTTCAGTCTGTCGCTCGATGGTAACTCTGCAGTCTACTTCCGACCTGCGGCGCTGCAGCCCGGTTCTCAGGTCTGTTGCCGAGATCTTGGTCGAGCGCGAGTCTGCCGTTCGTCGGTCGATGGTTGGAGTCCGTGACAACGACACATGCAACGGTTGGGCACGTGTTTCCCTTGGTGGAGGTGCGTTGAGCGCAGCGGTGACGAGGTGATCGACGTTGTTGATCCACTGCTGAGCTGCTCCCCGAGGATCATCTCCAGCAGGTGGATTGTGGAGTAGCGCGCGCTGCTGCGAGCGCACTCTCCGAGCTTGCTATCGGCGGCGCTGTAGCTGCCGTCACGGCTGGAGTACGTCGTGGTGTGGCGTGCCGACCTACAGCCGGTGAGGTGACAGCAGGGCGACGTGAAGGTCCCGGCCTTGCTGCTCTACAGCGGGATCCCGCTCTAGAGCGAGATGATGCCTGGTCCTCAGCTACTGCCTGTCGCCGTGACTGCGGCCTAGATGTACTAGCGTTGGAATGGCCGTTCACCATTGCTGCTGGTGAAAATCTTCTCAGGGAAAAAGCCCCCTACCTGCTTAGAGAGCAGCCCGCGGAGGTTCACGGGGGCTAGTCCCAGGAGATTGAGTGCAGCGAGATGGTGAACAAAGAGGGTTTACGTGGTTCGGGCCGCCGGAGCGTAACACCCTACGTCCACAGGAGTGTTTGTGTATTGCCTTGCTTAAGCGTGTATGGATTTCAATCGGTCTAATGCCGTCCCTTGTAAAGGTCGTCTGCAGAGTCCTTTTATAGTCCAAGGACTCTGCAGTTACAAAGTGGGCCCCAGGCCCCGACAGGTGGTCCCGGGGAAGGCTAAATCCTATACAAGATCTAGGATTAAATGCTATCTACTTCCCTTTGTCATGGGCTTCAATGTGTCGTCCCGCCGCATCGTGCGCCAGGGCTACACATAGTTGTTGATGATGGCAGGGCTCGTCCCGTCCATCTTGTCCTCGTGGCTTACTCGTCCGCCTTGTGTCGTGAGTCTGTACCGGCTACTTGGACAAGACAGGACACTAGAGCCTTGACTTTCGCATGCGCGACTCCGCTTCGCCTGGGGAAGGCGCGCGTACTTAATGCTTGTCTGAGCGGCGCACTCTTTCCTTTACTGCGGCCTCATACCGCACTGAGTCGGCCTACCGCCACGTGGTTGCACCGGAGCCTGCCCCTGCAGGGAGTTGAGTGCCCAGCTGTACAAGTCACGTGGCGCCTCCGGAGCCCACCTCCGCGGGAGAGCGGAGGCTCAGCCCTGCAGGCCACATGGTGGTCCAGGAGCCCTTCCTTGCGGGGAGACGGGCCTGGTCCCAGGAGCTCCATTGGCTACGTGGCAGCTACAGAGCCTGCCTCGGCGGGGAGGCGAGAGTCTGGTCCTGCTGGCCACGTAGCAGCCCCGGAGCCCGCCTCGACGGGGAGACGAGGGTCTGGTCCTGCCGGCCACGTGGCAGCCCCGGGGCCTGCCTCAACGGGGAGGCGAGGGTCCAGTCCTGCCGGCCACGTGGCAGCCCGGGAGCCTGCCCCGGTGGGAGGTAGGATCTAGTCCTTCCCTCCACGACGTGGCAGCCTCGAACTCTGCCTCCAAGTAGAGGTCAAGTCCTTAGCCGTTTTCTCCTTGTGCGTGGGGGTACCCGGTCTGTAGGGTACCGACAGTAACCAACTCAATCTCTCAGAAATCTCCCCTACGTGTTTGATGGGGACACACCAACCGAATCGGTTGGAGACCCCTCAACCGCTCCCTTTCTTATAAATATATGGGCACCCTTCATAATTCAGTTGAACCTTGGATCTACAACTCAGAGCCCACAAATTTCTCAGGCCACCGATGAGGCAATAGGGAGAAGGTTGGGGAAGGTGCTCCAAGGCTTCACCGCCGCCATCAACTGCACATCGTCGCCTCCACCGCTGTAGCCATGGCGGCCGTCTCCTCTGCACGCTCCTCTCATATATTCCCGAATGTGCGTGTTAATCACTGCAATTAGGACATCAGATTAGATCTAATCCCGAATTGTATTAGTGGCTAGTCGATCCTTAGCACTGTCAAATCTATCATTGGCATCAGAGCCAGCTAGCTTCTCTAATCACTTCGGGTGATTTAGTTCTTAGAGAAATTCGGTTCTTTGATTGACCAAGAACAACTCAAAGGGAAATTAGAAAGATGAGACTCAAATCAGGATAACTGATTCGAATTCAACTAAGAATCAACCTTAGTCAGACAAATTCGAATTAAGAACTAAGATAATTAGAAAGGGATTAGAGCAGATTGAGCCTAACTTAGCCGCACCATCTGTTCTTCACCATGGGTCTTCGAGCTCGTTGGTGAAGACACTGGCGCATCTCACCGGAGCTCCTCCGTCAAGGGGTGTTTCAGGTAGGGCGGCTATGGCCGCCATCGGATCTGCCGACTTAGGGCGCCGATGAAGACGAAGTCGATTACATCGCAGTTCCTAAGCCATCGTGGGGTAGGGCTCGCCATGTTCTCAGTGGAAAACCTAACCCTAGCGAGGTACCCTCATTAGGCTTTCGGCTTATGAAGCACCTAGCAGCGGTGATCTCTCAGGCCGCCGCGGTCGTTGAAATCTTGCCGAAGCACGCCACGCCGTCGGGCCGCCACATCAGGTGCGCGAGTCCGGGGCCGACTTAGAGCGCCACCACGAAGCCGCTCGACGGCGGTGCGTCCTCCCGCAGGTGGACGTGCACGCCGGCGAGGGGGGCCGTGACGGCGCCACGTTGGTCTTCTTGGCCGCCGCTTTTTTCCCTTCGCTCGCTCACTCGACGCGGCTGCGCGGTGGGAGAGGGGATCGGGAAGAAGTGATAGATAAAATTAAAGTTTCGTAAGAAACCGCATAAGTACGCCTTAGTCCCTCCGGCTCCGGGCCGTGCGCCTGGCCAACGGGCCAGCGTATGGTGGGTCGAGTTACGCCACACTGTTGGATGTGATCAACGATGGGCATTTAGGCGGTAATGAAAGGCAGGCTGAATGGGCAGCCATTTTGTCCCGCACGGGCGTGCACAGGCCGAGGGCCGTGCGCGAATTAGTGAGCCGGTTTGAGCTGTGGCCTGTGGGCATCAGATCAGTTTAAGGCGTGCAACCAAATTATTTTGCCTTTTGTTGCATCACAGTAGTGAGCCGGCTTGGGCTAAGAGCCCAACCATTAGTGGCCACTTAGTTTTCTTTGTTTAAGGCCTACGGGCTGAGTCTCAGGCATGGGCCAAATAAAATTCTTAAACTGCGCCCTAATTTTTTTCCTATTTCTGAGAAAAATATTTTGGGCTTTTTGGGCCAATCTAGTTTAAGGACCAAACTCTTATGGGTTACATCCAGAATAAGTTTTTCTCTTTTTTCAGAGAATTTTTAGTTTGGAACCTGCTGAGCCAATTTGGCCATCGGCCAAAATTATCTTAGCCATTTTTTCTCAGAATATCAGTATATGGATTTTTTGCTGAATTCAGAATTTAGTTAACAATTCTAATAGATTTTCAGTATGGGCTGAAAATTAATAGTCTAAAAAAAGGTATTATGTGATGTCAATTTCACTTTGATTTAATATTTTGCTGCATTATTTTGTTATAATTTTTAGTATCTATTTATGACAGCAAAATTAAATACTTCCTAAGTTGATTAATTTAATTCATCAGTTATGTTGTTCACTATTAAGTTATGAAGTACGTTCATTAAGATATTTAGCTTTCGCTATGTACTTAGTATTGTATATTAGTATTTGTTGAATAAACAATTTTATATTATGCACTCAGTTTACTAAGTATGCATAGCAATTTTGTTAAGTAGCCAACGTGAACGATAGAATTGCTATGATCTCATATCACTAAGTTTATGCATAGTAAATTGATAATTACTATGTTTTCAGTTATTTTATTGCATGGAGATTTTATTGATTAGCCAACGTGAAAGATAAATTTGTCATGCTCTTAGTTATGAATGTTGTATTTTGTTCGAATAGTCAACATGAGAGACAAAAGACAACATTTTTATTTGATTCAGTTATTTAGTAGCCAACGTGAAAGACGAAATTTGCTATGTTTTTTAAGTTATTATGAATGTCATATTTTGTTGGAATGACAAAAGACGACATTTCACCTCAGTTAAGTGTTTTGAATTAGTTCATAGAAAATTTTGTTCGAGTAGCCAACGTGAAAGACAAAATTTACTATGTTATCTCAGATATTTTGAATGTCATATTTTGTTTTAACAACAAAAGACGACAATTCATCTCAGCTGCTATTATTCATATTAGTCCATAGAAAATTTTGCTCGAGTAGCCAACGTGAAAGACAAAATTTACTATGTTATCAGTTACGTTATGTTTTCCCAAGCAGCCAATGTGAAAGTCAAGAAATAACACTTAAGTTTGTTTATTTCTAAGTTTTATTTCAGTTTATGCATTTTTTAAGTATTTCACTTAGTTGAATCCTCCATCCTCAGTTAAACACAGTACTCAGTTTTAGTTTTCCGTCTTACGAGATGGAGAAACTCAGTATATTTTCTTCGTAATGATGAAAGCATTTAGTTTGAGTATGATTTCGTTCGTACTTAGCGAGTCATTTAACATGATATATTTGATGATTCAATTACTAAGCACGTTCGGAGAGCGATTTCCGAATGTGTCACTGCCTCTTAGAACCTCCATTAGCACAAAAGGTCAGTTTACTGACTATACTAAGTTTGATGCAAGTATTCTCACAAAGAAACTTGTAACTAAGAATCAAAATGGAGGCATTGTACGTGTGCACATACTCAGAATGACGGATTAGCCTACGTGAAAAACAACACATAGCATTTGTAACATTAAGCTAAGGTAGTGGATTTTAGAAAAGCTCATTGCTATGAGCGATTTAGTATTAAAATAAAAGGAGGATACTCAAGAGACGGATTAGGACCATTAAAGTCGCTAATGGTCATGAAGCAAAAGTAGAAGTCAAATATGAACTCCCATTAGTAATATAAGATGGTTTTATACTTACGCTTCACTAAGTTCTTAGTTTTTTTATTTAGTCTCTTAATAAAAGAATTTGATTTAGTAATCTTGCTTGGACAACTAAGTTGAGTATGTCACCTTGATATACTTATATGAATAAGTTGAGTCTTGTCTTTCAGCGAGACATTCTCATAATCCTCGCTTGATTCTATAATCGAATTTCCTCTCGCAATGAACAATGTTTAGTAAGCGCATAAGAATCGATCGTGAAACATCTTCGAAATTATGGCTCTTTCGATAAGGCCATATTTTGAGGGGGGGGGGAGAATTGAAAGCTCCGTTTCTCAAATCGATAACCCCTACTAAGAACTTACTACTCAGATGAATGCATATTATAAAACACTAAGATTAGATTCCAATCATGAGGGGGGTACTACGATTGGTGTACCTCTTATTCACTAAGAAATTAGTAAAGTCCTTATACTCAGTCGATTAGCTAAACGATCGAGGCTCAAAACCTCTATTCACATGCTAAATCAAAATTTTAAATAGTTGATGTTTTAAAACATCATATTAGACAAGGACATGACATAAATCCTCATTAAAACCATTAATGAGATTGTCACTAAGTCAATTAGCCCAAACATTAGTAAGTCATCTCGATGGCTCTTTAGCAAGATAATATTATTTTTATGATATTGACCGACACTAAGTTTATGGAAACAATATATGTTAATATTAGGGAGAGCAACGTAAGTCAAGTAAATGATCTTGACGAGAAGTGGATGTAAGATCCACCTCTATGACTCAAGTACCATTCTTCTCGTTACGTGCTACTGTTAAGTCAACATATCTCGTTATTGTTGACTCAACGCCTTTTGTTAGCTCTCCAGTGGCAAAATTGAGTAAAGCTCCTGTTGCACAGGGCATCTTAGTTTTCTATTTTGATCAAATTAGTCGTCTACGATGAAGAGCAACAATCGTCTCAATTAGTAAATAATGCGTGAATAAGTGGATCCCGTTGAGACATCAATTAGCAACAATCAGACTTCTGAGGCAACAAGTCAAATGTGCCGCCAAACACATTGACATCAGTTGTGTATCGCAAAAGAAGTAAATTCAGGAACATACTAAGTATTGATAATTGAGCAATTAGATTCATGTGAATCCTCACGGTACCGCATACAAAAGGGACATCTACCAAATATGTTTTGTGAACACATAACGCGCATGGGTTCAAGGAAGAATCTATGTTTTCCTGAATACTTAGGGGTCAAACTCAGAATCAGTATATGTTTCTAAGTGAGAGATGCAACGTGGTCATCAGGTCAAACAGCACGTAACTGGTTGTTTTCGATTCGTTGTCCCCTTTATATCAAATATAAGGAGATATACGTTAAGTTTAGTTTTGTGTTACTAAGTTACTTAGTTCCGTGATCAAGGGGGGTAATGTTAGAATTTGATCACATAGATTAAAATAGAAAATATAATAGGAGTCTGTTACTTCGTAACCAACTCAATCTCTTAGAAATCTCTCCTACATGTTTGATCGGGACACACCAACCGAATCAGTTGAAGGTCCCCTCAACCGCTCCCTTCCCTATAAATAGATGGGCACCCTTCATAATTTAGTTGAATCTTGGATCTACAACTTAGAGCCTACAAATTCCTCAGACCACCGATCAGTCAACAAGGAGAAGGTTGGGGAAGGTGCTTGAATGTAGGCCTAGAGGGGGGGTGAATAGGCCTTCTTGAATTTTCTCGGTTCCTGTAGCACTTCAACAACAAGGTCAAAACCAGATATATCGGACTAGTCCGGTAAAGTGCGGACTAGTCCGGATTTCACGGACTAAGTTGATCAAGTTAGGTCAATTTGATTGTTTCGTTGACGTTTGCAGCGGAAATATAAACTTCAATAACAGTTCAATGATTGTATGTCAAGTTCTATTGCAAGTATGATTCTTGTTCAACTATTTAACTTAAATTCAACAAGATGAATCAAACCCTAGATAATGTTGATCAACTAGAATGATGAACACAAACGAACAAGACACAAGATTTATCCCGTGGTTCGGTTACCACGAAGGCAACCTACGTCCACGTTGAGGAGCCCACAAAAGGACCGGGTCTTCACCAACCCTTCCCTCGTCGGATCGCCACGAAGGCCAATCCTCTTCCACTAAACACACAGGGGTAAATCACCAAGTTGAAGGGGCGATCTCACAAGTTGAGAGCTCCCTTGATTACAAGTTTTAAGACCACCAATAACACACTTCGAAATATACAAATTGAGATACAAGAGTGTGTTAGAGATTCAAACCAAGAGCTCAATCGTGTGCCAAGTGCCTCTCCAATGATCTAGAAGTGATCTTCAATGAATTGATTGATTTTGCACTTAATTTCGTGGAGAGAGATGGTTTTTGAGTCTCTTGGGAGGTGTGACGGCGCTAGGGTTCGAGAGTGAGTGAAAGTGGGCCGTGCACCTCTATTTATATGGGGTTTCTAGAAGTTACCGTTAGGGTTCAGAAAGATCGGACTAGTCCGTGGTGGTGACCGGACTAGTCCGGTGTGCTGTGTGTAGCAAACCCTAAGTGTCCAGGAATATCGGACTAGTCCGGTGGAAAACGGACTTGTCCGATTTCACTGCTGGAAATCTTCGGACTAGTCCGATTGTCATCGGACTTGTCCGGACCTGTGAAACCCTAAGTGTTTAGGATGACAAGTCCGCACTTTGAGGACTTGTCCGATTTAGATCAGTGTGTATATCGGACTAGTCCGTGTAGACACCGGACTTGTCCGAAGTGGATCAGAATGAATATCGGACTAGTCCGGGTCACAACGGACTTGTCCGATTTTGTGTGACTTGTGCATTGTGTTGAGGACTAGTCCGCACTGGGGAGGACTAGTCCGAAGTGGAACAAAAAGATATCGGACTAGTCCGGCTGATATCGGACTAGTCCGGTCCTGTGTAGCTTTGTGCATTGTGTGTGTGTGATTAAATGAGATTGAGCTCTTGGGTGTGTTTCCTTAACACACTCCATACATACTAAACTACTAATTTCTTCTCCTTGAGCTCAAATTCATTTTCCTTCTCAAATTCCCTCTTTTTGGCACTTTGCTCATTTTTCATCATTTTCCTGCATTCATCTCAACAAAAGGATTAGGATCCAAATTACTTGTCATAAATCATCCAAAACCCACAAGGGAGTCCTAGATGCACTTTCAATCTCCCCCTTTTTGGTGATTGATGACAACCAATTGAGATTTCATAAAATGAGGTAAAAAATGAAATTTTCATAAAGTATGCATATATGACTCAAAAATACATCAAGCAACAAGATAATTATCCATATGTGCATTCTTTATGGTGGGATGCATACTAAGAGCATGAATGCATTAAGGATGACAGAATTTGCATTGATCAACTAATATCAAGTGAATATGACATTTCAGGAGCAAAAATTCAGATTTCATCACACACTTGCAAATTAATTGAGCAATTTAACACAGTACCAACCAAGATATGAAAATAGAGTTAACCAAATACAATCACAATTAAAAATACATAGAGAGCTCTCTCCTCGCATCCTATTCAGCTAAAGCTAAGACTAGAGACTCCCCCTCAATCTCTCCCCCTTTGGCACCAAGACACCAAAAAGAGAGAGAGGAAGGTCCTAGGGCTTCACTCTTCGCTGTCAGTCCTCTCGTCGTCTTCATCGTCTTCATCGCTTTCCGCTTGACGAGGTTGAGAGGGAGGAGGAGGAGCGGAGCTGCTCGATCCCCCAATGCCAAAATAGGCAAGCTCGGAGGTAGTCAAGGGGCTGAGCTCGGTGATGTTCGGATCAGAATCTTCAGAAAGTACTGGAGATCCAATTGGGTTGATCTCCAGCTTATCACTCAGCTGCTTCACATTGGCTTTTATGTACCTCATGTCCTCCTTCCTCTTCTGATTTAGCTTGTGAAGCTTCACTTCAGTTTTCTTGCATGAGGAGAAAATTGTAGCCAAGTACTTAAGGATCCCACTGGCGGATCCTTTCTGAGGGGCTACCCTGGAGGGAGGAGGAGCACTAGCAGCTTCTTCTTGCCTTGCCGGTGCCTCGGGGCTTGAGGACGGCGATGGAGCAGCCTGGACACTCACTAGCTGAGGCTTCTGAGGCCTCAGTGGAGTGTGCTCCACATCCTTCACAAACTCGATCCTTGTGACCTTCTCAATCATAAACATCAAGTAAGGGGCATAGCCACAGGATCGGTTGGGGGTACTTGAGATATTGACCATATCATTCCAAATATAGTCTGCAATATCAAACTGTCTCCTCTTGCTTATGACCTTCATCAGGGTCCGGAGGTAGCCTTGCACACTCCCTGCATCCCCATCCTTGGGGGCAATGGTCTTCCTAAGGACTCTGTTGAGGACCACAAAGAAAGGCTTCATATTCTTTGTGGAGGGAGGAATATACTTAGAGTTGGGCTCAAACATGAACTTCATTCCATCCCTCTCAATGACCCCAGTGTTGTGGATAATGAGGTGGTCATGTTCTTCAGAGTCAAGGTGCAGCAGGCTGGCAAACTCTTCCTGAGTAATAGAATACTTGGATCCATGAGTCATCCAAGTCACACTTTCTTCGTCTTCGCTTGAGAAGTGGCACGTTGCATAAAATTGTGCTATCACTTCATCATTCCAGTTGTGTCTGAAGGCAAAGAGATCCTTCAGACCATGTCTCTCTGCAGCTGCTATCACTTCATCAAAGGCTGCACATTTCTTCTTCTCAAGGTAGGCCCAGTCAATCCATTGACTGCGCACCACCGGGGTCTTCATCGGCAAGTAGACCAGCTTGTAGAAGTCAGCATGGAAATTTGACCAAAATATGCCATCAACTGCTTGCTTGGGCCTTGCATAGCAATCAACACTTCTCAACTTCGCAGCCACATCGCTGCCCTTGCCAGTGAATCTCTCCTCATTTGGGTCCCGGACCCCTTCTCTGGGAGTATGCAGCTTCAGGGGCCCAACAGGCCCTGTGGCAACCCCCTTGCCCTTCCCTTTAGCTTGTCGAAGGCCGCTTGTAGACGCAGCAGCCTTCGAGGCAGGCTTCTTGGCAAGGACCTTCCTCCGAACCTGAGGAGGGGAAGGAGCAGGCTCGGAAGGTCTTTCTTGGTGTTTCTTGCCAAGACCTGCCGAGGACCGAGGTGCCACCTCGTGGTTCAACTCGGCCTCGAAATCGGAGATTTCGTTGTCGGAGCTCGACATGATCTGAGAATGAGTGATCAAGAGAAAGGACAAGTTATACAAGGTATTGGTGAGGTAAGATGGCAATGGAAAGCATTAGGGAATTAAAGAATTAGGTTTTGGTTCAGAAACAACGGACTTGTCCGGTGTACAGGCACGGACTAGTCCGTGGGACCGGACTTGTCCGTACCTGGACCGGACTAGTCCGGTGTTCATCTGCAAAAACCTAACAGACTTGACAAAAAATGATCCCTAAGGTAAAACTAGTCTAGCATACACATAGCACATCAACTAGACATGTAACTAGTGAAGAATGCTAGGCCAAACGATAAGCAATAGAGAAATTGGTGATTTCTTAGGGTTTTGAAGAAAATTTACCAAGAAATCAAAGGAAGCTTGAGATTTTGGGGGTTGGAGGCCGGACTTGTCCGCTAACTTCAATCCCCGAGTCTTCAAGCTTGATCTCCACTCAAGATTGAGGCTTTTCGACGGAGGAATCAAGGATTCGCCTTGGGAGCTCGAGCGTAAGAGAGAGAAAGCTTGGGGGCGAGTGTGGGGTGAAGGGATTAGGGTTTTGTGGCGGCTAGGGATATGGACACGAAAAATCGGACAAGTCCGGACATGACCGGACTAGTCCGAAGTCATCCAGGGACCTATATCGGACTAGTCCGTGGTCTGTCGGACTAGTCCGGCCTACCCGGCACTCTGCGGACTAGTCTGCAAGGGCGGACTAGTCCGGGTAACCACGGACTTGTCTGTGGTCACCAGGAAAGAATTGCATAGCCCATTCATATATATTTGAGGGACCAATAATTGAGAGAAGAGAGGCAAAACAATTCAAATAATCTTGATGAATTTGACCAGTAAGCAAACAACAATCATACTATGATCAAAAATTCATCAAGATCTAATAATTGACATAGTTTTTCGAGAGAAAAATGGGGAGGGTTAATTTTCACAATTCAATCAATATTTTGAAGCAATCATACAGGTATGCAACTTTTCAAGCCACACTCCGAGAATCAAGAATGTTTAGCTCATTTCGGAGTTCACAAAAACGTTTTTCATCAAGTGGCTTGGTGAATATGTCGGCCAGTTGTTTTTGGGTGTTGACATGAGAGATGGATATGTCTCCTTTCATGGAATGGTCTCTCAAGAAATGGTGTCTTATGTCAATGTGTTTAGTCCTAGAGTGCTCAACTGGATTGTGGGCTATTTTAATGGCACTCTCATTATCACAAAGGAGAGGAATACGGTTCATATTGTAACTGTAATCCCTTAGAGTTTGTCGCATCCAAAGGAGTTGTGCACAACAACTCTCGACTGCAACATACTCCGCTTCGGCTGTGGATAATGCAATGGAATTCTGTTTCTTGGATGACCAAGAAACTAAGGATCTTCCTAGGAATTGGCAAGTGCCGGAAGTGCTTTTTCTATCAACTTTGCACCCGGCATAATCTACATCGGAATACCCAATGAGATTGAATTTTGAGCCTTTTGGGTACCAAAGACCAAGGTTGGGTGTATGAACTAAATATCTTAGGATTCTCTTTACGGCTGTCAAATGACATTCCTTAGGGTTGGCTTGAAATCTTGCACAAAAACATACACTCAACATAATATCTGGCCTAGATGCACATAAGTAAAGTAAAGATCCAATCATGGAGCGATATACCTTTTGGTCGATGCTCGGTCCATCTTCATTGAGATCCAAGTGGCCATTCGTTGCCATGGGAGTCTTTATGGGCTTTGCCTTGTCCATGCCAAACTTCTTGAGGATGTCCTGTGTGTACTTGGTTTGGCTTATGAATGTTCCTTCCCTTTGTTGCCGCACTTGGAATCCCAAGAAGTACTTCAATTTTCCCATCATTGACATTTCAAATCTGTCTGTCATAATTTTACTAAACTCTTCACAGAAAGATTGGTTAGTTGATCCAAAAATTATATCATCAACATAGATTTGGCAAATAAAAAGATCATTATCCAGATTTTTCGTGAATAGTGTATAATTTACTTTGGCGATTTGAAAGCCATTATCAATTAAAAAATCTCTAAGACACTCATACCAAGCTCTAGGAGCTTGTTTGAGGCCATAGAGAGCCTTACGCAGTTTATACACGTGGTCGGGGAACTCTTCGTCTTCAAATCCGGGTGGTTGCTCCACGTACACCTCTTCCTTGATCGGTCCGTTGAGGAAGGCGCTTTTCACGTCCATTTGATACAGCTTGAAATCATGGTGAGTAGCATATGCAAGTAATATTCTAATTGATTCAAGCCTAGCTACTGGAGCAAAGGTTTCATCGAAATCCAAACCTTCGACTTGTGAGTAACCTTTGGCCACAAGTCGTGCCTTGTTTCTTGTCACCATTCCGTGTTCGTCTTGCTTGTTGCGGAAGACCCACTTGGTGCCCACTATGTTTGCATTGGGTCTTTCCACAAGTTCCCAAACCTCGTTTCTCTTGAAATTGTTCAACTCTTCTTGCATTGCCACCACCCAGTCCGGATCCTTCAATGCATCCTCAGTCCTGCGGGGTTCCAAAAAGGAGACAAACGAGTAATGTTCACAGAAATTTGCTATACGAGATCTAGTGGTTACTCCCTTTTGGATGTCGCCGATGATGTTGTCGATTGGATGATCCCTTTGAATGCATTGTTGTGCTCTTGGGTGTGGCACTTGGGGGGTCGTATGTTGGTGATCATCTTCTTCTCCCCCTGAGTTATTGTCCTCGTTGATTTGTTGATCATGTTCATATTCCTGTGATTGATCTTGTATCGAGGCTCCCCCTTGATTGTTGATCTCCTCTTGTGGTTCACTTTCCTCTTGTATTTGTGACGATGACTCTTGTGGTCGTACTTCGCCTAGAGCCATCCTCTTCAATGCTTGATACGGGGCTTCCTCTTTACCTAACTCACATTGATCAACTTGCTCCTTTTGGGAGCCATTAGTTTCATCGAACACTACGTCACGTGCCACTTCAACAAGTCCAGAGGCCTTGTTGAAAACACGATAGGTGTAAGTGTTCGAATCATAACCAAGCAAGAAACGTTCATCGGACTTCGAAGTGAACTTTGAAGTCCTGGGCTTCTTGTTCAAAATATAGCAAGGAGAACCGAAAACTCGAAAATATGAAATGTTCGGTTTGTTACCGGTGAGTAGCTCATAGGGGGTCTTCTTTAGTAGTCGATGAAGGTAGAGTCGATTTGTGGCATGGCAAGCGGTGTTGATTGCTTCCGCCCAAAATCGATCTGAAGTCTTGTATTCATCGAGCATTGTTCTTGCCATCTCTATGAGCGTTCGGTTCTTCCTTTCGGCAACTCCGTTTTGTTGTGGAGAGTATGGTGCTGAGAATTCGTGCTTGATTCCTTCCTCATCAAGGTACTCCTCCACTTGTATGTTCTTGAACTCCGTGCCGTTGTCGCTCCGAATACTCTTGATTGATAGTGAGAACTCGTTTTGCGCTCGCTTGAAAAATTTCTTGAGTGTTCCTTGTGTTTCTGACTTGTCATGCAAAAAGAACACCCAAGTGAAGCGGGAAAAATCATCAATAACAACTAAACTGTATTTATTACCGCCGATGCTTATGTAAGCAATTGGACCAAACAAGTCCATATGAAGTAGTTCGAGCGGTCTTGTCGTGGTCATGATGTTCTTCGCGGGATGTTGTGCTCCAACTTGCTTCCCTGCTTGGCACGCGCTACAAGGCCTGTCTTTCTCAAACACAACATCTTTCAATCCTCGGATGTGATCGCCCTTGAGGAGTTTTTGAAGGTTCCTCATACCAACATGTGCCAGCCGTCTATGCCACAGCCAACCCATGTTGGTCTTTGCAATCAAGCATGTGTCGAGTTCGGCTTTATCCTTGTTGAAGTCAACAAGGTAAAGCTTTCCCTTCAACATACCCTTGAATGCAACAGAACCATCATTTCTCCTTGAGACGGTCACACCCTCGTTAGTGAACAGGCAATTATAACCTTTGTCACATAATTGAGATATGGACAGCAGGTTATAATCTAAAGATTCAACGTGTAAAACATGCGAAAGAGTATGTTCAGAGGATATTGCTATTTTACCGGTACCGAGGACCCTTCCTTGACTGTTATCCCCAAAGTAGATACCTTCGTTTGGGTCCTTGTTCACTTCATACTCCACAAACATCCTCCTTTCTCCGGTCATGTGGTTGGTGCATCCACTGTCTAGCACCCATTTGGATCCACCGGAGGAGTAAGCCTGCAAAAACAAATTACGCCTTGGTTTTAGGTACCCAAGCTTGCTTGGGTCCTTGGAGGTTAGTAACAATACATTTGGGCACCCACACATGGGATTTTGTGTTCCCATGGCGTGGCCCAGCATAAAAAGCATATACTTTACCAACATTATTTTTCATTAATACATAAGAAGCATCAAAGGTTTTAAACAAGAGTTGTTGTTGATTATGGGTCGGACTAGTCTGTGTGACCGGACTTGTCCGGATGACCGGACTTGTCCGGACCACAACCGGACTAGTCCGGTTTTCATGAGAGTTCAGGTTTTTAATTTTCGAGTTACCAGGTTGTGAGGGTCCTCCCTTCACAAAGGTAATCCTTCCCTTGTTATTCTTATGATTTCCAGCCCTTTTCTTTCCATCATAAGAGTAACCAATGCCATACTTGACATTTGGAGGTCTTTGGACCAAATATGCACTACGTGCATAGTTGATCCTCTCCTTGTCAAATATTACACATTGGGTAGGATTTTTGTCCTTTGTGGAGGTAGAATTTTCCTTCAACCTGGTGTTAATTTTATCACATTTGCAGATATGAGTGATATTAGTTGAAGTGGGTTGAGAGGGTAGGCTTGAAGAGGAGGAAGGTTCACTAAGCTTGAGTGACTCAACCTGCACTTCAAGGATCTTGTTGACCTTGATTAGGTCATCAAGTTGATCCTTGATTGCAATGTTTGAGTTGGTTAACTCCAAGCAAGTTTTCTTGCTTGAAGCTAGCTCAAGCTCTAGTGAGTGGTTTCTATCCTTTTCAAGAACTAGAAGATTGTCAAGTTCAACATGCTTCTCCTTTTGGGAGATAATCATGTCTTCTTGACGATCAATTAGCTTTCCTTCTCAACAAGTTGGTTAAGCAAGAATTTCATTTTAGCAGCAGTTTTTTTATCTAAACCAATTAGCATATCTTCATCATCACTACCTAGTTCATCATCACTTGAGTAAGAATGCAAGGAAGGAGTTTTGATGTTTACCTTGCGTTTACCTTCCTTAGCCATGAGGCAAGTTCCATTTGCCTTCTTTGCATTGAGCGTGGGGAAGAGTGTGGGTTTCTTGGACATGCTTTCAATGGCTATGCTAGCCATTTCTTCTTCATCGGACGATGAGGACTCATCGTTTGAGTCCCACTCCTTTTCGATGTGTGCTTGTTCAGCTTGTTTCTTCTTCTTGAAGAATTTCTTCGGTTGAGGCTTGGACTCTTTACTCTTCTTCTTGTTGTCCTCGTACGGGCAATCGACTATAAAGTGATTGTACTCACCACAATTATAGCATGCCCGCCTCATCTTCGGCTTTGTCTTCTCCTTGTATTTTCCTTCACTCGATTTTGTTCCTTGTCTTTTCTTCATAATTCTTTTGAACTCTTCATGAACAAAATCATATCTTCTTCGTCCAGCTCGCTACTTTCATCATCGCTGTCCTCCTCAAGCTGTGCTTCTCTTGCTTCTTTGGATAGAGGCTTGAGTGAGGATTTTAGGGCAACTCCCTTCTTCTTGGCTGATGTGAGGTCGACTATTTCTTTTACATGCTTGGCTTGCTTCTCCATCATCTCAAAGTTGATGATTTTGCCAAGCAGTTCATCCGGAGTCATTTTCTTGTACCCGGGACTTTCTCGGATCATAGAGCAAAGTGTGACGTTGCGAGGCATAAAGGCTCCAAGGATGAGCTTTACAACCTCGTGGTCACTCCACTTTTTGCTCCCATATGATCGAACCTTGTTCACAAGAGTCTTCAGTCTGTTGTACATGTCCTGGGGAGACTCATCTTCCTCAATTGCGAACCTTCCTAGTTCGCCTTCAATCATTTCAATCTTTGCCTCCCGCACATGCCGGTCACCTTCATGTGTTGTCTGTAGTGTGTCCCAGATTTCTTTGGCAATTTCCAATCCGTCCACCTTTGTGAATTCATCTCGACTTAGAGATGAGGTGATAACGGCTGCGGCTTGGGCATTCCTGTGGATGGCTTGTTCTTGACTTGGCGTGAGCTCTTCATCGTCATCGGGAATGTTTATTCCTGTGCACACAATATGCCATAAACTTGGGTTAAGGGAAATCAAGTGCATCTTCATATTTTGCCTCCACATGGAGTAATCACTCCCATCGAAGTGTGGGGCTTTTCCGAGAGGAATAGATAGATAATGACTGCTGTTAGAATTTAAACGGTCATAATTAAAAGGATATCGGGAGTAGTCGGTGTGACTACTCCCCTTCTTCTATTCTTCGACTTTAGATTTCCCTTTGGAAAGCGCTTTCTTTCTAAGGAGTGCTTTCAGCTCCAATGTCTCCTCATCATCATCATCGAAGTCTTGAATGGCTTCGAGATACTTCTCAAGCTTTTGGTGCTTGTCATTGTTCATTTCTTCCTGGTTGTTGATTTTCTGAACTTCCTTCATGTCCGACATGATCTCTTCGAGTGGTTGCACTCTTTCTTGAAGAACCTGCTCTGATACCAATTGAATGTAGGCCTAGAGGGGGGGTGAATAGGCCTTCTTGAATTTTCTCGGTTCCTGTAGCACTTCAACAACAAGGTCAAAACCAGATATATCGGACTAGTCCGGTAAAGTGCGGACTAGTCCGGATTTCACGGACTAAGTTGATCAAGTTAGGTCAATTTGATTGTTTCGTTGACGTTTGCAGCGGAAATATAAACTTCAATAACAGTTCAATGATTGTATGTCAAGTTCTATTGCAAGTATGATTCTTGTTCAACTATTTAACTTAAATTCAACAAGATGAATCAAACCCTAGATAATGTTGATCAACTAGAATGATGAACACAAACGAACAAGACACAAGATTTATCCCGTGGTTCGGTTACCACGAAGGCAACCTACGTCCACGTTGAGGAGCCCACAAAAGGACCGGGTCTTCACCAACCCTTCCCTCGTCGGATCGCCACGAAGGCCAATCCTCTTCCACTAAACACACAGGGGTAAATCACCAAGTTGAAGGGGCGATCTCACAAGTTGAGAGCTCCCTTGATTACAAGTTTTAAGACCACCAATAACACACTTCGAAATATACAAATTGAGATACAAGAGTGTGTTAGAGATTCAAACCAAGAGCTCAATCGTGTGCCAAGTGCCTCTCCAATGATCTAGAAGTGATCTTCAATGAATTGATTGATTTTGCACTTAATTTCGTGGAGAGAGATGGTTTTTGAGTCTCTTGGGAGGTGTGACGGCGCTAGGGTTCGAGAGTGAGTGAAAGTGGGCCGTGCACCTCTATTTATATGAGGTTTCTAGAAGTTACCGTTAGGATTCAGAAAGATTGGACTAGTCCGTGGTGGTGACCGGACTAGTCCGGTGTGCTGTGTGTAGCAAACCCTAAGTGTCCAGGAATATCGGACTAGTCCGGTGGAAAACGGACTTGTCCGATTTCACTGCTGGAAATCTTCGAACTAGTCCGATTGTCATCGGACTTGTCCGGACCTGTGAAACCCTAAGTGTTTAGGATGACAAGTCCGCACGTTGAGGACTTGTCCGATTTAGATCAGTGTGTATATCGGACTAGTCCGTGTAGACACCGGACTTGTCCGAAGTGGATCAGAATGAATATCGGACTAGTCCGGGTCACAACGGACTTGTCCGATTTTGTGTGACTTGTGCATTGTGTTGAGGACTAGTCCGCACTGGGGAGGACTAGTCCGAAGTGGAACAAAAAGATATCGGACTAGTCCGGCTGATATCGGACTAGTCCGGTCCTGTGTAGCTTTGTGCATTGTGTGTGTGATTAAATGAGATTGAGCTCTTGGGTGTGTTTCCTTAACACACTCCATACATACTAAACTATTAATTTCTTCTCCTTGAGCTCAAATTCATTTTCCTTCTCAAATTCCCTCTTTTTGGCACTTTGCTCATTTTTCATCATTTTCCTGCATTCATCTCAACAAAAGGATTAGGATCCCAATTGCTTGTCATAAATCATCCAAAACCCACAAGGGAGTCCTAGATGCACTTTCAGTGCTCCAAGGCCTCACCGCCGCCATCAACTGCAGATCATCGCCTCCACCGCCGTAGCCATGACGGCCGTCTCCTTTGCACGCTCCTCTCAGGTATTCCCGAATGTGCGTAGCACTGCAATTAGCACATCAGATTAGATCTAATCCCGAATTGTATTAGTGGCTAGTCGATCCTTAGCACTGTCAAATCCATCAGAATGTGCCAAAGGTCGATGGTCTGAAGTAGTGATTGGCCCCTGGAACGGGGAGAATGCATGCATGGAGAGCCTGGTTACAGAGTTGTTGACGCAAGTCCACCAGGAACTTCCCACATAGGTATCGTGAGACACTAATACAGCAGTGATTGTCAGGAGGTGGTGTACAACATCAGTGACTTGTTCCGGGGTGGCCCGGCTACGGCTACATGCGGGGCAAGCAGAAGAGTCTGATGACGAAGGCGATCCAGCTCTGCTGACATGTGGCACCAGCAAGAATGGCGGCCTGCCCCAAAGGCGGGCGCATGGAGGGCGCACTAATCACCGAACGCTTTGGAGCCATTGGAGAAGAGGGTGCTGGGAGCGCCGGAGCGGTGAGCTTGCAAGCGCGTCTGTAAAGAAGCAGGCGGACTTAAGCAAGGCAGGGCTGGTGACAAGTGGTGGAAAGGTGAGACAACATTTGATGGAGGGGTGTTAAGAGCCGAGGGTGGATAGGTAACTACGGGAAAGGTGACGGTAGTGGAAACAAGACCAACATCGCGGTGGTTCTCGACAAGTGGCGATGGAGTGGTCGAACGCAAGGCATAGAAACCAGCGACCCTCGTCCTGACATCCAGGGTCGTAGGAAAGGGACTCAAATCATCTCCAGTAACTGCACCTGACAAGTGGGACCAGAGAGTGTGGGGCCCACCTGTCAGCTAAAGTAACTGCAGTGCAGTTACTGCAGATGATTTCAGTCCGTAAAGAAGGATTTGCTTGACTGCAAGACATTGTGAGCGCACGAAGCAAGACGAGCAGGGCGGCGTGTTCGGGATGCAGTCAGGCCATGGGCACCACGCTTGCGCCTGACCGGCATCCAATCACCTCACGTCCTGAGCCAAGTGGGGGCATGTACGGTTGTCAAGGTCAACCCGCTCACCCGAGGTGCGTAGACCGCAAGGAGTAGGGAAGGGGGCCGGCCCCAGCAGCGAGGCACGGGGGTGGCCAGCTGACTGAAGGACAGGAGCTGGATTTGGTAGGGCAAAAATCTTCAGCGATTGGACTTGGCTCGGACAATGAATGCTAGGGGAGGTTGTTGCGGCGCCATCATGTTGACAGATCCCAGAAGTAACCCTGTAGTCAGGTTTGAAACATGGGGGGCGCAAACCTCGAGGCACAGGGTTGGTCGAGGCAGCAACAGGCGACGTCAGGACATTGCCGGCAACAGTGACAGCCGGCGCGGAAGCACAATCGGGTGGCGTCAATACCATAGCACTGAACTCGGGGTCAAGAGGGAGGGGAGATTATGTAGACCATCCAACCTTGATGACAGGGAATCCAGTGAGGCCTCATCATCCATGTCAGAGAAGGACTCAGCCAGAATCAGGAGCAAAGATTAAACCCCGTCCTCTGTAAGGAGCAGCGGCTGGGAGAAGAACAGACTCAGGCTCACTTTGAATTGAAGGAATAGTAAAGAAAATTTGAAGGATAATATTTGTAAATGATTATTTTCTACATAACCATTTAACTCACAGTAAAAACAAAGGATTTTTTCTATAGAAATGAATTCCTTTACTAAATTTTATAGGAAACATAACATGAGCGTGTACCTCTTTTTTTTCCTTTCTCATGTTACAAGTTCCCTTGTTTTTTCTATGATGCTGTCAAAAGACTTCTCATCTCAATTTATATTTTTTCAATTTCTATAGGATTGCAAAAACATACAATCTAAATTCCTATTTTTTTCTATTCTTGTGTTTCTTAATTCCTTCAACCCAAAGGAAGTCTCAGAGATTGCAACTCCAAGAAAGGTGTACATTGCGCTGACGCGGAGGTAGAATGGCGGCCAAGGGATAGGCGGATAGTACTTGCGGGGATGATCACGAGGGGAGTCCTGTAGAAGACAAGCCTCTGCCGGGGAGGAGTGGAGGATGGAGCGCAGAGGCGGGGCGGGCAGCAACTGAGGCATCCGGGGTGAGAGGGATGAACGGAACAATGGCAAGTCATGTGGACATCTGAGGGGTGAACTGGTTCCCGTGAGTGGCTGGGAAAGCAGTTGTTGGCGAAAGCTTGGAAGGGAAAGCAGCGGAGACTACCAAGGCCAAGCGAATCGGTGGCAGAGGCAGGGTGAACGCTAGGGCCATACGAGCTGGCGGTGGAGGGGAAAGCGTGGGGGGGGGGGTCCGGGCCTGAGCAGTTACCGATGAAAGCGGGAGGGCGGTGGACGCCGAACTGGAGCAGCCAGCGGTGGAGACGAGAGGGTGGTGGACGTCGGGGCCACAACAGCCAGCAGCAGAGGCGGGAGGGTAGTGGACGTAGGGGTCGGAGCGGCTAGCGGCGGGGGCGAGGGAGCGCTCATTCTTTATGTGGAAATTCAGGTCAGTGGCTCGATGTTGTATGGAAGTGTCATGTCGAAAAATCCCCATTATTATGCTCACTTTCAAAAGTGTTGGGGGTTTTTTCCTATAAAAATGTTAATAGGATTTCCCTCATTAGAGGATCAGAATTTGAGTTTGGCGCCTTAGACCACTCGGACATCCTGACCTACTGGGTATACAGACACTACAAGAAACTTGACCATTTGCGACGGCCAGGCCGGGCATCGCAAAGAGCGTAATTTGCGACGACCGGCACCGTGCCGTCGCAAATGCATAGAGCCATCACAAATAGGATGTTAATTTGTGACTGCCAGTCCAGAAGCCGTCGCAAATTCAGTGGCCGTTACAAATAGGGGTTGTTTGCGATGGCCAGAAAAAAAACGTCACAAATTCATTTAATTACGACGGCCAACCCTAGGGCCGTCACAATTAACGAGGTCATCGCAAATCAAAGGGATATACCCCAGCCCACCCTCGGCCCGACTCATTCACTCGCCCTCCCGCTGTCGCTTTGACCCACGCGTGCCAGCCGCCGCTGTGCTCCCACCGCCGCTGCCGCGCCTCCCATCAGGTAAGCCCTCCTCCTCTCTCCCCCCTCCTCCTGAGCCCCCTCCCCACCCATGGTCCAGTGCGGCTTATAAAAGTATTATTTTAACTTACGAACATTTTTGATAGTGCATGACTCACAATGTCCATAAAGATTTGTGGAAGCTATCTTATGGATTGATAAATGTCAGAAGCTATGACCGATATGATGTAAATGACTTTCAATTCCGTACAACTCATATTGAAGATCTTTGTCCTCTTGCGGCAACATCAAATTCCGGTGTTGTGACGAGAACAATTGACACTCAAGTGTTTTACGGCAACGCTGCAAAGGCGGTCGCAAGCTTTGTCGAACACTCGTATTCAAGTTATCAATGAGCACTTGAAGGCGAACCAGCACGATGTGCGACACTTTTGGCAGGAGAGCAGGAGACACCTGACGGAGTAGGAGTACGCGCAGGTACGCGGGGTGTAGTAAATATTTTTTTTGATAATTTCCTCAATGGTATTTTTAACGACCTACAACTATGTGCAGGGTCACGTGAGCTAGTTGCAGGGTCGGTCCAATGCATACCGGATCCTTTGTCGATACTGGACTAGCGATGAGTTTAAGGCTAAGTCCCAGAGGGCTCAAGGGTGCATAGGGGTTTAGGGGGAGCACAATCACGGGCAAGATAACCACTTGCGTTTGGCTAAACGCATGGTAAGTGTATCTAACTTATGTTTATATATTCATAATATACTGTTCGTACTAACACGTATTGATAGGGGCGTGAGACGGGGGTGCCTTTGATCCCTGCTGAGATTTGGAAGAGAGGTCACAGGGACCCTTCTCAGCCTCAGGGGTGCAGTCAGGCCGCAGCCGAGCGGTTGGTAAGTTTAGAAATTATTCATATTAAATATAATATATATATATATATATTGTTGAACTTACAAGACTTTTTTGTTTTTCAGGCTAGGAGGATACACAGCGCAAGTTTCGATTGAGAACATGAACCAATCGATCCTTAAACCGCGTATGCAAGCGGAGGTGGAAAACCCACGAAAGTTGAGTTCATAAGTCATTTTATCGTTTTTAATTCAAAATATTCAAGATATTTCAATTCCATATTACAGATTTTTTTTATAGGCTTGCGATATTCGACGGAGTTGTCGACTCGAGGGCGGCGAGACCTGCGAGAGGCAGCTCCACGTAGGCTTCCTCGACGGACTTGAGTTGCTGTTTCTCGCAGGTGGAGACTCTCATCCGTCCGGTCCAAGAGAACCACAAATGGTACCAGGCGAACATGGAGGCGCAGAGGGCGGCGATGGAGGCCACCATCTCCTACCAGCAAGTCTGCATAGAGCAGATGCGACAGGCGATGGAGATGCAGAGGCAGGCGATGACGGTAAGTTAAAGTAATTTAAATCCATCGCATTCTTAATAATATGTAATAACCTGTAATGTTTGCAATGATAGAATTTCTTTCATGGCCACATAGTTCAGGGATTGCATCTCGAGCTATCTCCACTGCCACCGCCAATTCCACCGCCAGAAATGCAGGTATCGCTGCCGGTGCACATTTCTCTGGGTTTTCAAGTAATTAAAAACGTTCTTACTTAGTATTAATTCATAAAATATAGTCAAATCTAATTTAACTTAGCTGTTGTAGTCTTATTTAATCTTAAATAATCAAACATAGCAAATCTAACTCAAATTATCTAAAGTATGTTTAATATGATCAATTCTAGCTTGTTTAATCAATTCTAGTCAAAAATGAAGTTCCAAACCAATCAATATATCTAACAACTTCTATGTGTTGCAGGGATCGGTGACGGAGGCTCAGACTTCGTCGCCGTCTATACAAGCGCCTGAACTGACGCGCGACGAGGACGTTGGCGGCTCGGGAGTTTGCTAGAATTGATGAGTTTTGTGTTGTGATTGATGGACTTTGTGTTTGTGTTATGGATCGAGATGTTTGTTGTATATTGTGTTTCTGTTATTGTGTCTGTTGTTATTATTATTCTGGTCATCGAGCCGGGCAGAATACTCTGTTTTTGAAAAAAAATAAAAAATCTTATTTGCGACGGTTTATATACAGTACCGTTGCAAATTAGACTTCTGGCCATCACAAATTAACCTATGTTATTTTCGACGGCTGCGACTAACCGTCGCAAATAGGACCTTAATTGCGACGGTTCTTGTCAGCCATCGCAAATTGTCAGGCCCGACTCATCCGCCGGGTCCGGGCTCTTGTTTGCGACGGCTTGCGACGGTCGTTGCAAATAATATTATTTGGGAACAGTGACCGTCGCAAATAAGATTAATTGTAACAAAACATCGAGGACCATAAACCGTCGCAAATAAAAAAACCGTCGAAATTAGCTTATTTGCCACAACTTTTTCTTATTTGTAACGGTTTTGACCGTCGTAAATCTTCAGGATTCATATAGTGAGATTTGTATACTCTTATATTAGTTGTTTTTGCTGCCCAATTCTCTCTCCAGCCGCACGTACGTTTCCCACTTCCCTCGTATACCTAGCGTGAACAAACGTAGTTGAACCGAATCATCCATACCTATCGACCGTCGCCAGGCGAATTAATGGCTGTTGCTTTCGCTAGATGCATGGTTGACCGAGTGATCTGGACCGGCCGGCCAAGCTGCCTACCGACGAGGCGACGATGAGCCTCGCTCCAAAACGTGTAGATACCTTTCACATTTATCCATATATATGGTGCCCAATTTGCCATGTCCCATATTTTAATTTTTCATCTACCATTTAATACTTAGTAATGGACTTACCTTTCACAAGTTATACCAATCGTCATTATATATTATATTAAAATGAATATAAGATTTAATCGAATCCTAATTAATCCGAACCGGCCTTTGATATATCTTTCATTTTTGAGGTCCGTTACATTCATACGTGGAACTGAGGATAAAGGGACATTTTACTCATAACCACAATATAAGAATGTTCACACCAAATGGGGTATAGTGAGCAGCATGCTGTAAAACCTATTAGTACCATAGATAGAAATAAACGAATTCTATAATTATGATGTCCACATATTGTTCGGTTCAATTAAGTAATGGAAAAAAATGCCATGGGTCTCACTGTCATCTACTAAGAATCATATAGCAAAACAAAGGCTATAAAGATTGAATTCTAATGTAATAAAAAATCATGGCGAGCGTAGATGATGGGGTACGGTTGGATGCGGTCATGTCACGGGGAGCAACAATGGCGTAGCTAGGATTTTATTGAAAGGTATATATGCTTTACACAAATTTTTATGTTTAATTTAATAAAAAATATAAAAATTATAACATGGATCGCTATATAAATACTTCCTCTATTTCAAAATATTCTAACCAATATCAAATACTTCAAAACAAACGTAACATGATATGTATTAAGTTTAATGAATACAATATAAATAGTTTCATGACAATATTAATAGTTCAAAATATAAATATAAGAGAGACTCACAGTAACCAGTCTAACTTTCTATAAGCGTCTGTCTTTATGATTAACGTGTGACTTTATCTGTTGCCAGTTGCATGTCACCTCTAGAAGCGAAGCTCCCTCCGTCCCTACGGGCGTGTAGTCCTAGAGGCGTGTTTGGTTCGTTGCCAATGCAAATCTTACTAATTTTTAGCGTGTCTATAAGATTTTGGGTGTGTTTTGTTCATTGTCAATGCAAACCTTACCAATTTTTGGTGAGCCCATAAGATTTGGCATTCATTTGCTTGTCTTCCAAAATTTGGTAAGCCCACAAAAATTTGGTAACACCAATGAAAAATGAACTAAGAGCTTAGCAGCTTGCGGGCGGCCAAAACGCTGACCCGCACAAAGTGATATGGCACACTTTTCAAGATAGTTAGAAAAAATTGAAACTTAGATATTTTAAAAACCGTAATTCCGATTTCAATTTCGTTTGCATAATTAAATTCCTTGTAATTAAATCTATAAAACAAAATCTCGTTTGAATATGTTTTATAAAAAAATATAATAACACGTGAGTCCCACATGTCATACAAATAATATGAAAAACATTAGTAAGGTTACAAACCAAACGTTCTTTTACCAATAAATTACAAATTGGCACTGCCCACATTTGGCATTACCAAGTTTTGGTAAGGTAACTAAAAGTTACAAACCAAACAGCCCGCATTCATTGATTTCTCTTCCAAAATTTGGTAAGCCCACAAAAATTTGGTAATGCCAATAAAAAATGAACTAAGAGGTGAGCAGCTTGCGGGCGGCCAAAACGCTCGCCCGCACCTTAAAGTGGTTGCCAAAGTGATATGGCACGCTTTTCAAGATAGTTAGGATAAATTGAAACTTAGATATTTCAAAAACCGTAAATCAGATTTCAATTTCGTTTGCACAATTAAATTTTTTGTAATTAAATCTACAAAACAAGATCTCACTTGAATATGTTTTATAAAAAATAAAATATAATGACACGTGAGTTCCACATGTCATACAAATAATATGAAAAACATTAGTAAAGTTACAAACCAAACGTTTTTTTACCAACAAATTGGCATTGCCCACATTTTGGCATTACCAAGTTTTGGTAAGGTAATTAAAGGTTACAAACCAATAAGCTCCTAGATTTGCCCACGATCTCCCTTGCTTTACAAATTTTTCATCATTCTGCATGCATTGAAGACGAGGATCTTGATGAAAAATCGACTGGGCGTGAGGTGTCCCCGACCGACCGTTTGCATGCAGGTTTCCCAACTAGGTTGGATGCAGATTCACTTCCACCCCAAGTCTCTGGTGTGTGTGAGCTTGAGCCGCTTGAATTATAGCCGCTTGCATGTATAATTCAAGGGGCAGGAAAGAGGAAAGGATGCAGCTAATTAAGAGCGGTAATTGCTGCCGATGCTTACTGCGCACAGGTGTAACCGTGTAATACGATAGAGATTGTTGACTGGAGCAGGTATACCTATACCATACCTATACCCTTTTTGCCTCCGCCCTTGAGCATCTCCGCATCTGGATCGAGCATAGAAACAGTCTCAAGTGGCAGTTCCAGGTTTTATTCTATGTTACCACGTCGGAAAAATAAAAAGCGATAATGTGGCGTCCAGCTCTGCCATGTTCTCCAATATAGGGAGATAACTCGATTGTTACATTGAAACAATAGAAATGGGTACATCTTATATAGGTTAGCTAGTGTAGTGTGAAATCAAAGCTAAACCCTTTCACACTACACTAGTGTAAAATCAAAGTTAAACTCTTTCACACTAAAAAAATTTATAGGCTAACGTGACGATACCCAGACGTGAGGACTCAGTTCAATCTACACCCCCCTTAGTTCGTGCGTCGCTGCCCTTCAAGATGCACAAACTGCACCGAAAATCTTCAAATATCGCCGTAGGAAGTCACTTTGTCATTATGTCGGCGAATTGAAGATGAGTCGGAACTTGGAGGATCTTGAGTTGATGCAGCACCACTTTGTCACGGACAAAATAGATGTCAATCTCCACGTGCTTGGTCCGTCGATGATGCGCCGGGTTTTGGGTTAAGTAAACCGCTGATATATTATCGCAATAGATGATGCTTGCCTTAGAGATATTGACGTGTAGCTCTTGTAAAAGGTGACGTAACCAGTAGCACTCAGTCGTTGCGTTCGCAAAGTCGCGATACTCAGCTTCGGCACTAGACCGTGAGACTGTAGTTTGTCGTTTAGATAACCAAGACACTAGAGAATCTCCAAGGAAAATGTAGTAGCCTGATGTAGAGCGACAAGTATCGGGACACCCAGCCCAGTCGGCGTCCGAATATGCTTGTACATTAGTGCTTGAAGAGACATGTAACTGGAGGCTGTGATCAATGGTGCTATCGGTACCCTGCGTACCGGGTATCCCATGATACCGCAAGAAAATCTAAGGAGTTCCCCCATTCAAGTTGAAGACCTATGAAGGCCACACGTGTTGCACAGTATTGGACCCGCCTCCCTCGTTTGGGTAGCTCCGACACTGACACGTGTATCACAAGGTCGGACCTAACACCCGTCATAGGGAAGCTCTGGCCCTGCCACGTGTTCAGTGACCCCGAACATAACACTCAGTAGAGGGAAGCTCCGGTGCTACCATGTGTATAGTGGCTCCAGATCTGCCTCTCCACGATGGGAAGCTCCGGAGCCGCCACGTGTGGAACCTCCAGAGCTAGGACTTCAACAGAAGACAGAGAGATCTCCAACGGCTCGGACCTTCAAGGGACATTTATTGCTACGGTTATAAGGCCTGATTATGTGCTATTAATACAATATTAATGACGCACGATCAGAAGACCCTTAATACCTGTAACGCTGCCATTAAGGCGCGTTATCACACTATTAAGGTACTTAAACACACTTAAATTGTGTATTAGGCAATAATAACCATCGGGGTCACCTGTCGGGCCAGGCAAGTGATGTAACAACCATCTCTTAGTCTATCTAAAGGACTGAGCTGTGCGATACAGACAACTAAGATCATACGCATGCAAGCACCAGTGAATCTCGAATATAACAACACACACCCCGTGGAGTAGGGTATTATGCTCAGGCGGCCCGAACCACATAAATCATCTGTGTCATCATCTTGCTTAGAATCTCCGCACGCCCAAACCGATCAAAGAACCTTCGCGGGCTACAATTTAGTAGTATCGGGGGAAGTGTCGTTCGTACGCTTTGACATTTGACATGCCAGGTAGGGGGCGCCTGAGATCACAAGATGGTGAACTCCGCCGCAGGATCATCCAACAGTAGCAACGTTGTGCAATTTGCTGGAGGGAATCCTTCCAACATGCAGCAAACAGCGGATGCCGCTGTCCCGACGGGCGTCGCACCGCCACCACCACCACTACCATTTGCTCCGGCAAACAATGCTGGACAACAGGATGGATTACTCGCGTCGATCACGACATCGACGAACAATAACCCTGAGCACGTGCTTATTGATGCACTACTCTACTCCAACGTCCACCACCTCCAAGAGCACCCCGGGGTGCGATGGAGCAGTGGAGGGCTGATGTTGAACATCTGGTTGCAGCTGCAGCCGATGGCATTAGCAACCAAGGTCCTGCTCGTTCGGGGCAGACACCTTCACAGCGTCGAATCTTGTCAAGAAGACTTGGTCCGCAAGCTTCACAGCACAAGAGATGTGTTGCATCCCAACAGGTGACTTCGCTGCCCTCCGGGGCACGTCGCACCCACACTGCGTCGATGCTTTCGATGCATGACCTGCGGTCGGAGCTCGATCGCCGTTACCGATAGCAGGACGACCGCATCCACACCGAGCTTGCTCACGAGATGCAAGAAGCTCGGGACAACCCTGCTCCTTTGAGAGTAGGATGAGGATGTTCTGCCCTGGCTATGCATCTACGCATGGTCAAGTGGCCACAAAAGTTCCAGACTCATTTGCCGGAGAAATTCGACGGGGCTGTCAACCCCGCCTAATTCCTTCAAATTTACTCCACCGCTATCCTGGCGGCGGGGGGCAATGAGGCTATGATGGCCAATTATTTTCCTGTGGCTTTGACCAGGACAACCAGGTCCTGGTTCATGAGCCTTCCGTCTGACTCCATTAGCAGTTGGATGGAGCTATGCCAACAATTCACCGCCAATTTTGGGAGTTCCTACATCTAACCCGACACTGAACTGGACCTTTTTGCTGTTCAGCAAAAATCGGGAGAGTCGTTGCGATCCTTTATCCAACAATTCTCTTAGGTACGCAATACCATCCCTTCTATCTCGAACGCTTCTATTATTGTCGCATTCAGATAGGGCGTCCGGGACAAGAAGATGTTGGAGAAGCTGGCGACAAAAGAAGTCACCAGCATCACGGAGCTCTTCAGTCTGGCAGATAAATGTGTCAGAGTTGCAGAGGATCGTGAGATGCACTCCAAACCACCTCCGGAGGCCAACAAGAAGTCCTCCAAGGCTGAAGCCACTACCTTAGGTAGTGGAAAGAAGAAGAAGACCAACGGAAAGAAAAAGTCATCAGTCGGTGCACCTTCTGCTGCGGCTGCTGCAGCTCCAGGTGGCCGGGGACCATGCCCCGAAAAAAGATCTTGACCTTCGTCAGAAGACGGTGACAACACCAAAATGTGGTGTCCAATCCACAGGACGGACAAGCATAGTCTAGAGGATTGTCTGGAGGTCCAGAACCTTGTCGAGCACTACAACAAGCACCGAGAGGAAGCTCCTTTACGCCAACGGGAAGGAAAATAAAAAGTCGACGAAGCTCCAGTTGACACGGAGCTAGGATTTTAGGATCCCAAGAAGGTCCTCAAGGCTATGTACAACACGGTTGACGACGATTCTGACATCTCTGACAACGAGCGTCGGAAGACCCTGAACACCATCTGTGGTGGTTCCTGGGGCATCACTTCTCACCGCGTCCTCAAGACAATGCAGCGGGACATGGACACTGCAGCTCCTACCGCCAGGGCGAAACCTCATCGAAAATGGATGGACACTCCTATCATCTTTGATGCTATGGACTGCCCCCAGAACATGATCGGAGCTGGACAATTGCCACTGATGGTGTCTCCTACCATCAACAATGTACATCTCTACCATGTTTTGGTGGACGGAGGTGCGGGGCTGAACCTCCTGAGCTATGAAGCCTTCGTCAAGCTCTAGCTCCGCCCCTCGGACCTTCATCCCTCACGACCTTTCTCTGGGGTAGGTCCGGGGGACATTAGACCTCTCGGATCCATCACACTCCGGGTGACCTTCGGAACTCGGGAGAAATACAGGACCGAGAAGCTGGTCTTTGATGTTGAGCGGATCAGCTTACCCTTCAATGCCATCCTAGGCAGGCCTGCCATGTATAGGTTCATGGCTGCAGCCCACTATGGCTATTTGGTTTTGAAAATGCCAACACCATCGGGCGTTCTCCGCATACACGAGGACCGTATTGCAGGAATCACCGCACTGGAAGAACTCCATGCACTTGCAACATCGCAGGAGGAGGCAACCGGCAAAGAGCATACTGCTCAACCTCCAAGCACTCATCACCGAGGCTCAACCTCTGCACTACGTGTGCAGCTAAGCGGCGATAACGACATACCTGTCAAAGTCGTCCAAATTGGTTCCGATGCTGCTCAGACCACCCGTATATTGGGAGGTCTGAACAACAAATAGGAACTCGCGCTCATCACTTTCCTCCTGGTGAATGTTGACGTGTTTGCCTAGCAACCGTCAAAAATGCCTGGGATCCCTAGGGAAGTGATTGAGCACAATCTCAAGATTTATCCCGATGAACGACCTGTACACCAGAAGCCCCAGAAGCAATCAGTTGAAAGTCAATACTTCATCCGTCAAGAGATCAAGAAGCTGCTCGAAGCTGGTTTCATCCGTGAGGTTCATCATCCAAAATGGCTGGCAAACCCAGTCGTTGTACCCAAGGCTCGCGGGAAGCTTCGGATGTGTATCGACTACACCACACTAAGTATGACATGTCCAAAAGATCCATTTCCACTACCTAGAATAGATCAGATAGTGGACTCCACCTCTGGGTGTGAGCTATTGTGTTTCCTAGGTGCATACTCCGGATATCATCATATTCAATTGTCTAGAGAAGATGAAGTGCATACTGCCTTCATTACATAGATGGGTTGTACTGTTATACTGCCATGCCCTTTGGTCTCAGAAATGTTGCTTCAACCTTTGTGTGAGCTATGCACAAAACTTTTGGAGAACTCATTAGGGACTTGGTGGAGGTGTATTATGACGACATCTTCGTGAAGGTCAAGAACAAGGAGTCACTCCTTGACAACTTGCAAGCCGTCTTCGACAAGCTGTGCATCACGCGCACTGTTGACAGCTATTATATACCAATTTCATCCGTCAATTTAACTCAATTATGTGAAGGATTTGTCATTTCTTGCACACATTACCTTTTTATCTAACCCAATTCCACTTGGACTTGAAGAAATATGTGTATGCAACATTTTATGCAGGAAATGAGGAAATGTATAGGGACCAATCCTGATGAGGACATCACAACAGCAGAGACGCGCATTGAACTGCAAGGACCAATCACAAGAGCACGGGCACAGTTATTAAATCAGCAGGTGAATTCGTTTTTAACTTCTTTTGCATGTGAGTTTGAGAATAGATTGCTATGTGATGATTTAATTGTTATTAGGAATAATGGAAAAGATCAACAAGTGAAGGAAGGAGGCCTTGGGAGCGTGGAGAACCACCTGGGACGTCCACAAGTAGATGGAAACAGTTTACAACTCGGACTCGAGTTCAACTCGGAGTCCAGGAGCAGTCCACCTTAAAACAGATGCCCAGGAGGCATACGGACTCCGTTTTCGACGTTCTACATATGAACAGAAAGAGGAGAAGATAAACTTTCCAATGGTTCTGGTCCCACCTCAAAATTCCTTTGGAGTCATTGGGAATCGTCGAAACAAGTCGAGTCCAGATTTCTGTCCGGTGCTGCGCCACCGAATCGGGCCTTTGGGCCTTGTATCCCGTAAGAGTCCATTAGGGACGCGTCTAATCGTGTTTTGGTCGAACCCTAGCCTATAAATACTGCAGACGCCGGTCATATTCGGTGGGTTTTGCTTAGATCAATAATATCGCCGTTCTACGGTTTGTGAGACCCCAATTTCGCGATTTCCGATTGTGTCTTCTACGTTCTTGCTCGTGTTCTCGGTTGCACTTGCAGGGATTAGCCTTCTTGGCGAGGTCAAGCGTGTGCAGCACGGTTGACAACCAACGGAGCCGTGGTGTAGTGATTGCAGGGGTACTCGAACCGCTCGAGTGCCGCGGATCATCAACGTCGAGTTCTCCACCCCAATCGACATACCTTTCGGAAGATCGGACCTAAACCTACTCATCAATTGGTATCAGATTTCCAGGTTGCCCGTGAGGTATCTTTGTTTTCCTTCCTTCCATTAGATCGATTTTGTTTCGTACCTAGAGTCCACAAAAAATTCACAAAAAAAAAATTAGATCGTTTTTACCGCTTTCCAGACTATAGTGCCTGCAGTTTCGTTTTTCAGTTTGCATTGTTGAGTTTGCATTCGTGTGGTTGAGTCTTGTTGCTGGTTTAGCTTTGTGTTTTTTGGTCCTAGTTATCGTGTTTCGTCCTTGTTTTCTTGCTATTCGACACCTATTCCACAATCCCTAAATAACAAACCGATCCGCCACGTTCATCGGTTTGCCCTAGCTAGCCGCCTTGCGTGAACTCCCGCATCGCCAGCCCTAGATTAGGTGACAAATCTTTGTGCCATTCATCCTTGCGAGTTCTGTGCAAGTCCCATTAGTTGCTGTGCAAATTCCCGATCGTTTTCGTATCCGTTTGCGAGTTCTGTTCTCAAATCGAGTTGGAATCAACATCCAAAAAAACGTAACTCGGACAACCTACCTTTAAACGGCCATAACTTTCGCATACGAACTCGAAATCGGGCGAATTTTTTTTTTCAAATTCATCTACGCGAAATTTCGCATCTGATTTTCCACGGCATAGCCGCGTTCGGCGAAATTAGATTGCCCAAATTCCCCTCGGAAGATAGGCTATCCGGTCTCCGAAGTTTCAGCACGAATTTTAAAGAATCTTCTTGATTTTCTATAGGCCGCATATTACATCCAATTGAGCTGCAAATTTGTGTGCTTCCTATATTTGTGCTACTGAGTAATGAAAAAATATCAAAAAATATTAAAAAAAAAGAAAAAAAATAGTGAAGAGCACGCATATTAAAGCAATTGGCCTATACCACTTGGTGCTGTTTGTTTGGTTATATCATTCTGTCTTTCTTTTGCCTTGATACTTCCTTGTGTTGTGCTAGGCTCTAGGGCACTCAGTTGACCAGCAACAGTTTCCTACATTGAATACTTATTCAACTTTGTTTAGCTGTTAACGATTTCTGCTTATTAGCCACCATATTGTGCCATCCAAGCTCCACCTTTCTCTTGAGCATAACAGGTACCTTTGCAATCACCCCACTCTTCATTGGTTCATCTCACCGTCCACACCACCTGCTGTGTCGGTAAGAACACTTGTAAGAGCGTGGTAAGACGCTTGAGCGAGAGAGATTGTTTTCTTCCACCTTCCACATTGTCACTGTAGTTGATAGGGATAACATTTTTTTGTTGTCTTTTGTTTCCTACTAACAATGGCAGGAGAAGAAAATAATGACGAATGTGTTCAACATGTTGAGTTACGTGATATGTTCGCCAAATACAACGCATCAACGGAGGAGTCATTGGCGAACTTGACTCGCAAACTGGATGACCTTGCTCTTCGGATGAATACTTTTGAGGCTCGGTTGCCTCTCGCTGGAAGACAAGAAGACAATGCTTATGATGAACTGGAAGATCACAGTAATCAGCCAAGACTGCCACTTTATCGTCGAGGTATGGGAGGTAATAATCATAACAATTATAACCGCCCTCCTGATGATCCTTTTGCTAAAGTGAAATTTACTATACCCTCTTTTTCTGGTGCTTATGATGCTGAGGCTTATCTTGATTGGGAGATGACAGTAGAGCAAAAATTTAATTCCCATCTTGTTCCTGAACAACATAGAGTTCGTCAAGCCACTAGTGAGTTTAAGGACTTTGATATCATATGGTGGAATGAACTTGTTAAAACTAGAACTGATCCTCCAACATGGGATAGATTAAAGGAAGCTATGCGTGTTCGATTTGTTCCTCCATCTTTTCAGCGGGACCTTCGCAAAAAATTGCAACGTTTAGACCAAGGTAACATGTCCGTAGAGGAGTATTATCAAGAGTTACAAAAGGGTATGCTGCGTTGTGGGGTAGTAGAGGACATGGATGATAAAATAGCTCGTTTTTATGGGGGGTTGAGGCGTGAAATTCAGGACATTGTTGATTACAAAGAATATGATACTGTTAACAGATTTTTTCAGCTTGCTATGTTGGTAGAAAAAGAATTGCAGGGCCGACAACAACAGCAACAATGCACGAGGAGCAACTTCACGCCGCGTGCAGCAACTACACCATCCAAAACAGCACCATCTTCGGCCCCCCGTGCAGCGACTACACCACCCAATGGCGGCCAACGAACTATACCTGCTGCATGGTCCTTCTCTGAATTACTCCACTTATGATAAGGAATTGTATGCCTTAGTCCGTGTATTACAAACTTGGCAACATTATCTTTGGTCTAAGGAGTTTGTCATACATTCCGATCATGAATCATTGAAGTATCTTAAGTGTCAAACCAATCTGAATAAATGACATGCTAAATGGATTGAGTTCATAGAGTCGTTTCCATACATCATTAAGCATAAGAAAGGGAAGGAAAATATAATCGCCGATGCATTATCTAGGCGTTATACCATGCTGTCCCAACTTGATCATAAAATCTTTGGTTTGGAAACAATTAAAGCATTATATCCTACTGATTTGGACTTCAAAGTTGCTTTTGAAAATTGTAGAGAAGGAAGAACTTGGAATAAATATGTGCTGCAAGAGGGTCTCCTCTATCGTGCTAACAAGCTATGCGTTCCAGCTAGCTCCGTTCGTCTATTGCTTTTGCAGGAAGCACATGGAGGAGGTTTGATGGGACATTTTGGAGTGAAGAAAACTGAAGACGTGCTGTCCACACACTTCTTTTGGCCAAAGATGAGGCGTGATGTCGAGCGCTACGTGTCATGATGCACTACTTGCAACAAAGCTAAGTCTCGTCTTAACCCACATGGTCTTTATATGCCTCTTCCTGTTCCTAGTGTACCTTGGGAGGATATTTCTATGGACTTTTTTTTGGGATTGCCTAGGAGTAAGAGGGGGAGGGATAGTATTTTTGTAGTTGTTGATCGTTTTTCCAAAATGGCACACTTTATACCTTGTCATAAGAATGATAATGCCTCACACATTGCTGATTTATTTATGACGGAAATTGTTCGTTTACATGGTGTGCCAAATACCATTGTTTCTGATCGTGATGCAAAATTTTTAAGTCATTTTTGGGGAACTTTGTGGTATAAATTGGGAACCAAGTTGCTGTTTTCAACTACATGTCACCCACAAACGGCTGGACAGACCGAGGTAGTTAATCGTACTTTATCCACTATGTTACGGGCTGTCTTGAAAACAAATTTGAAGTTGTGGGAGGAGTGTTTACCACATATAGAATTTGCTTACAACAGATCCGTTCACTCCACGACAAAGGTAAGTCCATTCCAGGTAGTGTATGGTTTCAATCCCCGTGCTCCTATTGATTTACTACCTTTGCCTCCTTCTGAAACTATAAATTTGGATGCTACACAACGATCTGAATTCATTCTTAAGATGCATGAAACTACAAAGAAAAATATTGAAATGATGAATGAGAAGTATAGGATTGCAGGTAGTAAAGGTAGAAAAGAAGTAAAACTTGAACCGGGCGGTTTGGTGTGGTTACATTTGAGAAAAGAGCGATTTCCCGAATTGAGAAAATCTAAACTTATGTCACGAGCTGCTGATCCTTTTAAGATCGTTGAAAAGATTAATGATAATGCATATAAGCTTGAATTGCCTCCCGATTTTGGGGTTAGTCCTACATTTAACATTTCAGATTTGCGACCGTACTTGAGAGAAGAAGATGAACTTGAGTCGAGGACGACTCCAATTCAAGAGGGGGAGGATGATGAGGACATCACAACAGCAGAGACGCGCATTGAACTGCAAGGACCAATCACAAGAGCACGGGCATGGTTATTAAATCAGCAGGTGAATTCGTTCTTAACTTCTTTTGCATGTGAGTTTGAGAATAGATTGCTATGTGATGATTTAATTGTTATTATGAATAATGGAAAAGATCAACAAGTGAAGGAAGGAGGCCTTGGGAGCGTGGAGAACCACCTGGGACGTCCACAAGTAGATGGAAACAGTTTACAACTCGGACTCGAGTTCAACTCGGAGTCCAGGAGCAGTCCACCTTAAAACAGACGCCCAGGAGGCATACGGACTCCGTTTTCGACGTTCTACATATGCACGGAAAGAGGAGAAGATAAAATTTCCAATGGTTCTGGTCCCCCCTCAAAATTCCTCCGGAGTCATTGGGAATCGTCGAAACAAGTCGAGTCCAGATTTCTGTCCGGTGCTGCGCCACCGAATCGGGCCTTTGGGCCTTGTATCCCGTAAGAGTCCATTAAGGACGCGTCTAATCGTGTTTTGGTCGAACCCTAGCCTATAAATACTGCAGCCGCTGGTCATATTCGATGGGTTTTGCTTAGATCAATAATATCGCCGTTCTACGGTTTGTGAGACCCCAATTTCGCGATTTCCGATTGTGTCTTCTACGTTCTTGCTCGTGTTCTCGATTGCACTTGCAGGGATTAGCCTTCTTGGCGAGGTCAAGCGTGTGCAGCATGGTTGATAACCAACGGAACCGTGGTGTAGTGATTGCAGGGGTACTCGAACCGCTCGAGTGCCACGGATCATCAACGTCGAGTTCTCCACCCCAATCGACATACCTTTCGGAAGATCGGGCCTAAACCTACTCATCAAATCCTATAAAATATCATCCCAGCCAATCAGGCGACGACACGTGGCATCCTGTCGATACCCTCTGTACCGGATATCCCTTGGGATTGCAAAGATCACAAGGAAACTCCATCTACCAGATTTGAAGACCTCCAAAGGCCCCACATGTCAGGCGTAGCCAGACCTGCTGCCCCGACATGGTTAGTCCCAGGGCCGCCACGTGTATCACAAGACCGGAGCTATCACACACACATGGGAAGCTCCGGTCAGAATACCAATATGGCACCCCCGGACCTAACCCCAGACAGAGGGAAGCTCCGATACTGACACGTGTCCAACAGCACCGGACCTAACCGTCCACGACGGTAAGCTCCAGAGCTGCCACGTGGCAACCACCGGACCTTCAACTTCAACTATCAAGCCGGTGGACCCCCCCAACGGCTCCGGACCTTCAAGGATCAATCAAAGACTTCAAGACCCGATTAAGTGTCATTAATACCATATTAATGACACACGATCGAATGGTCCTTAATACTGGTAACAGCACTGTTGAGGCCCATTACCAGGTTATTAAGGGTAATTAACCTCATTAATTATGTATCAAGCATGTGTAACCGCCGGGGCCACCTGTCGGGCCAGGCTAACGTTATAACGACCAGTCCTTGTACTATAAAAGGACTGGTCAATGATACACAAGGGACAGTTCCGGACCACTACTGAACACCCTGAGCTAGACGAGCTTCTTCTTCTGGAGCTTCTTCTGGACTCACAAGCTTAATACATCACCAACACACCCCGTGGAGTAGGGTATTACACTCAGGCGGCCCGAACCACGTAAATCTCTGTGTACACGTGTCTTTCACCTTCTTGAATCTCTACGCGCCCATTACCAAACTACAACTCGATCTACCAAAGGTAGTGTCAGGAGATCTGCCGGATCCAAACACCGACAGTTGGCGTGCCAGGTAGGGGCGCCTGAGATTTCGAGTATGGTGAACTCAGCTGCTGGATCATCCAACAGCAACCCTACCGTTCAACCCGTTGGAGGCAATCCCTCCAACATGCAGCAACCAGCAGGTGCCGTGGCTCCAGCAGGAATCATGCCTCCACCGCCACCGCCCGCACCAGCACATCAAGCTGAGCAGCGTGACGGTGCATCAGCGTCGGTCACCGCATCGGCGAACAACAACAACCCTGAACACGCGCTTCATACAGCGCGTGATCTCCTCCAACCACCACCACCTCCAGGTGCATCCCAGGGTGCAATGGAGCAGTGGAGGGCTAATGTGGAACATCTGGTTGCAGCAGCAGCCGACCGCATCAGCAACCAAGGTCCTCCTCCTTTGGGCGGGCCCCATCGCAGCGCTGGACCGTGTCTGGCAGACTTGGTCCGCATGCTTTCCAGAGTAGGAGGCGTGCTGCGTCACAGCAAGTTACGTTGCTACCCTCCGGGGCGCGACATACTCATACGGTAACCAGTATGTTAACTCATGACCTCCGGGCGGAGCTTGATCGCCGTTGCCGTCAACAGGACGGTCGTGTCCATATCGAGCGTGCTCGCGAAAGGCGAGAGGTTCGAGACATCCCTGCTCCCGAGGGATTAGGAGGAGGCTGTTCTGCACTGGCCATGCACCTACGCATGGTCAGATGGCCACAAAAGTTCCGGCCTCACCTGCGAGAGAAATTTGACAGGACAATTTACCCCGCCGAGTTTCTCCAAATTTACACCACTGCAATCCTTGCGGCCGGAGGTAACGAGGCTGTAATGGCCAACTACTTCCCAGTGGATTTGACTGGGACCGCCAGGTCCTAGTTCATGAGCCTTCCTCACAACTCTATCAATAGCTGGGAGGAATTTTGCCAACAGTTCACTGCCAATTTCGGGATTTCATACACCCGACCAGGCACCGAACTGGACCTTTTTGCAGTTGTGCAGAAGGGGGAGAATCCCTGCGCTCATTTATCCAGAGGTTCTCCCAGGTACGAAACACCATTCCTTCTATCTCTAGCGCTTCTGTTATCGTGACATTTAGATAGGGCGTACGAGATAAGAAGATGCTGGAGAAGCTGGCGGTCAAGGAGATCACCAGCGTCACGAAGCTCTTCAGCTTGCCAGACAAATGTGCCAAAGCTGCGGAGGGTCGTGAAATGAACTCCAAACCACCTCCGGAGGATAGCAAAAAATCCTCCAAAAACGAAGCCACTACCTCCGGGAGTGGCAAAAAGAAGAAAAAGTCCAATAGCAAGAAGAAGCCGTCGGCCGGCGCATCTGCCGCTGCAGCTGCTGCAGCTCCGGGTGGCCGGGGGCCATGCCCCGAGAAACGACCTCGGCCGTCCTATGAAGACGGTGGCAACTCCAAAATGTGGTGTCCTATCCACAAGAAGAACGACCACAACTTGGAGGACTGCCAGGAGGTCCAAAACCTTGCTGAGCGCTACAACAAGCGTCGGGAAGAAGTTCCTTTTCGTCAGAGGGAAGGAAAACAAAAGGTCGACGAAGCTCCGGCTGAAGAGGAGTTAGGCTTCCAGGACCCTAAAAAAGTCCTGAAGGCTATTTACACCTCCGTCGATGATGACTCCTACGTCTCTGACAACGAGCGTCAGAAGACCATGAACACCATCTTTGGTGGTTCGTGGGACATCACCTCCCGCCGTGTCCTCAAGACCATGCGGCGGGACATGGCCTCAGTAGCTCCTACAGCTAGGGCGGAGCCTCATCGGAAGTGGATGGACACTACCATCACTTTTGATGCTTCAGACTGCCCTCGGAACATGATCGGAGTTGGCCAGCTACCTTTGATGGTACCACCTACCATCAACAACATTCAACTCCACCATGTAATGGTGGATGGAGGTTCAGGGCTAAAACTCATAAGCTTCGAAGCTTTCATCAAGCTTCAGCTCCGACCTTCGGATCTTCGCCCCTCCCGACCTTTCTCCGGAGTAGGTCCGGGGGCTATAACACTACTCGGTGCCATTACTCTCCCCGTGACCTTCGGGACTCAGAAGAATTATCGCACTGAGAAGTTGATCTTTGACGTCGCTCAGATCAACTTGCCTTTCAACGCCATTCTGGGCAGGCCCGCCTTGTACAAATTCATGGCTGCTGCTCATTATGGTCACCTGGTGTTGAAGATGCCAACACCAGCTGGCGTTCTCCGGATCCACGGAGACTGTACTGCCGGAGTGACTGCTCTGGAGGAACTGCATGTGCTTGCTACAGCGCAGGAGGAAGAATCCAGGCAGGAGCAAGCTCGGAAACCCTCGAGCATTCATCAACGAGGCTCAACCTCCGCACCTCGCGTGCAACTAAGCGGCAACACCGCCATCCCCGTCAAGGTCATCCAAATCAGTTCCGATGCCGCTCAGACCACCCGTATATCGAGAGGTGTGAATGACAAATAGGAACTCGCACTCATCACTTTCCTCAGGGCTAATGTCGACGTGTTTGCCTGGCAACCGTCACAAATGCCTGGGATCCCTAGGGAAGTGATCGAGCATAATCTGAAGATCTATCCCGATGCTCGGCCCATACATCAGAAGCCTTGGAAGCAATCCGTAGAGCGACAAAACTTTATACAACAAGAAGTGAAGAAGTTGCTCGAAGCTGGATTCATCCGAGAAGTCTTCCATCCAAAATGGCTGGCAAACCCAGTCGTTGTACCCAAGGCCGACGGGAAGCTTCGGATGTGTATCGACTACACAACACTAAATAAGGCATGCCCAAAAGATCCATTCCCACTACCTAGAATAGATCAGATAGTGGATTCCACCTCCGGGTGTGAATTACTGTGTTTCCTAGACGCATATTCTGGGTACCATCAAATCAGAATGTCTAGGGAAGATGAAGAACATACTTCTTTTATCACAGTAGATGGATTGTACTGCTATACTGCCATGCCATTTGGTCTCAAGAATGCATCTTCAACATTTGTACGAGCTATGTACAAAACCTTTGGAGAGCTCATCAGAGACGTAGTGGAAGTGTATGTTGATGACATTGTCGTCAAGATCAAGGACAAGAAGTCACTCCTTGACACCTTGCAAGCCGTCTTCGACAAGCTGCGGGTCACCCGCACGAAGCTGAACCCAGACAAGTGCATCTTCGGGGTTAGCTCCGGAAAGATTCTCGGTTTCCTGGTAAACCATCGGGGCATAGAGGCAAATCCGGCGAAGATTAAGGCTATTGAGGAGATGCAGCCACCAGCTCGCATCAAAGATGTCCAGAAACTGACTGGATGTCTAGCCGCCCTCAGCTGGTTCATCTCAAGACTGGCGGAACGGGCGCTACCCTTCTTCAAGCTATTGAGGAAGTTCGGACCATTTCAATGGTCTGAAGAAGCAGAAAAGGCGTTCCAGGAGCTAAAGTAGCTCCTCACCACTCTACCGACCTTGGTAGCTCCGAACCCTAGTGAGCCCTTACTGCTTTACATTTCAGCAACCGACGAGGTTGTCAGCATGGTCCTGGTCGCGGAGAGACCAGAACCATCAAAAGCTCAGGAATCCAGACCCCTTCGGTAGGGTCCGCAGGATCCTGAAGGTGAGTCTGGGTCCCAGCCCCCAGACTTGGATCAACAGGGAGTTATCCCAGAAGACTTGGACCCCTCCGGGAGGGTCCAGGTCACTCCAGCAGAAGCTCCGAGTTCCTCTAACAGGTGTAAGACCTATGTGTGCTGAATACATTGGTTTGTAGTGAATACACTTGGTTTTGATGATAAAAGTTTTAAATATCACCAAAACACTTTTTTATCAAGGTCCGACTCTAGCTCCGAGCTACAGCAAGGTCTGACGGTAGGTCCGACTTGTTTTGGGTAGCTCCGGCTGCGTTAGATGCTAGGTCCGGCTTCTTGGTAAGGTCCGACTAGCTTTGGTTAGCTCCGGTGAGCTTTATCTTTAGCTTCGGCATGTCTTTGTTAGCTCTGACATGTCTTTGATAGCTCCGACATATATTTGATAGCTCTGACATGCTTTTTCTAAGCTCCGACGTACTTTGTCTAGCTCCGGTTTTGGGTTGACTAGTTTTGACTAGTTTTTGGTAAGCTCCGGTGCTAGGATCTACTAGTTTTGGAAAGCTCCGGTGCTAGGTTCTACTAGCTTTTGTTAGCTCCGGCTCAAGCTGCGGGTTGCTCTGGCAAGGTACGGAACTTGACCGCAGTGCTTCTGCTTTTCATTTGCAATGTTTCGTACTTGCTTTACATTGTTGGAAAGATTGCTTAGTATTCATTTGCTAAGTTTTTGGTGCGTTTTGGATGATATGGATGATATCGTGTTACTATGGTTTTGCAACATGCTTATGTGAGGTTCTCACATAAGGTGTTGTGTTCGGAACTAACTTGAGTCAAGTCGAGGACTTGGGCTCGTATGGATTGTTTGTTTGTTCATGTGCAGGTGTTGCTTGAGTTCAAGTCATGGCTGGTGACAGGATCCATTGGACTAGTCTCAGGAGGAGATGAGGTTTCAACAACCAAGTTCGGGAGGAACTGTGGTTGAGCGGGTCAGGAGGTCGCGCAGGATGATTGAATCAAGGACAGTGCATATGAAGGTCGAAGGAAGGTATTCACACGTATGAATGCGGTGCATGACATGGCAATATGCTTCTAGAGACGGATTATGGAAGGAAGATCTGATCGGAAGGATCGGATCGTATCGGTTGAAGACTTAGGCTGCTAGCTGAGTCGGTTATGGCTCGGTATGGAAAGTATCGAGTTGGTTATGTTAGGATTTCGTGTGAGTCACAAATTTGAGTTGTTTAGGAATGTGGGATGCGTTCCTAAGGTGTTTGGAAGTCTTAAGATTGCTTCTATCTGCGTATAGAAGAGTCCTAAGCAGTTATGGAAAGTTCCGATTGTGATCGGATTAGGATTGGAGTCCTAGTTGAGATTGGGATGGCCTAAGGGCTGGTTATATAAGCGAGGGAAGGCCAAAGCTCGTGTGAGACGACTTTGGGCTGTTCCTCTTGTGTTCTATTGAATAAAATTCATAGTTTGAAGGAATTTTTGTGCCTTGTTCGTCCGACTTGTTCCAGACAAGTTTTACTCGTCGAGTTTCTGGACAGCACCACCTTTCGTTGGTGGTTTTATCATAACTAGAGTTTTATAGATCCAATTGACGTGATTCTTTTTGGGTTGTCTTCACAACTTGATTGTCTATCATCTGTCAAAATTTCACGGTCATTGGATTTGTAGTTTTTGATCTACACGAGTTTATTTGCAGCATTCCAAAAACTGTTTTTCTCGGGTAGGTCAGATTGACCATAGTCTGATCTTTCGATCATAACTTGAGTTTTTCTTGACGGATTTGAGTAACTCTTTTTGTGTTGTCTTCGTGACTTGATTCTCTCTGATATCTATCACTTTTGTCATGATGAAACACGTTTAGATTAGTCTCATACACGATTTCTTGAACAGATCGTTTTTCTACCGAAGGGATTAGGGTTTTATTGTTTCCACTGCGTAAGATTTTTAAATCTACCATTCCCCCCTCTCTGGTAGCTCTTCATGTTCTCTTCGATCCTACAATTGGTATCAGAGCCACGGTGCTCTAATATTTGTGATTTGCACGTGTTTTTGACTAATCATCATGGAGAAGTACTCCACCAAACCTTGTGTGTTTGCTGGTATTGATTTTCAGGTTTGGAAGGCACGCATGGAGGCTTTCATCCAGGCGCAAGGCTTCACAATATGGGAAAATGTGTACAAACCTTATGAAGTCCCACCTAACGATCAAGTTACGGCTATGAACCTCCGGGACGTCGACAACAACAACAAAGCACGAAACTTGATCATCCAAGGACTCACTCAAAGCGACTTTGATCGTGTCGCACACCTCCGATCAGCATACGATGTTTGGATCGCTCTCTGTGATTACCATGAAGGCTCCAACACAATCAAAGAGGTAAAACAAGATATGTTCAAAAAGGAATATATGCGTTTTGGCAAACCGGTGAGTCTATCGATGATCTCTTTGCTCGTTTCAATAAAATTCTCAGCAACTTACGTAGTGTCAATGTAAATTTTTCTGATGCTGAGAATGCTATACAACTCCTTAGTGCATTAGATATGTCAATTTGGGAGATGAAAGTAACGTCTATACGTGAATCAACTGTCATGAGTTCTCTTACATTAGATGTACTCTATTCTAAACTAAAAACTCATGAAATTGACATCCTAGCACGTAAGAACCCAAACAAGTCTATTGCATTTGTCTCACAACGTGATATGTCTAGCTCCGGCCAATAATCATCTTGCAATACTCTTGCTCTATTGTCCTCGCTAACCCTGGAACAGATCGAAGAATTTCCAGAAGAGGAGTTGGCACTCATCTCTACTAGATTCTCAAAAGCATTGCAAAATGTGAGAACTAGAAGGAGAGGAAGCTCCAGACCTCAACGTTGTTTTGAATGTGGTAAAATAGGACACTTTCGTACAGAATGCCCTAACCTTTCAGGTCCGACCACCCGGGAAGAAAAACAAAGCAAGGTTCGGACCTCTTCTGGAAATTCCAACAAGAAAAAGAAGGGTACCATAGGACGCAAGATGATCAACAACTTCATCACCGCACTTCAAGAACTTAGTTCAAGTGATGTAGACTTTGAAAGTGATGAAGATGATGTTGACCTGGCCAACATATGCTTCATGGCAGGCAAAACAAGATCAAGTCAGGAGGATGCAGAACACAGCAGTGAAGACGATGAGGTATGTTCTACCTGCAATGAATTGTGTGATGCTATTTCTCGTGCAACTATTATTGTCAAGAAAAAGGACAAAAATCTTAGGGATAATACTGCTAAAATTGAATCACTAGAATCTGAAATTAACCGATTAAAAACTTTGATTCCTAGTGATGATGCATGTCCCTCATGTGACTTAATCTATGAACAATTGTCCACATTAAGAAGTGCACACTCCTCCACTCTAGATAGACTTGATGAAGAAATTAAAAAGAACAAAGAGCTTGCTGCACTTAATGATAAAAACTTAAAAGATGCTTCTTGTTCTACAGATGATTTGCATTGTTCTGCATGTGAAAATCTTGATAAGAAACTAAAAGATGCAATGAATGAAATTTCCATTCTGAACAATGCTTTACGATCTCATGAAGTTAAATATTGTTCCAATTGCAAACTAAAAGGAAAAACTTCATATGCAAACTGCCTTGATCTGTCCAATAAACTTGATGACATGCATATGACATTAAATCGGTTTTGTAATGGGAATAAGAACCTAAACTTGCTGCTGAATTCTTCCAAGTCTTGCAATAATAAAACTGGTTTAGGTTTTGATTCTCATGCTCATGCTAAGGCACATCCACCTAAAATTGTAAAGTCATTAGGAAGTGGTTTGATTCAAACAGTTCATAAACAAAAAGAAGTGGTTTTCAAATCTGCAGGAGTGCTTTCTAATTCTATTTCTAATGTTGGGTGCTCATCTAGACATGACTACAAAATTAAGTTTCATTGTACCTACTGTGGTAGAGATGATCATGTCATAGATTTTTGTTATAGACTAGCTAAACAACAGAAAAGGGAAAGAATATCTGCTAGATCTCTTAACTTTCATGCTAAACTGAAAATTAGAAACTTGCAACCTGCTTTAATGAGTCAGAAATTTGAAAAGGTAGCTTCTGGAACTTTTGGCAAGAAATCTACAAAGGCAGCTCCGGTAGTTCTGATAGCTCCGAGAGCTCCCGGATCTTCTGTTGTTCCCTCCGGAGCTTCAGCTTTAGCCTCCGGACCTTCTGCTTTTACCTCCGGAGCTACTGGTTTTCACTCTAAACAAGTAACAACTTCTAAATCATCTGTTAAGAACAAAAAACCTCAACTTTTGACTCATAAACCTGCTGTTTTGTCTCAGCTTTCGCGTGTTTTTCCTACTGCACGTCGCGTGACTCAGTACTGGATTCCTAAATGCCTTTTGACTAACCCCAGTATTGAGTCATCGATGTATTGTGCTTCTATGTAGGTTACACGTTTGAGGAAGGAGAACATTTGGATTGTGGATTCAGGTTGCTCACGCCACATGACTGGTAACAAAGATTGGTTCTCCTCCCTCTCTTTTGTGTCACGTGTAGAAAATATTACTTTTGCCGATAATTCTTCAACTCCTATAATTGCTAAGGGTTCGGTTAAAGTAAATGATCACTACACTTTGAAGGATGTGGCACTTGTCAAAAATTTGAAATACAACTTGCTTTCTGTTTCACAATTGCTAGATGAAAATCTGGAAATTATTTTCAATAAAAATTGCTGCAAAGTTGTAAGTTCAAATAGTGAGCTTATTTTTAACATGTCTCGGTTTGGAAGAGTTTTTAAAGCCGATTTTGATATGTCTTCCTCTAAGCATAGGTGTCTAGTTGCTAATGATTCAAAGGACTTATATTTTTGGCATTGTAGACTTGGTCACGTAGGCTTTGATCACCTAACGCGTGTTAGTGCTCTTGATCGCATACGTGGGCTGCCTAAGCTTAAAGGGGACAATGAAATTGTGTGCTCTTCTTGTAGACATGCTAAGATAGTTGCAAGTTCACATACTCCTCTCACAATGATCATGACAACTGAACCGTGTCAACTTTTGCATCTTGACACCGTAGGACCTTCACGTGTTCAATCCTTCAGAGGTAAATGGTATGTTCTTGTTATCGTTGATGATTATTCTAGATACTCTTGGGTTTACTTTATGGCGTCTAAGAATGAAGTTTTTAGTCACTTTAGAACTTCATTTCTTAGATTATCAATTGATCACCCAGGATCATTAAAAGCAATTAGAAGTGATAATGGAACTGAATTTAAAAATCAATCTTTTGATCACTTTTGTGCTGAAAATAGAATAGATCATCAATTCTCTTCACCATATGTACCTCAACAAAACGGTGTTGTAGAAAGAAAGAACAGAACCTTAGTTGAGATGGCTAGGACTATGCTTGATGAATATCGAACTCCTAGGAAATTTTGGGCTGATGCGTTAGCAACCGCTTGTTATGTCTCAAATCGTGTTTTCTTGCGTGCTAAGCTACGTAAAACACCATATGAGCTTCGGTTTGGACATAGACCTAGTGTTACACACTTTCGGGTCTTTGGTTGCAAATGCTTTGTTAAGAAACATGGTAATCTTGATAAATTTGAACCTAGATCCATTGATGGCATGTTTCTTGGTTATCCATCTCATACTAGAGGCTACCGTGTGCTTTTACTTGACACTAACAAAATTGTGGAGACTTGTGAAGTGTCTTTTGATGAAGCTAGCCCAGGTACTAGCTCCGATGTTGCAGGACCAGATTCGTGTCCTCAGGAGGAGGGTATTTTCGAAGATGAAGAAGAGCCGGTGAAAGTTGCCTAGAGGGGGGTGAATAGGCTAATCGACCTGCAAATGACTTAATAAAACGAGATTAAATCACAGGGGGCGGACTAGTCCGGTCTGGGGGCGGACTAGTCCGGTCAGCCTGCGTGAAGAACCCTAAAAAGTGTTTCTAGCAAGTTTTAAGGGGATTTTCTCGAGGCTACAAGTGAGGATATGTTTATGACAAGTTTAGAAACTATCAACACAAGAGTGAGTCAAGTTTCAACAAGATTAAGCAAAGAGAAACACACGACAAGACTAGCAACCCTAGAACGAAGAATGCGATAACCAAAATGCGAAGAACACGGAGACACAAGGATTTTATCCCGAGGTTCGATTCCACACAAGAATCTACGTCCTCGTTGAGGAGTCCACAAAGGACCGGGTTCACCAACCCTTCCCTCACCAAGTTTACCACACGGGCCTAACTTGGTTTTCCACTAATCACAAGGGTGATTACAAAGTTCGTTGGGGCTTCTCACAATCTGAGGCTCCCACACCACAAAAGTGATCAACGCCACAAAATATACTCAACACACAGCACACAAAGACTCAATGAGTGCAAGAGATCAAACCGGGAGCACAAGCGCGATGTTCTTCCTCTTCTCCACCTCACTAAACCCTAATCCACTCAAGAATTAGTTTTAGAGGGAAAGTTTACAAGAAAGAGGCTTAAGAGTGCTCCAAGTTGGCTGTGGCGGCGCTAGGGTTCAAGTCACTTTGAAATGAGGCCGGGGGTCCCCTTTTTATAGGAGTCCCGAGCCCAAATTGCTGACCTCAGCAAAAGGGCGGACTAGTCCGGCCTCAGGCCCGGACTAGTCCGGCCTAGGGGACCACTGACCTCTTGTCAGGTCCCGACAGCTGACACGCTATCGTCACACTACCCGCCAAACTTCAAATTCAAACGGTCACTTCAACAACGGACTAGTCCGGTCACCACCGGACTAGTCCGATCTCACACAGAGCCTTTTGCTCCGTGTGAAAACGGACTAGTCTGAGGACCACGGACTAGTCCGGCCCCAAGGGCGGACTAGTCCGATCCTCCCAGACTTAGTCACAGAAGAACCTTCAACTCGCCAACCCGGACTAGTCCGGCCCCAAGGGCGGACTAGTCCGTTCTCACTCAGGACCTCTTGGTCCGGACTCAAACAGACAAGCCCGTGGTTTTGGGACTTAGTCCCCAAAACCCACTCACTGCTACCAGGACTAGTCCGGCCACGAACAGACTAGTCCGATCTCAGTCAGACCCTTCTGGTCCAGCCGAATACGGACTTGGCCGGCCAGGGGCGGACTAGTCCGGCCACCTGCACAGACTAGTCCGGCCCTACTGCCAGACTACTTATCCACTCTTTTCTCTCAAGGGGTTTGACCTCTAAACCACTTTGAGCTCCCAAACTTGATCTCAATGCACTTTACACACGCACCCTCTTATTTCTGCGGCTAGTCTAACTCAACACGCTAGAAACCCTAGTTTCTACGCTTCGAGTTGACTCCGTTTCCTTCCTTTTCCTTTTTGAGGGTTTGCGTCTCCGATAGAGTCCACACCTGTGCTAAGATCACTTGAGCTCATTAGCGACTTAATTGTCGTTATCAATCATCCAAAACCCACGGGGAACCTAGATGCACTTTCAATCTCCCCCTTTTTGGTGATTGATGACAACACATTAAGTCCTTCAATAATTAAGAGTATTAAAATTGGTTTTCATAACTTGTGTGCGTATGAATGACTCCCCCTCAATGTACGCAGCATGTAAAAGAGGTGGAGGAGATCTTTCATACCCACACACGTTATGGTGGGGTGCCTACGTGACGTGCTCAACAATTGTGACAAGACATAAAGAACATCAATATAAACAAAAGATTGATAATAAGAACATTATATTGATATTAAACAACATTAGCAGGTCTTGCATAAATGTAAACATCCAAATAGCATGAAAGTATTACAAGACAAGTCCACAAACCACAAACACACCCACAAAAGATTAACTTCCCCTTAACTCTCCCCCTTTGGCATCAAAGCACCAAAAAGGAAAAGAAGGGAGGAAACTAAGACCTAAGAACTAGTCCTCGTCTTCGCCACTTCCACTCTCCGTGGCCTCGGAATCTTCGACGTCTTCCTCATGATCATCGGCATCGTCGTCGTCGTCGGAGTTCCTTGCCGAGGGAGCAGCCCGAGAGGAGCTTCCATCCTCTTGGAGCTGGGCGAGCTCATCGGCGGTGAAGTTGGGGAATGGAGTGATCTCCCCATCACTCACCTCCGGAGAGGACATCGGGACCTCCAGCTTGCTGCACACCGCCTTAAGATATTTTTCCTGGCGCTTGTGTGCCCTTTGAGCGCGGATCTCTTGCTTCCGGCAGGAAGTGAAGATCGCCTTGAAGCATTTGAAGAAGGCACTCATTGATTGAGGCGGAGGCGGAGACGGAGGTGCCACGGGGCGAGATGTAGGATCTACATTCTTGGGACGAGGAGGAACAGGTACATTCGGAGGCTTCTGAGGATGAAGCGGGCGGTGCGACATGTCCTTGACGAAGGTCACGCCCGACACCTTCTCGATGAGGCACATGATGTAGGGGGCATACCCGCAAGCACGGTTGGGGGTATGCGAGATGTTGAAGATGTCGTCGAAGATGTAATCGACGAGGTTGAACTTCTCTTCCCCATCAACCAGAAGTAGCAAGTGCCTCAAATTCCCTTGAATTACCCCAGCATCACCGTCCTTCGGTGCTATCGTCCTTCTGAGGATTCTGTTTATAATGCTGTAGAAGGGCTTGATGTTGCGGGCGAGACCGGCATCAAATGGAACGTGACTTGGATACATATATGCTAGCTCTTCACGGTCCACGTCCTTGAGGTTAGAGATTATAATCTCATGATCCATGTGTGCCTCAAGCCCTAGAATCTTGGCAAACTCTGCGAAAGTGACTGAGTACTGTTCACCATGTGTCATCCAAATAATTCTTCTGTCACCTGAGGTGGTGAAGTAGATGGTGGAGTAGAACTGCAGAATCACTTCGACGTTCCAGTCATACTTGAAACTCATGATCTTCTTGAGGTCATGGCGCTCAGCAGCTTCGATGACAGCGTCAAAAGCAGAGTGTTGCTTTTTGGCCATGTAATCCCAGTCAACCCATTGAGCTTCTATTACCGGCTTCTTCATCTGCTGATAGACTAGCCAGTAGTAGTCACAATGAAAGTCACACCAGAACCTGGGATCTGCCGTGCTCCTCTCAAACTTGTAGACCTTCTCGGTCCTCAGCCTCCTGGCCTTTTCAGCCCCTTTTCCATGAAACACATTGGAAGACAACTCCTTCTGCCTGTTGGGGTTCCTTTCTGGTGTGTGAACCTCAAGGGGGCCAATGGAAGTGGCCTTCCCTTTTTCCTTGATCACAACACCTCCAGCTGCCTTCTTTGCTGACATCTTGACAGCTGGCTTCTTCTTCGTCGGCTTGACAGGAGCCGAAGCCTTTCCCTTCTTAGGGTCACGCTCGACCCTAGGCTCAGCTTCCATTTGGGCTGGCTCCTTGCCCTTCACTTTCTCGCCAATGGTGACGAGCTTCTTTCTCTTGGGTGCATTTGCCTCAGCAGCCCTGGAGTTGTGAGCCTCCCTGTCTTCCCTTTTCTTCTTCCGCAGCTCATTGAGGGACTCTGCGGTTGCTCTAGCTATGGCTTCTTCCTCGTTGTAGATGCTTGCGGCAACTTTGGAGGCTTCGAGTGCCTTCAGCCGTCTCTCTTCATTTGCCTTTTGCGCCTCTATGAGCGCAGCTTTGGTCCTTGCCTCGACAATTTGAGCTTTGGTTCGCCCCTCGGGGTTGAGACGAGAAGGGGAACGCTCCGAGTTCGACATGCTGCGGAAAGCATAGAGAAAGGAAGGTGTGAGTCCAAGGAGAGGGAGCATTGCGGAAAAGATCTCAAGAAAAGACTAGAAGTAGGGTTTGCCCTGTGCAAACCGGACTTGTCCGGCCCAGGGGCGGACTAGTCCGCCGGGCGGACTTGTCCGCCTGGGACCGGACTAGTCCGGGTTGCGCAGAGTGAACCCTAACCCTAATTGATTCATCGAAAAATCATCGAATCAGCGCGCAATACTCCTAGACTATGATCGCAAGGGTATATGGACCAACATTAATGAAGGTGTTCCTACAAAAACTTTAAGAATCAAGAATGGGGCTAGTTTTTGAAGAACGAGGGAATACCTTCTCAAATCCACTAGAATCAACGAAATCGGAGATGGATCGCGAATGTGGAGCACGGGGAAGTGATCCCTCACTCCCAAAGACTCCGATGCATGGATTGGATTCGAGATTTGGTGGTTGGAGCGCAAAATCGCCGATGGGGGGGTTGTTGCTAGCGCGTGGAAGTGAGAGAGTCAAGTGAGAGAGGGAGAGGAGGGGTCTGGGCCGCCTGGGGGGTTTAAGTCCCCAAGGGCCGGACTAGTCCGGTTGAGGGGCCGGACTAGTCCGGTCCGCGGACCAAACTCAGACTAGTCCGGATCCGGACTTGTCCGGTTGAAAGGCGGACTAGTCCGGTGTGCGGAACAACCGCGGACTAGTCTGGACCCGGACTTGTCTGTCCACAGGGGCGGACTAGTCCGGTCCGACTGGGCTGAAAAGCGATGTTTTGACCTGCACACACACTATTGGTCCTTATGGATAACAAGCAACACAAACATGATAATAAAAGAAAGAATGTGATAAAAACATGATCAAATCCCAAGAAACAGTTTTCTCAAACAGATTTTGAAGAGAAATCATGATAGAGAAGAGGTTTTCGAAATGGCTCAAAAAATGTGAGGAATGTGGTTTAAGCCACATTCCTAGAATCCAAAATGTTGAGCTCACTTCTTAGCTCACAGAAACGCTTCTCATCAAGAGGCTTGGTGAAGATATCCGCGAGTTGATGTTCCGTCCTCACATGAGAAATCACAATATCTCCCTTCATTGAGTGATCTCTCAAGAAATGATGACGTATGTCTATGTGCTTGGTACTAGAGTGGTCCACCGGATTATGGGCTATTTTGATGGCACTCTCGTTGTCACACAAGAGTGGATGTTGCACAAGTTAATCCCATAATCCCTAAGGGTTTGTCGCATCCAAAGAAGTTGTGCACAACAACTTCCGGCTGCAACATATTCCGCTTCGGCGGTGGAGAGAGCAATAGAGTTTTGCTTCTTGGAGGACCAAGACACTAGAGATCGACCCAATAATTGGCATGTACCCGATGTGCTCTTCCTATCAACTTTGCACCCCGCATAGTCCGCATCGGAATATCCAATGAGGTTAAACTTAGATCCTTTGGGGTACCAAAGTCCTAGGGAAGGTGTGTGTACTAGATATCTCAAGATCCTTTTAACGGCGGTCAAATGACAAGCCTTAGGTGCCGCTTGAAAGCGTGCACACATACACACACTTAGCATGATATCGGGCCTAGATGCACAAAGATAGAGAAGTGAACCAATCATAGACTTATATAGCTTTTGATCCACACTTAGACCATCCGCATTTAGGTCTAGGTGTCCATTTGTCCTCATAGGGGTTTTGATGGGTTTTGCCTTATCCATGTCAAACTTCCTTAGAATATCTTGTGTATACTTAGTTTGACTTATGAACGTCCCTTCTTTGAGTTGTTTTACTTGAAATCCTAGAAAGAACTTCAACTCACCCATCATGGACATTTCAAACCTCTCCGTCATTATCTTGGAGAACTCATCACAAAACACCTTATTTGTGGAACCAACTATGATGTCATCCACATATATTTGGCACACAAAAAGATCTTCGTTGAAGTGCTTTGTGAAAAGGGTATAATCTGCTTTGCCTATCCTAAAACCATTTTCAACTAGAAAGTCTCTTAGGCACTCATACCAAGCTCTAGGAGCTTGCTTGAGGCCATAAAGAGCCTTTCACAATTTGTAAACATGGTTAGGATAGTCTTGGTATTCAAACCCTGGAGGTTGCTCTACATAAACTTCTTCCTTGATTGGGCCATTAAGGAATGCACTCTTAACATCCATTTGGTAGAGCTTGAAGTCATGATGAGTAGCAAAAGCTAGTAATATCCGAATTGACTCAAGCCTAGCTACGGGGGAAAATGTCTCATCAAAATCCAATCCTTCAACTTGTGAGTACCCTTTTGCCACAAGTCGTGCCTTGTTCCTAGTTACCACGCCATGCTCATCTTGTTTGTTGCGGAACACCCACTTGGTTCCAACAACATTTGCTTGTGGGCGCTTGACAAGCTCCCAAACCTTGTTCCTTTCAAAGTTATTGAGCTCCTCTTGCATGGCAACTACCCAATCCGGATCTCTTAAGGCATCTTCAACCTTATGGGGTTCCAAGGATGAGACAAAGGAGAAATGCTCACAAAAGTTTGCAACACGTGAATGTGTTGTTACTCCTCTTGTGATATCTCCTAGAATGTTGTCAACGGGATGATCCCGTTGAACACTTTGATGAACACAAGGATGCGGAGGTTGAGCTCTTGAATCACTTGCTTCATCTTATTCACTTTGGTCTCCCCCTTGATCCAAGCCTCCCCCTTGATCTTCATTCCCATTATCATTTTGGGGAGTATCTAGTGGATCTCCAACTTGTCCAATGGGGGTTTGACCTACTTCATAATGATGATGGTCACTTGGGCTTTGAGATGGTTCTTGTGGGCGAACATCTCCAAGTGCCATTTTCCTTAGAGCTTCTAGTGGAGGTTCCTCTTGATCAAGGGCATGTTGATCAACTTGCTCCACTTGAGAGCTATTGGTTTCGTCAAACACCACGTCACGTGCTACTTCAACAATTCCGGAGGATTTATTGAACACACGGTACGCATAAGTGTTTGAGTCATATCCAAGCAAGAAACCCTCATCGGACATTGAAGCAAACTTCGAAGTCCTAGGCTTCTTGTTGAGGATATAACACTTGCTACCAAAAACACGAAAGTAAGAAACATTGGGTTTCTTACCAACGAGAAGCTCATAAGGAGTCTTCTTGAGGAGGCGATGAAGGTACAATCGGTTTACGGCATGGCAAGCGGTGTTAACCGCTTCCGCCCAAAACCGGTCCGATGTTTTGTACTCATCTAGCATCGTCCTTGACATCTCAATAAGCGTCCTATTCTTTCTTTCGGCAATTCTATTTTGTTGGGGAGAATAGGGAGCGAAAAACTCATGCTTGATGCCCTCCTCATCTAGGAACTCTTCTACTTGCATGTTCTTGAACTCGGTGCCATTGTCACTCCTTATACCCTTTATCCTTAAGGTGAACTCATTTTGAGCTCTCCTTAGGAATTTCTTGAGGACACCGGGGGTTTCACTCTTATCATGCAAGAAGAACACCCAAGTATATCTAGAGAAGTCATCAACGATGACTAGACCATACTTGTTGCCACCGATGCTAATGTAAGCAATGGGGCCAAAAAGATCCATATGGAGTAACTCCAAAGGTCTAGTTGTCGTCATGACATTCTTAGAGGGGTGTTGAGCTCCTACTTGCTTTCCCGCTTGGCACGCACCACATGGCCTATCCTTTTCAAATACCACATCCTTTAGGCAACGAACGTGCTCTCCTTTAAGGAGCTTTTGAAGGTTCCTCATTCCAACATGGGCTAGCCTTCTATGCCAAAGCCATCCCATGTTGGCTTTCGCCATTAAGCATGTGTCAAGTTGAGCTTTATCCGTGGTAAAATCCACAAGATAGAGCTTTCCCTTGAGCACTCCCTTAAAGGCTATTGAGTCATTACCCTCTCTCAGAACATTCACACCCTCACTAGAAAAAACACACTTATATCCTTTATCACAAAGCTGTGATATGGATAGGAGATTATAGTCTAGGGAATCAACATGCAAAACATTAGATAAAGTATGCGAAGGGGAGATAGCAATTTTACCGGAGCCAAGGATTTTCCCTTGGCTATTATCCCCAAAGAAGATTCCTTCACTTGGGTCCTCGTTCTCCTCATACTCTATGAACATGCTCCTCTCTCCGGTCATATGGTTGGTGCATCCACTATCCAACACCCATTTCGATCCGCTAGAGGAGTAAGCCTACAAAACAAATTTATGCCTTCCTTTTAGGTACCCAAGCGGAGTTGGGTCCTTTCACGTTAGTGCTTAGGCATTTGGGCACCCACACGCAAGGCTTGGGGCTCTTGCGGAGTGGCCCAACATATCTAGCAAACACCTTGCCATATTTGTTCCTCATAAGCACATAAGATGCATAAAAATCATGGAATAGAGGATGTGGTTCAGATTTAGGCATATTGTTGCTAGAGGGTGAGTTCTTTTCAATCTTAGGTGTGGATGAACTCCCATTAACAAAGACAATCATATCTTTGCCATACTTGGAGGTTTTGGCGTTATGCCTTCCACCTCTAGTATAGCCAAGACCATCCTTGACATGGGGAGGTCTTGTGTTGGTGTATGCACTTCGTGCATACGCCACCTTCTCCTTGTCAAAGATGGCACCCTTAGGTGCTTGCTTGCCTTGTGCTGAGTTGAGTTCATCCTTAAGCTTAAGGATTAAGTTAGAGCACTTGCAAGGCGGGGTTGCATTGGATGAGGCCTTTGAGGAGGTTGAGCTCTTAGAGGAAGAGGCTACATTGTTCTTGAGAGACTCAACTTGAGTCTCAAGGATCTTGTTAACTTTTGACAAGTTCCCAAGTTCATCCTTGAGCTCAATTGTTTTCTCCTCAAGACTTGAACACGTTTTCTTACTTAGAGCAAGTTCGTGTTCCAATGCCTTGCTCTTCTCTCTTTCGAGCTCAAGGAGCTCATCAAGCTCTTGACATCTCTCCTTCTCAAGGATGAGCATGTCCTCTTGTCTATTGATGAGATCCTCATTCTCAAAGATCTCACCCATAAGCAATTTCATCCTTCGCAAGGTGCTTTTGCTTATGTCCTTAAACATGTGTTCATTCTCACTAGCACTATCAAATTCATCTTGTGAGGAAGTTGAGGAGGAGGGATTAGATGTTACCTTTCTCCTTCCCTCCCTTGCCATAAGGCAAGTAGGTTTGTAGTCGTTGTTGAGGTTGGGGAAGAGCTTGCTTCCCTTGGAGCTCCTCCCGATGGCTATGGTAGCCATCTTCTCCTCTTCTTCTTCGGAGGAGGACTCATCGTTAGAGTCCCACTCCTTCCCCAAGTGGGCTTGTCCAGAGGGCCTCTTCTTCTTGTAGAATTTCTTATCTTGAGGCTTGCCCTCCTTCTTATTCTTTGCTTCTTCATGTGGGCAATCGGCGATGAAGTGCCCATACTCGCCACAATTGTAGCAAGACCTTTTTGATTTGGGCCTTGCTCTTTCCTTCCCTTTGCCCTCATGGTTGTATCCACCTTTCTTCATTCTCATCATTCTCTTGAATTTGTTGATGAAGAAGGCCTCTTCCTCATCGGTGTTGAGGCTCTCCTCATCACTTTCCTCTTGCTCCTTTGAAGAGGGTGTTGCCTTGAGTGCAACGTTCTTCATCTTGGAAGCGGTGAACTTCTGAAGGTCGTTGTAGAAGAGCGCCTCCTTCTCCATGATCTCATGGTTGATGATCCTGCCAAGGACCTCCTCCGGGGTCATTTGAGTGAACCCCGGGCTTTCTCGAATCATGGAGCAAAGAGCGACGTTCCTAGGCATGAATGCCCGGATCATCCTCTTCACTACCTCGTGGTCGGTCCACTTGGTGCAGCCATATGATCGGCTCTTGTTGATAAGTACCTTCAACCGGTTGTACATGTCTTGGGGGGATTCACCATCCAAGATGGTGAATCTCCCAAGCTCTCCTTCGATGAGCTCGATCTTGGCCTCCTTGACCACCCGATTTCCTTCATGCGCCGTCTTGAGGGTGTTCCATATGTCTTTGGCCACCTCAAGACCATCGACACGGTTGAACTCATCTCTTGAGAGGGATGATATAATCACACCCGCAGCTTGAGCGTTGCGGTGGATGAGGATGGCTTGTTCTTGAGTGATGTTGTCCTCATCCTTCAGAATCTCCACCCCGGTCATGACAATTTGCCACAACGCCGGGTTGAGTGACACGAGGTGGATCTTCATATTGTGTTTCCACATCCCGTAATCAGTTCTATCGAATTGGGGAGGTTTCCCCAATGGGATGGAGAGGTAGTGGTTGTTGGCGGCAAGGCGTTCATAGTTGAACCCTTGTCGGTTGTAGTTGACTCCGCCACTACCACTTGATTGGTTCGACGAATCGATCTTGGAGATGTTTAGCTTCTCCCGGAGCTTCGCCTTGAGTTGGCGAGTCTCCTCATCGTCCGTTGGCTTATCTTGATAGGCCAGCATCTCTTCACGGGTTGCCTCGTAGTTGCTACTCGATGCGTCATCATTCACCACTCCGGCCATCTCTCCGAGCTGTTAGACTCTTTGTGGAGAGTCCTGCTCTGATACCAATTGAAAGTTGCCTAGAGGGGGGGTGAATAGGCTAATCGACCTGCAAATGACTTAATAAAACGAGATTAAATCACAGGGGGCGGACTAGTCCGGTCAGCCTGCGTGAAGAACCCTAAAAAGTGTTTCTAGCAAGTTTTAAGGGGATTTTCTCGAGGCTACAAGTGAGGATATGTTTATGACAAGTTTAGAAACTATCAACACAAGAGTGAGTCAAGTTTCAACTAGATTAAGCAAAGAGAAACACACGACAAGACTAGCAACCCTAGAACGAAGAATGCGATAACCAAAATGCGAAGAACACGGAGACACAAGGATTTTATCCCGAGGTTCGATTCCACACAAGAATCTACGTCCTCGTTGAGGAGTCCACAAAGGACTGGGTTCACCAACCCTTCCCTCACCAAGTTTACCACACGGGCCTAATTTGGTTTTCCACTAATCACAAGGGTGATTACAAAGTTCGTTGGGGCTTCTCACAATCTGAGGCTCCCACACCACAAAAGTGATCAACACCACAAAATATACTCAACGCACAGCACACAAAGACTCAATGAGTGCAAGAGATCAAACCGGGAGCACAAGCGCGATGTTCTTCCTCTTCTCCACCTCACTAAACCCTAATCCACTCAAGAATTAGTTTTAGAGGGAAAGTTTGCAAGAAAGAGGCTTAAGAGTGCTCCAAGTTGGCTGTGGCGGCTCTAGGGTTCAAGTCACTTTGAAATGAGGCCGGGGGTCCCCTTTTTATAGGAGTCCCGAGCCCAAATTGCTGACCTCAGCAAAAGGGCGGACTAGTCCGGCCTTAGGCCCGGACTAGTCCGGCCTAGGGGACCACTGACCTCTTGTCAGGTCCCTACAGCTGACACGCTATCGTCACACTACCCGCCAAACTTCAAATTCAAACGGTCACTTCAACAACGGACTAGTCCGGTCACCACCGGACTAGTCCGATCTCACACAGAGCCTTTTGCTCCGTGTGAAAACGGACTAGTCTGAGGACCACAGACTAGTCCGGCCCCAAGGGCGGACTAGTCCGGTCCTCCCAGACTTAGTCACAGAAGCACCTTCAACTCGCCAACCCGGACTAGTCCGGTCCCAAGGGCGGACTAGTCCGTTCTCACTCAGGACCTCTTGGTCCGGACTCAAACGGACAAGTCCGTGGTTTTGGGACTTAGTCCCCAAAACCCACTCACTGCTACCAGGACTAGTACGGCCACGAACGGACTAGTCCGATCTCAGTCAGACCCTTCTGGTCCGACCGAAGACGGACTTGGCTGTCCAGGGGCGGACTAGTCCGGCCACCTGCACGGACTAGTCCGGCCCTACTGCCAGACTACTTATCCACTCTTTTCTCTCAAGGGGTTTGACCTCTAAACCACTTTGAGCTCCCAAACTTGATCTCAATGCACTTTACACACGCACCCTCCTATTTCTGCGGCTAGTCTAACTCAACACGCTAGAAACCCTAGTTTCTACGCTTCGAGTTGACTCTGTTTCCTTCCTTTTCCTTTTTGAGGGTTTGCATCTCCGATCGAGTCCACACCTGTGCTAAGATCACTTGAGCTCATTAGCGACTTAATTGTCGTTATCAATCATCCAAAACCCACGGGGAACCTAGATGCACTTTCAGCCGGTGATACTGCCTGGTAGTCCCGAAGCTGACACGTATCCAGCTCCGGACATTGAACAAGCTCCGGCTATCACCTCTGCTGGTCCTGATCGTCCACAAGTCACAAGCTCATCAATCTACGATGAACCTAATGAAGAAGAAGCTTGTGAGACATCTGTTTCCCTACGTTTTTACAAAGATCATCCCCCACAACAGATGATTGGAAGCTTGCACGAACGAGTCACACGGTCCAGGTTTTGCGATCCAAACTCTCATGATCATTCTGCTTTTGTTGCTTGTTTTGAACCCAAAGATATATCACACGCACTCACTAATGAATCTTGGATTATTGCCATGCAAGAAGAGTTAGAAAATTTTGAAAGAAATAATGTTTGGAAACTTGTACCTCCACCTCAAGGTCACACTTTAATTGGAACTAAATGGGTATATAAAAATAAACAAAGTGAGGATGGGGTTGTGGTTAGAAATAAGGCTAGGTTGGTTGCTCAAGGTTTCACTCAAGTTGAAGGTCTAGATTTTGATGAAACTTTTGCTCCTGTCGCTAGATTAGAAGCCATAAGAATTTTGTTAGCTTTTGCAGCATCTAAAGGTTTTAAGCTATATCAAATGGATGTTAAAAGTGCTTTTCTTAATGGCTACATAGATGAGGAGGTTTATATCAAACAACCACCGGGTTTTGAAAATCCAGATTTTCCTAATCATGTTTACAAACTGTCCAAAGCCTTATACGGTCTCAAACAAGCCCCTAGAGCATGGTATGATAGGTTAAAAACATTCTTACTTGAAAAGGGGTTTACCATGGGCAAGGTTGATAAAACTCTTTTTGTGCTTAAGCATGGCAATGACTCATTATTTGTTTAAGTGTATGTGGATGATATTATCTTTGGTTGTGCTTCTCATGATCTTGTGTCCAAGTTTTCAGCAATGATGAGTTCCAAATTTGAAATGAGTATGATGGGTGAACTCACTTACTTTTTGGGGCTGCAAATCAAGCAAACCAAGGAGGGTACCTTTGTGCATCAAACGAAGTATACCAAAGACCTCCTAAGGCGCTTCAACATGGACAAAAGCAAGCCTCTTCGGACACCAATGGGAACAACAACAACACTTTAACTTGATGAAGATGATGAATCCGTGGATCAAAAAGAATATAGAAGCATGATCGGATCACTTTTGTACCTCACGACATCAAGGCCGGACATACAATTCAGCGTATGTCTTTGTGCACGGTTTCAAGCTTCCCCACGTGTTTCACATCGTCAAGTCGTCAAAAGGATTCTCAGGTACTTACATGGAACTCAAGAATTTGGCATTTTTCTTCCTTCTTCCCCAACTGTTACTTTGAAAGCTTTTTCGGATGCTGATTTTGGGGGTTGTAGGATTGATAGGAAAAGTACTTCCGGTGCTTGTCATTTTCTTGGTAATTCTCTTGTTGCTTGGTCCTCTAGAAAACAAAATTCAGTTGCACAATCTACAGCCGAATCTGAATATGTAGCTGCTGCTAGTGCTTGTTCACAAACTCTTTGGATTGTTCAAACACTTAAGGACTATGGGGTTGATCTAGATAGTGTTTCACTGTTCTGTGATAACACTAGTGCTATTTGCATTGCCAAAAACCCCGTGCAACATTCTAGAACTAAGCACATTGATATTAGGTATCACTTTCTCCGAGATAACGTTAAAAAAGGAAACATTGTGCTTCACTGTGACGCCCGGTTCCAAAAATGAACCAAGCTAACGCATATGTGTGCCCAGGATGTTCATCACACATACACGAGTGCAATCACAAAGGATATACAGAAAATTACCAGAGAACAAGATTAATTAACCAAATTTTATTACACAAACCATAATATCCTCGAATACAAGCTCTAATGAATATTAATGACAAGTTCGACTAATGCAGCGGAAATAAACTAATTAAGCCATCTAAGCAAATATGCAGCATAAGCGACAGGGTATGTATGCACAGCTCCAATAACACCACAGGCAAAGCTGACGGTAGACACGGCCTAGAACTCCGCATCATCGCCATTAAACTCCCAATCCTGACCTGCAACTGTTGGGGGGGGGGGGATTACAAGAGTGAGTACATGTCGTACTCAACAAGTGTGGAAAATATGACATGTGGCTGATTCAAATGACGACAATAATAATGGCAAAGTGCTGAAACGTATAGTAAAACATTTGAAAAGCAATATGTTATATGTATGTGAAGTAAACCCATCATAATCATAAGTAATACCATAATACCAAACTGAATTCATTATCATCATCAATAATTCTAGATTTCACCATCGTCAATAACCATATTCAATACCAGAAATTAATCCATAACCATCCGTAACCATTACCAAACCATAACCATCCCAATTACCAATTTCCCTCTAATCATGTAGGTCATCCAGGCGCTCATAACCGGGAGCACGGCTATCATTATAGTTTATTTAGACTCTGCAGAGTTTGTACCTCTTTACCCACGTGTTTGTGATTTCATCACCCGTCGGCGACTAAAGAACCTCCCTCATGCCAATTACACTTCCTTTGGTGTATGGCCAAGAGATCACAAAATAGCCTTTACAAAGGGATTACTAGCCTATTTAGACCCCACTGAGGTTTCACCGGTGGCGATGCCTCCAACTGAGCACATCTTCAACCAAGGGCCCCCTCTTGAGCCATTCGGATCCCAGGGTAGTCCCACCAATCATCAACAAACCCAATCTGACTACCCCTTCCCCGAGCATCCACAATGGTCCAAACAGCACTAGCAAAACCCTAATTAATCAGCTACGCCGCACCCATACTTGGCCTCGTGGTGGCACTGTAGTCCTGGCTTATTCTCGCATGAACCGGTCCTTAGATCTAAAGCAAGCAAACCACCATAATATCCAACCCATCCACATACCAGGCTTGCTTAGATCATCCATTACCATGCCATATTTAACCAATTCATGTTAACCATAATCTTATCCATGCATAATTAAATTGAGTGGTATAGTTATTTTCCATCCCAGTTGATTAAGCGAAGAAAAAAGTAAAAAGCCTTCCCGACTCTCTACCATAAATTCCAAGTGACAAGGGTGGTCAAACAAAACTAGTAAACTTCCTACCATAGGGTTTCCCATCAATTTGACACAAGCATGCAGTTTTGCAAACAAAACATTTATTTTAAAACAGGATCAATATGCTTCAAGGACACTTGCCTTGCTCTTGCTGTTGATTAGGGTCAAAGCCTTCAAACTCTTGATGCTGTAGATCCTCCGCGGCACTTTCTAGCGCAAAACCGTCTAATCCACACAATAAACATACAAGACAAGAAACACAATCAAAGAGTGCACAAATATTACTCAATATGACATGACATGCATGATTGATGCAAAAGCAAGGTAGAACTTGTTACTAGATTTCTTTTAATGATATATAACTAGTTCTAATAGCTTTTAACAAGTTTATACAGGTTTGGAGTTGATTAGAGTTAATTCAACATAATTTAACCAGGAAGATCGGACTAGTCCGCTAGGGACCGAACAAGTCCGCACTCCGCGAGATCAGCAGATTAGGGTTTTCTAGATCGACGTAAATTCGGAGATTAGGGGTTGATTTCACATAAGGAAAAGAGAATAGGAGTTATACCAGGTGTTTAGAACTCCAATGAACCAAGAAACTTGGAGGTAACACTTGGATCTTGATGATTTAGGGTTGGTGATGAACTTGGAGATGAATTGGTGGTGAAGGACGAAACTTGGTGGAGATCTTGATCCTCTTTCGTTTCCTCCTCTTCTTCTCCTTGCTTGGGATCTTCTCCTCCCTCCTTGATGGTGGCTCCCCACGAACTAGGGTTTGGGTGGGTGGAAAAGTGGCAAATAGATGTCAAACCAAGGGGTGGGGCTGTTTATATAGAGGTGGAGGCTAGGGTTAGATGGATTTCGAGTTTGGGATGAGTAGAGGCCGGTTTAGAGTCCCACATGGGCTCTAAAAGAGTTGGGCACGACGTCCCTAGGCCCACTTAACGTGAAACCCAAGAAACAAGTCGTAAAACAAAAGGTCAATCTCGGAGTCACGAAATATCGGACAAGTCCGGACAGGACCGGACTAGTCCGAAGTCGTCCAGAGAGAAAATTGGACAAGTCTGGCCTAAAATCGGACAAGTCCGATCTTAGTCAGAAAGGAAAACGGACAAGTCCGCTAGAACACCGGACTAGTCCGGACAAGTCCAGGGACTTAGCAAATTTTCAAGGATTCATGGAACATCGGACTAGTCCGCACAAGATCGGACAAGTCCGAAGTTGTCCAGAGGCAGATATCGGACTAATCCGCAGCAAAAACGGACAAGTCCATTTTTAGACAGAGAGAAATCGGACTAGTCCTCAGCAAAACCGGACTAGTCCGCACTTTCCTACATTTTTAAGTGCGGTTTTGCTCCAAATCAATTTTAAACTTGTTCCTCTAGTTATGGGTTAATGTTAAACATGTATATGAATGTATGAAAGGCATGATGCATGAAAATGAGGGTGTTACAAACCTACCCCCCTTAAAATGAATCTCGCCCTCGAGATTCGACGCGGAAGAGAAGAGATAGGGAAATTCCTTCTTGAGATCATCCTCCAATTCCCACGTCGCTTCTTTTTCGGTGTGGTGCTTCCATTGAACTTTACACCATCTAATGACCTTGTTCCTTGTGACCCTCTCCTTAGTTTCCAAGACTTTGACCGGTTGCTCGGCATACGTCAAATCTTCCTTTAGCTCCAATTCTTCCATTGGCACTTGTTCTTCCGGTACTCTCAAACACTTCTTGAGCTGGGAAACATGAAAGACATCATGCACGTCCGAAAGATGAGGTGGCATCTCCAACTTATACGCTACTTCTCCTCTTTTGTCCAAAATCTTGAATGGCCCAATATAGCGAGGTGCGAGCTTACCCCTTATGTTAAACCTCTTATGGTCTCTCATTGGTGACACCTTGAGGTAAACAAAATCTCCTATTTCAAAGGCTAATTTCCTTCTCCTATTGTCCGCATAGCCTTTTTGTCTTGATTGGGCAGCCCTCAAGTTTTCACGAATTATTTGGACTTGCTTTTCGGCTTCTTGCAACACATCCGGACCAAATACTTGAGTTTCCCCTGCTTCATTCCAGAATAAAGGTGTCCTACACTTCCTCCCATAAAGCGCTTCATATGGTGACATCTTCAAACTTGCTTGGTAACTATTGTTGTATGAAAATTCCGCGTATGGCAAGCTTTTGTCCCAACTTTTCCCATGCTTTAAAGCACAAGCTCTTAACATGTCCTCTAAAATCTGATTGGTCCTCTCGGTTTGTCCATCCGTTTGAGGATGATATGCTGAACTAAAATTCAACCTCGTTCCCAAAGCTTCATGCAACCTTTGCCAAAACCTGGAAGTAAATTGAGAACCTCTATCCGAGACTATCTTCTTCGGTACTCCATGTCGGCACACAATATGCTCCATATACAATTCTGCTAGCTTCGCGGTGGTATATGTGGTCTTGACAGGAATGAAGTGAGCTGATTTTGTCAGCCGATCTACAATGACCCATATTGAATCATAGCCATACTGGGTTCACGGTAATCCAACTATAAAGTCCATACCAATCTCTTCCCACTTCCACTCTGGAATCTTCAATGGCTGCAATAACCCTGCTGGTCTTTGATGTTCCGCCTTGACTCGTTGGCACACATCACACAATGCAACATATTCGGCTATGTCCTTCTTCATGCTATCCCACCAATAGCAAGTCTTCAAGTCTTTGTACATCTTCGTACAACCTGGGTGAATCGAGTAAGGCGAGTCATGTGCCTCCTTTAATATTGTCTCCCGAATATGCTTTACATTAGGCACAACGATTCTTTTTGGGTTGTCTTCACAACTTGATTTTCTATCATCTGTCAAAATTTCACGGTCATTGGATTTGTAGTTTTTGATCTACACGAGTTTCTTTGCAGCATTCCAGAAACTGTTTTTCTCGGGTAGGTCAGATTGACCATAGTCTGATCTTTCGATCATAACTTGAGTTTTTCTCGACGGATTTGAGTAATTCTTTTTGTGTTGTCTTCGTGACTTGATTCTCTCTGATATCTATCACTTTTGTCACGATGAAACACGTTTATATTAGTCTCATACACGATTTCTTTAACAGATCGTTTTTCTACCGAAGGGATTAGGGTTTTATTGTTTCCGCTGCGTAAGATTTTTAAATCTACCATTCACCCCCCCTCTGGTAGCTGTTCACGTGCACTTCGAACCTACAACAGGGACCCGGAGGTCCCTGAAGCAGGTCCAGACCCCTCCGGGAGGGTCCGAGTCGATGTGAAGGAAGTTTCGGGCCCCTCCGGGAGGGTCCGGACAGTCCAACGCCCAGTGTACTTCATCAGCGAAGTACTACATGATGCCAAGACTCGATACTTAGAGGAGCACAAGCTGATCTACAAAGTTCTCATCGCCTCCAGGAAGCTTCGCCATTACTTCCAAGATCACAAGATCTCAGTGGTGACCTCTTACCCACTGCATGCGATCTTGCATAATCCCAACTCTACTGGGAACATTGCAAAGTGGGCAGCGGAATTGGCCGAATTCGATCTTGAATTCATCCCAAGACAAGCGATCAAGAGTCAAGCATTGGCAGATTTCGTGGCAGAATGGACCCCCTCTCCATCAAACTCTGGGGGCCCTAGTGAGCAGAAGTCGGAACTTAAGGCTCCGGTCTTCACCGAACCTCACTGGACCCTCTACTTCGATGGATCCATGCAAAAGCAGGGGGCCGGAGCTGGAGTCCTTCTCCTCGCTCCAACTGGGGAGAAGGTAAAATACATGGTCCACCTTGACTTCAAGGCGACCAACAACATGGAAGAGTATGAAGCACTCATTTATGGACTAAAGGTGGCACTATCATATGGTGTCAAGCAGCTGTTGGTCAAGGGAGGTTCACAGCTCATCATTAAACAGGTGAAGGGTGAATGCTCCTGTAACAACCCTCAACTAGCTGCTTATCTCCTTGAAGTCCAGAGGCTTCAGAAGGACTTCGAAGTCCTGGATCTCCAACATGTCCATCGTGTCCATAACGCTGAAGCTGACGAACTCTCGACGAAAGCGTCAACCAGAGCTCCGGCTCCTAACGGAACCTTTGTCCGGAGGTTGTCGAAACCCACAACTCAGCCTGCCGAACTGAGCGAAGGGGGTGAAACTAGCATCCCGAAGCTGGCGGTCCCGATGGCCCTGTTACCATGGCAGCCATCAAGGGTCGTAGGTGCTGCCGGAAGCTCCGAGCAACCCAGCACACAAGACTCAAATGCTCAAGCAAGCTTTGATGCATGGATCTCAGAGATTCAGAGCTACTTGAAAGACAACATCCTTCCTGACGATGATGTATCCGCTGATCGGATAGTCAGATTGGCTAAAAGATACACGCTAGTAGAAGGGGATCTCTACTGGCGCAGTGCCAACGACGTCCTAATGCGGTGCATCACAAGGGAAGAAGGCTACGAGCTCCTCGTAGAAATCCATGGAGGCGAGTGTGGGAACCACGTGTCTTCCCGCATTGTCGACACCCTGCAGACCGGGTACCCCCGCGCACAGGTAGAAAACCGCTAAGGACTCCGCCTCTGCCTAAGAGGCCGAATCCGAGGCTGCCACGTCATGGAGGGAAGGACCAGATCCTACCTCTCCGTTGGGGGAGGCTCCCAAGCTGCCACGTGGCCGGCAGAACTGGACCCTTGCCTCCCCGCTGAGGCGGGCTCCGGAGCCGCCACGTGGCCAATCGGGACCTCAGGGCCAGGCATGCGTCCTCGCAGGGAAAGGCACCAGAACTACCATGTGGCCTGCAGCGCTGAGCCTCCACCCCTCCATAGGGGTGGGCTCCGGATGCGCCACGTGGCCTGTTCCGTCAAGTGCCCGACTTCCCACAGAGGCAGGCTCCGGCGCAATCACGTGGCAGACGGCCAACTCAGTGCGGTAGGAAGCCGCAGTAAAGGAACACGTGCGCTGCTCAGACAGGCATTAAGTACGTGCGCCTTCCCCAGGCAAGCTGAGTCGCGCATGCGAAGGTCAAGGCTCCAGTGTCCTGTCTTGTCCGAGTAGTCGGTACAGACCCACGCCGCAAGACGGACGGATGAGCCGCGAGGACAAGACGGACGGGATGTGCACGGCCATCATCACCAACTATGTGCAGCCCTGGCACACGACGCGGCGGGACGGCGCATTGACACCCCTGACAAAGGGAAGTAGATAGCAATTAATCATAGATCTTGTATAGGATTTGGCTCTCCCCAGGACCACCTGTCGGGTACTGAGGCCCACCTTGTGACTGCAGAGTCCTTGAGCTATAAAAGGGCTCTGCAGACGACCTTCGCAGGGGATCGAAAAAAAGAAGTCTTATACATGCTCAAGCAAGGCAATACACAAAACACTCCCTTGGACGTAGGGTATTACACTCCGGCGGCCCGAACCACGTAAATCCTCTGTGTTCATCATCCTGCTGCGTTTGATCTCCTGGGACTAGCCCTCGTGAATCCAAAGAACCTCCGTGGGCTGCTCTCTAAGCAGGTCTGGGGGAAGTGTCGTTTACGACCTTTGACATTTGGCGCGCCAGGTAGGGGGCTTTTTCCCCGTCAAGATCTCCACCAGCAGCAATGGTGAACGACCAATCCAACGTCGGTTCATCCAGGGCGCAGTCGCGGCGGTAGACAGTGGCGGAGGATCAGGCATCATCCCGCTCTAGGGTAGGCTACCGCTCTAGGGCAGGAAGGTCAGGACCTTCACGTCGCCTTGTAGTCACTTCACCGGCTGCAGGCTGACATGCCACTCCGCGGCATACTCCAGCTGTGACAGCAATCACGGCGCCGCCGGCTGCAAGCCCGGAGAGTGCACTCGTAGCAGCGCGCGCGCTACTCCACAACCCTCATGCTGGGGATGCTCCTCAGGGAGCAGCCCAGCAGTGGATTAACGACGTCGACCACCTCGTCACCGCCGTGCTCAACGCGCCTCCACCGAGGGAGACACATGCCCAGCTGATGCATGTGTCATTGTCGCGAACGCCGACAATCGACCGGTGGACGGCAGACTCGTGCTCGACCAGGATCTCGACAACAGATCTGAGAACCGGGCTGCAGCGCCGCAGGGCCGGAGAGGACTGCCGAGTCACCATCGAGCGCCAGAGGGAGCGTCGCCGCAACCTCGAGGCAGATTACAGCGTGCTGGGCCCTGTGCCCCAGGCCCATGCTGTGCCTCCACCACACCAGACGTACGTCGTGCCTCCACCGCACCAGGCGCACGTCGCGCCTCCTCCACAGGCGTATGCAACACCGCCCCAGCATCAGGTGTACGCAGGCCCGCCTGCTCACCCGGGGTATGCGATGCCGCCGTAGGCACCAGTCAGCCCCAGCTAAGGGTGTCCCGCGCTAGCGCCTCACCTCTGTTTCGTGGTCTGGCCATGAAAGTTCCAGCCGCACATGCCAGAGAAGTATGACGGGAGCATCAACCCGAGCGAGTTCCTGCAGATCTACACCACTGCGATACTAGCTGCAGGAGGCGACGAGGCCATCATGGCTAACTACTTCCCCGTCGTCCTGACCGGCCCAACTCGGTCATGGCTCATGAACCTTCCCCAGGGGTCTATAACCTCCTCGGATGAGTTGTGCTGACAGTTCGTGGTTAACTTCGGTAGTTCCCACAAGCGCCCTGGCACCAAGCTTGACCTCCACGCCGTTAGACATCACACTGGAGAGTCGCTGCGATAGTTCATCCAGCGGTTCTCCTAGGTACGGAACACCATCCCCCATGTTGCTAGCGCATCGGTTATTGTTGCGTTCAGACAAGGTGTGAGGGACAAGAAGATGCTCGAGAAGCTAGCCACGCACGAGGTGCGTGATGTCTCCGAGCTGTTCTCCCTGACAGACAAATGTGCTAGGGTAGCTGAGGGGTGCAACTGGCACTCTCAGCCATCCTCAGAAGCAAGGGAAGCCACCCCGACTGAGGAAGGAGCCTCTGCGAGGAGCAGCGACAAGAAGAAGAAGAAGGGCAGTGGCAAGAACAAGCCAAAGCCCGGAGCCCAGGCAATGGCGGCTGCGGCACCCGGCGGAGCCCGAGCGCCGCGTCGAGATAAGCGCCCTAGGCAGTCGCCTGAACCCGAGGAGCCTGACTTCAAGTGCCCGGTGCACCATACAAATAGCCATAGTGCTAGCGAGTGCCGAGAAGTGAAGAGGATCGCAGAACATTTCCGCGAACAGAAACAGAGGCAGCAGCGCCAGGAGGGTGCACCCCCTCGCCAGACGGAGGGCAAGCAGAAGGCTGATCCCGGGAAGGAGGATGACAGTGAGATGGGGTTCCAGGAACCCCAGCGGGCGGTTAAGGCCATATTCGAGGGTGGCGACTCTGACTCCAGCAGTGATAAGGAGCACCGCAAGACCCTCCATGTCATCTACGGGGGAGCCACAAACCCCACGTCCCGAAACGCGGTGAAAACTTTGCGACGGGCAGTAGCCGTGGTGGTCCCCACTCCATGTCCGGCTCCCCACCACAAGTGGATGAGCACGGCGATCAGCTTCGATGCTTCTGACTGCCCGAAGAACATGGCAGGGGCAGGAGTGCTCCCGCTGCTGGTGTCCCCGACCATCGCCAACGTGAAGGTCTTCCACATGCTGATAGATGGAGGGGCGTGCCTCAACCTCATCTCCACGGCGGCCTTCCGAAAGCTACAGCTGCCGATGTCCCAGCTCACACCCTCGAGCCCGTTCTCGGGTGTCGGACCTGGGCAAATCCTTCCGTACGGTAACATACACCTCCCGGTGACCTTCAGGACCCCGGAGAACTACCGTACAGAGAGAGTTTTATTCGACGTGGCAGACGTCGACCTCCCCTTCAATGCAATCATTGGGAGGCTGGCCCTCTACAGGTTCATGGCTGTAGCCCACTATGGCTACCTCATCCTGAAGATGCCGATGCCTTCTGGTGTCCTCAGGATCATAGGGGACCGCTCAGCTGCAGTGTCAGCCTTGGAGCAGCTCCAAGCACTTGCATCAGGGATTGCTCCGGCCCCAGGAGGCTCGAAGGAGAGTCGGCCAGAGCAAGGCCTGGCGCAGCGAGCCTCCACTACTGCACCCCGTGTGCAACCTGCCAACAATGACGACGTCCCCGTGAAGGTCGTCAGGATTGGCTCCGAGGCTGCCCAGACAACCCGTATCGCGGGGAACTTGGATAGCAAATAGGAATGCACGCTCATCACCTTCCTCCGGGACAATGTCGATGTGTTTGCATGGCAACCATCAAAAATGCCCGGGATCCCCAGGGAGGTGATTGAGCACCATCTGAAGATCTACCTCAACGCCCGACCGGTGCAACAGAAGCCCAGGAAACAGTCCATCGAGCGGCATAACTTCATCCGTGAAGGAATCAAGAAGCTGCTCGATGTTGGTTTCATCCGGGAGGTTCACCACCCACGATGGTTGGCCAACCCTGTTGTTGTCCCAAAGGCTGACGGGAAGCTCCGGATGTGCATCGACTACACCAACCTCAATAAGGCATGTCCAAAGGATCCATTCCCTCTTCCTAGTATAGATCAAATAGTAGACTCAACATCAGGCTGTGATCTCCTGTGTCACCAAATACCTATGTTTAGGGAATATGAGGAACACACTGCTTTCATAACTGTAGACGGCCTGTATTGTTATGTCTCCATGCCTTATGGACTCAAGAATGCTCTCCCCACTTTTGTACGTGCAATGCATAAGACATTTGGGGACCTCATTAGAGATCTGGTAGAGGTGTATGTCGACGACATCGTGGTGAAAATTAGGGACCACACATCCCTATTAGACAACCTAGCCCGAGTCTTCAGCAAGCTGTGCACGACACGCACGATGCTGAACCCAGACAAGTGTGTCTTTGGGGTTTCTGCAGGGAAGCTCCTTAGTTTCTTGGTATCGCACCGAGGGATCGAAGCTAACCCAGAGAAGATCAAGGCAATAGAGCTGATGCGGCCGCCGACCCGCATCAAGGACGTGCAGAAGCTTGCAGGATGTTTGGCAGCCCTCAACCGGTTCATCTCAAGGCTGGCTGAGCGAGCCCTGCCCTTTTTCATGATTCTGTGGAAGTCAGGTCCCTTTGAGTGGACCGAGGAAGCTGAAGCGGCTTTCCAGGAGCTCAAGAAACACCTAACGACGCTACCCATTATGGCGGCGCCAGAACCCGACGAACCGCTTCTGTTGTACATCACCGCAACAACGGAGGTGGTCAGCATGGTCTTGGTTGCAGAGCGCCCGGAGCTACTGCTGCAACAAGCACCAGGAGGAGCCCCAGAGGGGGAGGCCGAGCATCAAGGCCCGAACCCAGAAGAGACCCCCCCCCCCCCCCCCCCCCCCCCCGCTGTGAGTTCCACTGACCAAGTGCCTTACGGGTCCCAGCCCCCGGAGGCTCAGCTAGACCCTGGGAGCCACAATCCCCAGGATGCAGATGCATTGCAAGGAGCCCCGGACCCCCCAGGGAGGGTTCGGACCTCCCAACACCCAGTCTACTATGTCAGTGAGGTCCTCCATGAAGCAAAAACAAGATACTTGGAGGTACACAAACTACTGTATGCAGTGCTCATAGCGTCGAGGAAGCTCCGACATTACTTCCAGGCTCACCGGGGTTTAGTGGTCACCTCCTTCCCACTGAAGAACGTACTCCACAGCCCCAACTCGACTGGCAACATTGCCAAGTGGGCAGCGGAGCTAGCTGAGTTCGAGCTGGAGTTCTTACCTCGACATGCAGTCAAAAGCCAAGCACTGGCGGACTTCTTGGCCGAATGGACCCCATCGCCAAGCAACCCGGGGGGCCCGGCCAACGGCGAAACGGTGCCCAAGGCTCCAGTTTTCACCGAGACTCCCTGGACGCTCTACCTCGACGGCTCCTCGCGGAAGCAGGGGGCCGGGGCCGGGATCCTGCTCCTCACCCCGACTGGGGAGCAGTTCAAGTACATGGTGCGCCTCGACTTCAAGGCGACAAACAACATGGCAGAGTATGAAGCCCTAATCTTTGGGCTGAAGACTGCCCTGACCCTCAATGTCTGACAGCTTCTGGCTAAAGGTGATTCTCAACTGATCATCAAGCAAGCCAAAGGAGAGTGCAGCTGCAACGACCCTCAATTAGCAGCATATCTGCCGCACGTCCGGAAGCTGGAGAAGGACTTTGAAGTCTTGGACTTGTGCCATGTACCCCGAGCCGACAACTCAGTCGCAGACGACCTGTCAACGAAGGCATCCACAGGGGCCCCAGTGCCTCAAGGAGTCTTTGCAAGGACGTTATCGCGACCAACCGCCCGGGCAGCCGAACCGTGCGAAGGGGGCGAGCCCAGCACCTCGAAGCTGGCAGTCCCGGCGACCCTACTACCATGGAGTCTGCCAAGGATCATATGCGCCACCGGGGGCTCCGAGCTACTGGGCGCCCAAGATCCAGAGGCTCGCAAGTCCCGATGGATCTAGGAGGTCCGGGACTACTTGAAAGACAATATCCTTCCCGAAGAACATGCCCTGGCAGAAAGGATTGTTCGCATGGCTAAAAGGTACACGCTGGTGGAAGGGGATCTCTACCGGCGTGGCGCCAACGACATCCTACTGCGATGCATTACCTGGGAGGAGGGCTGCGACTTGCTCGCAGAGATCCATGGAGGCGAGTGTGGGAACCACACGTCCTCCTGCACGCTGGTCGGTAAAGCCTTTCGGCATGGCTTTTACTGGCCGACAGCACTCCAGGATGCCGCCGAGATGGTAAAGAGATGCAAGGTGTGCCAGTTCCATGCCAAGCAGATCCACATACCAGCTCAGGCGCTGCAGATGATCCCTCCCTCATGGCCATTCACTGTATGGGGGTTGGACATCCTGGGACCCTTTCCCAGAGCCGTCGGAGGATTCCGACATCTCTACGTCGCCGTAGATAAGTTCACCAAGTGGCCGGAAGCTGCCCCAGTTGTCACCATCAACAAGCAGTCAACAGTAAAGTTCATCAAGTCGATCGTCTGCCGGTTCGGGGTCCCGAACAGAATCATCACTGATAATGGGACCCAATTCACAAGTGCAGTGTTCCAGGAATATTGTGAGGACCTGGGGATCCAAGTCTGCTATGCATCCGTTGCTCATTCAGAGAGCAATGGGCAGGTCGAGAGGGCCAATGCAGAGATCCTCAAGGGCCTCAAGACTCGCACATTCTCACACCTTGAGAAGCATGGTGCAAATTGGGTGGATGAGCTTCCGTGTGCGCTGTGGGCTAGCCGGACATCAACCAGCCGGGCCACGGGGGAAACGACTTTCTTCTTGGTGTACGGGCAGAGGCCGTCCTCCCCCCCAGAAATTACCATGGGCTCCCCCTGTGCCGGAGGTACGACGAAGCCGCGCAGTACCAGCTCCGGCGTGAAGACCTAGACCTCGTCGACGAGGGACGAGTGCGAGCGGCTCTCCGAAATGCACGGTACAGGCAGGCGCTCCGGTGCTACCACGAGAGGACCGTGCGGAGTAGGTAGCTAAAGGTAGACGACCTAGTGTTGCGCCGCATACTCTCCCGGGAAGGGTCTAACAAACTCTCCCCCAGCTGGGAGGGTCCCTTCCGGGTAACAGAGGTTTGCCGCCCAGGATGCGTCCGCCTGGCTACGGAGGATGGACAACGATTACCCAACCCATGGAACATCGAGCACCTCATTAAGTTCTACCCCTAGACCAGGGTTGGGGCAATGCTATTTCATTGTAAAAGTTACATATTGTCTCAGGACAGCACTTGGGATAGGGGGATGGGGCTCCGAGTGCACATTCCGCTTAGCTTGGTCAGAACCCTAAGTAGGTGCACTCGACTTCATCTGACACCCAAGCCGGGTTATTCCCCTTGTAAAGTCTGCTCATCTTATGAGAAACTACAATGAAAGAATGTTGTCCTGCCTGGTATAGGGTTTGTCAATTCAATAATTTTTATGATGTTGCTGTAAGCCCGCCATAGCTCGTGATCTATCATGAGCGCTGTCATTTTTCACCTGCTTTAGCAATAGTGGGAGCCTTGCTATCTAGATTGCAGGTAGGGTTGCTTGAGGTACCTGCAATCTGCCAGGGGCCTCGGATGTTCCAATACTCAGGGGTCCGTGTCTCCAGATGGTCTCCCCCAGAAAAGGCTTACGCCGAGCGGGAGGTCCAGAGGCACAGTCTGCTTAGCCTGGTCCTGTACCCTAAGCCTGTGCGCTCTGCCTCCCCAGCGCTACAGCCGAGTACTGGGGGCCAGATGGACCACCCTTTGGGTAGTATGGACGACGAGTCTTAGGTGCAGATGCACTGAATTACCCAAGCCCCACGAGTCAACCCAGGATTGTAAGTCAAGCGACACTACAAAAAGAGCAGGGGTAAAGTGACCAGCGGACAAAATTACTTCTCTTTTTTGATCTATGTACAGGTCTTTGAGGAAGTTATTTCGGCAACCACCGTCAAGAGTACTCGCGAAGACAGTGGGCACCGTCGGACTGGAGCTCCAGCGGCACCCCCAGGGGGCCCGCCGTCGACCTCTCACTGAAGATGGCGGGCACCGCCGGACTGGAGCTCCGGCGGCACCCCCAGGGGGCCCGCTGTCGACCTCTCACTGAAGATGGCGAGCACCGTCGGACTGGAGCTCCGGCGGCACCCCCAGGGGGCCCGCTGTCGACGTCTCACTGAGATGGCGGGCACCGCCGGACTGAAGCTCCGACGGCACCCCCAGGGGGCCCGCTGTCGACCTCTCAATAAAGATGGTGGCCACCGCCAGACTGAAGCTCCGGCGGCACCCCAGGGGGCCCGCTATCGACATACCTGCATACTCAGCTACGTCAATGCTACCTACGCATCCTAGGCTCCCCCTGCACCGGTCCGCCCTAAGCCCTAAGTGTATGACAGGTGTGCCCATAACAACTGGCCACGCCTATCAGGGGGCCATACTTTGGGGGACGGCAGGTCTTGGAAGCTAAGGAACAACAAGCAGCTAGAAGACATTGCTGGAAATAAAAGCAGGCTGAGTATAAAAGGGCACCACAGACAGATTTTTATCACACAAATAAAGAGTTTGTCACCACAGCCAACCACAAGACAAAAACAGAAAGACAAAAACTTAAACAGGTGCCCGGGGAGCCCTCAGTCGCTGCGCTGGAACCTTGAGGCGATGAGTGCCACCGCATCCGAAACTTCAGACTTGGCGGCCTCTTCCCTCTCGGCGATGGGCCCCTCGAGGACCGGCTGCAGGGAGACGTCGGGGTACCAGCTCCGGTAGGAGGAGAGGATGTGCGTCGCCACCTCCTTCACCAGCATCCGTCCCTCGGCCTCCAGCTGGTTGTCAAGGATGGCCCCCAGCGAACGCATCCTCGAGCCGGTGGAGTCAAGCACCGAGAACACTTGGCTCACCTCCTACGCCGGCTCCCCCACGCGCGCTGGGCTGAAGTCGAGCGGCACCAGAGCCGAGTCGTCACCGCCAAGGAAATCCCAGACCTTCCGGGCCTCAGCAGAGCGCGCCGCCCGGAGCTCCTCCACCTCCTGCTGGGCCGCCGCCAACGCTCGGGGGCCGCCGTCCAGGAACCGCTTATCCTTGGCCGCCAGGGCCCTCTCACGCTCGCTGACCCCCAGCCTCACGGCGGTCCAAGTCACCCTCCTTGAGGGCTACGTTGAACTCACGGTCCAGGAGGGCCTGGCGCTCAGCGGACTGGGCCTGCTGCGCCTCAGCCACGATAGCTTCCCGGCGGTCCAACTTGGCGGCGCGGACTCTCGCCCCTTCCTGCTGCAGGATGAGCCCGCGGCAGATCGCCTCCACTTCGGCCTGCTTCGCCGCTAGCTCTTGCTCCCGTCCGGCTAGAGCAGCCTCCCGGAGGGACAGCATGTGCTAAAGGTCCTCGCAGGCCTGGAGGCGGGAGCTGGCCTCAGCGTGGATGGCCTCGGTGTCTGCCTTCAGCTTCTGGGTGACGGCGTCCAGCTAGGCGATGAGGTCGCGCTCCTGCTCGAGGATCTTCATCTCCTCCTGAACGACCGCCTCCGGCTGGGCCGCTCGGTTCTTCGCCAGCCGGGTCTGGGCCTCCAGGGTCCTCGCCCACTCCCGGAGCCGGTCGTCCTCGTCCTCGAGCCGCCCTTTCTCCCGAGCGAGGGCCGCCTGGGCCTGCCGGAAGCTGGAGTGGGCCACGGCCATAGCCTCGGACACGGGGAGAGGCTCCACCGTAGCAGCAGGCCCCTGCCTCCCCACTTATTCAATGTCGTCCTCCATTTGGAGGACCACTGGCGAGACGGGGACCAGGGCCCCCTCCCCAATGGCAGCACCCGGGGCAGTGGTGCCAACCGACGTAGCAGTGTCGGAGGGCGCAGCGGCATCAGCCGGCATGGAGTAGCCGGTGGATGCGGAGTCATTGGCGGGTGTGGCAGCGGTCGTCGGCGTGCGCGGCTGGGCTTCGGCAGCCGCTGCGGGGGTCTCGGGCACGGAGGCCCGAGGTACCCCGGTGGCAGCAGCCTGGTGCACCGGAGCAGGGCCCGAGGCTGCAGAAGATCCCCGCGAGCCGGCTGGAGCGGCAAACCCCCCAGCAGAAGTGCCCGCGGGCGGTGGAGTAGTTGTGGTGGCGTTGAAATTAAGCAAACTCAGATCATAAGAAAATGACAGGGTAGGCGCACAACAAAGAACACCCAAGGTAAAATATGAGCAAGCTTACCGGGCGACGCTGAAGTTCCACCGCTTCACGAAAGGGTTGGGGGGGTTCGGACCCCCCGAACCGCGGCGGGGGGCCCTGAGTGTGCTGGGGGCCCCTGTGGTGGTGGCGTCGGCGACACCCCCGAGGTCTGGCACCCCTCCGAATGGAGAGGGAACGCTGGGGTCCCGTCGGTGTTGAGGAGCCTCCCCCTCTTGCGCGTGGAGGACTCGGGCGGCAAAGTGGCGCCATCAGCGCCCCCTGGCGACAAGCGCGGCGGGGCTCCGGAGTCCTGACGAGGAGCAGAAGGGGCTGGCGGCGGCAACTGAGCACACTTCTTGGGGGTCGGGTCCGACACCAGAACCGGCACCTTCCCCTTCCCCTTGTCGGCAGAGGCGACGACGCCACCCCATGGATTGTGCTGGGGGCCGCTCGAGGAGTCGTCGCTTGAAGAACCGTCGTCGCTTAAGGGAGCCTCACCTCCCTCAGCGTCGTCGGCGATGTTGACCCCCCGGAACAGGTCCCCGATCTGGCGCCGCGCTAGCCCGGACTCGTCGAGGGTCGGCATCGTCTTCAGCAGCTGCCTCCTCAACTCGGAGTCCGAGCACAAGGGGCGGCAGGCCGACGGAAGAGCCAGTGCTTCAGGGGAGATGTCGTCGGGGCAGACCCGGGTCAACATGTCGAGCAGCTGCTGCTCGCCCAGGTTGGAGTCGGGGCCGGTCTCGAGCCGGGGGCAGTCTGACAGGCCGGTGAACATCGACGCCGGACGGGCGCGGTGCTGGAGCGGAGCTATGCAACGCGACATGAAGTCCCTCAGCACCATGGTAGACGACAGCCCGTGGTCCGCCAGCATCTGGATCCTCTCCAGCACCGGGTTGAACGCCTCCTCCATCTCTGGGCGCTCCTCCCAGAATGACCGCTCAGAGTAGGGGATTCCGGTGGGGAGGCACATCCAGTCGTGGGCCTCGACCTTGGCGATCATCCAATCTTCACGCCACAGCTCCCACCGTGCAGAGTTGAAGGAAGCAATGTACCTCGTGGGGACCTTTGTCCGGCGCTCGAAGTAGTAGGTGCCGAGGTGCTCCTTCGAGGTCCTGCCGGTGGCCCTCAGTACAAAAAAGTATCGGAAGAGCTTCATCGACGGCATCACCCCCACGAACATCTCGCAAAGGTGAGCGAAGACCGCCAGGATGGCGATCGAGTTCAGCGCGATATGGTGGAGTTGGAGGCCGAAGGTCTCCAGGAGCATGACCAGGAAGGCAGATGCTGGCGGGACGAAGCCGGCCAGCACGTACAACGAGAAGAGGACCATCTCCCCGGCAGAGAGGCTCAGCGGGAGCCTCCCGGGACGGAGCCACGACTCACGCTCAGGAGGAGTATGCCAGCCGAGAAGCCGACGCATGGGGGCCAGGTCAGCGGACATGGACAATCTGGACTTGGGCAAGATGCTCGCCATGAGAGTTGAAGGAGGAGGCTCTGGACGGGGAGACTGGGAGCTAGAGCGCAAGAACTGGGCTTGAGGTAAAAGCACGAGCGCAGGGGTGTAGAGGCGGGAGAAAGGACCCACAGGGGGAAGTTCTCTTTTTATGCACCTCTGCAGGCCAACAGGAGCAAAAGTGTGAATCGCCGCGGCCTCAATAGAAGAGCAATGGTCAGGCAATGACATGGGGGCCCGGGTCGCTCGTCAAAGAAGGCGAGCCGGGCAGCTAGCTATGCGGGAGGTAACTCGGCGGTTTCCAAAAGGGCAAAAGTAGCGGAAGTGCAGGAGCCACTTTGAGAACCACCGCAGTTAAAGCACGGTTGAAGGCAGGAGTCACGTTGTGCGGCGCCTGTTCAGCACCTTCACTTACCAGAAGGGGACACGTCGCCTCAACGGCAGGGGCGTGTCGCCTGGGGAACTGCCTCGAAGTGGAATCGGAAGAGTTGCGCAGGAAGAAAAGGAAGAAGACCCCACCTGTGGTATCGACGACTCTCCCGAGGTGGGCTCGGGGGCCACTGTCGATACCCTGCAGACCGGGTACCCCCACACACAGGGAGAAAACCGCTAAGGACTCCGCCTCTGCCTAAGAGGCCGAATCCGAGGCTGCCACGTCGTGGAGGGAAGGACCAGATCCTACCTCTCCATCGGGGGAGGCTCCCAAGCTGCCACGTGGCCGGCAGAACTGGACCCTCGCCTCCCCGCTGAGGCGGGCTCTGGAGCCGCCATGTAGCCAATCGTGACCTCAGGGCTAGGCCCGCGTCCTCGCAGGGAAAGGCACCGGAACTACCACGTGGCCTGCAGCGCTGAGCCTCCACCCCTCCATAGGGGTGGGCTCCGGATGCGCCACGTGGCCTGTTCCGTCAAGTGCCCGACTTCCCACAAAGGCAGGCTCCGGCGCAACCACGTGGCGGACGGCCAACTCAGTGCGGTAGGAAGCCTCAGTAAAGGAACGCGTGCGCTGCTCAGACAGGCATTAAGTACGTGCGCCTTTCCGGGCAAGCTGAGTCTCACATGCGAAGGTCAAGGCTCCAGTGTCCTGTCTTGTCCAAGTAGCCGGTACAGACCCATGCCGCAAGACAGACGAATGAGCCGCGTGGACAAGACGGACGGGACATGCACGACCATCATCACCAACTATGTGTAGCCCTGGCGCACGACGCGGCGGGACAGCGCATTGACACCCCTGACAAACGGAAGTAGATAGCAATTAATCCTAGATCTTGTATAGGATTTGGCTCTCCCCAGGACCACCTGTCGAGTACTGGGGCCCACCTTGTGACTGCAGAGTCCTTGAGCTATAAAAGGGCTCTGCAGACGACCTTCGCAGGGGATCGAAAAAAAGAAGTCTCATACACGCTCAAGCAAGGCAATACACAAAACACTCCCGTGGACGTAGGGTATTACGCTCCGGCAACCCGAACCACGTAAATCCTCTGTGTTCATCGTCCTGCTGCGTTTGATCTCCTGGGACTAGCCCTCGTGAATCCAAAGAACCTCCGCGGGCTGCTCTCTAAGCAGGTCCGGGGGAAGTGTCGTTTACGACCTTCGACACACATGCTGGTCGGTAAAGCCTTCCAGCATGGCTTCTACTGGCCTAAAGCGCTCTAGAATGCAACTGAGCTGGTGAAGAAATGCAAAGCATGCCAGTTTCATGCAAAGAAAATTCACACACCGGCTCAGCCTCTACAAATGATACCTCCTACATGGCCTTTCGGTGTGTGGGGGATGGACATCTTGGGACCTTTCCCAAGAGCTGTTGGAGGTTACAAGTTCCTGTATGTTGCCATCGACAAGTTCACCAAATGGCCGAAAGCAACTCCAGTTGTGACAATAAACAAGCAATCAGCTATCAACTTCTTACAGTCCATTGTATGCAGATTTGGAGTCCCAAACAAAATCATAACAGATAATGGGACTCAATTCACAAGCTCTGCTTTCCAAGGATACTGCGAAGACCTCAGCATCCAAGTCAGCTACGCCTCTATAGCTCATCCGGCAAGCAATGGCCAAGCCGAGAGGGCAAATGCAGAAATCTTGAAAGGACTCAAGACGTGCACATATGAGCGCCTGAAAAAGCATGGAGCCAACTGGATTGAAGAGCTTCCGCCCACTGTATGGGCCAACAGGACAACTCCTAACCAGTCAACTGGAGAGACACCCTTCTTCCTGGTGTACAGAGCTGAAGCAGTCCTTCCTCCGGAAATCACCTTGGGGTTGCTCCGGGTCCGGACCTCCGACGAAGCCACACAGGACCAGCTCCAGCGTGAAGACCTTGACCTCCTTGAAGAGGGAAGGTGCCGAGCAGCTATTCGGAATACCCGATACCGCCAAGCTCTTCGGCATATCACCAACGGCATGTTCACATCCGACAGCTCGAGGAAGGCGATCTGGTGCTACGGAGAATACAATCTAGAGAAGGGTTAAACAAACTCTCCTCCAGCTGGGAGGGACCCTTCCGAGTGATCAAAGTATCCTGTCCCGGATGCGTTCGCTTGGCAACCGAGGATGGGACACCTCTCCCAAACCCTTGGAACATTGAGCACCTCCGTAAGTTCTACGCTTAATATCACGGAGGTGAGTCTGTAATTACACATGGTGTATGTTATAGAGTCATTGTACAGAGTCGGGTAGCTCCTCCGGGAGGGCAGTCGGACCTACCCTGTTAGGTCCGCAACATCCATGCAACACTTGTCACAGTCTCAGAACTAAAAGTGTAGCTAGCTACCTTGGGTCAAACGAGAAACGAAACACACTTAGCCTGGTTTCGTACCCTAAGAGTGTACTAGTTTCCCCTGTACCCCGGACCTATAATGAAAGACATCATTGTGTGAAAACAGACTCCACGTGCATTTACTTTGTACAGGCTCAATATTTTTTATTTTTCTCTTTCTTGTCTATAACAAAGTTATGCAGTTCTTTAGAAACTTTAGCTCGACCAGTTTATGTACAATTCAAGTTGCATTGTCTACCCTTTCGGGTTCAAGCCTTGTTGATGGCCTACTTGTCTGAATGCCGCCAAGCCAATCTAGGGCCGGAGTGTGCTATCGGCTTAGCCTGGTCCTGCACCCTAAGTACGCCACTCTACCTACACCCCGGCAGGCCGAAGTAAGGCAAGTCCGGAAACGAACGGACCTGAAGGAAGCAAGATGGCGCTCTTGATTGTATTTAGAATTGTGTTCGACCTAAAACTTTCTCGGGAATAGTAAGCCGCAATGAAGTTATAGATAGGAAACGGATTTTACTGTTTTTCTTGACTTCAGTGTGCAGGAAAAATAAATAAGCTGCGACATCCTCTAGGCGGCTTGTGGTCAATGTTCAAACATTGACATCGAGCATCTCTGGAGCTACTCAATTCCGGTAAAGCTAAGAGGCATGTCATCAACATGAAGATGGTGGAAAGACTCTAAAGTAGAGTCTGACGTTGACACAACACATGTTGACAGAGGTCACTGCCGGAGCTACCAAGCTCCGACACCCCAGAGGGCTAACTGTCGATGTTGTACGCGTTGATGGAGACTACTGCCAGAGCTACTAAGCTCCGGCGAGGGTCAATGCCGGAACCACTAAGCTCCGACAGCCTCAGGAGGCCTACACTATCGAAGACTTCGGACCTACATTCTACAAGTTCGAAGCACGCAAGTCTTCAACAACTGGTACATCCTCTTGGTACATGTTCACAATCAAATTGTGTACATCTACCAGGGTCCAAGCGTGACAAAGGTGTTGAAGACTTCCTTGCTGTCTTGGTAGAAGGCCAACTGGACTTGGCAAAGACTGGAGCAGGCGTTGTCGATAGACAATGATAGGGGGATCGGGTCCGGACCTGCCGGGGTCATCTCCGCTGGCTCCAATGGATCTTCAGCAACAAAAATTGGGTCCCACTCTACGAGAGCAGTCCCCTGGGCTTCAATGGCACTAGGGTCATCCACCGGAATAGCCTCGGCCGCCATCGAGGAAGTACCTGCAGCTGAAGTTCCAACCTCCGGAATTGGTTCCGAAGGCCCAGCAGACAGGTCATCAACCACTGGCCCCTCCAGCGGGGGGCCAGCAGCTTCATCTCGGCACCCTGGCTCAGCAGCGGGCACCTCCTGGATCACCGCTTCCAGAGCGGGTGTTGAAGGTCCAGTCGGAGCAGAAGCTACTTCTGGCTCCAGCGCAGGCGCCTCCTCCGCCACTGGCTCAAGTGCTGGCGCTTCGACCATTATGGGCTCCGGTGCTGGCACTTCGACCACCATGGGCTCTGGCGCTGGCATCTCGACCGCCATAGGCTCAGGCGCTGACGCCTCCATAGCAACTGGCTTGGACGCCGGAACCTCTTCAACAGCCGGCTCCACAGCCGGAACTTCTGCAGCAACCGGCTCTACCGCCAGAGCTTCCTCGACAACCGGCACAATGCCGGAGCTTCATCAACACCCGGCTCCACTGCAGGGACCTCATCAACCACTGGCTCGACTGCTGGGGCTTCAACAACATTCGACTCTAGGGCCGAAATTGCAGCTTCCTCCGGCTCTGCGGCCGGAGCGTCCAACATCTCAGCATCCAAGCCCGGAGCTTCAACCTCCGAGGCTGGCGCTGCTGGTACATCTTCAGTCCCGTGGTCCGGCGCTACCACGGGAACTTCTGGAGATGAGTCATCCAAAACCACGTCAGCCGGCGCCGGTGCTGCCGCAGCCTCAGCCACCTCTTGGGGCGGCGCTGGAATCGTAGCTGGAGCTTCAGCCTACACAGCCTCGACCGCTGCTGCAGGGACCGGAGCTTCAACCCTCACTGAGGATGAAGGACGAAGAGACTCAAAATACAGTTAACAATAAAACAACTAACTGAGGTAAAAAATCAAAAAATTACCTCGAAAGGCTTGCGCACCAGTTCCCGCGGAACCTCTTCTCCGGACGCTCCGAACTGGCCCCAGCCGACACTGGCATGGTAGTCCCGGAGGGCCACCCGCAGTTTTCTTCTGTTGTCGGCGTTGCTCTAGTCAAGGCCCCCCTTGACCGGCAAGGACCTTTGGACCCGGAGCCCTCAGTTGGCCCTGGGACCAAAGTCACCTGGTCGGAGCTAGCACCCCAGGAAGAAGCTGCTACTGGAGTAGACGCCGCCCTCGTAGACCTCCCCCTCCGGGGAGAAGGAGACGCCGCAGAAGAAGTATGCCTGTCCCTTCTGTCGGCATGCTTCCTCTTACGGCTTGAGGGCTCGGCTAGTTCCTTGCCCTTGCCGATGACTTCGGTTCTTGGTTTAGGGGCGGGAACGGAGCCACCTTCCAGAGCTTCGGAGATCGCCAACCCAGTGGTCGAGAGTCTCTCAACGACACCAAGGTCGTCAAGCAGCGGCATCGTCCGCCGGAGCTCCCTACTGAATTCTGCCACCATGTTCAGTGGGAGGAAAGTCGGCGGCGGAACCAAGTCGTCGCCCTCGACGTTGATGCCGTGCTGGAATTTCTTCAGGTGGAACTCCAAAGTTGCACCCTCCATGTTGGACTTCAAACCTGTCTCGATCCGGTCGTCGTCCAACACACTATTGAGAGCCCAAGCCAACTTCTCCCTCCTCTTCAACGGAGCCCACCTGTTGGTCAGGAAGTTGCAAAACACCGCCTGGGGAGTCACCCCTCCTTCCACGCACAGGCGAATCCTGGTCAGAGCAGGGTTGAAGGCATCCGACAGCATCGGAGCTTCACTCCAAACTGCGATGTCGATGTTGGGGAGGCCTTCCGGCAACTCCAGCTTCTCGTGCTCCTCCACGCTGATTACAATCCAATACTTCTTCCAGTCGTCCCACTTCCCAGAAGGAAACGACTGCAAGTACTTGTACGGGCACTTCTTGCGCTTCACAAAATAGTAGAAGCCAAGGTACTCGTCACTCCGACCTGTGGTTTGGACAGTGAAGAAGGTGCGGAAAAGCTCAATGCAGGGGGGAATGCCCACCCACATCTCGCAGAAGTGGATAAATATGGACACCAGCAGAATGGAGTGGAGACCAAGGTGGTAAAGCTGCAGACCATAGAAGTCTAGCAGCATCAAGAAGAAAGAGGAGAAAGGTGGGATCAGTCCCACCATGGCGTACGCGGAGAAGTACACCATGTCGTCGGCGTGCTCCTTCTCGAACAGAAGCTTGCCAGCGCGGACCAGGTGGTTGAAGAAGTCAGGGGACCATCCCATGAGGGCCCGGACCTTCTTCAAATTGTCATCGGTATTCAGTCGGCGTTGGCAGAGACCCAATTCCATCGCGACACAGCGAGGCAAGAGAGGAAAGGCAAGAAAAAGTTTGGAAGGTTTGAGCGCAAGATCGATTGAAAGGCATAAAGAACCCCAAACGGTGCGTGCTTTCCTTCTTAAGTAAGCCCCTGCAACGCCTGGATGGAAATCGCAGAGGAGCCAATGATACCAGTCAAAATTTTCACCTCACCAATGACAAGGGGGCCCGGGGCCACACTGACGATCAAGTCGAGGATCTTACCCCAGGCAAACGGTTGTCATCATGAAAGGCGGGAAACCTGAAGTCGGCGGTCTGACAGGGTGCGCGGAACCGATACGATTTTCGTATCAGGAACCGGCGACCTTCAATTGCGTGAGATCCGCACGCTGAGATCTCCCCTGCCGCCTTCAAGATACGCCATGCGGCGGAAGTTTAACTGTGAACTACCGCCAACGGCACAACCAAAGACCCTTGAAGACACGGTTCAGAAACCAAAGAATGGACCCACCTCCGGCGAAATGACTTCATCCAAAAGGTCTCTCCCAGAGGTGAGTCCAGGGGGCCACTGTCGGTACCCTCTGTACCGGATACCCCTTGGAATTGCAAAGATCACAAGGAAACTCCATCTACCAGATTTGAAGACCTTCGAAGGCCCCACATGTCAGGCGTAGCCGGACCTGCTTCCCCGACATGGTTAGTCCCAGGGCCGCCACGTGTATCACAAGACCGGAGCTATCACCCACACATGGGAAGCTCCGGTCAGAATACCAATATGGCACCCCCGGACCAAACCCCAGACAGAGGAAAGCTCCGGTACTGCCACGTGTACAACAGCACCGGACCTACCCGTCCACAACGGTAAGCTCCGGAGCTTCCACGTGGCAACCGTCGGACCTTCAACTTCAACTATCAAGCCGGTGGACCCCCCAACAGCTCCGGACCTTCAAGGATCAATCAAAGACTTTAAGACCCGATTAAGTGTCATTAATGCCATATTAATGACACATGATTGGATGGTCCTTAATACTGGTAATGGCACTGTTAAGGCCCGTTACCAGGTTATTAAGGGAAATTAACCTCATTTATTGTGTATCAAGCATGTGTAACCGCCAGGGCCACCTCTCGGGCCAGGCTAACATTGTAACGACCAGTCCTTGTACTATAAAAGGACTGGTCGACGATACACAAGGGATGGTTCCGGACCACCACTGAACAGCCTGAGCTAGACGAGCTTCTTCTAGACTCACAAGCTTAATACATCACCAACACACCCCGTGGAGTAGGGTATTACGCTCAGGCAGCCCGAACCACGTAAATCTATGTGTACACGTGTCTTTCACCTTCTTGAATCTCTGCGCACCCATTACCGAACTACAACTCCTCGATCTACCAAAGGTAGTGTCGGGAGATCTGCCAGATCCAAACACTGACACATCCCATGGATCAAATGGCCCACGAACAGAAGTATCCGAGGAGATCCAATGGTGTATCACCCAGATACATCAAGGGGGCCAACCTGGCAGCAACTTGGAGGAAGCACTCCACGTTTGGAGTGCTGACCAGGTCGGTCGAACCAGGGGTTCGACCAACCCCTTCATGGCACCAAACGCGGTCAAACGACGCGTGTTGGCTCCTCCTGGCTTGAAGGAGTCAATGGTGACTGATTCGCACACTTTTGGTGGCGGGAACCGACCTCAACACTAGTATAAATAGGACCCCCTACCCCTCACTTCAACACACACCACTTGAGCTTCATCTCTATTGTATACACTATCATCCATAGTCTTAGAGGAGTTAGGTTGTAGAGAGGAGAGTCTCTAGTCCCAAGTCCAAATTGGGAAAGGAGTAAGGAGTCTCTCTTCCCAATCCTACATTGGGAAAGGTATGGCTCATGTATTCTTTCTTGTATTTGTGACTTTATGCATAATAAAGATAGTATCTTTAGTCTCTACTTATACATATACTTGGGCAAAGCATTTCTTGTTTGATTGTGGAGTCCATGTATGTGAAAGGTATATCATCTATGACTGTTTCATCATGAACATATCTCATTATCATAGAACCTATAGACCCCCACTATAGTCTAGTTAATTATAACATAACTAGGTTAGTATGGATATTTATTCTGTGTATCAACATTGGTTCAATGATGATTCAATTCATTGCCTTAGGATGGCTTGTGCCTAGGCTCTTAAGGTAATTACTTAATATGCTAGCATGGTGCTAGGATAGCTAAGTAGCATTGGATGTCTCGTAGACCCACGGATTGAAGAGGTAGGCAGTAGGTGGTGACATCCCTATCTGTCCTTTGTAATCCTCCATGTTCGGCTATGCCACAGGCTCTTGGCGGGAGTCGCCCTAGTATTGCTAGGGGTAAGCCCGTGCCCGATGTGTTGAACCACATAGCATAAGTATTCACTATTGATCTAGCTTATGGATAATTAGTTTAGACTATGTATATGTACAATAGAGCATAGTAGGAGTACCTCCATAACTCTCAACCTTAACTAACCTCTAGGATCCTCTTATCCCCCTTATACTTGAAAGCTTATGTGTGTGTCATACTAACTCCACTATTATTTTATCCATCCTTACTAGATTCTTACCTAGACCTTTCTACCCTTTCCACTTGATGATTGTTATACCTCTTGCCTGCCTTCCTTTGGGATCAAATAAATGACACCCTTGGGAATACTCTTAAGGGGAAATGCTACAATGATATTTTCGTGCGCTTGCGGAATTCACTCTGTGATCCAATAGAACCATTAACAAGCATTTCTGACACATCAATTGGAGATGTTTAGTTAATGCTGCATAAGAAATACCAACAAGCATTTCTGGCGCCGTTGCCGGGGATGATTTGTTAGTATATCTTAGGAGCCGTCATCAAGCATTTCTGGCATCGTTGCCGCGGAAGGCAAATAGATATATAACATGACTGAGTGAATAGGATAGAACCCTGGGTAGGATTTTAGTAGCATAACCATTCTTTGTATTCACATTTATTTTAAATGTGAAAACAGGGTAGTGTATGTCTGGTTTCCGCCTGCCGGAAAACTTTCTTGAAGATCTCGAATCTCTTCTGAGATACCGACCTCGTGTCATTACTCCTCAGAAGATTCGAGCGGCAAGGCAAGCTAGCATCTCTGCACCAACAATCCAAACGCCAATGGCTTAGAAGACCCTTCGTGAGTTCTCAGCTCCCTCTGCTAACAATGTGCCTATTGGGCCCACTGTTAACACGGGAGATGTGAACTTCAAGATGAAAACTGGCCTTATCACTATGGTGCAAGCCAACCCATTCTGTGGGAAGGCTAACGAGGACGCAAGTGCTCACCTACAACAATTCCTCAAGATCTGCAGCACTTCTAAGATCAAGGACGTGTCTCTGGATGCGGTCTGTCTGAGACTGCTCCCGTTCTTTCTCCTTGGGAGAGCGAAACAGTGGTTCTACGTGAACCGAAGTGTTGTAGACACTTGGGAGAAGTGTTCTACGGCATTCCTCGCCAAATTCTTCCTGTTGGGCAAAACCAATGCCCTACGTGGAAGGATTTCCAGCTTTCAGCAAGAGCTCAAGGAATCTATTCCTGAGGCATGGGAAAGGCTTCAGGAGTACATCCTAGCCTGTCCCCACCATGGGATGGATGGCTGGCTCCTTATTCAAAATTTCTATAACGGGCTAATCCCATCAGCTCATGACCATTTGGATGCTGCTGCTGGAGGAGCCTTCTTCTCATTGACGGTGCCAAAAGCTAAAGATCTTATTGAAAACATGGTGTCCAACATGGGATGGAACGATGAGCGTCTCCATGCCCGACAGCAAGGCATGCACACCTTGAAGGAGGTGGACATGATCGCTGCAAAATTGGACCTCCTAATTAAAAAATTGATGGACAAGCTAGTGGTGAAGTGTCTGGCAATGCCTATGCCCTAGACTCTCACATCACGTGTGAAGTCTGTGGCAACATGGGTCATATGGGTAATTATTGCCCAGAAACTCGTGAGGATGCCCTATACCTCGCCAACAACGGAAAATTCAACAACAACAATGGCTATCGTCCAGGAGGTCAAGGGTGGGGTAAACAACGCCCATTCTTTCAAGGAGGGTATAACAAAAATGGCAACCCTGGAAACCAGCCCAACTTGAGAGAACTTGCCATTAGCCAGCTCAAGATCAACAATGCCCTATCCAAGAAGTTGTCAGCTAATGACAAGACCCTGGAAAACATCAGTGCCAAGATTGAAGGACTATCCTCAGCATTCAAGAATCAACTAAGCTTCAACAAGATGTTGGAGACTCAGCTGGCACAACTTGTTGCAGTTGTCCCTCCATTGGAAAACAACAAATTCCGGGGCATCAAGAAGCCCCAGTGGAGAACGTCAATGCAGTGGTTACGAGAGGAGGAAAGACCACTCGTGACCCACCATATCCCACACAAGAAAAGAGGACAACTGAGCCTGAGAAGGAGGATGTCCAAAGTGAATTACATGGTGAGAGAATGGCCAAACACTTTGAAGACACCAACTTCAACACGGTGCTACAACTACAACAAGCTGATCTTGCAGCGTACTTCCGTCATCAAGGGTTCAACTCTTATCACGGAGGTAGTTGAAGAACAAGCTTGGGGGAGGACCCCCACTTGAGGTAACATGTATCACATTCCTTGCATATTTATTTTCCATCCATTCCATCCATCCATCATCCACCTTGCATTTAATATATATATATATATATATATATATATATATATATATATATATATATATATATATATATATAATAGGTATGTGTTGAAGGTCGTAAACGACACTTCCCCTGGACCTACTTAGAGAGCAGCCCGCGGAGGTTCTTTGGATTCACGAGGGCTAGTCCCAGGAGATCGAACACAACAGGATGGTGAACACAGGGGATTTACATGGTTCGGGCCGCCGGAGCGTAATACCCTACGTCCACGGGAGTGTTTGTGTATTGCCTTGCTTGAGCATGTATGAGCCTTGGTCTGATTTTTCGTCCTCTGTGAAGGTCCTCTGCAGAGCCCTTTTATAGTTCAAGTACTCTGCAGTCACAAGGTGGGTCCCAGTACTCGACAGGTGGTCCTGGGGAGAGCCAAATCATATACAAGATCTAGGATTAATTGCTATCTACTTCCCTTTGTCAGGGATGTCAATGCGCCATCCCGCCGCGTCGTGCGCCAGGGCTACACATAGTTGGTGATGATGGCCGTGCACGTCTCGTCCGTCTTGTCCTTGCGGCCCATTCGTCCGTCTTGCGGCACGGGTCTACACCGGCTACTCGGACAAGACAGGACACTGGATCCTTAACTTTCACAAGCGTGGATCAGCTTGCCTGGGGAAGGCGCGCGTACTTAATGCCTGTCTAAGCAGCGCACGCATTCCTTTACTGCAGCTTCCTACCGCACTGAGTTGGCCGTCCGCCACGTGGTTGCGCCGGAGCCTGTCTCTGTGGGAAGTATAGCACTTGATGGAACAGGACACGTGGTGCATTCGGAGCCCACCCCTATGGAGGGGTGGGGGCTCAGCCCTGCAGGCCACGTGGTAGCTCCGGTGCCATTCCCTGCGAGGGCGCGGGCTTGGCCCTAAGGCCCCGATTGGCCACGTGGTGGCTTCGGAGCCCGCCTCAGCGGGGAGGCGTGGGTCCGGTCCTGCCGGCCACGTGGCAGCTTGGGAGCCTCCCCAGATGGGGAGGTAGGATCTGGTCCTTCCCTCCTCAATGTGGCAGCCTCGGACTCGGTCTCTTAGGCAGAGGCGGAGTCCTTAGCGGTTTTCTCCTATGCGCGGGGGTACCCGGTCTGCAGGGTACCGACAGTGGCCCTCGAGCCCATCTCGGGAGAGTCGTCGATATCGCAGGTGGGGTCTTCTCCCTTTTCTTCCCGTGCAACTCTTCCGATTCCACTTCGAGGCAGTTCCCCATGCGACACGCCCCTGCCGTTGAGGCGACGTGTCCCCTTCGATAAGTGAAGACGCTGAACAGGCGCCGCGTGACGTGACTCCTGCCTTCAATCATGCTTTAAATGCGGTGGTTCCCAAGGTGTCTCCTGCACTTTCGCTGCTTTTGCCCTTTTGGAAACCGCCGAGTTACCTCCCGCATAGCTAGCTGCCCGGCTCGCCTTCTTTGTCGAGCGACCTGGGCCCTCATGTCATTGTCCATACGGGTTCATTACTCTTCTACTGAGGCTGCGGCGATCCACACTTTTGCGCCTGTTGGCCTGCAGGGGTGCATAAAAAGAGAACTTCCCCCCTGAGGGTCCTTTCTCCCGCCTCTGCATCCCTGCGCTCGTGCTTTTGCCTCAAGCCCAGTTCTTGCGCTCTAGTTCCCACTCTCCCCGTCCAGAGCTTCCTCCCTGAACCCTCATGGCGAGCATCTTGCCCAAGTCCAGGTTGTCCAGGTCCGCTGACCTGGCCCCCATGCGCCGGCTTCTCGACTGGCATACTCCTGAGCGAGAGTCGTGGCTCCATCCCGGGAGGCTCCTGCTGAGCCTCTCCACCAGGGAGATGGTCCTCTTCTCGTCGTACGTGCTGGCCGGCTTCGTCCAGCTAGCATCCGCCTTCCTGGTCATGCTCCTGGAGACCTTCGGCCTCCAACTCCACCACCTCGCGCTGAACTCGATCGCCATGTTGGCTGTCTTCGCTCACCTCTGCGAGATGTTCGTGGGGGTGATGCCGTCGGTGAAGATCTTCCTGTACTTTTTTGTACTGAGGGCCACCGGCAGGAGTTCGAAGGAGCACCTCGGCGCCTACTATTTCCAGCGCCGGACAAAGGTCCCCACGAGGTACTTTGCATCCTTCAACTCCGCGAGGTGGGAGCTGTGGCGTGAAGACTGGATGATCGCCAAGGTCGAGGCTCACGACCGGATGTGCCTCCCCACCGGGATCCCCTACTCCGAGCGATCATTTTGGGAGGAGCGCCCGGAGCTGGAGGAGGCATTCAACCCGGTGCTGGAGAGGATCCAGATGGTGGCGGACCACGGGCTGTCGTCTGCCATGGTGCTGAGGGACTTCATGTCCTGCCGCATAGCTCCGCTTCAGCACCGCGCCCGTCTGGCGTCGATGTTCACCGGCCTGTCGGACTGCACCTGGCTCGAGACCGGCCCTGGCTCCAACCTGGGCGAGCAGCAGCTGCTCGACATGCTGACCCGAGTCTGCCTCGACGACATCTCCGCTGAGGCGTTGGCTCTTCCGTCGGCCTGCTGCCCCTTGTGCTCGGACTCCGAGTTGAGGAGGCAGCTGCTGAAGACGATGCTGACCCTTGACGAGTCCGGGCTAGCGCAGCGCCAGATCGGGGACCCATTTCGGGGGGTCAACATTGCCGACGACGCTGAGGGAGGCGAGGCTCCCTTAAGCGATGTTGGTTCTTCAAGCGATGACTCCTCGAGCGGCCCCCAGCACCATCCATGGGGTGGCGTCGTCGCCCCCGCCGACAAGGGGAAGGGGAAGGTGCCGGTTTTGGTGCTGGACCCGTCCCCCAAGAAGCGCGCCTGGTCGCCGCCGCCAGCCCCTTCTGCCCCTCGTCAGGACTCCGGAGCCCTGCCGCGCTCGTCGGTAGGGGGCACCGATGGCGCCACTTTGCCGCTCGAGTCCTCCATGCGCAAGAGGGGGAGGCTCCTCAACGCCGACGGGACCCCAGTGTTCCCTCTCCGTTCGGAGGGGCGCCAGACCTCGGGGGTGCCGCCGACACCACCACCACAGGGGCCCCCAGCACACTCAAGGGCCCCCGCTGCGGGTTCGGGGGCTCCGAACCCCCTCAACCCTTTTGGGAAGCGGTGGAACTTCAGTGTCCCCCAGTAAGCCTGCTCAGATTTTACCTTGGGTGTTCTTTGCTGTGCGCCTACCCTGTCAATCTCTTATGGTCTAAGTTTGCTTGATTTCAGCGCCACCACAGCTACTCCACCACCCGCGGGCACTTCTGCTGGGGGGTCTGCTGCTCCAGCCGGCTCGCGGGGATCGTCTGCTGCCTCGGGTCCTGCTCCGGTGCACCAGGCTGCTGCCGCCGGGGTACCTCGAGCCTCCATGTCCGAGACCCCCGCAGCGGCTGCCGGAGCCCAGCCGCGCGCGCCGACGACCGCCGCCGCACCTACCAACGACTCCGCGTCCACCGGCTACTCCGTGACGGCCGATGCTGCCGCGTCCTCCGACACTGCTACGTCGGCTGGCGCCACCGCCCTGGGTGTTGCCATCCGGGAGGGGGCCCTGGTCCCTGCCTCCCCAGTGGTCCTCCAAATGGAGGACGATATTGAGGAAGTGGAGAGGCAGGGGCCCGCTGCTACGGTGGAGCCTCTCCCCCTGTCCGAGGCTATGACCGTGGCCTACTCCGGCTTCCGGCAGGCCCAGGCGACCCTTGCCCGGGAGAAAGGTCGGCTCGAGGACGAGGACGACCGGCTCCGGGAGTGGGCGAGGACCCTAGAGGCCCGGACCCGGCTGGCGAAGAGCCAAGCGGCCCAGCGGGAGGCGGTCGTTCGGGAGGAAATGAAGATCCTCGAGCAGGAGCGCGACCTCATCGCCCAGCTGGACGCCGTCACCCAGAAGCTGAAGGCAGACGCCGAGGCCATCCACGCTGAGGCCAGCTCCCGCCTCTAGGCCTGCGAGGACCTTCAGCACCTGCTGTCCCTCCAGGAGGCTGCTCTAGCAGAACGGGAGTAGGAGCTGGCAGCGAAGCAGGCCGAAGTGGAGGCGACCTGCCGCGGGCTCATCCTCCAGCAGGAAGGGGCGAGAGTCCGCGCCGCCGAGTTGGACCGCCGGGAAGCCGCCGTGGCTGAGGTGCAGCAGGCCCAGTCCGCTGAGCGCCAGGCCCTCCTGGACCGCGAGTTCAACGTCGCCCTCAAGGAGGGTGACTTGAACCGCCGTGAGGCGGGGGTCGGCGAGCACGAGAGGGCCCTGGCGGCCAAGGAGAAGCGGTTCCTGGACGGCGGCCCCCGAGCACTGGCGGCGGCCCAGCAGGAGGTGGCGGAGCTCCGGGCGGCGTGCACCGCCGAGGCCCAGAAGGTCTGGGAGTTCCTTGGCGGTGCCGGCTCGGCTCTGGTGCCGCTCGGCTTCAGCCCGACGCGCGTGGGGGAGCTGGCGCAGGAGGTGAGTCAGGTGTTCCCGACGCTTGACTCCACCAGCTCGAGGATGCGCTCGCTGGGGGCCATCCTCGGCAACCAGCTAGAGGTCGAGGGACAGATGCTGGTGAAGGAGGTGGCAACGCACATCCTGTCCTACTACCAGAGCTGGTACCCCGACGTCTCCCTGCAGCCGGTCCTCGAGGGGCCCATTGCTGAGAGGGAAGAGGCTGCCAAGTCTGAAGTTTCGGATGCGGTGGCACTCATCGCCTCAAGGTTCCAGCGGAGCGGCTGAGGGCTCCCCGGGTGTCTGTCTAAGTTTTTATCTTCCTGTTTTTGTCTTGTGGCTGGCTGTGGTGACAAACTCTTTATTTGTGTGATAAAAAATCTATCTGTGGTGCCCTTTTATACTCAGCTTGCTTTTATTTCCAGCAATGTCTTCCAGCTGCTTGTTGTTCCTTAACTTCCAGGACCTGCCGTCCCCCAAGTATGGCCCCCTGACAGGCGTGGCCAGTTGTTGTGGGCACACCTGTCATGCACTTAGGACTTAGGGCGGATGGGTGCAGGGGGAGCCTAGGATGCGTAGGTTGCATTGACGTAGCTGAGTATGCAGGTACGTCGACAGTGGCCCCCTGGGGGTGCCGCTGGAGCTCTAGTCCGGCGGTGCCCGCCATCTTCAGCGAGAGGTCGACAGCGGGCCCCCTGGGGGTGCCACCGGAGCTCCAGTCTGGCGGTGCCCACTGTCTTTGCAGGTACTCTGACGGTGGTTGCTGGAACAACTTCCTCAAAGACCTGTACATAGATCAAAATGGAGAAGTAATTTTATCCGCTGGTCACTTTACCCCTGCTCTTTTTGTAGTGTCGCTTGACTTACGATCCTGGGCTGACTCGTGGGGCTTGGGTAATTCAGTGCTCCTGCACCTTGGACTCATCGTCCATACTACCCTAGGGTGGTCCATCTGGCCCCCAGTACTCGTCTGTAGCGCTGGGGAGGCAGAGCACACAGGCTTAGGGTACGGGACCAGGCTAAGCAGGCTGTGGCCCTGGACCTCCCGCTCGGCGTAAGCCTTTTCCGCGGGAGACCATCTGGAGACACAGACCCCCAAGCATTGGAACATCCGAGGTCCCAGGCGCATTGCAGGTACCTCAAGCAACCCCACCTGCAGTCCAGTCAGCAAGGCTCCCAATATTGCTAAAGCAGGGGAAAAACGACAGTGCTCATGATAGATCACGAGTTATGGCGGGCTTACAGCAACATCATAAAAATTAAAGATAATTTCTGAATTGACAAACCCTATACCAGGCAGGGCAACATTCTTTCATTGTGGTTTCTCATAAGATGGAGCAGACTTTACAAGGGGAATAACCCGGCCTGGGTGTTAGATGGAGTCGAGTGCACCTACTTAGGGTTCTGGACCAGGCTAAGCGGAATGTGCACTCGGAGCCCTATCCCCTTATCCTAAGTGCTGTCCTGAGACAATGTGTAACCTTTACAATGAAATAGCATTGCCCCAACCCTGGTCTAGGGGTAGAACTTACGAAGGTGCTCGATGTTCCATGGGTTGGGTAATCGCTGTCCATCCTCCGTTGCCAGGCGAACGCATCCTGGGCGGCAAACCCCTGTTACCCGGAAGGGACCCTCCCAGCTGGGGGAGAGTTTGTTAGACCCTTCCCGAGAGAGTATGCGGTGCAACACCAGGTCGTCTACCTTTAGCTCCCTACTCCGCACGGTCCTCTGATGGTAGCGCCGGAGCGCCTGCCTGTACCGTTGTAACACCCTCATTTTCATGCATCATGCCCTACATGCACTCATATACATGTTTAACATTAACCCATAACAAGAGGAGCAAGTTTAAAATTGATTTGGAACAAAACCGCACTTAAAAATGTAGGAAAGTGCGGACTAGTCCGGTTTTGCTGAGGACTAGTCCAATTTTTCTCTGTCTAAAAACGGACTTGTCCGTTTTTGCTGCGGATTAGTCCGATATTTGCCTCTAGACAACTTCGGACTTGTCCGATTTTGTGCGGACTAGTCCGGTATTCCATGAATCCTTGAAAATTTGCTAAGTCCCTGGACTTTTCCGGACTAGTCCGGTGTTCCAGCGGACTTGTCCGTTTTCCTTTCTGACTAAGATCGGACTTGTCCGATTTTTGGCCAGACTTGTCCGATTTTCTCTCTGGATGACTTTGGACTAGTCCGGTCCTGTCCGGACTTGTCCGATATTTCGTGACTCCGAGATTGACCTTTTGTTTTACGACTTGTTTCTTGGGTTTCACGTCAAGTGGGCCTAGGGACGTCGTGCCCAACTCTTTTAGAGCCCATGTGGGACTCTAAACCGGCCTCTACTCATCCTAAACTCGAAATCCATCTAACCCTAGCCTCCACGTCTACATAAACAACCCCACCCCTTGGTTTGACCTCTATTTGCCACTTTTCCACCCACCCAAACCCTAGTTCGTGGGGAGCCACCACCAAGGAGGGAGGAGAAGATCCCAAGCAAGAAGAAGAAGAGGAGGAAAGGAAAGAGGATCAAGATCTCCACCAAGTTTTGTCCTTCACCACCAATTCATCTCCAAGTTCATCACTAACCCTAGATCATCAAGATCCAAGTGTTACCTCCAAGTTTCTTGGTTCGTTGGAGTTCTAAACACCTGGTATACCTTCTATTCTCTTTTCCTTACATGAATTCAACCCCTAATCTCCAAATTCACGTCGATCTAGAAAACCCTAATCTGCTGATCTCGTCAAGTGCGGACTTGTCCGGTCCCTAGCGGACTAGTCCGATCTTTCTGGTTAAATTGTGTTGAATTAATTCAAAAATTTGATCTAATCGACCCCAAACATGTATAAACTTGTTAAAATCTATTAGAGCTAGTTAGTGATCATTAAAAGCAATCTAGTGACAAGTTCTACCTTGCATTGCATCAATCATGCATGTCATGTCATATTGAGTAATATTTGTGCGCTCTTTGATTGTGTTTCTTGTCTTGTATGTTTATTGTGTGGATTAGACGGATTTGCGCTAGAGAGTGCCACGGAGGATCTACAACATCAAGAGTTTGAAGGCTTTGACCCTAATCAACAGCAAGAGCAAGGCAAGTGTCCTTGAAGCATATTGATCCTGTTTTTAAAATAAATGTTTTGTTTGCAAAACTGCATGCAGTGTCAATTTGATGGGAATCCTATGGTAGGAAGTTTACTAGATTTGTTAAACCACCCTTGTCACCTGGAATTTATGGTAGAGAGTCGGGAAGGGTTTTTACCTTTTTGCTTCGCTTAATTAATTGGGATGGAAAAACAACACTACAAATTTAATTATGTATTAATAATATTCTTGTTAATGTGAACTGGTTGATACGGTATGGTAATGGGTGATCTAAGCAAGCCTGGTATGTGGATGGGTTGGATGTTATGGTGGTTTGCTTGCTTTAGATCTAAGGACTGGTTCATGCGAGAATAAGCCAGGACTACAGTGCCACCACGAGGCCAAGTATGGGTGCGGCGTAGCTGATTAATTAGGGCTTTGCTAGTGCTGTTTGGACCATTGTGGATGCTCGGGGAAGGGGTAGTCGGATTGGGTTTGTTGAGGATTGGTGGGACTACCCTGGGATCCGAATGGCTCAAGAGGGGGCCCTTGGTTGAAGATGTGCTCTGCGGGAGACATCACCACCGGTGAAACCTCAGTGGGGTCTAAATAGGCTAGTAATCCCTTTGTAAAGGCTATTTTGTGATCTCTTGGCCGTACACCAAAGGAAGTGTAATTGGCATAAGGGAGGTTCTTTAGTCGCTGACGGGTGATGAAATCACAAACACGTGGGTAAAGTGGTACAAACTCTGCAGAGTTAAATAAAACTATCATGATAGCCGTGCTCCTGGTTATGAGCACCTGGACAACTTCCATGATTAGAGGGTATTTGGTATTGGTAATGGTTATGGTAATGGTTATTGTAATGGTTATGGTAATGGTTGTGGTGATGGTTATGGATGGTTATGGATTTATTTGTGGAATTGAATATGGTTATTGGCAATGGTGAAATCTGGAATTATTGATGAGGATGGTGAATTATGGACTGGTATTATGATATTATTTATGATTATGATGGGATTACTTCACATACATATAATATATTGCTTTCCAAATGTTTTAATGTACTTTTCAGCACTTTACCATTATTATTGTCGACATTTGAATAAGCCACATGTCATACTTTCCACACTTGCTGAGTACGACATGTACTCACTCTTGCAATCCCCCCCAACAGTTGCAGGTCAGGATTGGGAGTTTAATGGCGATAATGCGGAGTTCTAGGCCGTGTCTACTGTCAGCTTTGCCTGTGGTGTTGATTGGAGCTGCGCGTATATGTACCCTGTCGCTTATGCTGCATAGTTGCTTTAGTTGCTTAATTAGTTTATTTCCGCTGCATTATTCGAACTTGTCATTAATATTCATTAGAGCTTGTATTCGAGGATGATATGGTTTGTGTAATAAATCTGATAATTAATCTTGTTCTGTGGTAATTTTCTGTATACTCGTTTGTGATTGCACTCGTATATGTGTGATGAACATCCTGGGCACACATATGCGTTAGCTTGGTTCATTTTCAGAACCGGGCGTCACAGATTGGTATCAGAGCCACAGGTTGACCGTAGGATGCAGCCTAGATAGAATGGACACTTTAGAGCACATAGGAGCACTCAGGAATCGATGTGTTCTTGCTTGGTGTGCTGTTTGCTATATATATTGGTTGCTTGTGTGCTTAATAGAGGATTTTGGGATGCTTTAGCATTGCCATGTCCACCTAGGCTAGTGTAGCTAGTTGTTTAGTTTCATATCCCTTGATGCATATAGTTGGGGACGTTTTCTAAATTCTTACCTATTGCTCTTCTTCAGATGGTGAGGACTCGCAACTAGAGGGATGGCAATGATGAAGAGGAGAACAATGGAGTGCCTCAGAACAACAATGGGCAAGGATCTACTCAGGGAGCTATCAACATCGAGCAGCTATTGGCCATGCAAAACCAGCTCATGCAGACCATGATACAGACTATGGGACAGCTGCAGGCTGGCAATATCAACAATCAGCCCCACATGCCTCCACCGCCACCCCCACCTCCTCATAACCGATTGGGAGAGTTTATGAGGACTAGGCCGCCAACCTTTGCTCAAGCCGCAGACCCTATGGATGCGGATGATTGGCTCAAGTCCGTGGAGAAGAAGCTAGCCATTGTCCAATGCAGTGACCGGGAGAAGGTGCTATTTGCTTCTCATCAACTCGTTGGAGCAGCTGCAGATTGGTGGGATTCTTATTGCAATGCTCATGAGAACCAAGAGAGAATTACCTGGGCGGAATTCAAGGAGAGTTTCCGTTCTCATTATGTGCCGGAAGGTGTTATGATCTTGAAGAGGCAAGAATTTGAGAACTTGAGACAAGGAAAATCAAGCGTGAGTGAATATCTCAATAAGTTCACTCAACTCTCAAGATACGCGCCTGAGGATGTTAGCCGGGACAGCCGGAAGCAATACTTGTTCATGAGGGGATTGAACAATACAATCCAAGTACAATTGCTCAACTGTGATTATGTCAATTTCTAGAAGCTTGTGGACAAAGCAATTGTGGTTGAGAACAAGATCCGTGAGATGGAGCAAGAAATCAAGAGGAAGGCGCCATATCAAGGACAGCAACAAGGAAGTAATGTGCGCTCTCGCTTTGCGCCGCCCAATGCGCCTCATTACAGCTCCTCTATTCCTGCTCAGCGCCCTGGTTATGCACCGCGCCCAACTCAGTTTGTGCAGCAGCGCCCTGTCATGCAAGCACCTAGGCCTCCGATGCCTTATGCACCTCGTGCTGATTTTCCTGGAGCCAATGCTCAAAACCAAACTCGTCCCAATAATTCTGGTGGAGTTAAGAAGTGTTATACTTGTGGAGAAGCCGGACACTTTGCACATCAATGTCCTAAGTCGGGCCTTGGTCAAGGAAGCAATGCATCGAGGCAAAACCCAAGACCTAATGGAGGGCAGCCACAAGGAAGCCGTGGACAGCAAAATTTTGCTCGTGGCAACGTGAACCATGTCTCTACGGAGGATTCTCAACAAGCGGATGACGTGGTCATTGGTATGTTTCTCGCCAACTCCAATCCCGCGACTATGTTATTTGATTCTGGAGCATCGCATTCATTCATTGCATCGAAGTATGTTGCCAAGTATAGTTTGCCTATCTCTCATATGAAGTTTACTCTATTGGTTAAGTCTCCTGGAGGAGAGATGAGGACAAATATAGTATGTCCAAAAGTAAGCCTTAGAATAAGGGGGGTAGACTTCTCCGCCAACCTCATTGTTTTAGATTCTCAAGGGTTGGATATTATACTTGGTATGGACTGGTTGAGGAAGCACAATGGAGTTATTGAGTGTGCCACAAAGACGGTGAAGTTGACCAATGAGGAAGGGATCACCGTAGAATTTGAAGCATCTCAAACCGCACTGAAGCAATTGGAATTGAATCATATGGACGGTGCCGCAATTGAGGAGATTCCGGTTGTATGTGATTTTTTGGATGTGTTTCCGGATGAGTTGCCAGGTATGCCACCTGATCGAGACATTGAGTTTGTTATTGATTTAATACCTGGAACTGCACCTATAGCTAAGAGGCCATATAGGATGTCTCCTATGGAATTAGTGGAGCTCAAGAAACAAATTCAAGAGCAATTAGAGAAGGGTTTTATTCGCCCTAGCTCTTCACCTTGGGGAGCGCCCGTTCTATTCGTGGACAAGAAGGACGGATCCCAAAGGATGTGCGTGGATTACCGAGCTCTCAACAAGGTAACAATCAAGAACAAGTACACCTTGCCACGCATAGAAGACTTGTTTGATCAGATGAAGGGTGCTTGTGTCTTCTCTAAGGTTGACTTGAGGTCGGGATACTTTCAAATGAAGATTAGACCATCGGACATACCCAAGACAGCTTTTAGGACACGGTATGGATCTTATGAGTACACCGTGATGTCTTTTGGATTGACAAATGCGCCTGCCTACTTTATGTACCTCATGAATAAAGTCTTCATGGAGTACTTAGATAAGTTCGTTGTGGTGTTTATTGATGATATTATGATCTACTCGAAGGATGAGAAGGAACATGAGGAACACTTGAGGCTTACGTTGCAGAAATTGAGGGAGCACCAATTGTATGCCAAGTTCAGTAAATGTCAATTCTGGTTACGGGAAGTTTCCTTCTTAGGCCATATTATTTCTGGAGGAGGAGTATCAGTTGACCCAGGGAAGGTGAGAGATGTGCTTAAGTGGGAACCGCCACAGAATGTCAAGGAAATTCGGAGTTTTCTTGGGATGGCTGGATATTACCGTCGATTCATCAAGGACTTTTCCATGATAGCCAAGCCTATGACAGAGTTGCTAACGAAGGGAAAGGCGTTCCAATGGACTAAAGCTTGTCAGAATAGTTTTGAGGAGTTGAAGAAGAGGTTGACAACAGCCCCGGTTTTGGTATTGCCGGATGTAAGCAAGAGTTTTGACATTTATTGCGATGCATCAAGACAAGGGCTTGGATGTGTATTGATGCAAGAAGGTCAAGTGGTCGCCTATGCGTCGAGACAATTGAAGAAACATGAGCAGAATTACCCCACGCATGATCTTGAACTAGCAGCCGTGGTACATGCATTGAAGATTTGGAGACACTATATTCTTGGACATAGGTGTGAAATTTACACGGATCATAAGAGTTTGAAGTATATTTTCACACAAACGGATCTGAACTTGAGGCAACAAAGATGGTTGGAGCTCATCAAAGATTATGATTTGGGGATCAACTATCATCCGGGAAAAGCCAATGTAGTGGCCGATGCTTTGAGTAGAAAGGGAGTAAGCCATCAACTCACGGTTCGAGAGTTACCGTCCGAGTTATGCAAGGAGTTTGAACGGTTGAACATTGGGTTTGTAAACGAGATGGAGATGATGGAGTTAAACCCAACCTTGGAGCAAGAAATTCGAGAGGCACAAACCACAGATGAGGAGATCAAGGAAATCAAGGAAAGAACCGAAGAAGGGAGAGAATTCAGATTTGACAAGGATGAACATGGTACCTTATGGCTTGGAAAGAGGATCGTTGTGCCTAATGTAAAGCATATTCGGGAGACAATATTAAAGGAGGCACATGACTCGCCTTACTCAATTCACCCCGGTTGTACGAAGATGTACAAGGACTTGAAGACTTGCTATTGGTGGGATAGCATGAAAAAGGACATAGCTGAATATGTAGCATTATGTGATGTGTGCCAACGAGTCAAGGCGGAACATCAAAGGCCAGCCGGACTATTGCAACCGTTGAAGATTCCGGAATGGAAGTGGGAAGAAATTGGTATGGACTTCATAGTTGGGTTACCCCGTACTCAGTCCAGGTATGACTCAATTTGGGTAATTGTGGATCGCTTAACCAAGTCAGCTCATTTTGTCCCTGTGAAGACCAAGTATACAGCTGCACGATTGGCCGAAATATACATGGAGCATATTGGGTGTCGACATGGAGTCCCTAAGAAGATAGTCTCGGATAGAGGTTCTCAATTTACCTCCAGATTTTGGCAAAAATTGCATGAAGCTTTGGGAACGAGGTTGAATTTTAGTTCAGCATATCATCCTCAAACGGATGGACAAACCAAAAGAGGACCAATCAGATTTTGGAGGACATGTTAAGAGCTTGTGCTTTAAAGCATGGGAAGAGTTGGGACAAAAGCTTGCCATACGTGGAATTTTCATACAACAATAGTTACCAAGCAAGCTTGAAGATGTCACCATATGAAGCGCTTTATGGGAGGAAGTGTAGGACGCCTTTATTCTGGAATGAGGCAGGAGAAACTCAAGTATTTGGTCCGGACGTGTTGCAAGAAGCCGAAAAGCAAGTCCAAATAATTCGTGGAAACTTGAGGGCTGCCCAATCAAGGCAAAAAGGCTATGCGGATAATAGGAGAAGGAAATTAGCCTTTGAAATAGGAGATTTTGTTTACCTCAAGGTGTCACCAATGAGAGGTCATAAGAGGTTTAACATAAGGGGTAAGCTCGCACCTCGTTATATTGGACCATTCAAGATTTTGGACAAAAGAGGAGAAGTAGCATATAAGTTGGAGATGCCAGCTCATCTTTCAGATGTACATGATGTGTTTCATGTTTCCCAACTCAAGAAGTGTCTCAGGGTACCGGAAGATCAAGTGCCAATGGAAGAATTGGAACTAGAGGAAGATTTGACGTATGCCGAGCAACCGGTCAAAATCTTGGAAACCAAGGAGAGAGTCACAAGGAACAAGGTGATTCGATGGTGTAAAGTCCAATGGAAGCACCATACCGAAAAAGAAGCAACTTGGGAGCCAGAAGATGATCTCAAGAAGGAATTTCCCTATCTCTTCTCTTCCGCGTCGAATCTCGAGGGCGAGATTCATTTTAAGGGGGGTAGGTTTGTAACACCCTCATTTTCATGCATCATGCCCTACATGCACTCATATACATGTTTAACATTAACCCATAACAAGAGGAGCAAGTTTAAAATTGATTTGGAACAAAACCGCACTTAAAAATGTAGGAAAGTGCGGACTAGTCCGATTTTGCTGAGGACTAGTCCGATTTTTCTTTGTCTAAAAACGGACTTGTCCGTTTTTGCTGCGGATTAGTCCGATATTTGCCTTTGGACAACTTCGGACTTGTCCGATTTTGTGCGGACTAGTCCGGTATTCCATGAATCCTTGAAAATTTGCTAAGTCCCTGGACTTTTCCGGACTAGTCCGGTGTTCCAGCGGACTTGTCCGTTTTCCTTTCTGACTAAGATCGGACTTGTCCGATTTTTGGCCAGACTTGTCCGATTTTCTCTCTGGACGACTTCGGACTAGTCCGGTCCTGTCCGGACTTGTCCGATATTTCGTGACTCCGAGATTGACCTTTTGTTTTATGACTTGTTTCTTGGGTTTCACGTCAAGTGGGCCTAGGGACGTCGTGCCCAACTCTTTTAGATCCCATGTGGGACTCTAAACTGGCCTCTACTCATCCTAAACTCGAAATCCATCTAACCCTAGCCTCCACGTCTATATAAACAACCCCACCCCTTGGTTTGACCTCTATTTGCCACTTTTCCACCCACCCAAACCCTAGTTCGTGGGGAGCCACCACCAAGGAGGGAGGAGAAGATCCCAAGCAAGAAGAAGAAGAGGAGGAAACGAAAGAGGATCAAGATCTCCACCAAGTTTCGTCCTTCACCACCAATTCATCTCCAAGTTCATCACCAACCCTAGATCATCAAGATCCAAGTGTTACCTCCAAGTTTCTTGGTTCATTGGAGTTCTAAACACCTGGTATACCTTCTATTCTCTTTTCCTTACATGAATTCAACCCCTAATCTCCAAATTCACGTCGATCTAGAAAACCCTAATCTGCTGATCTCGTCAAGTGCGGACTTGTCCGGTCCCTAGTGGACTAGTCCGATCTTTCTGGTTAAATTATGTTGAATTAATTCAAAAATTTGATCTAATCGACCCCAAACCTGTATAAACTTGTTAAAATCTATTAGAGGTAGTTAGTGATCATTAAAAGCAATCTAGTGACAAGTTCTACCTTGCATTGCATCAATCATGCATGTCATGTCATACTGAGTAATATTTGTGCGCTCTTTGATTGTGTTTCTTGTCTTGTATGTTTATTGTGTGGATTAGACGGATTTGCGCTAGAGAGTGCCACGGAGGATCTACAACATCAAGAGTTTGAAGGCTTTGACCCTAATCAACAGCAAGAGCAAGGCAAGTGTCCTTGAAGCATATTGATCCTGTTTTTAAAATAAATGTTTTGTTTGCAAAACTGCATGCTGTGTCAATTTGATGGGAATCCTATGGTAGGAAGTTTACTAGATTTGTTAAACCACCCTTGTCACCTGGAATTTATGGTAGAGAGTCGGGAAGGGTTTTTACCTTTTTGCTTCGCTTAATTAATTGGGATGGAAAAACAACACTACAAATTTAATTATGTATTAATGATATTCTTGTTAATATGAACTGGTCGATACGGTATGGTAATGGGTGATCTAAGCAAGCCTGGTATGTGGATGGGTTGGATGTTATGGTGGTTTGCTTGCTTTAGATCTAAGGACCGGTTCATGCGAGAATAAGCCAGGACTACAGTGCCACCACGAGGCCAAGTATGGGTGCGGCGTAGCTGATTAATTAGGGCTTTGCTAGTGCTGTTTGCACCATTGTGGATGCTCGGGGAAGGGGTAGTCGGATTGGGTTTGTTGATGATTGGTGGGACTACCCTGGGATCCGAATGGCTCAAGAGGGCGCCCTTGGTTGAAGATGTGCTCTGCGGGAGACATCACCACCGGTGAAACCTCAGTGGGGTCTAAATAGGCTAGTAATCCCTTTGTAAAGGCTATTTTGTGATCTCTTGGCCATACACCAAAGGAAGTGTAATTGGCATAAGGGAGGTTCTTTAGTCGCCGACGGGTGATGAAATCACAAACACGTGGGTAAAGTGGTACAAACTCTGCAGAGTTAAATAAAACTATCATGATAGCCGTGCTCCCGGTTATGAGCACCTGGACAACTTCCATGATTAGAGGGTATTTGGTATTGGTAATGGTTATGGTAATGGTTATTGTAATGGTTATGGTAATGGTTGTGGTGATGGTTATGGATGGTTATGGATTTATTTGTGGAATTGAATATGGTTATTGGCAATGGTGAAATCTGGAATTATTGATGAGGATGGTGAATTATGGACTGGTATTATGATATTATTTATGATTATGATGGGATTACTTCACATACATATAATATATTGCTTTCCAAATGTTTTAATGTACTTTTCAGTACTTTACCATTATTATTGTCGACATTTGAATAAGCCACATGTCATACTTTCCACACTTGCTGAGTACGACATGTACTCACTCTTGCAATCCCCCCAACAGTTGCAGGTCAGGATTGGGAGTTTAATGGCGATAATGCGGAGTTCTAGGCCGTGTCTACCGTCAGCTTTGCCTGTGGTGTTGATTGGAGCTGCGCGTATATGTACCCTGTCGCTTATGCTGCATAGTTGCTTTAGTTGCTTAATTAGTTTATTTCCGCTGCATTAGTTGAACTTGTCATTAATATTCATTAGAGCTTGTATTCGAGGATGATATGGTTTGTGTAATAAATCTGATAATTAATCTTGTTTTGTGGTAATTTTCTGCATACTCGTTTGTGATTGCACTCGTATATGTGTGATGAACATCTTGGGCACACATATGCGTTAGCTTGGTTCATTTTCGGAACCAGGCGTCACAACCGTGCATTTCGGAGAGCCGCTCGCACTCGTCCCTCGTCGACGAGGTCCAGGTCTTCACGCCAGAGTTGGTCCTGCACGGCTTCGTCGTACCTCCGGGCACAGGGGGAGCCCATGGTAATTTCTGGGCGGGGGGGGGGGGGGGGGGGGGACGGCCTCTGCCCGTACACAAAGAAGAAAGGCGTTTCCCCCGTGGCCCGGCTGGTTGATGTCCGGCTAGCCCACAGCGCACACGGAAGCTCATCCACCCAATTTGCACCATGCATCTCAAGGTGTGAGAATGTGCGGGTCTTGAGGCCCTTGAGGATCTCTGCATTGGCTCTCTCGACCTGCCCATTGCTCTCTGGATGAGCAACATATTCATAGCGGACTTGGATCCCCAGGTCCTCGCAGTATTCCTGGAACATTGCACTTGTGAACTGGGTCCCGTTATCAGTGATGATTCTGTTCGGGACCCCGAACCGGTAGACGATCGACTTGATGAACTTTACTGTTGACTGCTTGTTGATGGTGACAACTGGGGCGGCTTTTGGCCACTTGGTGAACTTATCTACGGTGACGTAGAGATGCCGGAATCCTCCAACGGCTAGGAAAGGGTCCCAGGATGTCCAACCCCCATACAACGAATGGCCATGAGGGAGGGATCATCTGCAGCGCCTGAGCTGGTGTGTGGATCTGCTTGGCATGGAACTGGCACACCTTGCATCTCTTTACCATCTCGGCGGCATCCTGGAGTGCTGTCGGCCAGTAAGAGCCATGCCGAAAGGCTTTACCGACCAGCGTGCAGGAGGAAGTGTGGTTCCCGCACTTGCCTCCATGGATCTTTGCGAGCAAGTCGCAGCCCTCCTCCCGGGTAATGCATCGCAGTAGGATGTCGTTGGCACCACGCCGGTAAAGCGTGTACCTTTTAGCCATGTGAACAATCCTTTCTGCCAGGGCATGTTCTTCGGGAAGGATATTGTCTTTCAAGTAGTCCCGGACCTCCAAGATCCATGCATCGGGACTTGCTTGAGCCTCTGGATCTTGGGCGCCCGGTAGCTCGGAGCCCCCGGCGGCGCATACGATCCTTGGCGGACTCCATGGTAGTAGGGTCGCTGGGACTGCCAGCTTCGAGGTGCTGGGCTCGCCCCCTTCGCCCGGTTCGGTTGCCCGGGCGGTTGGTCGCGGTAACGTCCTTGCAAAGACTCCTTGGGGCACTGGGGCCCCTGTGGAGGCCTTCGTTGACAGGTCGTCTGCGACTGAGTTGTCGGCTCGGGGTACATGGCACAAGTCCAAGACTTCAAAGTCCTTCTCCAGCTTCCGGACGTGCAGCAGATATGCTGCTAATTGAGGGTCGTTGCAGCTGCACTCTCCTTTGGCTTGCTTGATGATCAGTTGAGAATCACCTTTAGCCAGAAGCTGTCAGACATTGAGGGTCAGGGCAGTCTTCAGCCCAAAGATTAGGGCTTCATACTCTGCCATGTTGTTTGTCGCCTTGAAGTCGAGGCGCACCATGTACTTGAACTGCTCCCCAGTCGGGGTGAGGAGCAGGACCCCGGCCCCGGCCCCCTACTTCCGCGAGGAGCCGTCGAAGTAGAGCGTTCAGGGGGTCTGGGTGAAAACTGGAGCCTTGGGCACCGTTTCGCCGTTGTCCGAGCCCCCCGGGTTGCTTGGTGATGGGGTCCATTCGGCCAAGAAGTCCGCCAGTGCTTGGCTTTTGACTGCATGCCGTGGTAAGAACTCCAGCTCGAACTCAGCCAGCTCCGCTGCCCACTTGGCAATGTTGCCAGTCGAATTGGGGCTGTGGAGTACGGTTTTCAGTGGAAAGGAGGTGACCACTGAAACCCAGTGAGCCTGGAAGTAATGTCGGAGCTTCCTCGACGCTATGAGCACTGCATACAGCAGTTTGTGTACCTCCAAGTATCTTGTCTTTGCTTCATGGAGGACCTTACTAACGTAGTAGAATGGCCGTTGGGAGGTCCGAACCCTCCCTGGGGGGTTCGGGGCTCCTTGCAATACGTCTGCATCCTGGGGAATGTGGCTCCCAAGGTCTAGCTGGGCCTCCGGGGGCTGGGACCCGTAAGGCACTTGGTCACTGGAACTCACAGCGGGGGGGGGGGGGGGGGGGGGGTCTCTTCTGGGTTCGGGCCTTGAGGCTCGGCCTCCCCCCTCTGGGGCTCCTTCTGGTGCTTGTTGCGGCAGTAGCTCCGGCCGCTCTGCAACCAAGACCATGCTGACCACTTCCATTGTTGCGGTGATGTACAACAGGAGAGGTTCGCCGGGTTCTGGCGCCACCATAATGGGTAGCGTCGTCAGGTGTTTCTTGAGCTCTTGGAAGGCTGCTTCAGCTTCCTCAGTCCACTCAAAGGGGCCTGACTTCTGCAGAATATTGAAGAAGGGCAGGGCTTGCTCGACCAGTCTTGAGATGAACCAACTGAGGGCTGCCAAACATCCTGCAAGCTTCTGCACGTCCTTGATGCGGCCGGCGGCCGCATCAGCTCTATCGAGTTGATCTTCTCTGGGTTAGCTTCGATCCCTCGCTGCGATACCAAGAAACCAAGGAGCTTCCCTGCAGAGACCCCAAAGACACACTTGTCGGGGTTCAGCATCGTGCGTGTCGTGCGCAGCTTGCTGAAGACTCGGGCTAGGTTGTCTAATTGGGATGTGATGTCCCTGATTTTTACCACGATGTCGTCCTCTACCAGATCTCTAATGAGGTCCCCGAATGTCTTATGCATTGCACGTACAAAGGTGGGGAGAGCATTTTTGAGACCATAAGGCATGGAGACATAACAATACAGGCCGTCTACCATTATGAAAGCAGTGTGTTCCTCATCTTCCCTAGACATAGGTATTTGGTGAAAACCGGAATACGCATCTAGGAAACACAGAAGATCACAGTCTGATGTTGAGTCTACTATTTGATCTATCCTAGGGAGAGGGAATGGATCCTTTGGACATGCCTTATTGAGGTTGGTGTAGTCGATGCACATCCGGAGCTTCCCGCCAGCCTTGGGAACGACAACAGGGTTGGCCAACCACCGTGGGTGGTGAACCTCCCGAATGAAACCAGCATCGAGCAGCTTCTTAATTTCTTCACGGATGAAGTTCTACCGCTTGATGGACTGTTTCCTGGGCTTCTGCTGTACAGGTAGGGCGTCGGGGTAGATCTTCAGATGGTGCTCAATCACCTCCCTGGGGATCCCGGGCATTTGTGATGGTTGCCATGTAAACACATCGACGTTGTCCCGGAGGGAAATGAGCGCGCGTTCCTATTTGCTGTCCAAGTTCCCCGCGATACGGGTTGTCTGGGCGGCCTCGGGGCCAATCCTAACGACCTTCACGGGGACGTCGTCATCGTTGGCAGGTTGCACACGGGGTGCAGTAGTGGAGGCTCGCTGCGCCGGGCCTTGCTCTGGCCGACTCTCCTTCAAGCCTCCTGGGGCCAGAGCCCTCCCCGCTGCAAGTGCTTGGAGCTGCTCCAAGGCTGAAACTGCAGTTGAGCGGTCCCCTCTGATCCTGAGGACATCGAAAGGTGTCGGCATCTTCAAGACGAGGTAGCCGTAGTGGGCTACAGCCATGAACCTGTAGAGGGCTGGCCTCCCGATGATTGCGTTGAAGGGGAGGTCGACGTCTGCCACGTCGAATAAAACGCTCTCGGTACGGTAATTCTCTGGGGTCCTGAAGGTCACCGGGAGGTGTATGTTACCATACGGGAGGATTTTCCCAGGTCCGACACCCGAGAACGGGCTCGAGGGTGTGAGCTGGGACATCGGCAGCTGCAGCTTTTGGAAAGCCGTCGTGGAGATGAGGTTGAGGCCCGCCCCTCCATCTATCAACACGTGAAAGACCTTCACGTTGGCGATGGTCGGGGACACCAGCAGCGGGAGCACTCCTGCCCCTACCATGTTCTTCAGGCAGTCAGAAGCGTCGAAGCTGATCGCCGTGCTCATCCACTTGTGGTGGGGAGCCAAACTTGGGGCGGGGGCCACTGCAGCCACTGCCCGTCGTAGGGTTTTCACCGCGTTTCGGGACATGGGGTCGGTGGCTCCCCCGTAGATGACATGGAGGGTCTTGCGGCGCTCCTTATCACTGCTGGAGTCGGAGTCGCCACCCTCGAAGATGGCCTTGACCGCCCGCTGGGGTTCCTGGAACCCCATCTCGCTGTCATCCTCCTTCTTAGGATCAGCCTTCTACTTGCCCTCCCTCTAGCGGGGGGGGGGGGGGGGGGGGGTGCGCCCTCCTGGCGCTGCTGCCTCTGTTTCTGTTCGCGGAAACGTTCCGCGAACCTCTTCACTTCCCGGCAACGCTAGCACTATGGCTATTTGTACGGTGCACCGGGCACTTGAAGTCGGGCTCCTCAGGCTCAGGCGACTGCCTAGGGCGCTTGTCTTGACACGACGTCCGGGCTCCGCGCGGGTGCCGCATCCGCTATTGCCTGGGCTCCGGGCTTTGGCCTGTTCTTGCCACTACCCTTCTTCTTCTTCTTGTCGCTGCTCCTTGCAGAGGCTCCTTCCTCAGTCGGGGTGGCTTACCTTGCTTCTGAGGATGGCTGGGAGTGCCAGTTGCGCCCCTCAGCTGCCCTAGCACATCTGTCTGCCAGGGAGAACAGCTCGGAGACATCACGCACCTCGTGCGTGGCTAGCTTCTCGAGCATCTTCTTGTCCCTCACACCATGTATGAATGCAACAATAACCGATGCGCTAGCAACATGAGGGATGGTGTTCCGTACCTGGGAGAACCGCTGGATGAACGATCGCAACGACTCTCCAGCGCGCTGTCTAACGGCGTGGAGGTCAAGCTCGGTGCCGGGGCGCTTGTAGGAACTGCCAAAGTTAGCCACGAATTGTCGGCACAACTCATCCCAAGAGGTTATGGACCCCTGGGGCAGGTTCATGAGCCATGACCGAGCTGGGCCGGTCAGGACGACGGGGAAGTAGTTAGCCATAATGGCCTCGTCGCCTCCTGCAGCTAGTATCGTAGTGGTGTAGATCTGCAGGAACTCGCTCGGGTTGACGCTCCCGTCGTACTTCTCCGGCATGTGCGGCTGGAACGTTCATGGCCAGACCACGAAACGGAGGTGAGGCGCTAGCGCTGCACACCCTTGGCTGGGGCTGACTGGTGCCAGCGGTGGCAGCGCATACCCCAGGTGAGCAGGTAGGCCTGCGTACACCTGGTGCTGAGGTGGTGTTGCATACGCCTGTGCAGGAGGCGACGTACGCCTGGTGCAGCGGAGGCGCGACGTACGTCTGGTGTGGTGGAGGCACAGCATGAGCCGGGGGCACAGGGCCCGGCACGCTGTAATCTGCCTTGAGGTTGCGCCGATGCTCCCTCTGGCGCTCGATGGTGACTCGGCAGTCCTCTCCGCCCCTGCGGCGCTGCAGCCCAGTTCTCAGATCTATTATTGAGATCCTGGTCGAGCGCAAGTCTGCCGTCCACCAGTCGATTGTTGGCGTTCGCGACGATGACACATGCATCGGCTGGGCATGTGTCTCCCTCGGCAGAGGCGCGTTGAGTGCGGCGCTGACGAGGTGGTCGACGTCGTTGATCCACTGCTGAGCTGCTCCCTGAGGAGCATCCCCAGTAGGAGGGTTGTGGAGTAGCGCGCGCGCTGCCGCGAGCGCACTCTCCGGGCTTGCAGCCGGTGGCGCTGTGATTGCTGTCACGGCCGGAGTACGCCGTGGGGTGGCGTGTCGGCCCGCAGCCGGCGAAGTGACTGCAGCGCGACGCGAAGGTCCTGACCTTCCTGCCCTAGAGCGGTAGCCTGCCCTAGAGCGGGATGACGCCTGATCCTCCGCCACTGTCTGTCACCGCGACTGCGCCTTGGATGAACCGGCGTTGGATTGGTCGTTCACCATTGCTGCTGGTGGAGATCTTGACGGGGAAAAAGCCCCCTACCTGGCGCGCCAAAGGTCGAAGGTCGTAAACAACACTTCCCCCGGACCTGCTTAGAGAGCAGCCCGCGGAGGTTCTTTGGATTCACGAGGGCTAGTCCCAGGAGATCGAACACAGCAGGGTGGTGAACACAGGGGATTTACGTGGTTCGGGCCGCCAGAGCGCAATACCCTACATCCACGGGAGTGTTTGTGTATTGCCTTGCTTGAGCGTGTATGAGCCTTGGTCTGATTTTTTGTCCTCTGTGAAGGTCGTCTGCAGAGCCCTTTTATAGTTCAAGGACTCTGCAGTCACAAGGTGGGTCCCAGTACCCGACAGGTGGTCATGGGGGAGAGCCAAATCCTATACAAGATCTAGGATTAATTGCTATCTACTTCCCTTTGTCAGGGATGTCAAATGCGCGCCGTCCCACCGCGTTGTGCGCCAGGGCTACACATAGTTGGTGATGATGGTCGTGCACGTATCGTCCGTCTTGTCCTTGCGGCCCATTCATCCGTCTTGTGGGGCGCGGGTCTGTACCGTCTACTCGGACAAGACAGGACACTAGAGCCTTGACTTTTGCAAGCGCGGCTCAGCTTGCCTGGGGAAGGCGCGCGTACTTAATGCCTGTCTAAGCAGCGCACGCATTCCTTTACTGCGGCTTCCTACCGCACTGAGTTGGCCGTCCGCCACGTGGTTGCGCCGAAGCCTATCTCTCCGGGAAGTATAGCACTTGACGGAACAGGCCACGTGGTGCATTCAGAGCCCACCCCTATGGAGGGGTGGGGGCTCAGCCCTGCAGGCCACGTGGTAGCTCCGGTGCCTTTCCCTGCGAGGGCGCGGGCTTGGCCCTGAGGCCCCGATTGGCCACGTGGCAGCTCTGGATCCCACCTCAGCGGGGAGGCGTGGGTCCGGTCCTGCAGGCCACGTGGCAGCTTGGGAGCCTCCCCCGACGGGAAGGTAGGATCTGGTCCTTCCCTCCTTGTGACGCCCGGTTCCGAAAACTGAACCAAGCTAATGCATATGTGTGCCCAGGATGTTCAACACACATACACGAGTGCAATGACAAAAGAGTATACAGAAAATTACCACAGAACAAGATTAATTATCAAATTTTTATTACACAAACCCTATTATTCTCAAATACAAGCTCTAATGAATATTAATGACAAGTTCAACTAATGCAGCGGAAATAAACTAATTAAGCAACTAAGCAAACTAGCAAAAGGGATAGCGCAGCTCCAATAACACCACAGGCAAAGCTGACGGTAGACACGGCCTAGAACTCCGCATTATCGCCATTAAACTCACAATTCTGACCTGCAACTGTTGGGGGGGGGGGGGGTTGCAAGAGTGAGTACATATCGTACTCAGCAAGTGTGGAAAGTATGACATGTGGCTGATTCAAACGACGACAATAATAATGGCAAAGTGCTGAAAAGTACATTAAGACATTTGAAAAGCAATATATTATATTTATGTGAAGTAAACCCATCATAATCCATGTAACCATAATAGTACCAGTCCATAATTCACCATTACCAATAACCATAATCAATGTCATAAACCATAATTCCAGATTTCACCATTTGCCAATAACCATATTCAATACTAGAAATTAAATCCATAATCATCCATAACCATTATATCAACCATAACCATTACCAAACCATAACCATCCCAAATCCCAATTTCCCTCTAATCATGTAGGTCATCCAGGCGCTCATAACCGGGAGCACGGCTATCATGATAGTTTTTAATACTCTGCAGAGTTTGTACCACTTTACCCACGTGTTTGTGAATTTCATCACCCGTCGGCGACTAAAGAACCTCCCTTATGCCAATTACACTTCCTTTGGTGTATGGCCAAGAGATCACAAAATAGCTTTTACAAAGGGATTATTAGCCTATTCAGACCCCACTGAGGTTTCACCGGTGGCGATGCCTCCAACTGAGTACATCTTCAACCAAGGGCCCCCTCTTGAGCCATTCAGATCCCAGGGTAGTCCCGCCAATCATCAACAAACCCAATCCGACTACCCCTTCCCCGAGCATCCACAATGGTCCAAACAGCACTAGCAAAACCCTAATTAATCAGCTACGCTGCAACTATACTTGGCCTCGTGGTGGCATTGTAGTCCTGGCTTATTCTCGCATGAACCGGTCCTTAGATCTAAAGCAAGCAAACCACCATAACATCCAACCCATCCACATACCAGGCTTGCTTAGATCACCCATCGTATTGACCAGTTCACATTAACCAGAATATCATTAATACATAATTAAATGTGTAGTGTTGTTTTTCCATCCCAATTAATTAAGCGAAGCAAAAAGGTAAAAATCCTTCCCGACTCTCTACCATAAATTCCAGGTGACAAGGGTGGTCAAACAAATTTAGTAAACTTCCTACCATAGGATTCCCATCAAATTGACACAAGCATGCAGTTTTACAAACAAAACATTTATTTTAAAAACAGGATCAATATGCTTCAAGGACACTTGCCTTGCTCCGGCGGATAGGGTTGCTCAAGCGCTTCGAAGTGTTGGTTCTCGAAATCCTCGTACACGACTTCTTGAGCACTTCCCTCTACTCGTGATCACACATACAAGAAAATACATACAATTCAATATGATGCACACAAATTAATCAACATGCGATGATATGCATGCATGCAAAGTTTAATCATTAATTAACTATGGTTGTTTATTAATTAGATGCAATTAGTTCATACGTGTTCATCCGAGTTTACGGGGGTTTTAGAGTGGATTAATGCTGCTGAAAATAAAAAGGCGATGCAACAAAAATAATTTTACGTCTATTAGATCTAATACGTCACTAAAATTCGCATCGGGCACGAATCCTACCGTTGATCTGACGGCTTGACGATCGCGGAAAGAATGCGACGCATAGACGAAGTAGATGCGCAAGGTCCTCCGGCGGCACGACGACGGTGACGACCTCCGGTGGACAACGGCACCTTCCTCTTTTTCTTCCTCTTCTTCCCCTCTTTTTTTCTTCCTTTTCTTGCCCTGGCGGCGGCTCTGTTCTCTGGTTTCTTTTTTTTTCCGGCGGCGCTAGCTTCTCTGGTCTCTCGTGTTTCTTTCTGGCGGCTAGGCTCTTGTCGTTGCTCTGGCGGCGGCTTTTTCTGGTACCGAGGAAACCCTACGGAGGCTACGGTGTTTTATAGGGGCAGGACGCGCTGGAATCGCGCGCGGAAGGGTCGGGGGCAAGCGCGGGAGGCTCTAGCGCGCGGGATGGGCGCTGGGGCTGGGCGCATCGCGCGGCGCGCGCGTCGGGATTCGCGCTGCGGGAGGGCGGCGGGGTGGGGCCCGTGCGGGACCGCATGGGTGCGTGGGAGCGCGCGAGCGCTGGAGTGCGATTCGGGGTGGCGGCGGGGTGGGCCAGGGCACGGTGGAGGGGGCCCAGCGGGAGTCGCGGGAATTGCGGTGGCCAGGGCGCGGGAATCGCGCGGGAGGCGTGTGGGATTCGGCGCGGGAGGCCGAGGCGTCGGGGCCGGTCGGGGCAGCGCGTCGGGGCCACGTGGGTGCGTGGGAGCGCGCGCGGGGCGTCGGGAGCGGGGCCCAGGCGCACGTTGGCCGGTCGGCGCGCGCGGGATCGCTTCGGGGTCGACGCGGTGCGGGTGGGGTGGGTCCCGTGCGGTGCGAGGGAGGCGGGAGCGTGCGGCGCGGGGTTGCGCAACGCGCGCGGGAAGGTCGGGGAGCGTGCGGTCGCGGGAGGGCGCGCGGTACGGCGTGGGGCCCGGGGCAGCGAGTGGCGTGCGGGTTCGTGGCTGGCTGGCTGGGCCGGTCGGGCGGCCTGGCCGGCGGGTGGTTTTTTTTCTTTTTCTCTTATTTTTTTTATATATTATTATTATTTCTTCTTTATATTATTTTATTTATCTTATTATTTTTATATATGGTTATTATATATTATATATATATTTATTTATTTATATATATTTTTTTATTTTTATCTTTATACTTATTCCCTATTACAAGTTTTAGGCTATAATTATTATTTTCTTTTTCTTCTTTTGCTACACCATATATGTATGTTTTATCTTTTATTATCTTTCTTTTATCCTACTAATGTTTAATGCATGATCATGTATGCGATGCATGATGCGAAAATTTAGGGTGTTACAAACCTACCCCCTTAAAGTGAATCTCGCCCTCGAGATTCGATAGCGTGGATAAAAGATAAGGGAATTCTGCCTTCAAGTCTTCATCACGTTCCCATGTAGCTTCGGCTTCTGTATGGTGTTTCCATTGCACTTTGCACCAACGGATCCTCTTATTTCTTGTGACCCTTTCCTTCACGTCCAGGATCATGATGGGTTGCTCGACATAAGACAAATCCTCCTGAAGTTCTAACTCGTCCATCGGCACTTGTTCTTCCGGTACCCTGAGACACTTCTTGAGTTGAGAGACGTGAAATACGTCGTGTACATCAGAGAGATACGCTGGCATCTCCAACTTATATGCTACTTCTCCTCTTTTGTCCAAAATCTTGAATGGTCCGATGTAACGTGGTGCGAGCTTGCCTCTTATGTTGAACCTCTTATGACCTCTCATAGGTGACACCTTGAGGTAAACAAAATCTCCTATTTCAAAGGATAATTTCCTTCTCCTATTGTCCGCATAGCCTTTTTGTCTTGATTGGGCAGCCCTCAAGTTTTCACGAATTATCTGGACTTGCTTTTCGGATTCTTGCAACACATCTGGACCAAATACTTGAGTTTCTCCGGTTTCGTTCCAAAACAAAGGTGTCCTACACTTCCTTCCGTATAGTGCTTCATAGGGTGGCATTTTTAGACTTGCTTGGTAACTATTATTGTATGAAAATTCCGCGTATGGCAAGCTTTTGTCCCAACCTTTCCCATGCTTTAAAGCACAAGCTCTTAACATGTCCTCCAAAATCTGATTGGTCCTCTCGGTTTGTCCGTCCGTTTGAGGATGATATGCCGAACTGAAGTTCAACCTTGTTCCCATTGCTTCATGCAATTTCTGCCAAAATCTGGAGGTAAACTGAGAACCTCTATCCGAGACTATCTTCTTAGGGACTCCATGTCGACACACAATATGCTCCATATACAATTCTGCTAGCTTCGCGGTGGTATATGTGGTCTTGATAGGAATGAAGTGAGCTGATTTTGTCAATCGATCCACGATTACCCATATTGAATCATAGCCAGACTGAGTTCGCGGTAATCCAACTATAAAGTCCATACCGATCTCTTCCCACTTCCACTCCGGAATCTTTAATGGTTGCAATAATCCAGCTGGCCTTTGGTGTTCTGCTTTAACTCGTTGGCACACATCACACAATGCAACACATTCGGCTATGTCCTTTTTCATGCTGGCCCACCAATAGCATGTCTTCAAGTCCTTGTACATCTTTGTACAGCCGGGATGAATTGAGTAAGGTGAGTCATGTGCCTCCTTTAATATTGTCTCCCGAATATGTTTTACATTAGGCACAACGATTCTCTTTCCAAGCCATAAGGTACCATGTTCGTCTTCATCAAATCTGAATTCTCTTCCTTCTTGGATCTTTTCCTTGATTTCCTGTATTTCCTTGTCCTTTGTCTGTCCTTCCCGTATTTCCTGCTCTAATGTTGGGTTGACTTCCATCGTTCCCATCTCATTTATGAATCCAAGGTTTAACCGTTCAAACTCCTTGCATAACTCGGATGGCAGTTCCCGGACTGTGAGTTGGTGGCTTACTCCTTTTCGGCTCAAAGCATCGGCCACTACATTGGCCTTTCCCGGATGATAGTTGATCCCCAAATCATAATCTTTGATGAGCTCCAACCATCTACGTTGCCTCAAGTTCAGATCCGTTTGTGTTAAAATATACTTCAAACTCTTATGATCCGTATAAATTTCACACCTATGTCCAAGGATATAGTGTCTCCAAATCTTCAATGCATGTACCACGGCTGCAAGTTCTAAATCATGTGTTGGGTAATTCTGCTCATGTTTCTTCAATTGTCTTGATGCATAGGCGACCACTTGACCTTCTTGCATAAGCACGCATCCGAGTCCTTGTCTTGATGCATCACAATATATATCAAAACTCTTGCTCACATCCGGTAGTACCAAAACTGGGGCTGTTGTCAACCTCTTCTTCAACTCCTCAAAACTATTTTGACAAGCTTCAGTCCATTGGAACGCCTTTCCCTTCATTAGCAACTCTGTCATAGGCTTGGCTATCTTGGAAAAATCCTTGATAAACCGACGGTAATATCCAGCCATCCCAAGAAAACTCCTTATTTCCTTAACATTTTGCGGCGGCTCCCACTTCAACACGTCTCTCACTTTTCCGGGGTCAACCGATACTCCTCCTCTTGAGATTATATGACCCAAAAATGGCACCTCTTTCAACCAAAACTGGCACTTGCTGAACTTGGCATACAATTGATGCTCCCTCAATTTCTGCAACGTAAGCCTCAAGTGTTCCTCATGTCCCTTCTCATCCTTCGAGTAGATCATAATGTCATCAATAAACACCACAACGAACTTATCCAAGTACTCCATGAAGACCTTATTCATGAGGTACATAAAGTACGCAGGCGCATTTGTCAGTCCAAAAGACATCATGGTGTACTCATAAGATCCATACCGTGTCCTAAAAGCTGTCTTGGGTATGTCCGACGGTCTAATCTTCATTTGAAAGTACCCTGACCTTAAATCAATCTTGGAAAACACACAGGCACCTTTCATCTGATCAAACAAATCCTCTATACGGGGCAAGGTGTACTTGTTCTTGATTGTTACCTCATTGAGAGCTCGGTAATCCACACACATCCTTTGCGTTCCATCCTTCTTGTCCACAAATAGAACGGGCGCTCCCCAAGGTGAAGAGCTTGGGCGAATAAAACCCTTCTCTAATTGCTCTTGAATTTGCTTCTTGACCTCCGCTAATTCCATAGGAGGCATCCTATACAGCCTCTTAGCTATAGGTGCAGTTCCAGGTATTAAATCAATAACAAATTCAATGTCTCGATCAGGTGGCATACCTGGCAACTCATCTGGAAACACATCCAAAAATTCACACACTACCGGAATCTCCTCAATTGCGGCACCGTCCATATGATTCAACTCCAATTGCTTCGGTGTGGTTTGAGATGCTTCAAATTCTACAGTGATCCCTTCCTCATTAGTCAACTTCACCGTCTTTGTGGCACACTCAATAACTCCATTGTGCTTCCTCAACCAGTCCATACCAAGTATAATATCCAATCCTTGAGAATCCAAAACTATGAGGTTGGCGGAGAAGTCTACCCCCCTTATTCTAAGGCTTACTTTTGGACATACTACATTTGTCCTCATCTCTCCTCCAGGAGACTTAACCAACAGAGTAAACTTCATATGAGAGATAGGCAAACTATACTTGGCAACATACTTCGATGCAATGAATGAATGTGATGCTCTAGAATCAAATAACATAGTCGCGGGATTGGAGTTGGCGAGAAACATACCAATGACCACATCATCCGCTTGTTGAGCATCCTCCGTAGAGACATGGTTCATGTTGCCACGAGCAAAATTCTGTTGTCCATGGCTTCCTTGTGGCTGTCCTCCATTGGGTCTTGGGTTTTGCCTCGACGCGTTGCTTCCTTGACCAAGGCCTGACTTAGGACATTGATGCGCAAAGTGTCCAGCTTCTCCACAAGTATAACACTTCTTAACTCCACCGGAATTATTGGGACGAGCTTGGTTTTGAACATTGGCTCCAGGAAAATCAGCACGAGGCGCATAAGGCATCGGAGGCCTAGGTGCTTGCATAACAGGGCGCTGCTGCACAAACTAAGTTGGGCGTGGTGCATAACCAGGGCGCTGAGCAGGAATAGAGGAGCTGTAATAGGGTGCATTGGGTGGTGCAAGGCGAGGGTGCACATTACTTCCTTGTTGCCGTCCTTGATATGGCACCTTCCTCTTGATTTCTTGCTCCATCTCACGAACCTTGTTCTCCACCACAATTGCTTTGTCCACAAGCTTCTGGAAGTTGGCATAATCGCAATCGAGCGATTGTACTTGGATCTCATTGTTCAAGCCCCTCATGAACAAGTATTGTTTCCGGCTGTCCCGACTAACATCCTCAGGCACATATCTTGAGAGTTGAGTGAACTTATTGAGATATTCACTCACGCTTGATTTTCCTTGTCTCAAGTTCTCAAATTCTTGCCTCTTCAAGATCATAACACCTTTCGGCACATAATGAGAACGGAAACTCTCCTTGAATTCCGCCCAGGTGATCCTCTCTTGATCCTCATGAGCATTGCATAGTGAATCCCACCAATCGGTTGCTGCTCCAACGAGTTGATGAGAAGCAAATAGGACCTTCTCTCGGTCACTGCATTGGACAATAGCAAGTTTCTTCTCCACGGACTTGAGCCAATCATCAGCATCCATAGGGTCAGCAGCTTGAGCAAAGGTCGGTGGCCTAGTCCTCATAAACTCTCCCAATCGGTTATGAGGAGGCGGGGGTGGCGGTGGAGGCATGTGGGGCTGATTGTTAATGTTATTGCCAGCCTGCAGCTATCCCATTGTTTGTATCATGGTCTGCATGAGCTGGTTCTGCATGGCCAATAGATGCTCGATGTTGATAGCTCCCTGAGTAGATCCTTGTCCAACGTTGTTCTGAGGTACTCCATGGTTCTCCTCCTCATCATTGCCATCCCTCTGGTTGCGAGTCCTCACCATCTGAAGAAAAGCAATAGGTAAGAATTAGAAAACCTCCCCAACTATATGCATCAAGGGATATGAATCTAACCAACTAGCTATACTAGCCTAAGTGGACATGGCAATGCTAAAGCATCCCAAAATCCTCTATTAAGCACACAAGCAAACAATATATATATAAAGCAAACAGCACACTAAGCAAAAACACATCAATTCCTGAGTGCTCCTATGTGCTCTAAAGTGTCCATTCTATCTAGGCTGCGTCCTACGGACAACCTGTGGCTCTGATACCAATCTGTGACGCCCGGTTCCGAAAACTGAACCAAACTAACGCATATGTGTGCCCAGGATGTTCAACACACATACACGAGTGCAATCACAAAAGAGTATACAGAAAATTACCACAGAACAAGATTAATTATCAAATTTTTATTACACAAACCCTATTATTCTCAAATACAAGATCTAATGAATATTAATGACAAGTTCAACTAATGCAGCGGAAATAAACTAATTAAGCAACTAAGCAAACTAGCAAAAGGGATAGCGCAGCTCCAATAACACCACAGGCAAAGCTGACGGTAGACACGGCCTAGAACTCCGCATTATCGCCATTAAACTCACAATTCTGACCTGCAACTGTTGAAGGGGGGATTGCAAGAGTGAGTACATGTCGTACTCAGCAAGTGTGGAAAGTATGACATGTGGCTGATTCAAATGACGACAATAATAATGGCAAAGTGTTGAAAAGTACATTAAGACATTTGAAAAGCAATAGATTATGTTTATGTGAAGTAAACCCATCATAAGCAATGTAACCATAATAGTACCAGTCCATAATTCACCATTACCAATAACCATATTCAATGTCATAAACCATAATTCCAGATTTCACCATTTGCCAATAACCATATTCAATACCAGAAATTAAATCCATAATCATCCATAACCATTATATCAACCATAACCATTACCAAACCATAACCATCCCAAATCCCAATTTCCCTCTAATCATGTAGGTCATCCAGGCGCTCATAACCGGGAGCACGGCTATCATGATAGTTTTTAATACTATGCAGAGTTTGTACCATTTTACCCACGTGTTTGTGAATTTCATCACCCGTAGGCGACTAAAGAACCTCCCTTATGCCAATTACACTTCCTTTGGTGTATGGCCAAGAGATCACAAAATAGCTTTTACAAAGGGATTACTAGCCTATTCAGACCCCACTGAGGTTTCACCGGTGGCGATGCCTCCAACTGAGCACATCTTCAACCAAGGGCCCCCTCTTGAGCCATTCGGATCCCAGGGTAGTCCCGCCAATCATCAACAAACCCAATCCGACTACCCCTTCCCCGAGCATCCACAATGGTCCAAACAGCACTAGCAAAACCCTAATTAATCAGCTACGCTGCACCCATACTTGGCTTCGTGGTGGCACTGTAGTCCTGGCTTATTCTCGCATGAACCGGTCCTTAGATCTAAAGCAAGCAAACCACCATAACATCCAACCCATCCACATACCAGGCTTGCTTAGATCACCCATCGTATTGACCAGTTCACATTAACCAGAATATCATTAATACATAATTAAATGTGTAGTGTTGTTTTTCCATCCCAATTAATTAAGCGAAGCAAAAAGGTAAAAATCCTTCCCGACTCTCTACCATAAATTCCAGGTGACAAGGGTGGTCAAACAAATCTAGTAAACTTCCTACCATAGGATTCCCATCAAATTGACATAAGCATGCAGTTTTACAAACAAAACATTTATTTTAAAAACAGGATCAATATGCTTCAAGGACACTTGCCTTGCTCCGGCGGATAGGGTTGCTCAAGCGCTTTGAAGTCTTGGTTCTCGAAATCCTCGTACACGACTTCTTGAGCACTTCCCTCTACTCGCGATCACACATACAAGAAAATACATACAATTCAATATGATGCACACAAATTAATCAACATGCGATGATATGCATGCATGCAAAGTTTAATCATTAATTAACTATGGTTGTTTATTAATTAGATGCAATTAGTTCATACATGTTCATCCGAGTTTACGGGGGTTTTAGAGTGGATTAATGCTGCTGAAAATAAAAAGGCGATGCAACAAAAATCAATTTACGTCTATTAGATCTAATACGTCGCTAAAATTCGCATCGGGAACGAATCCTACCGTAGATCTGACGGCTTGACGATCGCGGAACGAATGCGACGCGTAGACGAAGTAGATGCGCAAGGTCCTCCAGCGGCACGACGACGGTGATGATCTCCGGTGGACGACAGCACCTTCCTCTTTTTCTTCCTCTTCTTCCCCTCTTTTTTTAATTCCTTTTCTTCCCCTGGTGGCGGCTCTGTTCTCTGGTTTCTTTTTTTTTCCGGCGGTGCTAGCTTCTCTGGTCTCTCGTGTTTCTTTCTGGCGGCTAGGCTCTTGTCGTTGCTCTGGCGGCGGCTTTTTCTGGTACCGAGGAAACCCTACGGAGGCTATGGTGTTTTATAGGGGCGGGACGCGCTGGAATCGCGCGCGGCAGGGTCGGGGCGAGCGCGGGAGGCGCTAGCGCGCGGGATGGGCACTGGGGTCGGGCGCATCACGCGACGCGCGCGTCGGGATTCGCGCTGCGGGAGGGCGGCAGGGTGGGGCCCGTGCGGGACCGCGTGGGTGTGTGGGAGCGTGCGAGCGCTGGAGCGCGATTCGGAGCGGCGGCGGGGTGGGCCAGGGCGCGGCGGAGGGGGTCCAGCGGGAGTCACGGGAATCGCGGTGGTCGGGGAGCGAGAATCGCGCGGGAGGCGCGTGGGATTCGGCGCGGGCGGCCGGGGCGTCGGGGCCGGTCGGGGCAGCGCGTCGGGGCCACGTGGGTGCATGGGAGCGCGCGTGGGGCATCGGGAGCGGGGCCCAGGCGCATGGGGGCCGGTCGGCGCGCGGGGACGCGCGCGGGATCGCTTCGGGGTCGGCGCGGTGCGGGTGGGGTGGGGCCCGTGCGGTGCGAGGGAGTCGGGAGCGTGCGGCGCAGGGTTGCGCGACGCGCGCGGGAAGGCCGGGGCGCGTGCGGTCGCGGGAGGGCGCGCAGTACGGCGTGGGGCCCGGGGCGGCGAGTGGCGTGCGGGTTCGTGGCTGGCTGGCTGGGCCGGTCGGGCGGCCTGGCCGGCGGGTGGTTTTTTTTTCTTTTTCTCTTCTTTTTTTATATATTATTATTATTATTTATTCTTTATATTATTTTTTTGATCTTATTATTTTTTTATATATGGTTATTATATATATTTTATATATATATATATATATATATATTTATATATATATATTTTTATCTTTATACTTATTCCCTATAACAAGTTTTAGGCTATAATTATTATTTTCTTTTTCTTCTTTTGCTACACCATATATGTATGTTTTATCTTTTATTATCTTTCTTTTATCCTACTAATGTTTATTGCATGATCATGTATGCTTTACACTCCTCAACGTGGCAGCCTCGGATTCGGTCTCTTAGGCAGAGGCGGAGTCCTTAGCGGTTTTCTCCTTTGCGCGGGGGTACCCGGTCTGCAGGGTACCGACAGTATGATTTGCTTTCATCAAATAAAGATGTGCGGTAAGAATGATTTAGAATTCACATAGATTAAATGATGAAGAGTTGCTCTGTTTTATTTTCCTAAGTCTCTAGTTTACAACTTGCTACTCTCCGAATATTGCTTTCATTGGTTTGAAATACTTTTACCTTAATTTGGAAGTTGTGGGTAGCAAAAGCTTAATCTAATTCTAGGTTGTTGCAAGATTAGAATTAGTAATAGGGCTGCTAGTCCTAGTTTGAAAGTAAAACTTAGATTTCCGGAGAAATTTTAAAATGATTTAAGTTTCCCTCAATTGATTGGAAATACCTACCAAAGCCATATGATGTTCATACATAGACAAAACCTTATGCATATGCTATTTGCTTTCACATTGAGTCTAGTCAAACTAGTATAAACCTATGTGAGAAATCATTCAACTCTTTTTGAATTCAAGACTTCACTTGCACATGCTATACTTCTACACTAGAAGTAAGCAAAACGTCCATCATATCCACCATACCACAACAAAAAGAGAAACTCCATGTTATTCATGTTTAGCACTCTCTTCAAAATTCATTGCAAAAAAAGGGAGTAGAAGACATGGCTACAAAAAGAAAATGAAAAAAAAAGCATGCTTACATCATAAGCATGAGAAAAAAAAAAGAGAAAAGAAAAGTAGCCATGTTTCATCCCTGCAAAAGAAAGAGAGATTATACTAAAAAAGAGTTATCTCAAGTATCCACATCCACTTCCACTCCATCACACATGCACAAGTCTTGAATAAAAAAGTTTTGATTTGAATTTTACTAAGGCTTACTCTTTTGACTTAGCAATATATGTGATGCAAATATGCCTACTTACTTTCCTTACCAAGCTCCACATACAAGCCATATTCAATGAGTAGGAATAGTAGAGGCACAATGCTTTAGTGAGGAAATATTTCCACTATCTACAAAGGAGTGATTGAGAGAATCAAATTGAGGTACTTAATATCTAAATTGAATTCTCCAGGATTTAAGTGGAACTTGATTTCTAGGCTATGTTTGCTCCATTTGATATTCTACCTTTGAACTACTCATGAATATGAAAAAGCATAAGCCCCATGATAACTTAAGAAAGGTAGAGTATCATAGCCAATTTCTACAATACTAGGTAGAGTATCTTGTTGTGCATTAGATACTGTTGAAAATAAGACATCGTAGCAACTCATGATCATCAACCTAAAGTCTTGACTTTGCTCGGGATGAGCAAAGGATAAGCTTGGGGGAGTTTGTTGATGGCTGTTATATACCATTTTCATCCGTCAATTTAACTCAATTATGTGAAGGATTTGTCATTTCTTGCACACATCACCTTTCTATCTAACCCAATTCCATTTGGACTTAGAGAAATATGTGTATGCAGCATTTTATGCAGGAAATGAAGAAATATAGAGGGACCAATCCTATAAAATATCATCTCAGCCATTCAGGCGACGACACGTGGCATCCCATGGATCAAATGGCCCACAAACAGAAGTATCCGAGGAGATCCAACAGTGTATCACCCAGATACATCAAGGGGGCCCACCTGGCAGCAACCTAGAGGAAGCTCTCCACGTTTGGAGTGCTGACCAGGTCGGCCGAACCAGGGGTTCGGCCAACCCCTTCCTGGCGCCAAACGCGGTCAAACGACGCGTGTTGTCTCCTCCTGGCTTGAAGGAGTCAATGGTGACTGATTCGCGCGCTTTTAGTTGTGGGAACCGACCTCAACACTAGTATAAATAGGACCCCCTACCGCTCACTTCAACACACACCACTTGAGCTTCATCTCTATTATATACACTATCATCCATAGTCTTAGAGGAGTTAGGTTGTAGAGAGGAGAGTCTCTAGTCCTAAGTCCAAATTGGGAAAGGAGTAAGGAGTCTCTCTCTTCCCAATCCTACATTGGGAAAGGTATGGCTCATGTATTCTTCCTTGTATTTGTGACTTTATGCATAATAAAGATAGTATCTTTAGTCTCTACTTATACATATACTTGGGCAAAGCGTTTCTTGTTTGATTGTGGAGTCCATGTATGTGGAAGGTATAACTTCTATGACTGTTTCATCATGAACATATCTCATTATCATAGAACCTATAGACCCCCACTATAGTCTAGTTAATTATAACATAACTAGGTTAGTATGGATAATTATGTTGTGTATCAACATTGGTTCAATGATGATTCAATTCATTGCCTTAGGATGGCTTGTGCCTAGGCTCTTAAGGTAATTACTTTAGATGCTAGCATGGTTCTAGGATAGCTAAGTAGCATTGGATGTCTTGTAGACCCACAGATTGAAGAGGTAGGCAGTAGGTGGTGACAGTACTATCTGGCCTCTGTAATCCTCCACGTTCTGCTATGCCACAGGCTCTTGGCGGGAGTCGCCCTAGTATTGCTAGGGGTAAGCCCGTGCCCGATGTGTTGAACCACATAGCATAAGTATTCACTATTGATCTAGCTTATAGATAATTAGTTTAGACTATGTATATGTACAATAGAGCATAGTAGGAGTACATACATAACTCTCAGCCTTAGCTAACCTCTAGGATCCTCTTATCCCCCTTAGACTTGAAAGCTTTTGTGTGTGTCACACTACTCTAACACCCTCAATTTTCGCATCAAGCATTGCATACATGATCATGCATTAAACATTAGTAGGATAAAAAAAGATAATAAAAGATAAAACATGCATATATGGTGTAGCAAAAGAAGAAAAAATAATAATAATTATTATAGCTTAAAACTTGTAATAGGGAATAAGTATAAAAATAATAATAAAAATATATATATATATAAAGTATATATAAATAATATATATAATAATATATAAAAATAATAAAATAAAATATAAATAATAAAATATATTATAATAATAAATAATATAATGGAAAAAAAGAAAAGTATATACATTAAAAAAAAGAAAAAAAAAGAAAAAAACCGAAGCAGCCGCCGGCCAGGCCACAGCCCAGCGGCCGAGCCACCCCGGCCTTCGCGCGCGCTAGCGCCACGCGCGCCGACCAGCGCCGACCGTGTGGTCCCACACCACCCGCCGCTGGGCCCCGCCCGACGCGGTCGCCCAAGCGCCTCAACGCGTCGCGCAGCGTGCCGAGCACCCCGGCCCCGCCACCTGCTGCGCGCGACCCCGCCTCCCGCGCCGCGTGGCCCCACCGGCACCGCCCGCCCTCCCGCAGCGCATCGACGCGCCGCACCGCTCCCGGCCGACGCGCCTCGCCCACGCGCGCGACCGCACGCGCCGCGCCTCCCACGCACCCACGCGGCCCCGACGCCCCGACCTCCCGCGCCGAATGCCACGCGACTCCCGCGCGATACCCGCGCCCCGCCGCCAGCGCCCGGCCCCATCCCGCGCGCATCGCGCCCTGCACCGCAGCGCCGGCCCTAGCACCGCAACCTCCGCCCGAGACTCCCGCATGCGTACGCCCTAGCCGCCCCTATAAAAGGCCCAGGGCATCGTAATCCCCAGCGCCCAGAAAGCCACGCCGCCAGAAAAAAAAGGGGACCAGAGGCTGCGTCGCCAGGGGAAGAAAAGGAAGAAAAAAAGAGGGGAAGAAGAGGAAGAAAAAGAGGAGGGTGCCGTAATCCACCGGAGATCGTTGCCGTCGTTGTGCCGCCGAAGGATCTTGCTCATCTACTTTGTCTACGCGTCACCTTCGTCCCTCGATCTTCCAAGCCATCGCATCTACGGTAGGATTCATTTTTCCAATGCGAATTTTAGCGACGTATTAGATCTAATAGACGTAAATTGATTTTAGTTGCACCATAATTTTATTTTCAGCAGCATTAATCCACTCTAAAACCCCCGTAAACTCATATGAACACGTATGAACTAGTTGCATCTAATTAATAAACAACTGTAGTTAATTAATAATTAAACTTTGCATGCATGCATATCATCGCATGTTGATTAATGTGTGTGCATCATGTTGATTTGTATGCATTTTCTTGTATGTGTGATCATGAGTAGAGGGAAGTGCTCAAGAGATCGTGTACGAGGATTTCCAGAATCAAGACTTCGAAGCGCTTGAGCAACCCTATCCGCCGGAGCAAGGCAAGTGTCCTTGAAGCATATTGATCCTGTTTTTAAAATAATTGTTTTGTTTGCAAACTGCATGCTTGTGTCAATTTGATGGGAATCCTATAGTAGGAAGTTTACTAGCTTTGTTTAACCACCCTTGTCACCTGGAATATATGGTAGAGAGTCGGGAAGGGTTTCTACCTTTTTGCTTCGCTTAATTAATTGGGATGACAAAAAACACTACACATTTAATTATGCATTAATGATATTCTGTTTAATGTGAACTGGTCAATACGACGGGTGATCTAACCAAGCCTGGTATGTGGATGGGTTGGATGTTATGGTGGTTTGCTTGCTTTAGATCTAAGGACCGGTTCATGCGAGAATAAGCCAGGACTACAGTGCCACCACGAGGCCAAGTATGGGTGCGGCGTAGCTGATTAATTAGGGTTTTGCTAGTGCTGTTTGGACCATTGTGGATGCTCGGGGAAGGGGTAGTCGGATTGGGTTTGTTGATGATTGGTGGGACTACCCTGGGATCCGAATGACTCAAGAGGGGGCCCTTGGTTGAAGATGTGCTCAGTTGGAAGCATCGCCACCGGTGAAACCTCAGTGGGGTCTAAATAGGCTAGTAATCCCTTTGTAAAGGCTATTTTGTGATCTCTTGGCCATACACCAAAGGAAGTGTAATTGGCATAAGGGAGGTTCTTTAGTCGCCGACGGGTGATGAAATCACAAACACGTGGGTAAAGTGGTACAAACTCTGCAGAGTCTATTAAAACTATCATGATAGCCGTGCTCCCGGTTATGAGCGCCTGGATGACCTACATGATTAGAGGGAAATTGGGGTTTGATAATGGTTATGGTTTGGTAATGGTTATGGTTGATATTATGGTTATGGTTATGATTATGGTTATGGTTATGGGATGGAATCATGGTTTATGACATTGATTATGGTTATTGGCAATGGTAAATTGTGGACTGGTATTATGATGGTTACATGGTTTATGATGGATTTACTTCACATAAATATGATACATTGCTTTTTCAAATGTTTTACTGTACTTTTCAGCACTTGCCATTATTATTGTCGTCATTTGAATCAGCCACATGTCATACTTTCCACACTTGCTGAGTACGACATGTACTCACTCTTGAAATTCCCCCCCCCCCCCACAGTTGCAGGTCAGGATTGTGAGTTTAGTGGCGATAATGCGGAGTCCTAGGTCGTGTCTACCGTCAGCTTTGCCTGTGGTGTTGCATGGAGCTGCGCTATCCCTTTTGCTTAGTTGCTTAATTAGTTTATTTCCGCTGCATTAGTTGAACCTGTCATTAATATTCATTAGAGCTTGTATTCGAGGATATAATGAATTATGTAATAAGAGTACTTATTTAATAATTTGAGTTGTGGTAATTATCTGTTTATCATTTGTGAATCACTCGTGTATGTGTGTTGAACATCCTGGGCACACATATGCGTTAGCTTGGTTCATTTTCGGAACCGGGCGTCACAACTACCTCCACTATTATTTTATCCATCCTTACTAGATTCTTACCTAGACCTTTCTACCCTTTTCACTTGATGATTGTTATACCTCTGCCCTGCCTTCCTTTGGGATCAAATAAATGACACCCTTGGGAATACTCTTAAGGGGAAATGTTACAATGATATTTCTGTACGCTTGCGGAATTCACTCTGTGATCCAATAGAACCGTTAACAAGCATTTCTGACACATCAGTTGGAGATGTTTAGTTAATGGTGCATAAGAAATACAAACAAGCATTTCTGGCGCCCTTGCCGGGGATGATTTGTTAGTATATCTTAGGAGTCGTTATCACGCCCCAAGCTGAACCCGGACAAGTGTGTCTTCGGGGTTAGCTCCGGGAAGCTCCTTGGTTTCTTGGTGACTCACTGAGGAATTAAGGCAAACCCGGCGAACAACAAGGCTATTGAAGATATGCGGCCCCCAGCCTGCATCAAGGACGTCCGAAAACTAACTGGATGTTTAGTTGTGCTCAGCCGGTTCGCTTCAAGACTAGCAAAGCGGGCACTTTCCTTCTTCAAGCTATTGAGGAAGACTGAGCCATTTCATTGGCCTGAAGAAGCAGAAAAGGCATTTCAAGAGCTGAAGCAGCTCCTCACCACACCACCAATCCTGGTAGCTCCAAACCCTGGTGAGCTTCTACTGCTTTACATTTCTGCAACTACAGAAGTTGTCAGCATGGTCCTCGTCATGGAAAGACCAGAGCCACATCCAGTTCAGGAGCCTAGACCCCTCCGGGAGGGTCCGGAGCTACCTGAAGGTGAGTATGGATCCCAGCCCCTAGGTGCGGATCTTCAAGGCGAAATATTAGAAGATCAACCTCTCTTATATGAGGGAGTTCACACGGCTAATCAAGAAGATCGGGACCCCTCCGGGAGGGTCAGGATTAAACAAGAAGAAGTTTTGGGCGGCTTCTGGAGGGTACGAGAAGATGAACAAGAAGGTTTGGACCCCTCCGGGAGGGTCTGGGTCGATGGATAAGAAGCTCTGAGTCCCTCCGAGAGGGTCCGGACCGTCCAGCGGTCAGTGTACTTCATCAACAAAGTACTCCATGATGTCAAGACCAGATACATTGAGGTGCATAAGTTGCTTTACAAGTTCTTATTGCCTCAAGGAAGCTTCGTCATTACTTTCAAGCCCACAAGATATCAGTGGTAACTTCTTATCCACTGCATGCTATTCTGCATAATCCTGATTCTACTAGGAACATCGCCAAGTGGGCAACAGAGTTGTTGGAATTTGATCTAGAATTCTTTCCTCGACAAGCTATCAAGAGTCAAGCTTTAGCTGATTTCGTGGCGGAGTGGACTCCTTCTCCATCAAATCGTGGGAGCCCCAGTGAGCAGAAGCTGGAACCTAAGGTCTCGATCTTCACTAAGCCTCATTGGACCCTCTACTTCGACGGCTCTGTGTAGAAGCAGGGGATCGGAGCTCGAATCCTTCTCCTTGCTCCGACCGGGGAGAAGGTCAAATACATGATTCACCTTGACTTCAAGGCGACTAACAACATGGCGGAGTATGAAGCTCTCATCTACGGGCTCAAGGTGGCACTATCCTATGGTGTCAAGTAGTTGTTGGTGAAGGGTGATTTGCAGCTCAACATAAAACAAGTCAAAGGTGAATGCTGATGCAACAACCCCCAACTAGCCGCTTATCTCCTTGAGGTCCAGAGGCTCCAGAAGGACTTCGAAGTCTTGGATCTCCACCATGTTCAGCGTCTCCACAACGCTGAAGCCGACAAACTCTCTACGAAGGCCTCAATCGGAGCTCCGGCTCCAGACGGAATCTTCTTCCAGAGGTTGTCAAGACCAATAGCTCAGTCTGTCGAACTGAGCGAAGGGGGCGAGACCAGCACCTCAAAACTGGTGGTTTCGATGGACATGTTACCATGACGTCCACCAAGGGTCGTAGGTGCTACAGGAAGCTCCGAGCAACCCAGCACGCAAGACTCGGAAGCTCAAGTTAGCTTCAATGCATGGGTCTCGGAGATCCGGAGCTACTTGAAAGAAAACAATCTTCCTCAAGACGATGTATCCGCTGACCGGATCGTCAGATTGGCTAAAAGATACACGTTGGTAGAAGGAGATCTCTACTGATGCGGTGCCAACGGCGTCCTAATGCGGTGCATTGCAAGGGAAGAAGGCCACGAGCTTCTCGCGGAGATCCATGGAGGCGAGTGTGGGAACCACACATCTTCCCGCACGCTGGTCGGCAAAGCCTTTCGACATGGCTTCTACTGGCCTACAGCACTCCAGGATGCAGTAGAGTTGGTAAAAAAGTGTGAAGCGTGCTAGTTCCATGCAATACAAATTCACACACCGGCTCAGTCACTGCAAATGATTCCTCCTACATGGTCATTTGCTGTGTGGGTCATGGACATCTTGGGACTTTTCCCAAAAGCCATCGGAGGTTACAGGTTTTTGTATGTCGCCATCGACAAATTCACCAAGTGGCTGGAAGCCACTCCAGTTGTGACTATCAATAAGAAATCAACAATCAAGTTCTTGAAGTCCATAGTCTGCAGATTTGGAGTTCCGAACAGAGTTATCACTGACAATGGAACCCAATTTATTAGTGCAGCATTTCAAGAGTATTGTGAAGACCTCGGCATTCAAGTCAGCTACGCATCAGTAGTTCACCCAACAAGTAATGGTCAAGCCGAGAGAGCAAATGCAGAAATATTGAAAGGACTCAAGACGCGCACTTATGAGCTCCTGAAAAAACATGGAGCCAACTGGATCGATGAGCTTTCGTCCGCACTGTGGGCAAGCAGGACTACACCTAACCGATCAACTGGAGAGACGCCCTTCTTCCTGGTGTATGGAGCTGAAGTAGTCCTTCCTCTGGAGATCACCATGGGGTCACTCCTGGTCTGGACCTTCGACGAAGCCGTGCAGGACCAGCTCTGACATTAAGACCTTGACCTTGTCAACAAGGGAAGGTGCCAAGCAGCAGTTCAGAATGCACATTATCGCTAGGCGCTCTGGCGCTATCATCAAAGGCATGTGAGTAACCGACAGCTCGAGGAAGGCGTTCTGGTGTTGTGGAGAATACTAACTCGTGAAGGGATGAACAAACCTTCCCCCAGCTGGTAAGGTCCCTTCCAAGTGATCAAAGTATCCTGTCCTGAATGCGTTCGCTTGGCAACTGAGGATGGGACCCCGCTTCCTAATCCTTGAAACATCGAGCACCTCCATAAGTTTTATGCTTAGTATCACAAAGGTGAGTCTGTAATTATACGCAATGTAAATTATAGAGTCTATAAACAGAGTCGGGTAGGTCCTCCGGGAGAATATCCAGACCCCTCCGGGAGGTTCCGAGAAGTTCAAGCAACACTTGACACAGTCGCAGCATTAATAGTGGAGCTACCTGCCCTGGGTTAGTACAAGATGTATAACACGCTTAGCTTGGTTCCGTACCCTAAGTGTGTCCTTGTCTCCCCTGTAATTCAAACTTATAATGAAAGGCATTGTTGTATAAAACAGACTCCACATGCATTAATTTTGTGCAGGCTCATTCTCGTTTATTTATACTTATCCTTCTTATCTATAACGAGTTGTGCAATTCTTTTTGAGTTTTTAGTCCAAATTATTCATATGTTGTACAAGTTATATTGGTGGTTGTCGAGGTGTCTAAACTGACACCTCCCCCGGACCTACTCGGGAGTAGTCCGCGGAGGTTCGATGTGTCGGGGGGCTAGTCCTAGCAAGATCAAACGTAGTGGATGGTAAACACGAGAGATTGACGTGGTTTGGGCCGCCTGAGCGTAATATCCTACTCCACGGAGGTTTGTGTGTTGTATTCCTTGAGTCTGTATCTTAGTCTGAGTGAAGTTGTCTAAGTCGGTGGCCTCTCGGTCCTTTTATAGTCCAAGGTCGAGCAGCTTACAAGTGGGGCCCGAGGCCCGACAAGTGGCCCCGGGCATACCGAATCCTCCCTAAGATCTGGGAGTAAATGTTATCCCCTGACAACGGCTTCAATCTGCCGCCTGCCCACACCCTGCTACAGGGCTATGAATAGTCCCCTCATCATGGTTGGCCATGTCTTGTCTGTCTCGTCGGGGCTTCTCATTGGTTCACCGTACGTAGTAGTTTGGCTCTAACCAGTTATGACAAGACCGGCCACAATCCACTTGACTTATGAGTGCGAGCTCCCGCTCGCCTAGGGAACATGCGCATCCTAGCTTTGGCATCCTGGGCACGCCTCCCTTCTCTGAGCCTTCTGTGGGAAAGCTCAGGCTCGGCGCCGCCTGTCAAGTGGCACCTTCTGGCCCTTACCTCAGTGGGATGCTCAGTTCCCGGAGGTTGGGTCCGGAGCTGCGGGAAACTAGCAGCGTAGGACCCTGAGAGGGACGTCCGGGTCCAGGGGGTGGACCCGGAGCTGCGGGGATTTGTCGCAGTACCGGACCCTCTTCCCAGGAGGGGAGGCCCAGAGCCGCCATTCTAGCGGCCTCGTCGGTTCATTCCCTAGTGAGGTGGTGGGCCCAGGGCCATGGTCGGCGAGGAGGCACTGGACTTTCCCTCGACGGAGGGACCCACTGTACCACTTGCCACGTAGCGCTCTGGGTCCATGTCAGGCCTCGCCCCGGTGGGCCATGGGCCCAGTGTTGTTTTATCCCTATACCCAGGGATACCCGGTTCACTAGGCAACGACAGTGGCCCCCAGGCCCACCTCGGGGAGGAACTTCCTTGGAGAGGCAGTTGTACCCGTGGTGGGGCCATTCTGAATCCCTGTGTGGCAGATTTAAGGACTTCCTTCAATGCGGCGGACAAAATCTTTGTCCGTGGATATTGCTCCACTGATAGGCGCCAGTTCTTGATACAAAATTTGTTTCGGTTCCACACGCCCATTAAGTCTTCGCGCTAGAGTTTTGAATTCTCCCCTACGAAAACAGCTACCTTGAGGCGGCCACTTGGCCTTCCTGCCGGTTCAGGCTCTTGGTCCACCAGTCATAAGGCGGGTAGCCCCAATATCTTGGTGCCAGCGGTTTTCTTCCCAACACCACAGGCTCGTACTTAAGAAGAGACTAGCACAAGTCACATACTCTTCACTACTCCATTTGCGCCCGCACTTTGAGCCCTTGTTCCCTTCTCACATCCTTCAGCTTTGAACCCTAGCTTTTTGCTCATACAACCTTTTCGACCTCCAACTTGCCGCCATGGAGTTGGGTCTTCCCGCCAACAAGATCAAGGCCGAGAAGGGGCTGAAGAAGTTCTGGGCCTACATGGGATGATCCCATGAGTCCTTTGACGGCAGGATCCGCACCGGCGAACACCCTTTCAAGAAGAAGAATGCCGGCGACATGGTCTTCTTCTAGGGGTATGCCATCGTCAGCCTGCTTCCCCCCTTTTCATCCTTCTTGATGACTTTGCTGGAGTTCTACGGCATCCAGCTACACTTCCTCAGGCCCCACTCCATCCTGTTGGTCGCTATATTCACCCACTTCTGTGAAATGTGGGTGGGGGTACGGCCCAGTCTGGAGCTCTTCCGAAATATCTTCACTCTGCAGACTACCGGGAAGGTGAACGAGTTGATCGGGATGTACTACTTCGTGAAGCGGAAGCGGACCCTTTTCAAGTACTTGGACACCTTTTCCTCCGGTAAATGGGATGAGTGGAAGGAGTGAGTGATCATCACCGTGGACTGGCACGAGAAGCTGGAGCTGCTTGAGTGCCTTCCGAACGTGGACATGGACCTCTGGAACAAGGTCCCAGAGCTGCCGTCGGCATACAAGACCATTGTGGCTAGGATCGAAGGTTGTGTAGATGGCGGAGTAACCCCCCATATGGTCTTCGGGAACTTCCTGAGGAACAGGTGGGCGCCACTGAAGTTTAGGGAACGGATGGGGTGGACATTCACACCGCGGGATGCGAACACCCAGGTAAAAGACGAATCACTGAAGGACTTGCTAAAGAAGTTCCAGAGCAAGACCAGTATCTTACTCGAGTCTCTTGAGCCTCCAACATCCTGTCCACCTCTGAACACGGTTCCTGATTTCTATTGGGAGCTCCGGAAACTGATGCCAAGGATGGATGACATAGGGATCGTGGCTAGGAGAGCTCCTCCGGCAACCAGCGCCCTGGGGACATCCGGGGGTTCGGCCCTAGTTCCCTCTGCCCAGGGGGGCAGAGTCGTAAGCTCTGGCAAGGGCGAGGCCTCGGTGGAGCCTTCCAGCCGCAAGAGGAAACTGGTGCAGGGTGACGGAAGTCACGTTGGTACCTCCGGCGAGCTACCCCATCCGTCTCCAGGGCCTCCTGTGAGCTACGGCTCTGGGGGCCACCTCCCGCCACGGTTCCAAGTACAAGACCAAGCTCCAGAGGTTCCCTTCAAACAGAGGCTGCTCCGGCCAGGGAGGTCCCAACTCCAGCTCCGGGTCAAGCTCGTGAGAGGCCTGAGGCTCTGGCACATCGGGTCCTTTAGGCACTGGCTCTGGCCCTGACCCAAAATGGCTCCGTCTCCGCGGCACTTGGGGCTTCCCGAGGTAAGCAACCGAGCTCCCCGCTTCGGACCTTCTTCAGGTCAAGTTCTTCCTTTAAATGTTTCTTTCTTGGTTGTGCAGTGCTTCCAAGGATGGCTAGGTAACCGCCGTACCCCCAGCATCACAGGGGGTCGAGCAGGTAGGTGCTTCAGCTCCTACTCCTGCACCTTCCCAGGCGACGGCGGTGGCCCCGGCCGAGACAAGGGAAGTTCCAACCCTAAGCGTGACTACGGCCGATCCAGAGGTTTCAACTGTTGATGTGGTGGCGACCGAAGCTCCAGCAGCGGAGCCAGTGGCGCTCGAGGCTCCTATAGAGGTGGAGGTGCTAAACATCGGCCCTACTCAAGAGTTGGCGGAAACTCCGCTCTCGGTGCCGAGGGCCGCTGAGGAGATGGTTCCCGCGCCATCCTCCGAGGGGGTTTCAGAGCTCCAGCTGGACCAGGAATCGTCGGTATCCCAGCCCTGGGTGTTAGGTGCCACTGAGGAGTCAGCTCCCGCACCATCTCCCGAGGGGGCCCCGACGTCTCAGCCGGACGTAGCTGAGGGGCCGGCCCCCTTGTCAGGCGCTGAGGGGGTTCCAGCCAGTGAGCCAGGGGCGGTAGAGAAGCCGGCCCCCCTACCTACCGCTGCAGCAATTGGGGAGGCTGTCATGGTGGTGGCCAGAGTATCGGCTCCCACCCCAGTGCCTCAAACAGCGGCACCCAGCGTGCTCGTGGATGTGTTTCCAGCCGCGGAGGCTCCGAGCACACGCCTCGCTTTTCAAGCATCGGGGGTGGAACCAGAAGCATCCACGGTTGCATCGGAGGATCCGGTAGAGGCCCCAGGTGTCTTGAGCCCGCAAGTGCCACTGCCTTCACAAGGTAGTCCCTCCCGGTTGACGGTGGACGACTTGGTGGAGACGGGGGCTGGAGTGCCCCTATTCGGTCCAGCGCCCATTCCTCTGGAGCTGGCCATTGACAACGCTTGCTCCAGTTTTCGTCAAGTCGTCGCGTCTGAATGTAGGCCTAGAGGGGGGTGAATAGGCCTTTTTGAATTTTTCTCGGTTCCTGTAACACTCAACAACACAGTCAATACCAGAGATATCGGACTAGTCCGGTAAAGTGCGGACTAGTCCGGTTTTCACGGGCCAAGTTGATCAAGTTCAGTCAATTTGATTGATTCATTAATGTAGGCAGCGGAAATATAGACTTAAATGACAGTTTAATAGTTGTATGTCAACTTCTATAACAATTAAGGCTCTTGTTTAACAAATTAACTCAAATTGAACAAAATGTATCAAACCTTAGATTAAGTTGATCAATTAAGATGAAGAACACAAAAGGACAAGACACAAGATTTATCCCGTGGTTCGGCTACCACGAAGGCAACCTACATCCACGTTGAGGAGCCCACAAAAGGACCGGGTCTTCTCCAACCCTTCCCTCGTCGGATCGTCACGAAGGCCAATCCTCTTCCACTAATCACAAAGGGGTAAATAACCAAGTTGAAGGGGCGTTCTCACACGTTGAGAGCTCCCTTGATTACAACTTACAAAGCCACCAATAACACACTCGAAAATTACAAATTGAAACGCAAGAGTGTGTTAGAGAATCAAACCAAGAGCTCAAAGATGTGTGCCAAGTGTCTCTCCAATGATCTAGAAGTGATCTTCAATAGATTGATCGATTTTTGCACTTAATTTTGTAAAGAGAGGTGGTTTTTGAGTCTCTTGGGAGGTGTGACGGCGCTAGGGTTCGAGAGAGTTTGAAAGTGGGCCGTGCACCTCTATTTATATGGGGTCTCTAAAAGTGACCGTTAGGGTTCAGAAAGATCGGACTAGTCCGTGGTGGTCACCGGACTAGTCCGGTGTGCTGTGAGTAGCAAACCCTAAGTGTCCAGGAATATCAGACTAGTCCGTTTGAAAACGGACTTGTCCGATTTCGCTACTGGAAATCTTCGGACTAGTTCGATTGCCATCGGACTTGTCCGGACACATGAAACCCTAAGTGTTTAGAGTGACAAGTCCGCACTTGGAGGACTTGTACGATTTTGGATCAGTGTGTATATCGGACTAGTCCATGTAAACATCGGACTTGTCCGAAGTGGATCAAAATGAATATCGGACTAGTCCGGATTACAACGGACTTGTCCGATTTTGTGTGACTTGTGCATTGTGTTGAGGACTAGTCCGAATTGGGGAGGACTAGTCCGAAGTGAATCAGAAGGATATCGGACTAGTCCGGTGGGGACCGGACTTGTCCGATCTGGTGCAGAATGTGATATCGGACTAGTCCGGCTATTTTCGGACTAGTCCGGTCCTGTATAACTTTGTGCATTGTGTGTGTGTGCTTGAAAGTGATTGAGCTCTTGGATGTGTTTCCTTAACACACTCCATACATATTAAACTACTATTTTCTTCTCCTTGAGCTCAAATTTACTTTGCTTCTCATTTCCCTTCTTTTTGGCATTTTGCTCATTTTTCATCATTTGCCTGCATTCATCTCAACAAAAGGATTAGGATCCCAATTGCTTGTCATAAATCATCCAAAACCCACAAGGGAGTCCTAGATGCACTTTCAGCGTCTTTCGAGCACCGCCTCAAGGCTTTGGAGGAGGAGCGTAGGGGGCTCCGTGAGCGTGAAGAATGGGTCAAGGGTGAGGAAAATCGGCTGGCCGAACAAAGCGGGCTTCTCGACGCGAGGGAGGCTACCCTCGAGGCTCTAGATCAGAAGGCCTAGAAGATTTATGAGGAAGCTGTGGAATGTCACAAAGCTGCGGACCAGCGCCAAAGTTGTCTAACCGCTTGGCATGAGACCCTCCAGAAGCACCAGTAGGAGCTCGACTTGGGTGAGTCCAAGCTCGCTGAGGAGCTGGAGGACCTGACTAGGAGAGAAGAGTAGCTCTCCCGGAAGTTGTCGGCGGGCGAGCAGAGCTTGGCGGACCACCGCGAACAACTTGAAGTGTAATGCAATCTCGAGGCAGACAGGCTCTGGAAGCGAAGGCAAGGCCTCAACGTGCGGGAGACCGACGTCTCTGCCAGAGAAGCCACTATTCGGGGTCGGGGGGAAGAATTGGTGGAGCGCTAGAACCGCATCCTTGCCAGGCTATCGGAGCTCACTGATCGCAAGCAGCAACTCGCCAAGAGCATCCAGCAGCATGGAAAGGAGGTCGAGCGCCTCGCAAAGGAGGGTGCAGAGCTGGCAGCCACCAGGAGGGCTCTGGAAGTAATGCAGGGCTCAAGGGCATCCGAGTCCCAACGAGTGTGGGACTTCCAGGTGCGTGCAGATGGAGCGCTGACACAGTTTGGTCTCAGCCCAGTACGTCCGGCCCACCCGGCGCCGAATCTACATGATGTGTTGTTGACTCTTGGCTCTGTTGGCCGCAAGCTTGATGCAGTGATTGATGTCGTTGCAAACCAGCTAGAGAAAGAGGGGAGGTCCCTAACCAAGACTGTTGTTGAGTACGTGCTAGTGTGCTACCGGAGCTGGGACCCCCACTTCCCCCTGAGTCCAGCGGTCGAAGGCCCAATTGCAGCACGGCTGGACACTGCTCGGGAAGGTGTTCAGGAGGCCGTCGAGGCTGTCACCTTAGCTATCTGTAGAACTTAAGTCTCTCCTCTCTCGCTCCCTCTTGTATGCTTCCAACTTTTGTAAGAAAATCGTTGAATTGAATGGAGTCCTCTTGATCTTTGGTCACGATATTTTTGTGTCCTGCTCCCTTATATATGCACGCAACTCTGATCATGTACTTGTACCAAGGGGGACTAGGACTTGCTTCGGGAACACCTGCCCTCCTGGGTTGCTGGAGCTTAGGAGCTTGGGCAACATTCACGGTCTCAATGGGAGGTGCCACCGCTGGGCCCCCAGGGGTTGTTGCAGCTTAGGAGCTCCGGCAGGGCCGGACCTTCGTAGGAGACGTGGCACACCGCCTGACCACCGTCGAGCCCCCGGGGTTGTTGGAGCTTAGGAGCTTTGGCAGGGCCGGACCTTCATAGGAGACGTGGCACACCGCCTGAACCGTCAGGCCCCCTGGGGTTGTTGGAGCTTAGGAGCTCTAGCAGGGCCGGACCTTCGTAGGAGACGTGGCATACCGCCTGGCCCCCTAGGGTTGTCAGAGATTTTAGGAGCTCCGGCAACACCCATGATATCAGTAGGACGTTGACGCTATGTCCCCGGCAACTGGTGGAGTTCAGGAGCTTAGGGGCTGTACCGTATGGACCTGCGCATGTGACAGACAAAAAGGTAATTTCGCTCTCGAGTCAATCTTTTACCTACACTCTATTAGTGTCGCTTGTCTCACGTTCCGATGCCATTGTGGAGGCTCGAGCAAGTACCCAAACCGGCGTGCCAGCAAACAGATTGCAAAGCTCCCACTATTGCAGAGACAAAGGAAAGATTGACCACACCCACGATAGGTGAAGAGCTAATGGTAATTGCGTGACACCATTGATAAGAACTAAAAATAATTTCAAATGGGCAAGGCATTCCAGGGTATGGCAAACAACTTTTTTCATTATAACTTCTCATGGTCAAGAACGGGCTTTACATGAGGAACGACCCATGGTTATGGATAGAACTTACAGAGGTGTTCGATGTTCCATGGGTTGGGTACCGGCTGTCCATCCTCCGTAGCTAGGCGGACACACCCTGGGCGACAAACCTCTGTGACTCGGAAGGGACCCTCCCACTTGGGGGAGAGTTTGTTTGTCCCTTCACGGGAAAGCATACATCGCAGAACCAGGTCATTCACCTTGAGCTACCTACTGCACACGGTACGCTAGTGGTAGTGCCGGAGTGCTTGCCTGTACTGTGCGTTCCGGAGGGTAGCCCGTATGCATCCCTCGTCGACGAGGTCGATATCTTTGCACCAGAACTGGTCCTGTGCGGCTGAAAGCATCTAGGCCCCATGAGGTACGGTTTCGGTGATTAATGACAACCATTCGATATTACTAATGAATTTGTGAATGCAAGGTCTCAATGACACTCAATCAAATGAAATCAAAATTACATTGGAGACCCATATAAAATCAACGAATGAGATCAAATCAAATCATATGAAGACAAGAAGTGAAAGCTCTAACTTGATATCACTCAATGCTTGAAGACAATCAAAACAACACTTCAAACAAATGTCAAAGAGGTCACAAGTTCAAAATTCCAAAAGAACAACTCAAAACAACTCGAAGTCAACAAGTTGAACACACCGGATCATCCGATGGTCTTGAAGTTGACTGCATCGGTCGAGTTGGTTCAACTGAAGAAGAAGACCTCAGACAAATGCACTCACCGGATCATCCGATGTGAGTGGCTCAGTGACATCGGTCCATCATCACAGAATGCAATACCATTGGACCAAGTGAAGCACCGGATCATCCGATGTGCAGACTTACACACATCGGTCAATCACTCCAGTAAGCCTCAAGATCAAGCAAAATTCTGGAGGAAGAGCCACCAGATCATCCGATGAGAAGACAGATCAACATCGGTCTAACAACGGTCATATCTGACACAGTGACATCAGCTAATTTGGCTTTGACCGATGATAACTGAAGGGGAGACATCGGATCATCCGGTGTTCGCAGAGAAGTGATGTCAGCCTACTTTTCCAACGGCTATCTCGTGGAGGCTGGCTATTTATACCCCTTCAACCTGTCAAATCGACAAGACTTGAAGCCCAGACATACTCTACACATCCTAGAGCATTCAAGCAATAGAGCAACCACTTTCACATCAATTGTTCATCATTTGTACACCAAGAGATAGGCTAGAACTAGCTAGAGATAGTGCTTGGGTGCCTCCATTCTTGGTGATTGGAGTCTCTAGTGTAGTGAGAGCCATAAGGGAGTGTCCTTGGTGTGTGCAACTTCCGGAGCTTGCCAAGAGGATTGTGGAAGCCCGGAGGATCCCAAAAGTGTACAAGGCTTGAGCTCCACCTTGCCAAGGTTGGCGAACGGAGAAGAATAGTGAAGAAGCCCCTTGTCTCGGTGACTAGGGAGTGGCAAAACCCTTCGGTGGGTGTCACAACGTGGATGTAGGAAGATCCTTGTGATCTTACCGAACCACGGGATAAACTCCGTGTCCCTTGAGCGTTTGCATCCCTCTCCCTTTTACTCTTATGCAATCTTCATTCCGCAACTTTAAATTACATTGATTGCATAGTTTAATTGCATAGGGAATTGGGCTTTAAGTTGTTAAGTGTTTAATTGTCTTAAAATTTGAAAGAAAGCCCAATTCACCCCCCCTCTTGGGCGTTTCGATCCTTACAATTGGTATCAGAGCCTTGTTGCTCATTGGATCATTCTAGCTTCACCGCTAGAGAGCTTAAATGGCCAAGAATGGGGGTTCGGTTCCTATCTTCGAGGGCAAAAACTTTGCCTATTGGAAAGCACGCATGCGTGCCTACCTAGAGGCCATTGCTCCCGAAGTGTGGGAAGCGACCCATGCGGGATTTGGAGATCTTAACTATGTTGGGGATCAACTAAAATGGGATGCTAAGGCTAGAAATGCCATCTATGAATGCATTAGTCAAGATGTATTTGCAAGAATAGCTAGTAAAGAAAAGGCTTGTGAAATTTGGGCATGCTTAATTGAAATTCATGAGGGTTCCTCTCGTGTTAAAGAACTCAAATATCACTTGCTAAAATCCAAGTATGATGAATTCAAAATGCTTCCTCATGAGAATGTTAACCAAATGTTTTCACGCTTAAATGTTCTTATTGAGGAGATTAATGCTCTTGACATTGCATCTCTTGGCAAGGGACTTATCAACCGAAAGATCCTCATGCTCCTTCCCAAGCCTAAGTACAACATCATCAACTCCATGCTCCAAAAGGAATCACTTGACAACATTGAAGTTTCGGAGCTCATTGGAGAAATACACGCTCATGAGATGAGCGTACTTGGAATGATGGAGGAGTCATCATCAAAAACTATTGCTCTCAAGGCTTCAACCAAGAAGACAACTCCCAAGAAAAAGAAAGTGGTTGAGCCTAGCTCAAGCGAAGAAGAGCAAGCAACAAGCGAAGATGACGATGATGAGCTTGCATTGATGATGAGAAAATTCTCACGTCTAAACTCCAAAATCGCAAAGAAGGGATACTCCTTTGATCCAAAGAAGAAAGCCTTCCTCCCAAGAAAAGATGAAAACAAAACATGCTACAATTGTGGAGATCAAGGCCACATATCATATGATTGTCCAAGACCCGACAAGAGGAAGGACAACCACAAAGGAAAGTATAGAAAGCTAGAAGAAAGTGATGAAGATGAAGAAGAGGTCAAACCCAAGCGCGCCTTTGGAAAGAAGAAATTTGACAAGGGCAAGAAAACCAAGCTCTTTCCAAAGAAGAGAAGAGGGCCTCAAAAAGTCTTCATGTGCGAGGCAAATGAGTGGATCACGGATGAAGAGTCAAGCGATGAAGAGAGTGAAGATGAAGAAAACTTGGCGGGCCTTGCCGTCGTCAACAAAGACAACTCACCTCTTCATCCACCTCCTATGTGCCTCATGGCTAAAGGTAACTCTAAGGTATGTGATGATTCTAGCGATGATGATAATGAGCTCTCCCCCGATGAACTAGCATCAATGATTAATGAATATCATGTCATCATAAAAAGGGAAAAGAGCAAGGTCAAAGCACTTGAACAAGCTTGTGCTAAACTTGAGAGTGCGAAGCTCGATTTGCATGACAAGTATGTAACCATACTTAAAGAGCATGACACGCTCAAAACTCATGTCAAGCAAATCGAGAAGGAAAATGCTCAAATCAAGCTTGATCATCATGAGCTTGACTTAGCAAACCAAGCACTCTTGGGAAAGCACAATGACTTGGTTCAAAAACATGAAGTGCTTAACCTTGCCTATGAGAAAATTGAACTAAAAATGAAGAACATGAAAAAGGAAACCCTTGATGGCAAAGTATCAACTTTTTCACATGCCACTAATACTTTGGATAAGTCTTTGCCTTTGAAAGCAAGCCTTAGGGAGAAGGAATTGATGGACGAAATTGAAAGTCTCCGCACTAGTGTGGTGAGACTCTCCAAGGGAGAGGACAAGCACAACGAAATCCTCTACCAACAAGCCAAAGGCTTCAACAAGAGAGGACTTGGATCCTTCTCGGTGCTCAACAAAGGAAAGGTGCCCTCACCGGAGCTTAGGACGAGCTTCATCAAAGAAGTTGGATCCTATTGCCAACATTGTGAGGTCACCGGACACCACACGAGGGAGTGTCCCCTTCCCAACCGTCCTTCTCCCAAATTGCCTCCTAACTACAAATCTACTTTCCATGATTATCACTATCTCTTAAGCAAAGTAGGTGGCAAGGTGAAGGCAAGGTTCATCGGCAAAGATATTAAGGGCATGAAGGGGAAGCTCCCCAAGCAACTTTGGGTCCCAAAATCACTTGTATCACACATACAAGGACCTAAGTTAGCTTGGGTACCTAAACTCAAAAACTAACTTCATGTGTGTAGGTGAACTACAAAGCCGGAGGAAAACATTGGGTACTCGATAGCGGGTGCACTCAACATATGACCGGCAATGGTGGTATGTTCACTACCATAGAGAACCCCGATAATCATGAACAAGTCACCTTTGGTGACAACTCAAAGGGGAAGGTAATTGGTTTAGGTAAAATTGCTATTTCGCATGATTTGTCCATTTCTAATGTACTATATGTCAAGTCACTTAGTTTCAATTTACTTTCCATTGCACAACTATGTGATCTTGGACTAACGTGCACCTTTGACAAGAATGGTGTTGTAGTAACTAGTGAATCAAGCAAAGAACTAATCTTCAAAGGATTTCGGCATGGACATCCTTACTTGGTGGACTTCTCCAACAAGGATGCTAGCTTGACCACTTGTCTTTTCACTAAGACAAGCTTGGGTTGGCTATGGCATCGACGCATTGCTCACATTGGGATGAGCAAGCTTAAGAAGTCGTTCAAGCTTGGGATGGTGACCGGCGTGAAGGATGTCACGTTTGAAAAGAACAAGCTTTGTAGTGCTTGTCAAGCCGGGAAGCAAGTTGCTTCACACCACCCAATGAAGACAATGGTGTCAACCTCCAAGCCGCTTGAACTACTCCACATGGACCTCTTCGGACCATCCACATATCAAAGTCTTGGTGGTAACTTCTATTGTCTTGTTATCGTTGATGATTATTCTCGATATGCTTGGACTTTATTTTTAGGTGACAAGGGTGAAACTCCGGAAGTTTTCAAGACCTTTGCCAAACGTGCTCAAAGGGAATTTCAACTTCCCATCATCAAAGTCCGGAGTGACAACGGCACCGAGTTCAAGAACTACAACATTGGGGAGTGGTGTGATCGTGAAGGAGTGAAGCATGAGTTTTCGGCCACATACACCCCCCAACAAAACGGTGTCGTTGAAAGGAAGAACAAGACCCTTATCACCCTTGCAAGAGCAATGCTTGATGACTATGGCACGTCGGAGAAGTTTTGGGCCGAAGCAATCAACACGGCGTGCCATGCCGCAAATAGGGTCTATCTTCACCGACTACTCCAAAAGACCCCATATGAGCTCCTCATTGGGAGAAAGCCCAACATCTCCTACTTTAGAGTCTTTGGGTGCAAATGCTACATCTACCGCAAGAAAAGGCTCGGTAAGTTTGAAAGAAGATGTGATGTTGGTATTTTTCTTGGTTATGCATCAAACTCAAAAGCATATCGAGTATTCAACCAAACCTCCGGTCTAGTTGAAGAAAGTTGTGATGTTGAGTTTGATGAGACTAATGGCTCCCAAGAGGAGAGTTTTGGTCATGATGAAATAGATGATGAGCCTCTACGAGAAGCCATGAAAAACATGACCATTGGAGACATCAAGCCGGAAGTTGAAGAGGACCATGATCAAGGGGGAGCATCAAGTTCCAACATCAACACCTCCATGATGCCTCAAGTTGATGAAGAAGAAAAAGAGAAAGATGATCCATTGCCAATGCAAGATTCACAAGCCACACAACACCAACAACAAGAAGAAGTCCATGATCAAGTCCAACCACAAGAGGAACAACAAGCTTCACCACCGCCAAGTGCCTCACAACCACTTATGAGGCATGGACGCATCTCCAAGGCGCATCCAATGGACCAAATCATTGGAAGTCCTTCAAGGGGCGTAAGTACTCGTTCCCGCCATGTCGCCTCATTTTGTGAGCATTACTCTTTTGTTTCGTGTGTAGAACCCACTCATATAGAGGAAGCACTCCAAGATCCAAATTGGGTGATGGCAATGCAAGAAGAACTCAACAACTTCACCCGCAACGAAGTTTGGGTGTTGGAGGAGCGACCCAAGGACAAGAACGTCATTGGAACGAAGTGGGTGTACCGCAACAAGCAAGATGAGAATGGCGTTGTGGTCCGCAACAAGGCAAGACTTGTGGCCAAGGGTTTTTCACAAGTTGAAGGACTAGATTTTGGAGAAACATTTGCTCCGGTCGCTCGGTTAGAAGCTATTCGCATACTCCTTGCTTTTGCCTCACATCACAATATAATGCTTTATCAAATGGATGTTAAAAGTGCATTTCTCAATGGCTATATTAACGAACTTGTCTATGTTGAGAAACCTCCCGGGTTTGAAGATCCGAGGAATCCTAACCATGTGTATAGGTTACACAAGGCGCTCTACGGGCTCAAGCAAGCACCTAGGGCGTGGTATGAACGTCTAAGGGATTTCTTGGTCATGCAAGGATTCAAGATCGGGAGGGTGGACACTACTCTCTTCACCAAGGACATCGACGGGGATTTATTCATTTGTCAAATTTATGTCGATGATATCATTTTTGGCTCAACTAACAAATCTCTTATCCATGAGTTTGGCACCATGATGTCTAGGGAATTCGAGATGTCAATGATTGGAGAGCTCAACTTCTTCCTTGGATTTCAAATCAAACAACTTCAAGAGGGCACCTTCATCTACCAAGAGAAGTACACCAAGGACCTCTTGAAGAAATTTGAAATGGGAGATTGTAGCACAAGAAGCACTCCAATGGCGACTAATTGCCATCTCGACGCGGACATAGACGGTAAACCTATTGATCAATCTCATTATCGTTCTATGATTGGCTCATTGTTATATCTTACCGCATCTAGGCCCGATATTATGTTTAGTGTGTGCTTGTGTGCTCGCTTTCAAGCGGCACCTAAAGAATCGCACAAGAAGGCGGTCTTTAGGATACTCCGGTATCTCAAGCATACCCCAAGTGTAGGTTTGTGGTACCCCAAGAACGCTAGTTTCCATCTCTTGGGATACTCGGATTCGGACTTTGCCGGATGCCGTGTGGATCGCAAGAGTACCTCCGGTGGGTGCCACTTACTTGGGCGTTCCCTAGTATCTTGGTCGAGCAAAAAGCAAAATTCCGTGGCTTTGTCCACCGCGGAAGCGGAGTATATAGCGGCCGGTGCATGTTGTGCCCAAATTCTATATATGAAGCAAACCCTTTTGGACTTTGGAATTAAAATTGGTTGTGTGCCTCTCCTTTGTGACAATGAAAGTGCGGTTAAGATAGCTAGAAACCCCATTCAACACTCCCGCACTAAGCACATTGATATTCGCCATCACTTCTTGCGTGATCATGAGGCTAAAGGAGATATCTCTTTGCAAGGTGTTAGATCCAAAGAACAATTGGCGGATATCTTCACAAAACCACTTGATGAGAAAACCTTTTCTAGACTTAGAAGTGAATTAAATGTGCTAGATGCATCTAACGTCATGTAAGTTGCCATGTTCATGTAAGGATGCATAACATATAGGTCTTGTCTAACTCCCAAAGGATAGGGGCAAGCTAGAAGTAGTTTTCCCTAAGGAAGCCTTTGGAAGGTTCAAACTTGGCAAGATAGATTTACTTTATGCCTTGCATGATCCCTGCCATATAAACTTGCACTCATTTAATCTCTTGCACTATAATTTGTTTGGCATTGCATAACGATAGATTGTCACAAAGGGGAACCCACCTCATGAGAAGGAGACTTGTTTGAAATGCAATATCTCAACTCATATAAGGTGGAAAGAACAAAATGTTAGGTACGTTACTGCCTAGAGGATCATGCTTCAAAGAGATAGAAGTCTTCATACTCTACCTCACAAAGCATGGGCCTTACATTTTATTTGGATATTTTCCTTCATTTTTTTTTTCTTGGTGTTCCGTTTGTGTTAAGGTCTAGCCAAGCTATTGGCATATTAGCTTTTTGAGGGGTAAGGGGTTGCCCAAAAAGTCCTAAGACATGTGTTTCTCCTCGATTGTTTGTTTGGTCAAAGGACATATATGGGATGTTTTCGTTCTGTTGTCATCGGATTATCCGATGCCTTTGTCAATCCCTCATCGGACCAATAGGTGTTCATTTTTCAAGGGCCAATTCAGTCAGAACCCCAAAATGATCCGACGCGTTCATTCCGTAAAACATCGGTCCATCCGATGTTCACTCTTCAGGAGCTGTGATCTATTCAACCGATGTCTACCTCCCTCTAACGTCGGATCATCCGGTGTCAATATCACTCGGTTGAACACCCTTACTGTGATATTCGACCGATGTTCAAAACCCTAGACGTCGGTCCATCCGATGTCAACTGTAAATTTTTGAATATCCTTTCTGTGGCAATCGACCGATGTTCACTGCATCTATCATCGGTCCATCCGATGTTTAAAAAACGGCTAGGGTTTGGGCCCCACTATTTAAACTCGCGCGCCGGCCCGACCCTCTCTCTCCCCGACACCCCGTGCTCCCGCCGCCGCCGACCACCGCCTCTCCACGCGCCGCCGCCTCTCCCTCGCCTGCAGCGCCGCCGCCGGCCGCCGCCGCCGTCCCCCTGCTCGCACCACCGCCGCCGGCAACCCCCGCGCCGCCGCCGCCCGTGCCCGCGCACCGCACCACCTCCGCAGCCGCCGCCGCCGCAGCCCTAGGCACCGCCGCCGCCGTGCTCCACCCGCGCCCACGCACCATCGCCACCGCACCTCTCCCTCCGTCGAAGCACCTCCACGTCTTCTCCGGCCCCCGTCGCTAGGTTTTCCCGAGCTCCATCGTCGCTAAGATGGGTCGCGACCGCAAAGGAAAGGGAAAAGCGATCGCGGAGCCCGCCGCGAAGAAGCGAAAATTATCGAAGGATGAGAAGAAGGCCTTGATGGCCGCTCGCGCCGCCGAGGAGCGTGAGCGTGGCCGAGGAGGGTCCTTGAGGATCCGTGAGGCCCGTCCGAGGCTGCCTCCAGTGGTCGACGACTCCGACGCCGAAGAGGAGCCAGTTGAGCCCCTCGTCCGCCGGCGCTCAGCCCGGACGCGTGGGGGTCACGCCGAGGCTCCTCCTCGTCCGAGACCGACGGCTGCCGACCGTCGTGAGGACAGGGAGACTGAGAGGGACATCCATGAGATGGACACGGCCGTCCGGGTCGGTGAAGGAGTCCGTCTTGTGGACTACCGGAAGATGAAGGCGAAGCAACTCCGGAAGCTCAGATGGAGTGTTCTTCTTGAGGAGTGGTTCCCACAGCCCCGAGAGCTTCTTGTTGACAGTCGCTTCTGGACTGTCACCCAGGCGTCTCTCTATGAGACCTACAAGCGCCGGGGGCACAAGCTCTTTCAGCACAACCACTTGGACTGGAGGCAGCTTGCAGTGGCAGCGGAGACTGAGATCCGCCCCTTCTTTGAGAGATACAGAGGCTTGGTGGAGCTACTGGATTATGAGAGAAGTGCCTATGTGGAAGAGTGGGTCCGTGTCTTTTACGCGACCCTGTACATCTCAGAGGGCAGGAGGTCAATTGCCTTCATGTTCAATGGTCAGCACTACCACCTCTCGAGGCAGACTTTGGGGCATATTCTTGGTTTGGACCTGCACGACACCAGCATACACGAGAAGGTCTATGGGCAGGCAGATCCACCGAGGAGGCCACTTACTGGAGGGGTAGCACCACAGCTGGACGAGATCCGCTCTCTGTTTGGCCCCTCTTTCTCTCCGGACCAGCCTAGAGTTCCAGCCCTCCTGACCCCAGCTGCGCGCATTGTGCACCTCGCCTTGCGCCGCACGCTCCTGCCGAGGTCAGGTTACTTGGAGGGGTTCACGAGTCTCCAGCAGACCCTCCTGTTCTACATAATGAATGGGATGGATTTTGATATAGTGGACATACTCCTCTGCGAGATGGAGGACGTCATTACAGATGGAGTGGGCATGATGAGGCAGCTAGCATACGGGCACTGGATCAGTTATATTTGCTCTATGGTGGTGCCAGAGGGACATACAGCACAGGCCCGGCTTGCTGACGAGAGCGTGACCCGCTTCGGTCACTACCGTGCGTCCGCTCCTGGAGACCGCCGTCTTGGTCGTCCAGTTGAGCGCCAGGTCAGGGCCCGCTTGACTGAGGAAGACTGGTCCGACCTAGAGCGGGAGGACGAGAGGCTTGCTGAGGCTGAGGCTCAGGGGGAGGACCTGCAGCACATCTGGTCTGAGAGCGACACCGACGACAGTGTCGAGGAGTACTTCCCTCCCCCTCCACCTTCACCGAGGCAGCACGACGCCGAGGCAGGAGGATCAGCCGCTCTGCCACCGACACCACCCCCTGTGTCCGAGGCGCAGGTGACGCAGCCGTCTGAGCTGACGTCGCTCCTTCAGCAGATGATCGAGCAGCAGCGCCAGGACAGGCTCGCTGCTGAGCAGGCCAGGGCAGAGCAGGCTGCTCACCTGGCACAGCTGCAGCGGCAGCAGCAGGAGCTCCAGCTGGAGATCGCCCGTCAGAGGCGAGAGGATACGGACAGGTTCACCAACCTGGTAGATCAGATGCACCGCCGTACCCTCGACCAGCAGCAGCAGACCCAGCAGGCCATGATGGGGATCCTCGGGTTGATCACCAACCTTTACACTCAGACCGGGATCGCCCTTCCTTCACAGCAGCCTGGACTGGGACTGGCTCCAGGTGTTGCTCAGGTGCCCACTACTCCTATCCCTTCCATCAGCATGTCACCACTTCTGGCATCTAGCGCACCGATTCACTCACAACTGCCGGCGACGACCTTGTTCCAGCAGACACCGGCGTCCGTGGTGAGCGCTCCACTTCCTCCAGCTCCTCCAGCACCTTCAGTACCTGTTTCCTCTCCACCAGCACCGGCAGCGGACCCTCCAGCTCCCACCGCCCCGGCAGCTCCTACGACCGGCGACTCCAGCTCCGACGACTGCGACGGTTCCCAGTTCGTCCTCGCGCCCAGCTCTCAGGGTCAGTAGGAGTTCTGATCCCTTTTTGGTGTTTTGATGCCAAAGGGGGAGAAGATGTAGAAGAGTCAGGGGGAGTGGTAGTAGCAGTCTCAGGGGGAGTGTGTGTAGGGAGTGAGTGTGTGTGTGCTTATCCTTTGTATTCATGCTTGAGTACTCTTTTGTAATTTTAATTAAGCACTCTTTCACTTGTCTCATTTGCTTATGATTTTAATCAATTGAGCTTTTCGCACCACAAATTTCTTTTGCAAACTTAATGTATCCTATGTTGTATTCATTGCATATATTCTTGAGTATTATCATCAAATTCATTATTATTGCGCTTTAAATCATTGTGTTGTCATCAATCACCAAAAAGGGGGAGATTGAAAGCATCTAGGCCCCATGAGGTACGGTTTCGGTGATTAATGACAACCATTCGATATTACTAATGAATTTGTGAATGCAAGGTCTCAATGACACTCAATCAAATGAAATCAAAATTACATTGGAGACCCATATAAAATCAACGAATGAGATCAAATCAAATCATATGAAGACAAGAAGTGAAAGCTCTAACTTGATATCACTCAATGCTTGAAGACAATCAAAACAACACTTCAAACAAATGTCAAAGAGGTCACAAGTTCAAAATTCCAAAAGAACAACTCAAAACAACTCGAAGTCAACAAGTTGAACACACCGGATCATCCGATGGTCTTGAAGTTGACTGCATCGGTCGAGTTGGTTCAACTGAAGAAGAAGACCTCAGACAAATGCACTCACCGGATCATCCGATGTGAGTGGCTCAGTGACATCGGTCCATCATCACAGAATGCAATACCATTGGACCAAGTGAAGCACCGGATCATCCGATGTGCAGACTTACACACATCGGTCAATCACTCCAGTAAGCCTCAAGATCAAGCAAAATTCTGGAGGAAGAGCCACCGGATCATCCGATGAGAAGACAGATCAACATCGGTCTAACAACGGTCATATCTGACACAGTGACATCAGCTAATTTGGCTTTGACCGATGATAACTGAAGGGGAGACATCGGATCATCCGGTGTTCGCAGAGAAGTGATGTCAGCCTACTTTTCCAACGGCTATCTCGTGGAGGCTGGCTATTTATACCCCTTCAACCTGTCAAATCGACAAGACTTGAAGCCCAGACATACTCTACACATCCTAGAGCATTCAAGCAATAGAGCAACCACTTTCACATCAATTGTTCATCATTTGTACACCAAGAGATAGGCTAGAACTAGCTAGAGATAGTGCTTGGGTGCCTCCATTCTTGGTGATTGGAGTCTCTAGTGTAGTGAGAGCCATAAGGGAGTGTCCTTGGTGTGTGCAACTTCCGGAGCTTGCCAAGAGGATTGTGGAAGCCCGGAGGATCCCAAAAGTGTACAAGGCTTGAGCTCCACCTTGCCAAGGTTGGCGAACGGAGAAGAATAGTGAAGAAGCCCCTTGTCTCGGTGACTAGGGAGTGGCAAAACCCTTCGGTGGGTGTCACAACGTGGATGTAGGAAGATCCTTGTGATCTTACCGAACCACGGGATAAACTCCGTGTCCCTTGAGCGTTTGCATCCCTCTCCCTTTTACTCTTATGCAATCTTCATTCCGCAACTTTAAATTACATTGATTGCATAGTTTAATTGCATAGGGAATTGGGCTTTAAGTTGTTAAGTGTTTAATTGTCTTAAAATTTGAAAGAAAGCCCAATTCACCCCCCCTCTTGGGCGTTTCGATCCTTACAGCGGCTTCGTCGTACATCCAGACACAGGGGGAGCCCATGATGATCTCTAGGGAAGGACGGCCTCCGCCCCGTACACCAGGAAGTAGGGCATTTCTCCCGTAGCCCGGCTTGTTGATGTCCGGCTAGCCCACAGTGCGTACGGCAGCTCATCCACCCAGTTTGCACCATGCTTCTCGAGGCTTGAGTATGTAGGAGTCCGGAGGCCCTTGAGAATTTTTGCGTTCGCTCTCTCTACCTGCCCATTGCTCTTGGGATGGACGACAGAGGCGTAACAAACTTGGATCCTAAGGTCCTCGCAGTATTCTTGAAATGCCGCACTCGTGAATTGGGTCCTGTTATCGGTGATGATTCTGTTCAGGACTCCAAACCTACAGACAATCGACTTGATGAACTTTACTGCAGACTGTTTATTGATGGTGATGACTGGGGTGGCTTCTGGCCATTTGGTGAACTTATCTACGGTGATGTAGAGGTGCCAGAATCCTCCGACGGCTCTCAGGAAGGGTCCCAGGATGTCCAATCCCCACACGGCGAATGGCCAGGAGGGAGGGATCATCATCAGCGCTTGAGCTGGTGTGTGGATCTGCTTGGCATGGAACTGGCACGCCTTGCATCTCCTAACCATGTCAGCGACATCCTGGAGTGTTGTGGGCCAGTAGAAGCCATGCCGAAAGGCTTTACCGACCAGCGTACGGGCCAATGTGTGGTTCCCACACTCACCTCTATGGATTTCTACGAGCAAGTCGCAGCTCTCCTCCCGGGTAATGCAGTGCAGTAGGATGTCGTTGGCACCACGCCGGTAGAGATCCCCCTCTACCAGCGTGTATCTTTTAGCCATTCGCACAATCCCTTCTGCCAGGGCATGCTCTTCGAGAAGGTAGTTGTCTTTCAAGTAGTCCCGGACCTCCGAGATCCATGCATCGGGACCTCCTTGAGCTTCTGGTTCTTGGGCGCCTAGCTGCTCGGAGCTGCTGGAGGCGCATAGGAACCTTGGCGGGCACCACGACTGTAGTGCTGCCAGGGATTCTATCTTCGAGGTGCTAACTTCACCCCCTTCGCCTGGTTTGGCAACTCGGGCGGTTGGTCGCGATAACGTCCTTGCAAAGACTCGTGCGGGCACTAGTGCCTCTATAGAAGCCTTTGTTGACAGGTCGTCCGCAACTGATTTCTCAGCTCGGGGCACATGGCATAGGTCTAGGACCTCAAAATCTTTTTCCATCTTCCTGACATGCAGGAGGTACGCTGCCAGCTGGGGGTCATTGCAACTGCACTCCCCTTTGACCTGCTTGACAACTAACTTGGAATCACCCTTGGCAAGGAGCTAGCGGACGTTGAGGGTCAGCGCCATCTTCAGCCTATAGATAAGGGCTTCATACTCTGCCATGTTGTTGGTGGCTTTGAAGCCAAGATGCACCATATATCTGAACTGTTCCGCCATTGGGGCTATGAGCGCCGCACCAGCCCTGGCCCCTGCTTCCGGGCAGAACCATCGAAGTAAAGTAACCACGGGGTTTCAGTGAAAGTCGGTGCCCTGGACAGTGTATCCCCACTGACTGGGCTTCCAGGGTTGTCGGGCGACGGAGTCCATTCAGTCAAAAAGTCTGCCAGAGTCTTGCTTTTGACCGCATGCCGAGGAAGGAACTCGATTTTGAACTCTGCTAGCTCGGCTGCCCATTTGGCAACATTGCCGATGGCATTAGGGCTGTGGAGGACTGTCCTCAGTGGGAAGGAGGTTACCACTGAGACCTTATGTCCTTGAAAGTAGTGTCGGAGCTTCCTCGATGCTATCAACACGGCGTACAACAGCTTATGTATCTCCTGGTATCTTGTCTTTGCTTCATAAAGGACTTCGCTGATGTAGTAAATCGGCCTCTGAGTGCTCCAGACTCTGTCTGAGAGGTCCAGTAGCACCTGCATTGGATCCTGGTCCAGGGGTTCTTGGCTCTCGAGGCCTGCATCACATCCCGGGGGCTGGGAGCTAGCGACTTCCTGGCTCCCAGAGCCTACCTGAGAGAGGTGCACGACTTGGTCTGGGACCAGAGTCTCGGCGCTGCGAGCTCCTCCTTGCGTATGTTGTTGTTGCGGTTCGGACCGCTCTGCGACTAAGACCATACTGACCACTTCAGCTGTTGCAGCAACATATAGCAGCAGGGGCTCTCCGAGCTCCGGCGCCACCATAACCGGGAGGGACGCTAGGTGCCTCTTGAGCTCCTGGAACGCTGCTTCCGCTTCTTTCGTCCAAGCAAAGGGACCGGCCTTGCGCAGAATCTTGAAGAAGGGAAGTGCTCATTCTTCCAACCTCGAGATGAAGCGGCTAAGGGCTGTGAGGCAACCGGCAAGCTTCTGTACATCCTTGATACGCGTCGGGGGTCACATCAGTTCTATTGCCTTGATCTTCTCTGGATTGGCTTCGATCCCCCGATGAGAAACCAGAAATCCTAGTAACTTCCCAGAAGATACCCCGAAGACACACTTTTCGGGGTTCAGCATCGTGCGCGTAAGGCGCAGCCTGCTGAAGACTTGTGCTAAGTTGTCTAGGAAGAACATGCGATCTTTGATTTTGACCACGATGTCATCAACATACACCTCAACTAGGTCTCTAATGAGGTCCCCAAATGTTGTATGCATCGCACGTACAAAGGTAGGGAGAGCATTCTTAAGACCGTAAGGCATGGAGACATAACAATACATGCCATCTACTGTTACAAAAGCAGTGTTCCTCATCATCTCTAGACATAGGTATTTGATGAAAACCAGAATACGCGTCGAGGAAACACAGCAGATCACAGCCTGACGTAGAGTCTACAATTTGATATATCTTGGGGAGCGGGAAAGGATCATTCGGACATGCCTTGTTTAGGTTGGTGTAGTCGATGCACATTCAAAGTTTCCCGCCAGCCTTGGGGACGACAACAGGATTGGCCAACCACCGAGGGTGGTGAACTTCCTGGATGAAGCCAGCATCGAGCAACTTCTTGATCTCCTCCCGGATGAAGTTCTGGCGCTCAACGGACTACTTCCGGGGCTTCTGTTGTATTGGGCGGGCATCAGGGTAGATCTTCAAATGGTGCTCAATCACCTCCCTGGGGATCCCGGGCATCTGCGATGGTTGCCAGGCGAACACATCGATATTGTCCTGGAGGAAGGTGATGAGCGCGAATTCCTATTTGTTGTCTAGGTTACCCGCTATGCGGGTCGTCTGGGTAGCCTCAGAGCCGATCTTGACGACTTTCACTGGGACGTTGTCTTTGGCAGGCAGCACGCGCGGGGCTACGATGGGGGTTCGTTGAGGCGCCCCCTGACTTGGTTGGCCCTCCCTTGCATCGTCCAGGTTCGAGGTTCCACCCGCAGCGAGTGCTTGGAGCTGCTCCAAGCCTGATACCGCTACGGTGCGATCCCCCCGGACCCTGAGAACTCCAGAAGGCGCTGGTATCTTCAGGACCAGATAGACGTAGTGGGCTACAGCCATGAACTGGTAGAGCACCAGCCTTCCGATGATGGCATTGAAGGGGAGCTCAACATCCGCCACATCGAATAAGATATTCTTCGTGCGAAAGTTCTCTGGGGTACCAAAGGTAACCGGGAGGTGGATACTTTCGCTGGGCACAATCCTCCCTGGGCCCATGCCTGAGAACGGGCTCAACGGAGCGAGTCGGGACATGGGTATCTGCAGCTTCCGGAAAGCTGCAGTGGAGATGAGGTTGAGGTCGGCCCCGCCGTCGATCAGCACGTAGTGGAGCTTTACGTTGGCAATAGTTGGGGCCACGAGCAGCGGGAGCACCCCAGCTCTTGCCATGTTCTTCGGGCAGTCCGAAGCATCGAAGCTGATAGCCGTGTTCATCCACTTGTTGTGGGGAGTCGGGCTTGGTACTGGAGCCACTGCCGCCACAGCGCGTCACAGGACTTTCACTGCGTTCCGAGACACGGGGTCCAAGGCGCTCCCATACATGACATAGAGGAGTTTTCGGCGCTCCTGATCACGGCTAGTGTCCGAGTCAGTGCCCGTGAACACTGCTTTCACAGCTCTATGGGGCTCCTGGTACCCCATATCAACGTCCTTCTCTTCTGTCGGGTCAACCTTCTGGTTACCCTCCCTCTAGCGGGGGGGGGTGTTCTCCTGACTCCACTGTTTCTGTCGTTGTTCGTGGAAACGCTCTGCGAGTTTCTTGACTTCCCGGCACTTGCTCGCACTTTGACCATTGGTTCGGTGCACCGGGCATCTGAAGTTAGCATCATCCCTTTCAGGGGACGGGTGTGGGCGCTTATCCTGACGTGAGCTCCGGGCTCTGCCAGGTGCCGTGGTAGCCACCATGGGAACTCCTGGCCCCGGCTTACTCCTGTTGCGACCCCCGTTCTTCCTCTTGCCTCCTCCTCTGACAGCAGCCTCCGCTTCAGACTGAACGGGCTCCCCGCTTTCCAAGGAGGTTCGGGCGTGCCAGTTACGCCCTTCTGCAGCCTGCACATCTGTCCGCCAGGGCAAACAGCTCGGAGACATCGCGCACGTCATGTGTGGCAAGCTTTTCAAGCATCTTCTTGTCCCTCACACCCTGTCTAAACGCAAATATGACAGATGCATTTGAGATGTGGGGAATGGTATTCCGTACCTAGGAGAACCGCTGGATGAAGGCCCGCAGCGGTTCTCCCGATCGCTGTCTAACAGCGTGAAGGTCGAGCTCCGTGCCGGGACGCTCGTACGAACTTCCAAAGATTGCCACGAACTACCGACACAGCTCCTCCCAGGAGGTAATGGATCCCGGGGGCAGGTTCATGAGCCATGACCGGGCCGGGCCGGCCAAAACCACAAGGAAGTAGTTGGCCATGATGACCTCGTCACCTCCTGCAGCCAGTATTGAGGTGGAGTAGATTTGTAGGAACTCACTCGGGTTGACGTTCCCATCATACTTCTCCAGCGTGTGTGGCCGAAACTTGTGGGGCCAAACCACCCTTCGCAGGTGGGGAGCTAAGGCTGCGCAACCACCTCCTGTGCTTGCGGGTGGCAAGTTTGGCGCTGCATGGCCATAATGAGCTGATTGCGCTACGTATATCGGTTGCTGGGGTATTGCGGCCGGCGCTTGGTGCGGCGGGGGCACACCATATGCTTGCGGTGGAGGAGGAGCAGCATACGCTTGGTGCGGCAGGGGCATCATGTACGCCTGGTGCTGCTCGGGGGGCGCCGCGTGTGCCTGACACGATGGACGAGCGTCGTGCATCTGGGCCCCGGCACCCAGCAGGCTGTAATCAGCTTCGAGGTTGCGGCGTTGCTCCTCTTGTCGCTCGATGACGACCCGGCAGTCCTCGCCAGCTCTGTGGCGATGCTGCAACCTCGTCCACAGGTCCGCCGATGAAAGCCTAGTTGAACGGCTATCGGCGGTCTGCCTGTCGACTGTAGGCATGCGTGACAACGAAACAAATGTTGTTATCGCTCGCCTTCTGCCCTGTGGAGTCGCCTGGAGCACGGCGACGACCAGATGGTCGACGTCGTTTACCCACTGCTGGCTTGCCCCCTGTGGGGCCCTTGCAGTTGGTGCGTTGCAGAGCAACTCCCGTGCAGCTAGAAGCGCGCTCTCTGGGCTTGCCACCGGTGGTGCCGTGACGGCTGTCGTTGTTGGGGTCCGCCGATCCCCATCGTGCTGGCCTGCAGTTGATGGGGTGGCCGTTTGGCGACACGACGGCCAAGATTTTCCGGCCCTGGAGCGGGACCCGTCTTTGGGGTGAGATGAAGCTTGGTCCTCTCGCGCCACTTGCTGGCGAGGCTGTGGCCTGGAGGAATTGGCATTGGAGCGAGTGTTCACCATACTGTAGGGTGAGCTTCTGTCCGCACTGTGGGCAAGCAGGACTACACCTAACTGATCAACTGGAGAGACGCCCTTCTTCCTTGTGTATGGAGCTGAAGTAGTCCTTCCTCTAGAGATCACCATGGGGTCACTCCGGGTCCGGACCTTCAACGAAGCCGTGCAGGAACAGCTCCGGCATTAAGACCTTGACCTCGTCAACGAGGGAAGGTGCCAAGCAGCGGTTCAGAATGCACATTGTCGCCAGGCGCTCCGGCGCTATCATCAAAGGCATGTGAGTAACCGACAGCTCGAGGAAGGCGATCTGGTGCTGTAAGGAATACTAACTCGTGAAGGTATGAACAAACCTTCCCCCAGCTGGTAAGGTCCCTTCCAAGTGATCAAAGTATCACGTCCCGGATGCGTTTGCTTGGCAACTGAGGATGGGACCCCGCTTCCTAATACTTGGAACATCGAGCACCTCCGTAAGTTTTATGCTTAGTATCACAGAGGTGAGTCTGTAATTATATGCAATTTAAATTATAAAGTCTATAAACAGAGTCGAGTAGGTCCTCCGGGAGAACATCCAGACCCCTCCGGGAGGATTCGAAAAGTTCAAGCAACACTTGACACAGTCGCAGCATTAATAGTGGAGCTACCTGTCCTGGGTTAGTACAAGATGTATAACACGCTTAGCTTGGTTCCGTACCCTAAGTGTGTCCTTGTCTCCCCTGTAATTCGGACCTATAATGAAAGGCATTGTTGTATAAAACAGACTCCATGTGCATTAATTTTGTGTAGGGTCATTCTCGTTTATTTATTCTTATCCTTCTTATCTAGTGCAATTCTTTTTGAGTTTTTAGTACAAATTATTCATATGTTGTACAAGTTATATTGGTGGTTGTCAAGGTGTCTAAACTGACACCTCCCCCGGACCTACTCGGGAGTAGTCCGCGGAGGTTCGATGTGTTATCGGGGGGGGGGGGGGGGGGGGGGGGGAGGGGGGGTAGTCCTAGCAAGATCGATAGCAGTGGACAGTAAACACGAGAGATTTACGTGGTTCGGGTCGCCTGAGCGTAATACCCTACTCCACGGAGGTTTGTGTGTTGTATTCCTTGAGTCTGTATCTTAGTCTGAGCGAAGTTGTCTAAGTCGATGGCCGCTCGGTCCTTTTATAGTCCAAGGTCGAGCAGCTTACAAGTGGGGCCCGAGGCTCGACAAGTGGCCCCGGGCATACCGAATCCTCCCTAAGATCTGGGAGTAAATGTTATCCTGTGACAACGGATTCAATGTGCCGCCTGCCTACACCCTGCTGCAGGGCTACGAATAGTCCCCTCATCATGGTTGGCCATGTCTTGTTTGTCCCATCGGGGCTTCTTATTGGTCCGCCGTACGTAGTAGTTCGGCTCTGACCAGTTATGACAAGATCCGCCACAGTCCACTTGACTTATGAGTGCGAGCTCCCGCTCGCCTAGGGAACATGCGCGTCCTAGCTTTGGCGTCCTGGGCACACCTCCCTTCTCTGAGCCTTCCATGGGAAAGCTAAGGCTCGGCGCCGCCTGTCAAGTGGCACCTCCTGGCCCTTACCTCAGCGGGATGCTCAGTTCCTCTAGGTTGGGTCCGGAGCTGCTGGAAACTAGCAGCGTAGGAACCTCAGAGGGACGTCCGGGTCCAGGGGGTGGACCTGGAGCTGCGGGGATTTGTCGCAGTACCAGACCCTCTTCCCAGGAGGGGAGGTCTGGAGTCGCCATTCTAGCGGCCTCGTCGGATCATTCCCCAGCGACGTGGTGGGCCCAGGGCCGCGGTCAGCGAGGAGGCACTGGACTTTCCCTCGACGGAGGGAGCCACTGTACCACTTGCCACGTAGCGCTCTAGGCCCATGTCAGGCCTCGCCCCAGTGGGCGATGGGCCTAGTGTTCTTTTATCCTTGTACCCAGGGATACCCGATTCGCTAGGCATCGACAGTGGTCTCTTTGGATCTTAGCATTGTTGCATGGTCTACTTGCCTGAACGCCAACCCAACACAGGTCCAGAGTGTGCTATTGACTTAGCCTCATCCTGCACCCTAAGTACGTCACTCTACCTATATTCTGGCAGGCCTCAGTAGGGCGGGTCCTAAAAGCATTCAAATCCAGAAAGATTATATCAATGTGCTTGTTATCATATCGAGTTTCTTCAGATCTAAAGTTCAAATAAGAAAAGTAAGTCGCAAAAGAGTTATAGATGAGAGGATGAATTTTATAGTTTTTCTTGTCTTTGATGCACAGGAAAAATAAAAACTCATGGCGATGGTGGAAGATGCCGGAGCTATCAAGCTCCGACAACCTCCAAGGGGATTCGTCGTCGACGTTTTGGATGTTGAAAGTGGGCACTGCCGGAGCTAACAAACTCCGGCAACTCCCATGGGGGCCCGCCATCAACGTGAAACATAATGCCGATTCAAGTAAAGATGGCAAAACCACCCGAGGGGTTCACTGTCAATGTATTCTACGATTGATGGTGGCTATCATCGAACCCAAGAAGCTCCGACAACCCCAGGGGGCCCGCTGTTGATGTTCTATGCGTTGATAGTGAGTGCTGTCGGACCTACCAAGCTCTGACAACCCCAGGGGGCTCGCTGTCGATGTTTCACTCGTTGACAGTTGGTGTCGTCAGACCGAACAAGCTCCGACAACCCCAAGGGGCCTACCGTCAATGTTTCAAGCGTTGATAGTGGGTGTCGTCAGACCTACTATGCTCCGACAACCCCAGGGGGCCCGCCGTCGACGTTTCACGCGTTGACTATGGGTGTCGTTAGACCTACTAAGCTCTAACAACCCCCAGGGGCCCGCCGTCGATGTTCTACGTGTTGACTGTGGGTGTCATAGGACCTACCAAGCTCCGACAACCCCACGGGGTGCGCCGTCGATGTTCTATGCGTTTATAGTGGGTGTCATTGGACCTACCAAGCCCCGACAACCCCAGGGGGCCCACCGTCGATGTTTCGCACGTTGACAATGGGTGTTGTCCGACCTATCAAGCTCCAACAACCCCAGGGGGGCCGCCGTCGACGCAACAAAAGCTCCGCGAAGAAGTCGAAAATAAACTGCGGGCCTAAAAGCTACAAGTTCGAAGTGTCCAAGTCATCAACACATTGTCGAATCCTTTTGGTACATGTTCACAATCAAATTGTGTACATCTACCAGGGGCAAACAAGATAAAGGACAATGTATTGAAGAGAAGGACAAAATGGAATTCATTGCAGAAAGAATGGATTTCATATATCTGAAGTACTGGATTAGCAGAAAGAGTGGATTTCATATATCTGAAGTATTGGATTACAAAATGAGGATCACAGTAAAAGGCAAAAGGAAAAGGTCCTAGCTACTGGAGGATCTAAGTCCTGCGGAAAAACGATGCAACCTTCTCAGCGGCTTCTTGGACGCTAGTCCTCACAACATCCTCGTCTTCGGCAATGAGTCCTTCAAAGACCGGATCTAGAGAAAGTTGGGGGTCTCGGCTCTTGTAACACGCCAAGACATATTCGACGACGTTCTTGGCCAGAGATTTCCCCTCAGTCGCTAGCTGGTCGGCGATGACATCACCCATCGCATCGAGTTTGTTGCCAGCAGAGCCAAGTGCCACCAATGTTTGGTCCAGCTCCGGGGCTGGGTTCTCCGGGTGTACTGGGTTGAAGACAAGCGGCACCAAAACTCTATCTGCATGGCCCAGAAAATCCCACACCTGCTAGAACTCAGTCGCTCTCGAGCTTCGTAGCTTTTCCATTGACCTTCTGGCCGTCGCAAGCTCCGAACCCTCCCGAGTGAGGCGCTCGACCACTTTGGCATGTTGTTGCATACTCTCAGCTACTTGGTTTTCGCGGTCGGCTAGCTCTGTCTCCTGGAGGTGGATGTGGTTCCCCCATTCGGTCAGGTCCTTCTCCTTGTATCTTACTTTCCCTTCTGTGGTGGCAACATAAGCTTCTCTTTTTGATAGCTCCTGCCCCAGTTTTTAGTACTTATCCTCTTCTTCTTTGCTCCATAGATCAAGCTTCTTAGTGTGATCTGCTAAGTTTTGCTCTCCTAGAGTCAGCTTCTGGGCGAGCTCCTCCTCTCTTTTGAAAATATCCTTCTTTTGTTCCAGGAGTTTCTCTTCCCTTGCATCGAGGTCTGCTCGGCGCTTCAGGAGAATCTTGTTTAAAGCATTGAGGCTGTCGTGACGTTCGTCAGCAGCATCATTCCTTTCCTTGGCTTGCTCGAGAATCTCCTAAGAATTAGCATCGAGGGCCCTGATGGCGGCCTCCTTTTCCTCCAGCAACTTGCCCCAATATTCCATCTGGGCCTTCTCCTTCTTGACTCACTCTTATGATGTAGCAAGCGTCGTCTCGGCAAGCTTGGTCTCGAAGTGGAGCATTTTGTGCCAACGCCTCAAGGTATGGCGCTCTTCTTCAAGGACCTTGCTGTCATGGTCGAAGGCGAGTTGGACCCGTCGGAGGCTCGAGCAGGCATTGTCAATACACAACGCCAAAGTAATAGGCTCCGGACCTACCGGGGTCTTCTCCGCCTGCTCCAAGGGGTCTTCAAGAACAAAAATAGGGTCCCATGCCACAAGCGTGGTTCCCTGAGCTTCTACGGCATTAGGTCCGCCCTCCGGAAGCTCCTTGGTCGCTACTGAGGAAGATCCCACTGGGGGAACTTCTACCTCCAGGGCTAACACCGAAGGTCCAGCCGCAGGGTCTTCAGCTACTGGCTCCGCGGGTGGAGAGCCTCCCGCCGCTTCTTCAGGATGTTCCAGCTCGGGTATGGACACCTCCGGAGCAATTACCTCCAGAGCGGTCGTTGGAGCTTCGTCCGCAACCACTTCCACTGCCGGCTCAGGATCTGGTACATCAACCACCTCTAGCTCAACTGTCGGAGCTTCAGGCACTTCCTGCTTAGCAGCCGGAACTTCAACTATCTTCGGCACAAAGGCCAGAGCTTCGGGCACCTCCGACTCAATCGCCGGATCTTCAGCCACTTCTGGCAAAGGCGTCGGAGCCTTGGATACCTCCACTTCATGTGCTGGAGCTTTCGACTCCTGCACTAGAGCCTCAGTGTGTGGCACTGTTGCTGGTGGTGCATCTTCAACAACATATCCCCCATGGTCCGGTGCTACCACGGAAGCTTCTAGCGTCTCTTCTGGATCCAAGTCCACGACAGCTGGCGCCGGAGCTGCCGTGTCTTCCGTCACCACCTGAGGAGGCTCAATGGTTGAAACCAGAGCTTTAGCATGCACAACTCCAGTCGCTGCAGCGGATGCCGAAGCCTCGTACTTTTTTCTCGACACCCTGAAAACAAAAGGTCGAGAAGATTAAAAACATAATAAAAACAAGATTAGCATTTCAAGGTAAGTTGACTATGCTTACCTGAGGATGCTACCTCCCCAGTCGCCGAGTAATATCTTCTTCAGAGTCCTTGAGTCAAAACCCACCAAATTTGGTGAGACGGTAACTTCGGACCTTGGTCAGGGGCCATCTGCAGCAGCTGGAGTCTTCTCAGCCGGAACCCCCCTCGGCTGGGAAGGACCTCCGGACCCGGAGCTCACAGCCGGCACTAAAGACGAAGTTGACCTGCCAGAGTTGTAGGATCGAAGAGCACATGAAAAGCTACCAGAGTGTGGGTGAATGGTAGATTTAAAAAAATCTTACGCAGCAGAAACAATTAACTCCCAGCCCCTTCGGTAGAAAAATGATCTGTTAAAGAAATCGTGTGTGAGACTAATATAAACGTGTTTCATTGGGACAAAAGTGATATATATCATAGAGAATCAAGTCATGAAGAAAAAACAAAAAGAATCACTCAAATCCGTCGAGAGAAACTCAAGTTATGATCGAAAGATCGAACAAAGGTCAATCTGTCCTACGCGAGAAAAACAGTTCTGGAACGCTGCAAAGAAACTCGTGTAGATCAGAAACAAAAAATCCAATGACCATGAAATTTTGAAAGATGATAGATAATCAAGTTTTGAAGACAACCCAAAAAGAATCACGTCAATTGGATCTTTAAAACTCGAGTTATGATAAAACCACCGACGAAAGGTAGTGCTGTCTAGAAACTCGACGAGTAAAACTTGTCTGGAACAAGTCGGACGAACAAGGCACAAAAGTTCCTTCAAAATACGAATTTTATTCAATATAACACAAGAAGAACAGCCCCAAAGTTGTCTACCACGAGCTTTGGCCTCCCTTGCTTATATAACCAGCTCGAAAGCCAAATCAACTCAAATCAGGACTCTAATCCTACTCCGTTCACGAATCGAAACTTTTCATAACTGCTTAGGACTCTTCTATACGCAGATAGAAGCAATCCTAAGACTTCCAAACACCTTAGGAACGTATCCCACATTCCTAAAACAACTCAAATTCATAACCTACACGAAATCCTATCATAACCAACTCGATACTTTCCATACCGAGCCATAACCGACTCCGCCGCAGCCAAAGTCATCAACCGATACGATCTAATCCTTCCAACCAGATCTTCCCATCCATAAACCATCTTTAGAACCATTTTTCCACGTCATGCACCGCATGCATACGTGCAAACACCTTCCTTTGACATCCAGTAACCTTCATATGCACTGCCCTTGATTCAATCATCCTGTGCGACCTCCTGACCCGCTCAACCACAATTCCTCCTGAATTTGGTTGTTGGAACCTCATCTCCTACCTGAGACTAGTCCGAAGGATCATGTCACCAGTCATGACTTGACCTCAAGCAACACCTGCACATGAACAAACAAACAATCCGTACGAGCCCAAGTCCGCGACTTGACTCAAGTTAGTTCCGAACACAACACCTTACGTGAGCACCTCACATAAGCATGTTGCAAAGCATAGCAAAACGATATCAACCATATCAACCAAAATGCACCAAAAACTTAGTAAAAGAATACTAAGCAAACTTTCCAAGAGTATAAAGCAAGTTTGAAACATTGTAAGATAAAAGCAGGAACATTGCGATCAAGCTCTGAACCTTGCCAAAGCTAACCGGAGCTTGAGCCGGAGCTTACCAAAGCTAGTACAACCTAGCGCCGGAGCTTACCAAAGCTAGTCGGACCTAGCACCGGAGCTAACCAAAACTAGTCGGAACTAGTCAACCCAAAAGCCAGATCTAGAAAAACATGTCGGAGCTAACTAACATAAGTCGGACCTAGCAAAACATATCGGAGCTTAATAAAGACATGTCGGAGCTATCAAAGACATGCCGGAGCTAAAGACAAAGCTCACCGGAGCTACCCAAAAACATGTCAGACCTGGACAAGGAAACTCGGACCTATTGTCGGACCTTGCAGAAGCTCGGAGCTAGAGTCGGACCTTGCTAAAAAGAAGTTATGGCAGCATTCAAAACTTTTATTGTCAAAGCCAATGTATTCAACACACATAGGTCTCACAATCTTTCCCTTGATGAATGCATTGGCAACACCATTTAAAATTCGAACATTGGCATGAAAAGTTTTGAGAACAATTTTCTCCCTTTTTGAAAATCAAATGAGATAGAAATAAATTTCTCCCCCTTGCATAATTCACCATATTATCTCTCCCCCTTTGACAATGTATTCAGCAAGGTTTAAAAGATAAATCTTAATTGTTATGAGCATATTATAACATATACATATAAAACAAAGCTCATTCAAGTCATACTATCAAGTAACTTACACTATCACAACAATGAGATACATAAAGTAGTGTAAGTCATGCTAGAGATCAAATGTAATTTTCAATTTAAGCAAGTCAAGATCTCACAAACTTAACTATTTTAATACCTGAAAGCATGACACTTGTTGCTGCATTTTATTATTTTTCAAAATACAAATTTAGATCATATGATATTTGCAAGAGATTATATGCGCATATGCCTTATTCTAACCAACCAAGCCAAGCCTATGTCATTTGACAATCAGAAGCTTAAGGACATGGTATTAGTCGTACACAACTTCTTCGAAGTTCATATCTAAGTGCAATGATAAGCCATATCAAAAGAAGAAGTGCGATGCATTCATATTCTCTTGATCTTTTCTAACTTATGTTTATTCATAAAAACTCAAAATGTGAGTTGATTACTTGATTAATTCTTTACGATTCAAAACACTTGTGAGCATGCAAAAAGTTCAAAACAGCAAGAAAGTTCGACCATGACCAGATTTAGTGTAAGTAATTATTCCAATTACTAGACATGGCAAAAACTACAAAATGTATAACACGAGTAATGTAATAAGAACTTTCAGCATGTAAAAGGAATCACAAAATCATATATGTATGAAATACTATGCTCATATTATTTTAAGTTCAGATTCTCACATAGACTTCCCAAATTTCAAAACTCCCCCTCAATTTAAACCATGAGGATGCATAACCCCTATTTCACTACGAATGTAACAAAAACGAGTGAAATCCAAAGGTTTTATAAAAATGTCAGCCAATTGTTGTTCAATATCTACATGGTGAAGCAAAATGTTTCCTTTTTCAACATTATCAAGGAGAAAGTGATACCTAATGTCAATGTGCTTAGTTCTAGAATGTTGCACAAGGTTTTTAGCAATGCAAATGGCACTAGTGTTGTCACAAAACAGTGGAACACTATCTAGATCAACCCCATAGTCCTTAAGTGTTTGAACAATCCAAAGAATTTGTGAGCAAGCACTAGCAGTAGCTACATATTCAGATTCGGCTGTGGATTGTGCAACTGAATTTTGTTTTCTAGAGGATCAAGCAACAAGTGAATTACCAAGAAAATGACAAGCACCAGAAGTACTTTTCCTATCAATCCTACAACCTCCAAAATCAGCATCAGAAAAAGCTTTCAAAGTAACGGTTGAGGAAGAAGGAAGAAAAATGCCGAATTCTTGAGTTCCATGTAAGTACCTGAGAATCCTTTTGATGGCTTGACGATGTGAAGTATGGGGGGAGGCTTGAAACCGTGCACAAAGACATATGCTGAATTGTATGTCCGGTCTTGATGTCGTGAGGTACAAAAGTGATCTGATCATGCTTCTATATTCTTTTTGATCCACGGGTTCACCATCTTCATCAAGTTCAAGTGTTGTTGCTGTTCCCATTAGTGTCCGAAGAGGCTTGCTTTTGTTCATGTTGAAGTGCCTTAGAAGGTCTTTTGTATACTTTGTTTGATGCACAAAGGTACCCTCCTTGGTTTGCTTGATTTGCAGCCCCAAAAGTACGTGAGTTCTCCCATCATACTCATCTCAAATTATGAACTCATCATAGCAGGATCGTGTAACTCGTTCGTGCAAGCTTCCAATTATTTGTTGGGGGCATGATCTTTGTAAAACTGTAGGGGAACAGATGTCTCACAAGCTTCTTCTTCTTCATGTTCATCACAAATCGATGAGCTTGTGACTTGAGGAAGATATGAATCAGCATTGATGGTTGTTGGTGCTGGTTGAGAATTAACATTTGGAGCTGAACCAAAGTCTTTAGCTGCTGGATTTTCTAGCAGCAGCTCCAATTCTCCCTCATCTTCAACGAAAATACTCTCCCCCTGCGGATATGGATTTGGACCTGCAATGTTTGAGCTAGTACCTGGGCTAGCTTCATCAAAAGACACTTCACAAGTCTCCACAATTTTGTTAGTGTCAAGTAAAAGCACATGGTAGCCTCTAGTATGAGATGGATAACCAAGAAACATGCCATCAATGGATCTAGGTTCAAATTTATCAAGATTACCATGTTTCTTAACAAAGCATTTGCAACCAAAGACCCAAAAGTGTGTAACACTAGGCATATGTCCAAACCGGAGCTCATATGGTGTTTTACCTAGCTTAGCGCGCAAGAAAACACGATTTGAGACATAACAAGCGGTTGCAATCGCATCAGCACAAAATTTCCTAGGAGTTTGATATTCATCAAGCATAGTCCTAGCCATCTCAACTAGGGTTCTGTTCTTTCTTTCTACAACACCGTTTTGTTGAGGTACATATGGTGAAGAAAATTGATGATCTATTCCATTTTCAGCACAAAAGTGATCAAAAGATTGATTTTCAAATTCAGTTCCATTATCACTTCTAATTGCTTTTAAAGATCCTGGGTGATCAATTGATAATCTAAGAAATAAAGTTCTAAAGTGACCAAAAGTTTCATTCTTAGATGCCATAAAGTAAACCCAAGAGTATCTAGAATAATCATCAACAATCACAAGAACATACCATTTACCTCCGAAGGATTGAACACGTGAAGGTCCTACGGTGTCAAGGTGCAAAAGTTGACCCGATTCAGTTGTCATGATCATTGTGAGAGTAGTATGTGAACCTGCAACCATATTAGCATGTCTACAAGAAGAGCACACAATTTCTTTGTCCCCTTTAAGCTTAGGCAACCCACGTATGCGATCAAGAGCACTAACACGCGTTAGGTGATCAAAGCCTACGTGACCAAGTCTACGATGCCAAAAACATAAGTTCTTCGAATCATTAGCAACTAGACACCTATGCTTAGAGGAATACATATCAAAATCAGCTTTAAAAACTCTTCCAAACCGAGACATGTTAAAAGTAAGCTCACTATTTGAACCTACAACTTTGCAGTAGTTTTTATTGAAAATAATTTCCAGATTTTCATCTAGCAATTGTGAAACAGAAAGTAAGTTGTATTTCAAATTTTTAACAAGTGTCACATCCTTCAAAGTGTAGTGATCATTTACTCTAACCGAACCCTTAGCAATTATAGGAGTTGAAGAATTATCGGCAAAAGTAACATTCTCTACACGTGACACAAAAGAGAGGGAGGAGAACCAATCTTTGTTACCGGTCATGTGGCGTGAGAAACCTGAATCCACAATCCAAATGTTCTCCTTCCTCAAATGTGTAATCTACATAGAAGCACAATACGTCGATGACTCAATATTGGGGTTAGTCAAAGGGCATTTAGGAATCTAGTACTGTGTCACACAACGCGCAGCAGGAAAAACACGCGAAAGCTGAGATAAAACAGCAGGTTTACGAGTCAAGGTTTGAGGTTTTCTATTCTTAACTCGTTTAGCACAAAAACCAGTAGCTCCGGAGGTAAAAGCAGCAGTTCCAAAAGACAAGGCTAAAGCTCTGGAAGCAAAGGCTGAAGTTCCGAAGGAAACAACCGAAGGTCCGGGAGCTCTCAGAGCTATCGGAACTACCGGAGCTGCTTTTGCGGATTTCTTACCAGAAGGTCCGGAAGCTACCATTTCAAATTTTTGACTCACTAAAGCAAGTCGTGTTTTTCTAATTGCATGGAAGTAATAAGATCTAGCAATCATTCTTTCCTTTTTCTGTTGTTTAGCGAGTCTATACCAAAAATCTATGACATGACCATCTCTACCACAGTAGGTACAATGAAATTTAACTTTGTGTTCATGTCTAGATGAGCAAACAACATTTTTATTTGATACCGAATGAGACAACACTCCCGCAGAATTGAAAACCACTTCTTTTTTTTTAGGAACTATTTGAATCAAACCATTTCCTAATGACTTTACAATTTTAGGTGGATGTGCCTTAGCATGAGCATGAGAATCAAAACCTAAACCAGTTTTATCTTTGCAAGACTTGGAAGAATTCAGCAGCAAGTTTAGGTTCTTATTCCCATTACAAAATCGATCTAATGTCATATGCATGTTATCAAGTTTATTGGACAGATCAAGGCAACTTTCACATGAAGTTTTTCCTTTTAATTTGCAATTGGAACAATATTTAACTTCATGAGAACGTAAAGCATTATTCAATATTGAAATTTCATTCATAGCATCTTTTAGTTTCTTTTCAAGATCATCACAACTAGAACAATGCAAATCCATTGTAGAACAAGAAGCATCTTTTAAGTTTCCAATGTCAAGTGCAGCAAGCTTTTTGTTCTTTTCAATTTCATGTTCAAGTCTATCTAGAGTAGAGGAATGTGTAGTTCTTAATATGGACAATTGTTCATAATTAAATCACACGAGGGACAAGGGTCATCACTAGGAATCAAGGTTTTCAAATGGTTGATTTCAGATTCTAGTGATTCAATTTTAGCAGCATTATCCCTAAGCTTTTTCTCCTTTTTCTTAACAATAATAGTTGCATGAGAAATTGCATCACACATTTCATTACAGGTAGAACATACCTCATCGTCGTCACTGTTGTGTTCTGCATCCTCCTGACTTGATCTTGATCTTGTTTTGCCTGCCATGAAGCATAAGTTGGCCAAATCATCTTCATCTTTGTCACTTCCAAGGTCCACGTCGCTTGAGCCAAGTTCCTGGAGTGCAGAGATAAAACTGTTCACCAGTTGGCGACCTGTAAAGCCCTTCTTCTTCTTATCATTTGTTGAGGAGTGCTTCATCCTTGATTGTTTTTCTTCTCGGGAAGTAGAACCTGAAAGATTAGGACATTTTGTACGAAAGTGTCCTGTCTTACCACATTCGAAGCATCGTTGAGGTTCGGAGCTTCCTCTCTTTTTAGTTCTCACATTTTGCAATGCTTTTGAGAACCTAGTAGAGAGAAGTGCTAGCTCCTCCTCTGGAAATTCCTCGATCTGTTCCAGGGTTAGTGAGGACAACAAAGCAAGAGTATTGCAACATGATGATTGGTTGGAGCTAGGCATATTACGTTGTGAGACAAATGCAATAGACTTATTTGGGTTCTTAGGTGATAAGATGTCAATTTCATGAGTTTTGAGTTTAGAGTAAAGCACATCTAAAGTAAGTGTACTCATGACAGTAGATTCATGAATAGATGTAACTTTCATCTCCCAGATTGACATGTCTAATGCACTAAGAAGTTGCCTAGCATTTTTAGCATCAGAAAAATTAACGTTGACACTACGCAAGTTACTGAGAATTTTATTAAAGCGAGCAAAGAGATAATCGATGGACTCACCGGGTTGCATCTCGAAGCGCATGTATTCTTTCTTGAACATGTCTTTCCTTACCTCCTTGATCGTGTTAGATCCTTCGTGATAATCACAAAGTGCTCTCCATACATCGTATGCCGATCGGAGATGTGCAACGCGGTCGAAGTCACTCTGAGTGAGTCCTTAGATGATCAAGTTTCGGGCTTTGTTGTTGTTGTCGACGTCCCGTAGGTTTGTAGCCGTAACTTGATCATTTTGTGGCACTTCGTAAGGCTTGTACACCTTCTCCCATATTGTGAAGCCTTGAACCTGGATGAAAGCCTCCATGCGTGCCTTCCAAACCTAAAAATCAATACCAGCAAACACACAAGGTTTGGCGGAATATTTCTCTATGACGATTAGTCAAAAACACGTGCAAATCACAATGATTGGAGCACCGTGCCTCTGATACCAATTGTAGGATCAAAGAGAACGTGAAAAGCTACCAGAGGGGGGTGAATGGTAGATTTAAAAAATCTTACGCAGTAGAAACAATTAACTCCCAACCCCTTTGGCAGTAAAGCGATCTGGTAAAGAAATCGTGTGTGAGACTAATCTAAACGTGTTTCATCGAGAAAAAAGTGATATAAATCAGAGAGAATCAAGTCACGAAGAAAACACAAAAAGAATCACTCAAATCCGTCGAGAGAAACTCAAGTTATGATCGAAAGATCGAACAAAGGTCAATCTGTCCTACGCGAGAAAAACAGTTTTGGAACGTTGCAAAGAAACTCATGTGTATCAGAAACCACAAATCCAATGACCATGAAATTTTGATAGATGATAGATAATAAAGTAGTGAAGACAACCCAAAAAGAATCACGCCAATTGGATTTGTAAAACTCGAGTTATAATAAAACCACAGACGAAAGATAGTGTTGTCCAGAAACTCGACGAGTAAAACTTGTCTGGAACAAGTCGAACGAACAAGGCACAAAAGTTCCTTCAAACTACGAATTTTATTCAATAAAACACAAGAGGAACAGCCCCAAAGTCATCTACCATGAGCTCTGGCCTCCCTTGCTTATATAACCAGCTCGAAAGCCAACTCAACTCAAATCAGAACTCTAATCCTACTTCATTCACGAATCAAAACTTTCCATAACTGCTTAGGACTCTTCTATACGCAGATAGAAGCAATCTTAAGACTTCCAAACACCTTAGGAACGTATACCACATTCCTAAAACAACTTAGATTCGTGACCCACATGAAATCCTATCATAACCAACTCGATACTTTCCATACCGAGCCATAACTGACTCTGCCGCAGCCAAAGTCATCAACCGATACGATCCGATCCTTCCAACCAGATCTTCCCATCCATAAACCATCTTCGTAACCATGTTGCCACGTCATTCACAGCATTCATACATGCAAACACCTTCCTTCGACGTTCAGTAACATTCATATGCACTACCCTTGATTCAATCATCCTGCGCGACCTCCTGACCCGCTCAACCACAATTCCTCCTGAATTTAGTTGTTGGAACCTCATATCCTCCCTGAGACTAGTCCAAAGGATCCTGTCACCAGCCATGACTTGAACTCAATCAACACCTGCACATGAACAAACAACCAATCCGTACGAGCCCAAGTCCGCGACTTGACTCAAGTTAGTTCCAAACACAACACCTTGCGTGAACACCGCACATAAGCATGTTGCAAAGCATAGCAAAATGATATCAACCATATCAACCAAAACGCACCAAAAACATAGTAAAAGAATACTAAGCAAACTTTCCAAGAGTATAAAGCAAGTTCGAAACATTGCAAGATTAAAGCAGGAACATTGCGATCAAGCTCCGAACCTTGCCAAAGCTAACCGGAGCTTGAGCCGGAGCTTACCAAAGCTAGTACAACCTAGCGTTGGAGCTTACCAAAGCTAGTCGGACCTAGCGTCGGAGCTAACCAAAACTAGTCGGAACAGGTCAACCCAAAAGCCAGAGCTAGAAAAACATGTCGCAGCTAACTAACATAAGTCGGACCTAGCAAAACATATTGGAGCTTAATAAAGACATGTCGAAGCTATCAAAGACATACCGGAGCTAAAGACAAAGCTCACCAGAGCAACCCAAAAACATGTCGGACCTAGAAAAAGAAAGTCAGACCTATTGTCGGACCTTCCAGAAGCTCAGAACTAGAGTTGGACCTTGCTAAAAAGATGTTATGGCAGCATTCAAAACTTTTATTGTCAAAGCCAATGTATTCAGCATACATAGGTCTCACAGGAGCTTAAGTCCCTCGAGGGCGCTGGCAATTGAAGCAGGTGTGGTCACCGAAGGTCTCCTTCGCCGGGGAGAAGGGGGTGTTGGAGTTAAAGTAGACCTGTTGGGGCTCCCGTCAACATGCCTCAACTTCCTCTTGCGACTGAAAGATTCAGCCGGTTCCTTGACTTTACCCTTGCCCTTGCCGATGTCATCGACTCTCTAGCTCACGGCAGGAGCATTCACCCTCTCAGAAGCTTCAAGGATTGTAATCCCAGAGACAGGGTGCCTCTCTACCACGCCCGGGTCATCCAATGTCAGCATTCTCCTCTGGATCTCCCTGCTGACCTCTGGAACCATGTTCAGAGGCAGAAAGGCTGTCAGCGGAGTCACGGCGTCATGTGAGACACCTCCATTTTGAAAATTTTTGAGATGGATCCTCAAAGCTTTATCATCCAAGTTGGAGTTCAAACTCAAACCGACTTCAATTCGATCATGATACATGTCACTATTGAACGCCCATGCGAGCCATTCCCTAGTCTTCAGCGGAGTCCACCTGTTAACCATGAAATTGCCGAAGACCATCGGGGGGTCACTTCTCCCTATATGCACTCTTCGATCCTTTCTAGGATGGGCTTGTACGCATTTGACAGCTCCGGAACTACGTTCCAGGCATCGGAGTCGACATTGGGAAGGCCCTCGGGCAGCTCCAACTTCTCCTGCTCCTCCACAGTGATGATCACCCAATACTTTTTCCAATCATCCCACTTGCCGGAGGGGAAGGACTTCAAGTACTTGAAGGGGCAATTCTTCCACTTCACGAAATAGTAGAAGTCGATGAGCTATGTCCCCTTGCCGGTGGTGTGGACCGTGAAGAAGGTCCGGAACAACTCGATGCAGGGAGGCACGCCCACCCATATCTCATAGAAGTGGACGAAGGTCGCCACTAGCAAGAGGGAGTGGGGGCCGATATGATAAAGTTGAAGGTCGTAGAAGTCCAACAGCATCACGAGGAAGCTTGAGAAGGGTGGGATCAAACCCACCATGGCGTACGTCGAGAAGTACACCATATCTCCGGTGCGCTCCTTCTTGAAGGGGAGCTTGCCAAAGCGGATGTCCTTGTTGCAGGAGTCGATGGACCAACCCATGTATGTCTGAACACTCGCCATCTCCTCCTTGGTCTTGACCTTGCTGCGGGAAGACCCAACTCCATCGCGGCAAAGTGGAGCGAAAGTTGGAAGGCAATGCGAGGGTTGGGAGGCTCTGAGTGCGAGTTCAATTGAAAGCGTGAAGAGTACTCAAACCGTGCGAGCTTTCCTTCTTAAGTAAGCCTCCACAACGCTTGGATGGAAACCACAATGGGACCGAGGTTATGCTCTCAAAAATCTACCTCGCCAATGACGAATGGGCCCGAGTCCACTTGGGCGGAAGAACCGAAGCTTTCGCCCCGGGTGAACCATCGTCATGATGGGTGGCGGGAAGCCTGAGGGCGGTAGCCTGACAAGGTGCTCGGAACCGATAAAATTTTCGCATTGGGAACCGATGACGTTCAATTTCGTGAGATCTACTACACAGATATCACCTGCTGCAGTCAAAGAAAACCACGCGGCGATGGTTCAACAGCGAACTGTCACCCCAACAACACCTTTGAAGCCGTAGCACGGGAATCGAAGATGGCCCCACCTCCGGTGGATTAACTTAACCCAAAGGACTTCTCCCAGAGGTGAGCCCGGGGGCCACTGTCGGTACCCTGTGTACCGGGTACCCCATGATACCGCAAGAAAAGCTAAGGAGTTCCCCCCCATTCAAGTTGAAGACCTCTGAAGGCCACACGTGTTGCACAGTACCGGAGCCGCCTCCCTCGTTTGGGTAGCTCCGATAGTGACACGTGTATCACAAGGCTGGACCTAACACCTGTCATAGGGAAGCTCCAGCCCTGCCACGTGTTCAGTGACCCTGGACCTAACCCCTAGTAGAGGGAAGCTCTAGTGCTACCACGTGTATAGTGGCTCTGGACCTGCCTCCCCACGATGGGAAGCTCCGGAGCCGCCATGTGTCGAACCTCCAGAGCTAGGACTTCAACAGAACACAGAGAGATCTCTAACGGCCCGGACCTTCAAGGGACAGTTATTGCTACGATTACAAGGCCTGATTATGTGCTATTAATACAATATTAATGACGCGGGATCAGAAGACCCTTAATACCTGTAAGGTCGCTATTAAGGCGCGTTATCACACTATTAAGGTGCTTAAACACACTTAAATTGTGTATTAGGCAATAATAACCGCGGAGGCCACCTGTCGGGCCAGGCAAGTGATGTAACAGTCATCCCTTGGTCTATAAAAGGGACTGAGCTGAGCGATACAAACAACTAAGCTCATACGCACGCAAGCACTAGTGAATCTCGAATACAGCAATACACACCCCGTGGAGTAGGGTATTACGCACAGGCGGCACGAACCACATAAATCATCTGTGTCATCATCTTGTTTAGAATCTTCGCACACCCAAACCGATTAAAGAACCTTTGCAGGCTACAATTTAGTAGTATCGGGGGAAGTGTCGTTCGTACGCTTTGACAGGTTCCCTTGAGGTAGCGCAATATTCTCTTGACTAGAGCCCAGTGTGTTGACTGAGGGGAGTGCATGTGAAGGCACACTTGTTGCATGGCGTAGGAAATATCAGACCTTATTAAGTTCAAGTATTGAAGGGCTCCAGTGATACTTTTGTAAATGGACGAGTCCTCAGCAGGGTCACCGTCGAGAGCTGAAACTTTCAGTCTAGTGTCCACTAGTGTTGAGGAAGCTTTACAGTTGGTCATCCCTGAACTGTCCAGAAGGTCTTCAATATATTTGGATTGAGTGAGGAAAAATCCCTTGGACGGTCTGGAGACCTGAATGCCCAAGAAGAAGAGTAAGTCGCCGAGGTCCTTCATGGGGAACTTAATGCTGAGTTTGGATACAATAGCTGCTATAATATTCGTTGAAGATGCTGTCAGCACTATATCATCGAGATATAATAAGGGATATGCCACATCTGCATTGTTCTTGTAGATTAATAGTGAAGAGTCTGCCCAAGATGAAATGGAACCCATGGACTTGAGCTCATCTGCAAATGTGTGAAACCAGGCCCGCAGAGCTTGTTTCAACCCGTAGAGTGACTTGGAAAGAAGACAAACATAGTATGGATGATCAGCATCGACAAATCCAGTTGGTTGGGAGTAATACACCTTTTCTGACATATCACCATGGAGAAAGGCATTTTTTATGTCGAGTTGGTGTACTAGCCACTTTCTTGAGGCAACCAAGTGTAGAACTGTCCTGATTGTGCCAGGTTTAACCACCAGAGAATGTTTTATCAAAATAAACACCCTGCCCTTGATTAAATCCTCAGACAACCCAATGAGCTTTGCGTCATTCAAGAGTCCCATCTGCCAGACATTTGTTCTTGAAAATCCATTTACCCGTAATGACCTTTGTACCGGGTGGTTTTGGAACAAGAGTCCATGTTTTGTTGGCGTGCAAGGTGTCGGTCTCATCCTGTATGGCTGCCAGCCAATGAGGATCACGAAGTGACATACGAACAAAAACTGGTGGAGGTGGGACCTCCGTGCTGGTCAACTGCACGTACTATGGGTTTGGCACGCGAATCCCGGCTTTGGCTTGTGTCATCATGTGATGGAAAGACGTGCCGATGGGATCGCATCCCGAAGCGTTGCCAACTGCCATTGATGTTGACTGATGATGTGAAGATGCAACAATTGCAGAATGTCGCGCGGGAGCAGATCCCGGAGAAGGCGCGGCACCAGGCGCATCAGCAACGTTGGACGAGTTTGTTGGAGCAGCTGCCTGATCTAGAATTAATGCTGATGGAGACAGCGTGCCTGCATGCATGGGTGGTGCGTGCAAGCCGCCAGCCAGATGTGGTAGCAGAGGTGTTGTTCTCCATGAATGCACCAGAATGAATACAAGGTATTCACTAGGTACATTTTGAACGCCAGGTACAGAGGATGTTGGTGTGCTTGTCATGGATCTGAAAGGGAAAGAAAACTCGTTGAAAGTAACATGCTTCGACGTGATTACACGGTGAGATTGGGGATCATAGCACATGTACCCCTTGGTGTTAGAAGGGTAACCGAGGAAGATACATGGTACTGATTGTGGGGCTAGTTTGTGAGGGGAGGTTGAGATTTTGACGGAACCAACATGGACGACAATTAAGAAGGTAGGTTGCGGTGTTGAGAGCATCTTGCCAGAAGAACAAAGGTGCAAGGGCGTGTAGCAGAAGTGTGCACATGGAGTCATTGAGGGTGCGTAAGATGTGCTCGACACAACCATTTTGTTGTGAGGTGTATGGACATGTGAGGCGGATAACAATGCCATGCTTGGTGTAAAATGTGCGAGAGGCGATATTATCAAATTCCTTGCCATTATCGGATTGAACACACATAATCGGGCAATGGAATTGGGTGAGCACAAAGGCATGGAAATATATCATAGTTGCAAGGACATCAAATTTATGGCTAAGTTGAAACGTCCAGATAAAATGGGAAAATCATCTAAGATAACTAAATAATTGAACCTTGAATTGCTAGGAATCGGAGATGTCCATACATCACAATGTAAAAGCTGAAATGGAAACAAAGACACGCTAGAAGAATTGGAAAAGGGAAGCCGAACGTGCTTTCCTGCCTGACAGGATGCACATATGTGGTTGTCGACTTTTAAGCAGCTGAACTCAAACGTGCGAAGGATATGTTGGAGATTGCCATGTTCTGGATGCCCCAGATGCGCATGCCAAGTTTCGGAGCTTTGAGAAGCGAGGAGGTTGTGGTAGTTGTTCTGTGCTGGCTGTTGAACGAGGTGGTAGAGGTCGCCCGTGGAGTTACAACGGAGAAGAATCATCCCCGTTCAAAAATCCTTTATGGAAAAACCAAAAGGATAAAAGTTATGACAACATTATCATCTCTTGTTAGAGTACGAACGGAATTGAGATTTTTGATGAGATGTGGGGAGATTAAAACATTGTTCAGATGCAAGGGAGCAGACGTGGTTGGTATATGTGCATGGCCAATATGGTGTACTGGAAGATGAGTGCCATTACTAACGATAATATTAGATGAGATAGTTGGTGTATGAGAGGAGTGCACAATACCCTGATTATTGGCCATGTGAGAAGATGCGCCCGTATCAAGGACTAAGTCACTGCCGCCAGCGTACATGCTTAGAGACGAGACATTGTTGAGTGACGTCAGTAGACCAGCAAGGACCTGTTGCAGGCCAGCGTCATGTAGCAGTGACAGGTCATAGAAGGTTGGTGTTGTTGAAGCATGCATCACATGTTGCTGGTTGTTTCCTGGACGAGGTCCAAGAAGGCCTGCCTGCGACAGACGCCACATGGACATTGGCCAGGCTTGAACCAGTCCTGACCACGGGTTGTATGACAGCATCCAAGGAGCGACAGTACCATGTCGTGGAGCACCAGAGGGAACTTCAAATGAGGTGGCCTGACCGTTTGTTGGTTTCTTGCTGTCGTTTTTCCGAGGGCACTTCCGTCGATCGTCGGATGAGATAGACACATAGTTTTCTCGACGTGGTGTGACCGTTGAAGACGCTTGTTTTGTCGAGGCAGCAGTGAACATCGCAATGTTGGCCTCGATCTTGGCTGTATGGAGCTGGTGCTGCTCATCTTGCAGCAAGTAATCACGGACGGAGAGAAAAGAAGGCAGTAGTTTGCATGCAGTCAAAACCGAAATGGCATGATTAAATTTGGAGCTAAGGCCACGAAGGGCGTTAACCACCAGAGAGGATTCAGTGACGGGGTGGCCGACATCACGGAGGAGGTTGGCAAGTTCTTTGAGTCGGCTGAAGTAGGCGGTGGTCGTGAGATCCCCTTGAACAAGGCGTGGAACTCCTGAAGGGCATAGACAACACGTTGATCCGCGTTGTCAAGGAACAAGCCACGAATGGCGGACCAAAGGACATTCGCAGTGGGCCGAGGCACTTGAACCATCTTCATGAGGTCGATGGTGATCGAGTTGTAGAGCCAAGAGACGATGCTTTGATCGACTTGAAACCATTCCGGGTCATGCCACATATTTTGTGCATCTAAGGAGCCATCAATATGATCGAGTAGCTCAAATTTGCGAAAAGTGGCATCAAAGAAAGAGCTCCAAATCGAGAAAATTGAGTCGCCATAGTCAAGTACTACCGGCACATGAGTCTGGATGTTGACGTGTTATATGACAGATGCGGAGATTGGAGTGAGTTGTAGAGCAGCAAAAGGATTAGAAGAGGTGAATCTTGAAGTATCGGCGAGCAGGAGACGTCGCTATATTGCAGTGGAGGTGAGAAGATCGAAGAGCCGTCTTATACCATATAGGGAGAGAACTCGATTGTTACATGGAAATATGAAAATAGATACATTTTATATAAACTAGCTATTGTAGTGAAACCAAAGCTAAAATATTTCACACTGTACAAATTCATAAAGTAGTAACGACTATCAAAGCTGAGGACTCGGTCCACTCTACATCCAACTCTCTGCCACCCTCCGTGCGCCTCCCCTTCTCTCCCTCTTCTCACTCCACCCCCGCACGAGCACCGGCCGCTTCCGAGATCGCATTTTTGGGGTTCCTTTATCGCGAAACCCCGTCTTGGGAGTCGGGAGTTGTACCTTCAGATCCGCAGTTTCCTCGGGGGCGTCGCTGAATCGCCGGTTCTTTGGTGTCTGCGCAAATTTCTCGCCCGCGGTGGCGGCGTTGGATTGGATCGAGCGGTCAGTGAGAGCGCCGGTTGTAGACTAGTGGGCCTGCCGAAGATGGGCAAGGGCGGCGGCTGCGTGCCCAGTAAGAAGCGCCAGCCACCGGCCGGCGCCGCGAGCGCGCCATCGTCGTCGTCCGGCGCCGGCGGCGAAAGCGCCGCGCGAGGCGCCCGAGGAGGAGTTGGCCGCGGCGGTGGGTCGGAAGCTGCGGCTGTACATCGTGTTCTACTCGATGTACGGACACGTGGAGGCCCTGGCGCGGCGGGCCGCAGCGGCCGCAGGCGCGGTGGAGGGCGTGGAGGTGGTGGTGCGGCGGATGCCCGAGACGCTCCCGCCGGAGGTACTCTAGAAGATGCAGGCGGCGGCCAAGGACCCTGCGGTCCCCGCCATCGCGTCCGCGGCGGAGCTTGAGGAGGCCGACGGGGTGCTTTTCGGATTCCCGACGCGGTACGGCGCCATGGCCGCGCAGATGAAGGCGTTCTTCGATTCCACCGGCTCGCTCTGGCAGGAGCAGAGGCTCGCCGGGAAGCCCGCCGGGTTCTTCGTCAGCACTGGCACACAGGGCGGCGGCCAGGAGACCACTGCGTAAGCATTTTCTTTCTACTCAGTTTATTGCTAATGCTTATATCGATTCAATTCATGTGTCATGGCTCCACACTCATTTTCAGCCTAGTTTAAAAGCTATTCTTGATATGTGCCTTTCCCCAATTCTCAGCGTTTTATATATGTCGTGTTTGATCATTTGCTCATGAACTCAATCCAATGAATGATTGCTTACAGCTAGGAGAGGTTAGCTTGTAACATATTAGAACTGAAACCCTTACTATATTAACTGAATGTGGAATTCGCGTGGTACTTTTGACAATTCCCCCTAATTCTATATAAGTTCTTAATTATAGCAAGTTATAATGTCATGTCAAGGTAATGTTTTTTCTGCAAAAAATGGTAATGTTAAAAATGACTCGTTTGGTACAAATATGGTAATGGAGTAGAAATATTCTATGTTGTTGGATTATTTTCTCCATAATATTGCCTTTGTACCGTGAAATTATTAATAAAGATGATAGCGTGGGTGTGGCCGTGGTGAATTTAATTTAAAGGGCATCGGATATGATCTGTACATACAGTATTGAGTTAATGCCCTGGTACAGAGTACTCTTGGGTCTGCACATGGTTAAGATCTGCTGTAGTGCGATTTAAACTGGAGCGTGCAGTGTAGTCCTGACGCGGACTCTAAGGCTGTCTCCAACGGAGTAGCCAAAAGACCTTTATCTGCAAAATACCTCATCTCAACTCACTTTTTCGCCCTCCAACAGCTTAGGCATCCGATGTCTTCATTTTGCCTCAGGTGCTAGACCGCCCGCAAATATGTAGACGCCATGGTGGTGATGCATCATCGTCTTCTCCCCCGCCCCCACCCCCAACTTCCCGACCCCTGCCGCCTTCTCGCCCGCGACACCTCCTCGCCCCCTTGCGCTCCTCGCGTGTTCGCGTCGAGGGCCCTCGTCGTCTCGTCCATGTCATCGTGCACCTTCCCCGGTCGCCATCCTCCGTCGTCGTGCGTGCGCCATCCTCACTGCTCCGATGCGCCGCCCTCCCTTGCCGCGCTTGCCCTCCACCTTGCTCCGTCGTGCCTTGGCCTCCAATCCTGACTTCTTCTAGTCACGCCGCCACCGTCCGCTTGCAGTCTCGCCGCCGCCCTCGGCTTGAATCGCGCCGCTGAACTTGTTCGCCGACTGTTCGTTCCGTCCTCGCGTCAGCGCAGGCCGCGCCTCGCTGCCGTGTCCTGTCCTCTTCCCCGGCTGCCGTATTCCGTCCTCTTTGCCGCGCCGCTGTGTCCCCCTCGTCGTCTTCGTCCGCTTTCTCGTCCGCGTTCATCCACTTCCTCTCTCCTTCGCCATCTTGTCCGCGTCGTGACCGATGGTGCTTGCAGAAACAACATGCCGCACTTCGTTTTTTCCTCCCGGAAATGCCTCAGCTGTTGGAGACTAGGAAAAAAATGCCTACCTCAAATCTACTGTAGCACTTGTCAAATGTTGAAATGGGACTCCAGTTTTGCATCTCATTGTTGGAGATAGTCGAAGGCTATCTCCAATAAGGATAGTCAAATGGAAACCAATCTGCAAAATGCATTCTCTAAAGTCATTTTTCACCCTCCAACAGCTTTCCCATCCTTCATCTTCATTTTGCCTATGTTGTCCAACGTTCTGCAAATATGGAGAGCCGAGCGAGGCGAGGCATCGTGTTCTGCCCGCCCCCGCCACCTGATGAGTCGCTCTGTTCCTTCCCCACCTCGCCCGCCACCTCGCGCACTGGCGGCGCCCCTCCCCGCCCGTCCCGCCACGCCCCTCGCCTGTATCCGCGTGCCAACGGCGCCGCCGCCTCGCTCCTCCCCTCCCCACGATGGCATCGGCGCCCCGCTCCCCTCCTCCCCGCCTTCCATGCCTCGTGCTCCGTCACCACCGTAGTCGCCTAGAGCCGTGTCCGATGCTCCCCCATCGCATCACGCTCTGCCATCACCGCACTCGCCCAAGAACTGCACCAGCCGTGTCTGCCGCTACCCTCCTCGCCCCGCTCCTCGTTGCCGCCATGTTCGTCAGGATCCAGTAGCTTGTCGCACACCGCGAGCCGTGTGGTGGCTGTTGCGGGCGTCCCAGACGCGGACCAGCACAGGCTTCACGCCTTGCAGGACCCACATGAACGCGGGACTTAAACTCGCTGCCGCACTGCGTCCAGGCAGTAGTGAGGCGTGCCGACGAGGAACAAGGCTCCGTGGCGTTCGCACGTGCTCACGTTTGCCATAGGCACGTCCAACTCGCTCTTCTTTGTGCTCCCTTGCTCGTTTGTCCAACGCTCTCCTGGTCTCCTTGCTCCCTCGCGTGGCGGGATTCGATGTCGGGACGCTCGAGAAGAGGACAGCTGCTGCTCGGAGTTTTGCCAGAAACGGTTGAGCATGAGCCAAAATGCATTCACTGTTGGAGAGGTGTAAATTTTGGCTAGCAAAAAATTACTATAGCACTAGGCATATGTCCAAATGGGGCATCACTTTTGCCAATCCTTGTTGGAGTTAGTCTAATGGGTTATCTATATGGAGATCTAAACCCAAAATGAATAGTGAAATATTAAATAAGCATCTCCAATAGTGGTGAAGTCATCCCACTTGTGTCAAGAGATCCTGGTTCGATGTTGTCTCTCTGCATTGCACATTGCAAGGGGTAAGATTGATCTCATATAATACTTCTCCAAACCCCGCCTCTCGTGAGAACTTCCAACACTGGGTCTGTTCTTTTTCTTCCATCTCCAACAGACCACTCAAAAATAAAATCCATTTTAGTTTTCCTGTGCAAGGCTACCTAAAATTGGTTTTCTCCTTCTCTCAATCAAAAAATTCGAGAGACGATCGAACGATACCCATTTTTTTTAGACCAAACGATACCCATTTTAGGTATAGCGTTGGAGACAAAAGATTTTAGATCTTCTTACTTGTGCCGAGCGATACCCAAACCCAGAAAATGGGTATCCAAAATGCATATGGCCATTGGAGTCAGCCTAACACTGACTCCAAGACAAAGACCAAAAAATCGCCACCCATATTGCTATTTGCATCGTGATGTGAGTCCTACGTGCAGACTAAAAGCTACTGGTCTCCAACGAGGAGGACACAAAACATCGCGGCGTCCGCCTCCCGCGTGAAAAGCAAGCGCGGCGCGCCTAAAGTCTTTTTCCAGCCAGACTTTCCGCTTCCTGCGTCCGAAACTTGCTTCAGCCCATATTCCAATGTCCAGCGCTAGCGCTTCGCCCGACGGAAACACAGCTGCTTCGTCGCTACAGACCATCCATATGTGGGTCTTCACGGGGCCGCTACGAAAATTGCGTACCTGTTTGGATTCTCCGGATGGGAACAGTTTTTTATCGACGGAGTACCTATTTCGAGTTTGAGTCTCTGTATTGGTACTGCGTTGGAGTTAGCCTAAGCATGGCTATCAATTTCAAAATTTGTAGGCCTGTGATGAACTTGTACAATAAGTACATTGTTTCAAGCATCCTCTGAGAAATAAAATAGAGGTTATTGGTTGCTGTCAGGAAACCTGCTTGATGGCCATGGTGTTTAATTCACGTAATTGTGACTGAATCTAATCCATTTCTTGCATCCAGGCGGAGGCTAATCAAATTGCTACTCACTTAAATTCTTCTGGAATAAAAGAAATATTTTTCCCATTTGTAGCTTGTAGCAGATGGATTTGACATCTTTGTTGGTAAAACTTCCACGTGCCAGTTAGAGCCAATTAGTCACATGTTCTGTTCTTTTTCAGAGAACAAGTTTGTTTTTACTAGTAGCTAGTTTCTTCTGAACTCATTGCGAGGTAAAAAGGCAAATAAAAAGACACAATTGGGGAGACAAAAAAATCAAAGGCACCAATTTTCTTCTATGGTACTGTACTAGTCTCTAAATTGTTCCAGAACAGCATAATCCTGGCCTTCTCTCTCTTCTTGTTTGGCAGTATAGAATTACAATTTCTTATTCTGTGCCTTAATTCAGTTGGCTGCGGTAGTATTTATGTTGACCATGCCTGGCCATTATTAAATATGCTTTGCTTGTTTATTGCAGTTGGACGGCAATCACCCAGTTAGTGTACCACGGAATGCTCTTTGTCCCGATCGGCTACACTTTTGGTCCAGGCATGTTCAAGATGGACGAAATTAGAGGAGGCAGCCCCTACGGCGCCGGCATATTTACCGGCGATGGCAGCAGACAACCCAGTGAAATGGAGCTCGCTCTCGCCGAGCACCAGGGCAAGTACATGGTCTCAATCATGAAGAAGATTTCTCACCATACCTGAGCCAGCCACCCTTGTGCAGTGAAAGCCACACGCCCTCCTCGTCCAGCGGTTCAGTTTCCCTATTGTTTTCACTTTTCAGATACGTCTGGTCCTGCCATATATATATGCACAGCTCGCTCTTGGATATTCTGCTGTTTATCAAAAGTAGCACTTGATTAAATTTTCTTTGTACATTATCTCGACATAAATATATTCTTGGCCATTTGAACAATAAGCGTGCCTCAGTTCATGAATTCGTCAATAGACATCTGTAATTTGATTATGTCAAATCAGTATTTGTCCTATTGCTCAGAACCTGTTTTATTTCTTGGAGCAAGGAGCTCGTTCTATTTTATTCTTGAACATGAAGAACATGGTATGCTTAGTTAATTTCTTTTTTAGATAAGTTTTTAATTTCCTCCGTCTGCTTACATTGATTGAGGTATTTATTTAGGTAAAGTGAATGGTTTTGCATCTTCAACATGCATCGTTACTCATCTGCATATACTATAATTGACAATAATTATTATTCTCAGTAAACGAGAAAAGAAATTTCTCCCTTGAAATATAACATGCCTTTCACTTTCAGACGGCAGCTGCTTCAAAATTTTTAAATCGGCCTCAGGTAGGGATGAAAAATTGTTGAAAACAGTCGAAAAATGACCAAATTATTTTGATATATAGACTATAGAATTGGAGTCAGAAAATGATAATGTTAGAAACGGTTACAATTTCAGAGATTGTAAAAATACTCTCATTTCTTAAAAGTTTGTCACCTTCTAATTCAAAAATGAATTAAAAGGTAACAAACTTTGGAAAAAAAAAGGGAGTATCAAAAACTGATCACTCAAAAGTTTATTTTAGAAACAACACCTATGTCATCATCACTTCAAATAGCATCAGCAAATCACGACAATGACTTTCACATCGCTAAACATAACAAATTAACAACGACATGCAAATAAATTCTCAACTAAAAGACAGATGCTAAAATAGCATTTGTGGCATACAATATATACATCCACAATAATCCATAAATCAATTTTAACTAAAAATAGGTTTATCTGCAACACTCTGGTTTTAAAAAATCGTAAAAACACAAACTTATTTTAATTAATAATTGAATGATAGTGCAAAATCATTTTTGTTTAAATAAAAATCTTAAAACGAGCATCATCATGCATGTATTTGTTGCATATACACGTATATATTGTGTGACAAAAATCATTTAAAAATAATTGAAATTAAAATACATTAGGAAAAGATTTGAAAAGAATAGGAAAAAGAAAAAGGTGGATGGCAACGGTTCAGGTTTAGGTCGGGTAGAGCAAAAACCCGACACGACATAAAAAATACTCAAGTAAATTTTCGGGCTCGTACCCGCACCCGCGGGTAAAAATTGATAGCCGAACCCGTCGGGTTTCAGACAGGTGTCGGATACCCGACGGGTACCCGCAAGCACTGAGCAAGTTCAAATGGGAGTAGACACCAGGTCTCCTTTTATCATCGCGGCCGGCTATCTGTTGTTCTTGGATCGGCGATGTGGGACTAAACTCCCTTTGTCAGCCTCCCTCCCTCAGTCACGTGCATCTACGTAAATGGGCCTTTTGTTTATGGCCCGCAATGGCCCAGTTGGTCCCTGGTCAACGAAAATCGTTCGTAGGGTTAACATTGTTGTACCATATCGCACATTCGCACACAAGGTGGCGTCCTCCGCTCGACTGATCATTTTCCTCCCACCGACGACGATCAAATACGAAGGCAGCGCATGGGCTTCCCCGCCGCCCCACATCCGCCGACGACGTGGTGTGCATGCGCTCTCCAGCGAGGCATCTCCGCCGCCCCAGGCGAGGCTCCCTTCACCGCCTAGGGATGCCCCGACGATACTCCCTCCACCATCGCGGCGAACGATGGTGTCCCCTCCTCCCTCGGAGCGGTCTGGAAAGGGGCCATAGGAGGAAGACAGGAGGCGACACTCGTGTGTCTTGGGCTCGGGGCGCTCGACAATGAACTGAATACTGAGTCGGGGTGTGCGGCGCGTGGGGTTGGGTACCGTCAGGGGTGGGTTGGTCTGCTCGCTACTCTACTTTTGGGCCGAATAAATATTGCGGGTAACCCGTCGGGTACTCGCGGATAGAAAATTAAACCCGTACCCGACCCGGTAGTCGGGTCGAGTTCAAGTTGTACCCAACTGCAATACAGGAATCGCGACAATAGACAACAGCCAAAATAATAGATGACGGTCTCATTGTCTTATAAATTATTGACGATGGCTAAATATAGCCGTCGTTGATTAGCTAGTTATTGACGACGGTTGACCTAGTACCGTCGTCAATAACTTATTGACGATGATCGACCGTCGTCAATTGAAGATCGTCTACAATATGAGCCGAAACCAGGCCCACCCGAGCAGTTATTGACGACGGCTAAAAAGAACCATCGTCAATTAGGCCTTAATTAATGATGGTTAACATGTTACCGTCGTCTATAAGAGCTAGATATTATTTCCCTGGCGTGTGGCTTTTCGTTTTCATATCGCACCCGCGCGCCCCCCCGCTGCGAAGCTAGCCGCCGCCGTCGCCGCCCCGCTCCGAGCCGCGCCGCCGCCCGCTTCGAGCCGCGCCGTCGCCCCGACGTCGCATCGTCGCCCCGACATCGCATCGCCACCATCAACCGAGAAGAACCCGATGAGTCGAGGTACACCGATGCCCCCACCCCATGTTGCGCCGCCCCTCCCCGCCGCCTCCGCCCCTGGACGCCGCCAGCTCCCCTTTTTTTTCTTTGAGAGAGAGAGAGAGAGTCAGAGAGAGAGTCAGAGAGAGAGAGAGGACTCACAAACGAGTAGCAGTATTTGAATTGTTTTTCAACCTTTTGTAGGTGATCCACATAGAGTTTTCATTGATTTGCTTAGTTCATTCACACATCATGCTATGGATCAATTACTGAATCAGTACTACTTAACTGGATGATTAATTTGGGTATTCATCTTAGTCTGAATTTATATGGTTGCTCTAGTGTGTGAATGGCAATATATAGTCGAACTATTATCACCCATCAAGTTGTTTCAAAATTTTGGTCCATTTCAGGACTACAGTATTGATCCAAAGAGAAAATTGACCACTATTCCTACCAATATTTATGATCCAAAAAACATAACCTTTTTCGATTGTATATGTAACTTGTGTTGATTTTCTTGTATCACATGCCAGTTAACCTTTCATTTCAGTTCTTTTTTTTGGACTATTTCACTTGAATTTGAATTGTTTCCTTTGCAGAAGATCGTGTACCATGATCATTGCTCATAGAATCCACCAAAAATACAATTTACAGTGATTGTTTGTGTTTTCATCCGTTGTTCACTTTTTATATTATTCTCTGAGCAGTCGATGTGATTTTAAAATCTTGATTTTAATGTCTGATCAGTGTTCATATTTCTTGGGACCATGATAAAATAATGATTTTGGGTATGTAAAGGGGAAAAGTTATGGGTGAACTACACAGGTTCATCCATACAGATGCTTTTGCAATCCTAATCTTGAATTGGATTTGCAATCCTAATCAGTTCTGGGTGAAGGATTTTGATGTGGCCCCATTCATCATGTCTGTGTTGTTGTGCCATGACCATTTGGAGGAGTATATTGTATGAATATGGTAGTATGTAGATGTGTGGTACAGTTTTCTATCACGGGTCAAGAGTCTTAGGTTCAGTTCAGATGGTAGTATGTAGATGTGTGGAATAGTTTTTAGTCTCCGCCCTCTCTCCTCCCCTGCGCCGCCCTCACCGCTGCCCCATCCCCTCTGCTGTCCCCTCCCTGCGCTGCCGATATAACTATGAAACTTATAATGATTTGTCTGCTTTGAAGGTATACTCTCAAATATGGCTGAAGACCGCGCTTGGATGTATACTGGTTGGAAAAAGAATGGGAGGCACTCAGAGGAGTGGTTCACTAAGACGAATGTTTTCATAGAACGAGTTTTCTCGTTGTCAAACAACAGTAAGTTGTGGTGCCCATGTATCAAATGTCAGAATACGAAGTGTTTCGACAAAGTGATGTTGACATATCACTTGTGTGGAAACGGTTTCATGCAACATTATGAGTTGTGAACATTTCATGGAGATACACCTTCTCAGGTCGTAGAAGATCGAGATGAGGATGACAGCATTGGGGTCAATAGGATGGACGAGATGCTTGAAGCCATAAATCCTGAATTGACAGAGGATCCTCTTACAACGGAGGTTAAAGAGTTCTTCAAGCTTGTCGAAGCTTCTGAACAGCCGTTGCATGAACACACTATAGTGACAATCCTCAGTTTCATGACTAGATTTATGGCAATTAAGTCTAAGTATTCCTTCTCCAATAACTGCTGTAACGATCTCGTCAAATTGATCGGCGATGTCCTTCCACAACCTCATAAATTGCCTAAAGATATGTATCATTCTAAGAAATTGATTTCTAGGCTTGGTATGAACTATGAGAAGATTGCTATGTTCCCAGACAACTGCATGCTTTTCTGGAAAGAGCATGCCGACGAGAACAAGTGTTCAAAATGTGATAAAGCAAGATTTGTCGAAGTTGTTAATGACGACGGTACAAAAGTAATGGCTGAAGTCGCACAGAATCAGCTTCGCTACTTGTCTGTCACACCTAGGTTGAAGCGCTTGTTTCTCTAAAAAAACAGCCAGTCACATGAGGTGGCACATAAAAGGTTGACGTGAGAACGACGGAATGATGGTGCACCCATCCGACGGTGAGGCACCATTGTTGGTAGTGGCACGAGCTACGATGCTGAATTAGATGAAAAGATGGCTGCTTTGATGTACATGTACGCTAACATAGGGGGGATGGACAGATATTTTCAGCAAGTGTTTGTTCAAAATCTATAATAATTAGTGTGTTGTGTTATACATCTATGCTAACCATTCTGTTTTTCCTTATTTAGTGAGTTCGATCAACAAAATTGGAAATCTAAGCAGCAACCTATGAGCAGACAAATACAATCGATGTGATATTATGGAGTACATAGAGGGCTTAACTTCCTATTTTGGTTTCATGCACAGTGCAAAAAACAAGTCGACGTCCATGAAGAATTACGATAACTATCCTACGGATCCATTAACATTAAAAGCTATGGTCAATACGACGTCAATGGGTTTCGATTTCGTTCAACTGAATTTGAAGCTCAACGTCCTTTCAGAGCAACATGTAACATCAGAGTTGTGAATAGGGCAGTTGACGACCAAGGATGTGAAATTAATTATTACAGGATCATTAAAAAAATCCTTGAATTCATTTTTGCGGGGAATATGGTCCTTAATGTAGTCTTCTTTGACTGCGATTGGTTTGATCCTAACAATAGAACTCGACAAAACCAATTTGGCATGGTAGAAGTCAAACACAAGGACTGGCTACGAGGCTGCAACACCTTCATCCTTGCACACCAAGTCGAGCAAGGGTATTATCTACAATATCCATGCGAAAAGCTTAAACCTTGGTGGGTTGTACACAAGATGAATCCTCGTGAGCGGTTATATACACCAGACGATGCTGGATACCTTGATGATGAGGTTGATATTGTTTACCAAGAACAAGAGTTGCCGAACACTTTTGTCGTCGAGCTTGATTTAGGACTCAATGACTTAGTTGGAGATGCAGAAGACATAGAGACTAGTGAGATGCGAAAACGAAAATGGGCAACTACCATGACCAAAGATCGATGGTCCGATTTACGTAGTAGGGTACATTGTGATGCTGATGGATTTTAAAATTAAGTACAAGTAACATTTATTTCATATCTTATTTTATTTTATATACTTTCCATTAAATTCTTTAGCTAATTTTTCCTTTAAACATGATGTTGTCGAGCAGCGGCAGACGAGGAGGGGCAGGAGCGCGGAGCTTTCTGTCGTCGACAGTCATGAGAGGAGAGGAGGTCTTCCACGACACTCAGCTTAGCGAGGGTAGACGGGCTCAGTTGGTGAGCCATCTACCAGAGTCATCACGACAGGTAAAGATTATTTAATTACATAAATAATATAAGTAATTCTTTATTCTATAATATGAATCTTTAAAATTGTGAGGACGACTCTATGTCTGAGGACATAGAGGCTAGGGTGCCTCCTTCGGTGCCTTCATCTTCGGTGCCTTCTTCTTTGGTGCCTTCTGCTTCGAAGCCTCCTTCTTTGCAGCCTCCTTCTTCAGAACCAGCGCAGTCGGGTGACCCCACTTCTGGGCCACTTGCTTTGGAGCCGGTTCCACAACGGCGGACTAGAAGGAGCCACTACGTGCCTCATCCTCCGGCTCCTGCAAACCCAAACGATCGGATCGTTATTCGTCCGATTGGTGATAGGTAAGTAAATCTCTAACAATTCAATTTAGATACTTTTAGACTTATATATATATATATATATATATATATATATATATATATATATATATATATATATATATACTAATTCAGAACCATGTATCAGGACTCGGGAGGATGCTTTGTTCATGGGCCACAGACACCACGCGCTGGTGAACGATATCCTGGGTCGTCTAGTCTGTTTGCACTACCCCGATGTAGTGAACGGACGCGCTGCCACATCTTGGGATGACTACTATAGGGCCCATGACGTTCTTCACGGCAACCACCAGGAGGCTGTTTGGCAGGATTTCATGGTAAGTATGAACAATAGTTGTGTAATACAAATCTAATATAAGTTACATACATTTACTTATAAATTTCTTTTTCAGGCACGATATCATTTGGAGAACAAGGTCGAGCAAACGGATCACACTCGTCTCATCTTCCATAACTGCGACAGGAAGATGGTGACACAGTCACTATCGTCGGCTCGCATTCAAGCTACGACCGCGTACTTCAAGTTGCATCCAAACGAGCGTGAGCCGGGGACGTACTTGACGGAGGCCCAATACACGGAGGTAAAGTTTTTAGTTTACTTTGCTTCATTATCTGATTGTGAACAATATTTTCATTCAATAATAAATTTTTGCAGAGCCGCCCGGACGCGTACCGTGGCTTGTGTGCTCTTTGGGGGGAGCGAGGGCTTCCAGGAACTTTCTAAAACCCGTCGAGAGAGTAGAGGGACGGAGGGAAAACATCGCTTGGGTGGGGACGGGTACATACGCCTCGCTAAACGGATGGTAAGTGCTACTCGCATTCTATTAAGTAATTTTATAATCTCCATTGTGCTAAAATGTATCGATAGGAGTATGAGAGCGGTCAGCAGCTGGCACCTATCGAGGTGTGGAAGAGGGGTCACTTGGGAAGTGACCCGTCGCAGCCTGACCAGCTGTCTTCTCAGATGGCGACACTGGCTTTAGTGAGTTATTTTTTCAACTTAATTGAATTTTCTTTAATAGTTCTAATGACGTTATTTTTCTGTATTTCCAGGCAAAGTACGGTGAGGAGGCGCGGAGGATTCGAGGCGAAGAGTTCGATTGGCAGAGCGCGCCAATTGTCCCTGAAGCCGCGTATGCAAGCGGTGGTGGGAAACCTCACGGACGGTGAGCTTTGTTATTTTTAATTTACTGTTACCAACTTCGAGATACAAAAATTTAATAATCTTACTTTGTTGTGCAGGTTAGCATCTTCGATGGAGTGGTTGACTCGAGGCAGGCACGAGCTTCCTCAAGAACTTCTTCATCGCATCAGGGCGGGTCCAGCAGCAGTCGTGCGAGCCAAGATCTGGAGCTCTAGAGTCTTCGAGGGGAGCTCCAGAGGACTCAAGAAACACTCAGGGCGAGGGACGAGGCACAGAGGGCTAGGGACAAGGCGCTGAGTATCAAAACTCGTTCATGCTACAGATGCAAGCTGCCGTGCAGGTACATTCTATATGTTGTACTTAACATTTTTAATATATAAATGATATGTATAATGATTTGCTTTGTGTTTGTAGGCTATATTTCCAGGACAACCGTCTGTCCTTCCGCAATGGGTGCCACCAGCAATACAACAGCCGTTGGTGCCGACGACAGCAGTCCAGGTACAAAATTTAGTAAAAGATGCATTTTTTTTACTTGTAACATGTCTACCACACTTGCGCATCACAGGGATCGGGAACGGAGGCTCAAACTCCATCGCCTCAGATTCCGGCGCTTGGACAACTGCAGAAGGACTTTCCGAACTCCGGTGGCAGCACATGGGTGTAGGATTGAAGAGCACGTGAAAAGCTACCAGAGGGGGGGTGAATGGTAGATTTAAAAATCTTACGCAGAGGAAACAATTAAACCCCAAACCCTTTCGTCAGAAAAACAATCTGTTAAAGAAATCGTGTGTGAGACTAATTTAAACGTGTTTTACCGCGACAAAAGTGATGGATATCAGAGAGAATCAAGTCACGAAGACAACACAAAAATAATCACTCAAATTCGTCGAGAAAAACTCAAGTTATTATCGAAAGATCCAACAATGGTCAATCTGCCCTACCCGAGAAAAAAACAGTTCTGGAACGCTGCAAAGAAACTCGTGTAGATCATAGACCACAAATCCAATGACCGTGAAATTTTGACATATGATAGATAATCAAGTTGTGAAGACAACTCAAAAAGAATCACGTCAATTTGATCTGTAAAACTCGAGTTATGATAAAACCACCGACGAAAGGTAGTGCTGTCCAGAAACTCGATGAATAAAACTTGTCTGGAACAAGTCTGACGAACTAGGCACAAAAGTTCTTTCAAACTACGAATTTTATTCAATAGAACACAAGAGGAACAGCCCCAAAGTCGTGCACCACGAGCTCTGAGCTCCCTTGCTTATATAACCAGCCCTTAGGCCAACCCAATATAAACTAGGACTCCAATCCTACTCACATCACGAATCGTAACTTTCCATAACTGCTCAAGATTCTTCTATACGCAGATAGAAGCAATCTTAAGACTTCCAAACACCTTAGGAACGTATCCCACATTCCTAAACAACTCAAATTCGTGACCCACACGAAATCATATCATAACCAACTCAAATCTTTCTATATTTGAGTCAAACCCGACTCAGCCGCAACCTGAGTCCATAACCTAGTCGGTTGGACCTTTCTGACCAATTCTTTACGTCCACATCACGTCTCAGAACCATGTAGCCACGTCCATGCACTCCTTGCACACGTGCAAACATCTTCCAATGACGTCCACAATACCTTCATATGCATTGTTCTTGATTCAATCATGTTGCGCAACCTCCTGATCAGCTCAACCACAATTCCTCCTGAATTTGGTTGTTGGAACCTCATCTCCTCCCTGAGACTAGTCCAATGGATCCCGTCACCAGCCATGTCTTGAACTCAAGCAACACCTGCACATAAATAAACAACCAATCCATACGAGCCCAAGTCCTTGACTTGACTCAAGTTAGTTCTGAACACAACACCTTACGTGAGAACCTCACATAAGCATGTTGCAAAGCATAGCAAAACGATATCAACCATATCAACCAAAACGCACCAAAAACTTAGCAAATGAATACTAAGCAATCTTTCCAAAAATGTAAAGCAAGTACGAAACATTACAAATGAAAAACAGAAGCATTGCGGTCAAGTTCCGGACCTTGCCAGAGCAAACCGGACCTTGAGCCGGAGCTAACAAAAGCTAGTAGAACCTAGCGCCGGAGCTTACCAAAACTAGTACAACGAAGCTCCCGCCGGAGCTTACAAAACTAGCAGGACCTAGCGCTGGAGCTAACCAGAACTAGTCGGAACTAGTAAACCCAAAAGCCGGAGCTAGAAAAATCAACTCAGAGCTTAGCAAAAACACATCGGAGCTATCAAAGACATGTCGGAGCTAAAGACAAAACTCACCGGAGCTGACCAAAGCTAGTCAAACCTAGCATCGAACGTAACTGGAGCTACCTAAAACAAGCCGGACCTATGGTCGGACTTTGCTATAGCTCGGAGCTAGAGTCGGACCTTGATAAAAATGTGTTTTGGTGATATTTAGAACTTTTATCATCAAAGCCAAGTGTATTCACTACAAGCCAATGTATTCAGCACACATAGGTCTTACAATCTCCCCCTTGATGAATGCATTGGCAACACCATTTAAAATCCGAACATTGGCTTATTCTCAATAAAAGTTTTGAAAGCAATTTCTCCCCTTTTGTAAATTAAAAATAAAATGAGAAGAAAATCTCTCCCCCTTTATTATCTCTCCTTATGCCACCTTTATTATCTCTCCTTATGTACATATTCTCTTTCTCTTCATGCCTATCTCTCCCCCTTTGACAATGTATTCAGCAAGTCATGAGCATATACACAAATTATCTCTCCAACTTTAGTTGTTATGAGCATATTATAACATATACATATAAACAAAGCTCATCCAAGTCATACTATCAAGTAACTTACATTATCACATTAATGAGATACATAAAGTAGTGTAAGCCATGCTAGAGATCAAGTGTAATTTTAAATTTTAGCAGGTCATGATCTCACAAACTTAACTATTTCAAAACCTGAAAGCATGACACTAGTTGCTGCATTTTATTATTTTTCAAAACATAAATTTAGATCATATGATATTTGCAAGAGATTATATGCGCATCTGCCTTATTCTAACCAACCAAGCCAAGCCTATGTCATTTGACAATCAGAAGCTTAAGGACATGGTTTTAGTCATACACAACTTCTTCCAAGTTCATATCTAAGTGCAATGACAAGCCATCTCAAAAGAAGAAGTGCGATGCATGCATATTCTCTTGATCTTTTCTCAATTTATATTTGTTCATAAAAACTCAACATGTGAGTTGATTACTTGATTAATTCTTTATGATTAAAAGCACTTGTGAACATGTAACATGTTCAAAACAGCAAGAAAGTTCGACCATGACCAGTTTTAGTGTAAGTAATTATTCCAATTACTAGACATGGCAAAAACTACAAAATGTATAACACGAGTAATGTAGTAAGAACTTTCAGCATGTAAAAGGAATCACCAAGTCATATATGTATGAAATACTATGCTCATATTATTTTAATTTCAGATTCTCACATAGACTTCCCAAGTTTCAAAAACTCCCCCTCAATTTGAGCCATGAGGATGCATAACCCCTATTTCACTACGAATGTAACAAAAATGAGTGAAATCCAAAGGTTTTGTAAAAATGTCAGCCAATTTTTGTTCGGTATCTACATGGTGAAGCACAATGTTTCCTTTTTCAACATTATCTCGGAGAAAGTGATACCTAATGTCAATGTGCTTAGTTCTAGAATGTTGCACGGGGTTTTTAGCAATGCAAATGGCACTAGTGTTATCACAGAACAGTAGAACACTATCTAGATCAACCCCATAGTCCTTAAGTGTTTGAACAATCCAAAGAATTTGTGAGCAAGCACTAGCAGCAGCTACATATTCAGATTCGGCTGTGGATTGCGCAACTGAATTTTGTTTTCTAGAGGACCAAGCAACAAGAGAATTATCAAGAAAATGACAAGCACCAGAAGTACTTTTCCTATCAATCCTACAACCCCCAAAATCAGCATCCGAAAAAGCTTTCAAAGTAATGGTTGAGGAAGAAGGAAGAAAAATGCCAAATTCTTGGGTTCCATGTAAGTACCTGAGAATCCTTTTGACGGCTTGACGATGTGAAGCACGTGGGGAAGCTTGAAACCGTGCACAAAGACATACGCTGAATTGTATGTCCAGTCTTGATGCCGTGAGGTACAAAAGTGATCCGATCATGCTTCTATATTCTTTTTGATCCACGGATTCACCATCTTCATCAAGTTCAAGTGTTGTTGCTCTTCCCATTGGTGTCCGAAGAGGCTTGCTTTTGTCCATGTTGAAGCACCTTAGGAGGTCTTTGGTATACTTTGTTTGATGCACAAAGGTACCCTCCTTGGTTTGCTTGATTTGCATCCCCAAAAAGTAAGTGAGTTCACCCATCATACTCATTTCAAATTCGGAACTCATCAGTGCTGAAAACTTGGACACAAGATCATGAGAAACACAACCAAAGATAATATCATCCACATACACTTGAACGAATAATGAGTCATTGCCATGCTTAAGCACAAAAAGAGTTTTATCAACCTTGCCCATGGTAAACCCCTTTTCAAGTAAGAATGTTTTTAACCTATCATACCATGCTCTACGAGCTTGTTTGAGACTGTATATGGCTTTGGATAGTTTGTAAACATGATTAGGAAAATCTGGATTTTCAAAACCCAGTAGTTGTTTGACATAAACCTCCTCATCTATATAGCCATTAAGAAAAGCACTTTTAAAATCCATTTGATATAGCTTAAAACCTTTAGATGCTGCAAAAGCTAACAAAATTCTTATGGCTTCTAATCTAGCGACAGGAGCAAAAGTTTCATCAAAATCTAGACCTTCAACTTGAGTGAAACCTTGAGCAACCAACCTAGCCTTATTCCTAACCACAACCCCATCCTCACTTTGTTTATTTTTAAATACCCATTTAGTTCCAATTAAAATGTGACCTTTAGGTGGAGGTACAAGTTTCCAAACATTATTTCTTTCAAAATTTTCTAACTCTTCTTGCATGGCAATAATCCAAGATTCATTAGTGAGTGCGTGTGATATATCTTTGGGTTCAAAAGAAGCAACAAAAGCAGAATGAGCATGAGAGTTTGGATCGCAAAACCTGGACCATGTGACTCGTTCGTGCAAGCTTCCAATCATCTGTTGTGGGGGATGATCTTTGTAAAACCGTAGGGGAACAGATGTCTCACAAGCTTCTTCTTCTTCATCTTCATCACAAATTGATGAACTTGTGGCTTGTGGACGATCAGGACCAACATAGGTGATAGCTGGAGCTTGTTCAATGTCCGGAGCTGGACACGTCTCAACTTCGGAACTACCAGGCAGTATCACCGGCTCTTCTTCATCTTCAAAAATACCCTCCCCCTGAGGATACGGATCTGGTCTTGCAACACCGGAGCTAGTACCTGGGCTAGCTTCATAAAAAGACACTTCACAAGTCTCCACAATTTTGTTAGTGTCAAATAAAAGCACACCGTAGCCTCTAGTATGAGATGGATAACCAAGAAACATGCCATCAATGGATCTAGGTTCAAATTTATCAAGGTTACCATGTTTCTTAACAAAGCATTTGCAACCAAAGACCTGAAAATGTGTAACACTAGGCCTATGTCCAAACCGGAGCTCATATGGTGTTTTACCTAGCTTAGCACGCAAGAAAACACGATTTGAGACATAACAAGTGGTTGCTAACGCATCAGCCCAAAATTTCCTAGGAGTTTGATATTCATCAAGCATAGTCCTAGCCATCTCAACTAAGGTTATGTTCTTTCTTTCTACAACACCGTTTTGCTGAGGTACATATGGGGAAGAAAGTTGATGATCTATTCCATTTTCAGCACAAAAGTGATCAAAAGATTGATTTTTAAATTCAGTTCCGTTATCACTTCTAATTGCCTTTAAAGATCCTGGGTGATCAATTGATAATCTAAGAAATAAAGTCCTAAAGTGACTAAAAGCTTCATTCTTAGACGCCATAAAGTAAACCCAAGAGTATCTAGAATAATCATCAACGATAACAAGAACATACCATTTACCTTCGAAGGATTGAACACGTGAAGGTCCTACGGTGTCAAGATGCAAAAGTTGACATGGTTCAGTTGTCATGATCATTGTGAGAGGAGTATGTGAACCTACAACCATCATAGCATGTCTACAAGAAGAGCACACAATTTCTTTGTCCCCTTTAAGCTTAGGCAGCCCACGTATGCGATCAAGAGCACTAACACGCGTTAGGTGATCAAAGCCTACTTGACCAAGTCTACGATGCCAAAAATATAAGTCCTTTGAATCATTAGCAACTAGACACCTATGCTTAGAGGAAGACATATCAAAATCAGCTTTAAAAACTCTTCCAAACCGAGACATGTTAAAAATAAGCTCACTATTTGAACCAACAACTTTGCAGCAGTTTTTATTGAAAATAATTTCTAGATTTTCATCTAGCAATTGTGCAACAGAAAGCAAGTTGTATTTCAAATTTTTGACAAGTGCCACATCCTTCAAAGTGTAGTGATCATTTACTCTAACCGAACCCTTAGCAATTATAGGAGTCGAAGAATTATCGGCAAAAGTAACATTCTCTACACGTGACACAAAAGAGAGGGAGGAGAACCAATCTTTGTTACCGGTCATGTGGCGTGAGCAACCTGAATCCACAATCCAAATGTTCTCCTTCCTCAAACGTGTAACCTACATAGAAGCACAATACGTCGATGACTCAATACTTGGGTTAGTCAAAAGGCATTTAGGAATCCAGTACTGAGTCACGCGACATGCAGTAGGAAAAACACGCGAAAGCTGAGACAAAACAGCAGGTTTATGAGTCAAAGTTTGAGATTTTTTATTCTTGACTACTCACCCATAAGGTGTTACTTGTGTAGCACAAAAATCAGTAGCTCCAGAGGCAAAAACAGAAGGTCCGGAGGTAAACTTTGATGGTTTTTGACTCAAAACAGCAGGTTGTACATTCGGTTCAATGTGTGCAGCAAATTTTGCATGAAAGTTATGAGATCTAGCAATCATTCTTTCCCTTTTCTGTTGTTTAGCTAGTCTATAACAAAAATCTATGACATGACCATCTCTACCACAGAAGGTACAATGAAATTTAACTTTGTATTCATGTCTAGATGAGTAAGCAATATTTTTATTTGAAACCGAATGAGGCAACACTCCTGCAGATTTGAAAATCACTCCTTGTTGTTTAGAAACTGTTTGAATCAAACCACTTCCTAATGACTTTACAATTTTAGGTGGATGTGCCTTAGCATGAGCATGAGAATCAAAACCTAAACCAGTTTTATCATTGCAAGACTTGGAAGAATTCAGCAGTAAGTTTAGGTTCTTATTCCCATTACAAAACCGATCTAATATCCTATGCATGTCATCAAGTTTATTGGACAGATCAAGGCAATTTTTACATGAAGTTTTTCCTTTTAGTTTTCAATTTGAACAAAATTTAACTTCATGAGAACGTAAAGCATTGTTCAATATAGAAATTTCATTCATAGCATCCTGTAGTTTCTTATCAAGATCATCACAAGTAGAACAATGCAAATAAATTGTAGAAAAGCTAGCATCTTTCAAGTTTTTATCATTAAGTGCAGCAAGCTCTTTGTTCTTTTCAATTTCTAACTCAAGTTTATCAAGTGTCGAGGTGTGCACACTTCTTAATGAGGACAATTGTTCATATATTAAATCAAATGAGGAACATGCATCATCACTAGGAATCAAAGTTTTTAAACGGTTGATTTCAGATTCTAGTGATTCAATTTTAGCAGCACTATCCCTAAGCTTTTTGTCCTTTTTCTTAACAATAACAGTGGCACGGGAAATAGCATCACACATTTCTTCGCAAGTAGGACATACCTCTTCATTGTCACTGTTGTGTTCTGCCTCCTCCATACTTGATCTTGACTTGCCCACCATAAAGCACAAGTTTGCCAAATCATCTTCATCTTCATCACTTCTAATGTCCACGTCACTTGAACTGAACTCTTAAAGCGTGGTGATGAAACTGTTGATCATCTTGCGTCCTATGGTACCTTTCTTCTTCTTGTTGGAATTTCCAGAGGAGGTCCGGACCTTGCTTTGTTTTTCTTCCCGGGTGGTCGAACCTAAAAGGTTAGGGCATTCTGTACGAAAGTGTCCTGTTTTACCACATTCAAAACAGCGTTGAGGTCCGGAGCTTCCTCTCCTTCTAGTTCTCACATTTTGCAATGCTTTTGAGAATCTAGTAGAGATGAGTGCCAACTCCTCTTCTGGAAATTCTTCGATCTGCTCCAGGGTTAGTGAGGACAACAAGGCAAGAGTATTGCAAGATGATGATTGGCCGGAGCTAGACATATCACGTTGTGAATCAAATGCAATAGATTTATTTGGGTTCTTACGTGCTAGGATGTCAATTTCATGAGTTTTTAGTTTAGAATAGAGTACATCTAATGTAAGAGAAATCATGACAGTAGATTCATGAATAGATGTGACTTTTATCTCCCAAATTGACATATCTAAAGCACTTAGCAATTGCCTAGCATTTTCAGCATCTGAAAATTAACATTGACACTACGCAAATTGCTGAGAATTTTATTAAAGCGAGCAAAAAGGTCATCAATAGACTCACCGGATTGCATCTCGAAGCGCATGTATTCCTTTTTGAACATGTCTTGCCTTACCTCTTTGATCGTGTTGGATCCTTCGTGGTAGTCACAAAGTGTTTTCCACACATCGTATGCATATCGGAGGTGTGCAACACGGTCGAAGTCGCTTTGAGTTAATCCTTGTATGATCAAGTTCCGAGCCTTGTTGTTGTTGTCGACATCTCTCATATTTGTAGCTGTAACTTGATCGTTTGATGGCACTTCGTAAGGCTTGTATACCTTCTCCCATATTGCAAAGCCTTGTGCCCGGATGAAAGCCTCCATGCGTGCCTTCCAAACCTGAAAATTAATACCAGCAAACACACAAGGTTTGGCGGAGTACTTCTCCATGATGATTAGTCAAAAACACGTGCAAATCAGAAAGATTAGAGCACCGTGGCTCTGATACCAATTGTAGGATCGAAGATAACGTGAAAAGCTACCAGAGGGGGGGGTGAATGGTAGATTTAAAAATCTTACGCAGAGGAAACAATTAAACCCCAAACCCTTTCGTCAGAAAAACGATCTGTTAAAGAAATCCTGTGTGAGACTAATTTAAACGTGTTTCACCACGACAAAGGTGATTGATATCAGAGAGAATCATGTCACGAAGACAACACAAAAATAATCACTCAAATCCGTCGAGAAAAACTCAAGTTATGATCGAAAGATCAAACAATGGTCAATCTGCCCTATCCGAGAAAAAAAATAGTTCTGGAACGCTGCAAAGAAACTCGTGTAGATCATAGACCACAAATCCAATGATCGTGAAATTTTGACATATGATAGATAATCAAGTTGTGAAGACAACCCAAAAATAATCACGTCAGTTTGATCTGTAAAACCCGAGTTATAATAAAATCACCGACGAAAGGTAGTGCTGTCCAGAAACTCGACGAATAAAACTTGTCTGGAACAAGTCTGACGAACTAGGCACAAAAGTTCCTTCAAACTATGAATTTTATTCAATAGACCACAAGAGGAACAGCCCCAAAGTCGTGCACCACGAGCTCTGGGCTCCCTTGCTTATATAACCAGCCCTTAGGCCAACCCAATATAAACTAGGACTCCAATCCCACTCAGATCACGAATCGTAACTTTCCATAATTGCTCAAGATTCTTCTATACGCAGATAGAAGCAATCTTAAGACTTCCAAACACCTTAGGAACGTATCCCACATTCCTAAACAACTCAAATTTGTGACCCACACGAAATCCTATCATAACCAACTCAAATCTTTCCATATTTGAGTCAAACCCGACTCAGCCGCAGCCTGAGTCCATAACCTAGTCGGTTTGACCTTTCCGACCAATTCTTTACGTCCACATCATGTCTCGGAACCATGTATCCACGTCCATGCACTCCTTGCACACGTGCAAACATCTTCCAATGACGTCCACAATACCTTCATATGCATTATTCTTGATTCAATCATGCTGCGCAACCTCCTGATCAGCTCAACCACAATTCCTCCTGAATTTGGTTGTTGGAACCTCATCTCCTCCCTGAGACTAGTCCAATGGATCCCGTCACCAGCCATGTCTTTAACTCAAGCAACACCTGCACATGAATAAACAACCAATCCATACGAGCCCAAGTCCTTGACTTGACTCAAGTTAGTTCCGAACACAACACCTTACGTGAGAACCTCACATAAGCATGTTGCAAAGCATAGCAAAACGATATCAACCATATCAACCAAAATGCACCAAAAACTTAGCAAATGAATACTAAGCAATCTTTCCAACAATGTAAAGCAAGTACGAAACATTGCAAATGAAAAGCAGAAGCACTGCGGTCAAGTTCCGGACCTTGCCAGAGCAAACTGGACCTTGAGCCGGAGCTAACAAAAGCTAGTAGAACCTAGCGCCGGAGCTTACCAAAACTAGTACAACCAAGCTCCCGCTGGAGCTTACAAAACTAGCAGGACCTAGCCCTGGAGCTAACCAGAACTAGTCGGAACTAGTAAACCCAAAAGCCGGAGCTAGAAAAATCAACTCGGAGCTTAGCAAAAACACATCGGAGCTATCAAAGACATGTCGGAGCTAAATACAAAACTCACCGGAGCTGACCAAAGCTAGTCAAACCTAGCATCGAACGTAATTGGAGCTACCTAAAACAAGCCGGACCTATGGTCAGACCTTGCTATAGCTCGGAGCTAGAGTCGGACCTTGATAAAAAGGTGTTTTGGTGATATTTAGAACTTTTATCATCAAAGCTAAGTGATATTTAGAACTTTTATGAACTTTTATACTACTCCGATCTCGTCAACTTCTTCGGATTTGAGGAGGTATTTCCCCCCTTTCAAAAATTCCTCTCATTTTTGATTCTTGGAGTTTTTGATAGGAGTACATTCACTAATGTTGCTTCATACATTAGTGCGATCATATTCTAGAAGTATTGCGCGTTGATTTGAATTTTTTCAAAAATCGTTAGGTTAGGGTTCATCCGGTGCAACCCGGACTAGTCCGGCCCTGGCGGACAAGTCTGCCGGCGGACTAGTCCGCCCTTAGGGCGGACAAGTCCATTTTGCACAGAGCAAACCCTAATCCTAGCTATTTCTTGAGATTCTTTCCGCAATATCTCACACCCTTGGTCTCTTATGTCCTCTTCTCGTTGTGTTTTCAGCACGATGTCTGACTTCGAGCGCAATCTTCCGAGTTCCAACCCTGCGGGTGAGGAGCGCCACACCGAGGAGAGGGGTGCTGAAATGCCTCCCCCTCCCAGAGATCACCGGGAGGCACGCACCAAAGCCCAAATCATCAAGGCAAGAACTAAGGCTGCCCTCATCGAGGCGCAGAAAGCAAAGGAAGAACGGGAAGACACTTGAAGCTTCCAGAGTAGCTGCATCTGTCTACAACGAGGACGAAGCCATTGCTCGTGCTACTGAAGACTCTTTCCGTGAGGCACGAGAGAAGAAGAAGAGAGAAGTTAGAGAGGCCCACAACTCCAGGGCCGCAGAGGCCAATGCCCCCAAGAGGAAGAAGCTCGTCACCATTGGCGAGAAGGCTAAGGGCAAGGTGCAAGCCCAAGGGGCAGCTGAGCCTAGGGTTGAGCGTGACCCTAAGAAGGGAAAGGCTCCGGCTCCAGTCGAGCCGAAGAAGAAGAAGCCAACTATTAATGTGCCAGCCAAGAAGGCACCCGAAGGGGTAGAAATCCGTGAGAAAGGGAAGGCCCAGGCCGTTGGCCCTCTCAAGATGCACAGTCCAGCATGAAACCCCAATAGGCAGCCCAACTTGGCTGCAAATGTGTTCAAAGGAAAGGGAGCTGAGAAGGCCAGGAGGCTAAGAGATGAGAATGTCTATAGGTTTGAGAAGTCCACCGCCGACCCTCGGTTTTGGTGTGACTTCCATTGCGATTACTATCGCACAGTCTATCAGGCAATGAAGAAGCCAGTGATCCAGGCTCAATGGGTGGACTGGGTCTATATGGCTAAGAAGAAACATGAGGCATTTGATGCAGTGATTGAGGCAGCTGAGCGTCACGGGATCAAAGACATTCTTGGATTCAAGTATGACTGGAATGAGGAGGTCATCGTACAGTTTTATACCACAGTTCACTTCCACTCTCATGGCAACCGAGCCATCACTTGGATGACCAACGGTGAGCAGTACTATGCCACCTTCGAGGTCTTTGCTCAAGCTCTTGGTCTGGAGAGTCACCTGGACCATGAGATCATTATCTCCAATCTCAAGGCTATGGACAGGGATGACATGAGCTACATGTACCCTCCTCACGTTCACTATGAAGCTGGATTGGCCAGGAACATCCTTCCCTTCTACAGCATCCTTAACAGGATTCTTAGGAGGACGGTGGCTCCTAAAGAAGGGGATGCGGGGATCATCCAGGGTCACCTCAGGCACCTGTTGGTTCTTATTGATGGACATGAGATGTTCAACCTTGTGGATTACATCTTCGATGATATCTACAACATCTCACACACGCCCATCCGTGCATGTGGCTATGCCCCGTACATAATGTGCCTGATAGAGAAGGTGTTCGGGCTCGTGTTTGTGAAGGACACCACTCACCAGCCTCTCCGACCCCAGATGCCACCTACTGTCCCGACTCCTGCCCGGAGGAAGAATGCGGAGCCATCCTCCCGCTCTGAGGTGCCTCCTTCCGTTGCACCTCCATCTCAGCACTCGGCGGGCTCCTCTAGCAGCGGAGTCCTCAAGTTTCTTCGGTCCATCTTCACCTCGTGCCACAAAGCCGAGGTGCGAGCTCATAGGACTGAGCGGTACGTGAGGAAGATCTGCAACAAGCTCGAGATCCCGATGAGCCCTGAGGCCTCCGACGACGAGCTCACTCCGTACCCGCTTCTCACCCCCGATGAGTTGACACTCTTGGGTGAGACGGAGGGTACCTCCGCACCGACCTCCGACGACGACGACAATGCCGATGATGATTAGGATGTCACGGACCCCGATGCCACGGAGAGTGGCAGTGATGAGGACGAGGACTAGCTTTTAGGTCCTAGTCCCCCTTCTTTTCCTTTTTGGTGCCTTGATGCCAAAGGGGGAGAGTTAGGGGGAGTTAGTCTTTTGTGTGGTGTCTTTGGACTTGTCTTGTAATATATTTATGTTTCTTGGATGTTGTATGTTTACTTTTGTGCAAGACATGTTACTATTGCTTAATTTCAATATGATGCTCTCATTGACTATCTTGTGATAATATTGATGTTCTTTATATCTTGTCACAATTGTTGAGCACATCACGTAGGCACCCCACCATAACGTGTGTGTGTATGAAATATCTCCTCCACCTCTTTTACATGTTGCATACATTGAGGGGGAGTCTATCATAGGCACACATGTTATGAAAACCAAATTTATACTCTTAATTGTGAAGGACTTGATGTGTTGTCATCAATCACCAAAAAGGGGGAGATTGAAAGTGCATCTAGGTTCCCCGTGGGTTTTGGATGATTGATGACGACAATTAAGTCGCTAATGAGCTCAAGTGATCTTTAGCACAGGTGTGGACTCGATCGGAGACGCAAACCCTCAAAAAGGAAAAGGAAGGAAACAGAGTCGACTCGAAGCGTAGAAACTAGGGTTTCTAGCGTGTTGAGTTGGACTAGCCGTAGAAATAGGAGGGTGTGTGCGTAAAGTGCAATGAGATCAAGTTAGGAGCCCAAGAGTGGTGGTTTAAGTAGAAACCCCCCCTTGAAAGTTGAAGTTAGAGTAGTCTGGCAGGAGGGGCCGAACTAGTCCGCCTTAGGGCCGGACTAGTCCGCTCCTGGGCAGACTAGTCCGTTCTGGCACGGACCAAAAAGTCCTGTGTGACTTCGGACTAGTCCGTAGTGGGAAGGACTAGTCCGTGGTACCCCTAGGGTGAAGATTCGGGACTAAGTCCAGGAGAGCGGACTTGTCCGTTTTGGGGCGGACCAAAAGGTTCTGAGTGAGATCGGACTAGTTCGTCCATGGGCCGGACTAGTCCGTGTTGCTAAGTGCAGAGAGGTTTTGCGACTAAGTTTGGGAAGGCCGGACTAGTCCGCCCGTGGGGCCGGACTAGTCCGTGGTCTTCAGACTAGTCCGTTTTCATACGGAACAAAAGGTTCTGTGTGAGATCGGACTAGTCTGTTGTTGAAGTTACCATTTGAATTTGAAGTTTGGCGAGTAGTGTGACGATTGCCGCGCAGTGTGACAGTTGTCAAAGGGGTCAGTGGTCCCCTAGGCTGGACTAGTCCGAGCTGTAGGCCGGACTAGTCCGCCCATATGCTGAAGTCAGCAGTATGGGCTTGGGACCTCTATAAATAGAGGTCCCCTGGGTTTTTTTGAACAACTTCTTGAGCAACCTGTAACCCTAGCGCCACCACAGCAAAACTTGGAGCATTCTTGAGCCTCTTTCTTGCCTACTTTCCCTCTAAAACTAATTCTTGAGTGGATTAGGGTTTAGTGAGGTGGAAAAGAGGAAGAACATCGCGCTTAGGCTCCCGGTTTGATCTCTTGCACTTTGTGAATCATTGCAATCTGTGGCTTGAGTTAATCTTTGTGATTTGCAATTGTAATTGTGGTGGGAGCCTCAGATTGTGAGAAGCCCCAACGAATCTTGTATTCATTCTTTGTGATAGTGGAGAACCAAGTTAGGCCCGTGTGGTAAACTTGGTGAGGGAAGGGTTGTTGAACCCGGTCCTTTGTGGACTCCTCAACGGGGACGTAGATTCCTTGTGTGGGATCGAACCTCGGGATAAAATCCTTGTGTCTCCGTGTTCTTCGCATTTCGTTCATCGAATATTTCGTTCTAGGGTTGCTAGTTTTGTCTTGTGCTTCACATTGCCGTTAACTTGTTCCTCTTAGTCATATACTTGTGTTGGTAGTTGCTGAAGTTGACATAACCATATCCTCACCTGTAGCTTCGAGAAAATCGCCTTAAAATTTGCTAGAAACACTTTTTAGGGACCTTCTCGCAGGCTGACCGGACTAGTCCGCCCCCAGACCGGACTAGTCCACCCCCTGTAATTTAATCTCGTTTTATTGAGTCATTTGCAGGTCGATTAGCCTATTCACCCCCCTCTAGGCAACTTTCAATTGGTATCAGAGCAGGACTCTCCACAAAGAGTCTAACAACTCGGAGAGATGGCCGGAGTGGTGTTTGAAGAGGTGTCGACCAATGATTATCAATCGACACGTGAGGAGACAATGGCTTATCAAGACAAGCCAACCGATGATGAGGAGACTCGCCAGCTCAAGGCGAAGCTCCGGGAGAAGCTGAAGATTGCTGCGGTTGAACCGTCAAGCTCATCAACTGGTGGCGGCAGAGTCAACTACAACCAACAAGGGTTCAACTATGAACGCCTTGCCGTCAACAACCACTACCTTTCCATCCCATTGGGGAAACCTCCCCAATTCGATGGAACTGACTACGGGATGTGGAAGCACAACATGAAGATCCACGTTGTGTCACTCAATCCCTCACTATGGCAAATTGTGTTGACCGGGGTGCACATCCCTAAAAATGAAGAAGATATCACTCCGGAGCAAGCCGTGCTTCTTCACCGTAATGCTCAAGTGGCCGGAGTGATCATCTCATCCCTCTCAAGAGATGAGTTCAACCGGTGGGTGGACTTGAGGTGGCCAAAGACATTTGGAACACTCTCAAGACGGCTCATGAAGGCAACCGAGTCGTCAAGGAAGCAAAGATTGAACTCATTGAAGGAGAGCTCGGGAGGTTTTCCATTATGGATGGTGAATCTCCCCAAGAGATGTACAACCGCCTAAAGATACTCATCAACAAGAGTAGATCTTATGGCTGTACCAAGTGGACGGACCACGAGGTGGTGAAGAGAATGATTCGGGCATTCATGCCTAGGAACGTCTCTCTATGCTCCATGATCCGAGAAAGTCCGGGGTTTGCCAAAATGACCCCGGAAGAGGTCCTTGGAAGGATCATTAATCACGAGATCATGGAAAAGGAGGCGCTCTTCTACAACGACCTTCAAAGATTCACCGCCTCGAAGATGAAGAATGTTGCGCTCAAAGCAACATCCTCCCCAAAAGAGCAAACGGAAGATGATGAGGAGAGCCTTGACACCGATGAGGAAGAGGCCTTCTTCATCAACAACTTCAAGAGGATGATGAGGAGAAGAAAAGGAGGATACAAGCATGAAGGAAAAGGCAAAGAAAAGGCAAGGCCCAAAAACAAGAGGGCTTGCTACAATTGTGGCGAGTATGGCCACTTCATAGTTGATTGCCCCCATGAAGAAGTGAAGAAGAAAAAGGAGGGCAAGCCTCAAGAGAAGAAGTTATTCAAGAAGAAGAGGCCCTCCGGACAAGCACACTTGGGCAAGGAGTGGGACTCTAACGATGAGTCCTCCTCCGAAGAAGAAGAGGAGAAGATGGCCACCATAGCCATCGGGAGGAGCTCCAAGGGAAGCAAGCTCTTCCCCAACCTCAACAACGACTACAAACCAACTTGCCTTATGGCAAAGGAGGGAAGGATAAAGGTAACATCTCACTCCTCCTCCTCCATTTCCTCTCATGATGAATTTGATAGCGCGATTGAAAATGAGCACATGTTTAAGGACATAAGCAAAAGCACCTTGCGTAGGATGAAGTTGCTTATGGATGAGATCTTTGAGAAGGAGGAGCTCATCAACAGATAAGAGGACATGCTCATCCTTGAAAAGGAGAGATGTCAAGAGCTTAATGAGCTCCTTGAGCTTGAAAGAGAGAAGAGCAAGGCATTGGAACACGAACTTGCTCTAAGCAAGAAAACGTGTTCAAGTCTTGAGGAAAAATCAATTGAGCTCAAGGATGAACTTGGGAACTTGACAAAAGTTAACAAGATCCTTGAGACTCAAGTTGGATCCCTTAAGAACAATGTAGCCTCTTCCTCCAAGAGCTCAACCTCCTCAAAGGCCTCATCCAATGCAACCACGACTTGCAAGTGCTCTAACTTAATCCTTAAACTTAAAGATGAACTGAACTTAGCGCAAGGCAAGCAAGCACCTAAGGGTGCCATCTTTGACAAGGAGAAGGTGGCGTATGCACGAAGTGTATACACCAACACAAGACCTACCCATGTCAAGGATGGTCTTGGCTATACTAGAAGTGGTAGGCACAACGCCAAAACCTCCAAGTATGGCAAAGACATGATTGTCTTTGTTAAGGGAAGTTCATCTACAACTAAAATTGAGAAGAACACATCCACTAGCAACAAAATGCCTAAATCTGAACCGCATCCTCTATTTCATGATTTTGATGCTTCTTATGTGCTTATGAGGAACAAATATGGCAAGGTGTTTGCTAGATATGTTGGGCCACTCCACAAGAGCCCCAGGGCTTGCGTGTGGGTGCCCAAGTGCCTTACCACTAACGTCAAAGGACCCAACTCCGCTTGGGTACCTAAAAGGAAGGCATAATCGTGTTTTGTAGGCATACTCCTCCGGTGGTTCCAAATGGGTGCTCGATAGTGGATGCACAAACCACATGACCGTTCGAGGAGTATGAAGAACACGATGATCCAAATGAAGGAATCCTCTTTGGAGACAATAGTCGAGGAAAAATCCTTGGCTCCGGTAAAATTGTCATCTCTCCTCAATACACTCTTTCTAGCGTTCTACACATTGATTCTTTAGACTATAACCTCTTGTCCATATCACAACTATGTGACAAGGGTTATAATTGCGTTTTCACTAATGAGGGTGTGAGCGTCCTTAGAAGAAGTGATAACTCAATCGCTTTTAAGGGTGTGCTCAAGGGAAAGCTTTATCTTGTGGACTTTGCGTCGGATAAAGCTCAACTTGACACATGCTTAATGGCGAAAACCAACATGGGATGGCTTTGGCATAGACGGTTGGCCCATGTTGGCATGAGGAACTTACAAAAGCTTCTTAAGGGCGATCACATCCATGGCTTGAAGAATGTTATCTTCGAAAAAGACAGGCCATGTAGTGCGTGTCAAGCGGGGAAGCAAGTAGGAGCTCAACATCCCTCCAAGAACATCATGACGACGACAAGACCGTTGGAGCTGCTACACATGGACCTTTTCGGGCCAATAACCTACATAAGCATTGGCGGTAACAAATATGGTATTGTTATTGTTGATGACTTTTCTCGTTTCACTTGGGTGTTTTTCTTGCATGATAAGGGTGAAACCCACGGTGTCCTCAAGAGGTTCTTGAGGAGAGCTCAAAATGAGTTCGCCTCAAGAATCAAAGCTATAAGAAGTGACAACGGCATCGAGTTCAAAAACACCCAAGTAGAAGAATTCTTGGATGAGGAAGGCATCAAGCATGAATTTTCAGCTCCATACGCCCCTCAACAAAACGGGGTGGCGGAACGGAAGAACAGAACACTCATTGAGATGTCAAGGAAGATGCTCGATGAGTACAAGACATCGGATCGATTTTGGGCGGAGGCGGTTAACACCGCTTGCCACGCCGTCAATCGATTATACCTCCACCGCCTCCTCAAGAAGACTCCCTACGAGCTTCTAGTTGGTAAGAAACCCAATGTCTCTTATTTTCGTGTTTTTGGGAGCAAGTGTTATATTCTCAACAAGAAGCCTAGGACTTCAAAGTTTGCTTCAAAGTCCGATGAGGGTTTCTTGCTTGGCTATGACTCAAACACTCACGCCTACCGTGTCTTCAACAAAACCTCCGGAATTGTTGAAATAACACGCGACGTGGTGTTTGATGAAACTAATGGCTCCCAAGTGGAGCAAGTTGATCAAAATGTGCTAGATCAAGAAGACTCTCCACAAGAAGCACTTAGGAGAATGGCACTTGGAGACGTTCGACCACAAGAACAACCTCAATGCTCAAGTGACCAACCACAAGATGATGCAAGTACTCCTCCATGTGATCAAGTTGTCGACGGTCAAGTAGGACCTCAAAACGATCAAGAAGATGAAATTCAAGGGAGAGGCACTCATCAAGGGGGAGATCAAGAAGAAGAAGAAGATGATGATGACTCAAGAGCTCAACCTCCACATCCTCACGTACATCAAAGTGTTCAACGGGATCACCCCGTTGACAACATACTAGGAGACATTACTAAAGGGGTAATCATCGTTCTCGTGTTGCAAACTTTTGTGAACATTACTCTTTTGTCTCTTCTTTGGAGCCTCATAGGGTTGAAGATGCCTTGAGAGATCCGGATTGGGTGGTGGCCATGCAAGAGGAGCTTAACAACTTCGAGAGGAACAAAGTTTGGGAGTTTGTCAAGCGTCCACAAGCAAATGTTGTAGGCACCAAGTGGGTGTTCCGCAACAAGCAAGATGAACATGGTGTTGTGACAAGGAACAAGGCACGACTTGTGGCCAAGGGGTACTCACAAGTCGAAGGTTTGGATTTTGATGAAACCTTTGCTCCAGTAGCTAGGTTAGAGTCAATTCGAATATTACTTGCCTTTGCTACTCACCATAAATTTAAGCTCTATCAAATGGACGTCAAGAGTGCGTTCCTAAATGGCCCAATCAAGGAGGAAGTATATGTGGAGCAACCAGCTGGCTTTGAAGATCAAAAATTCCCAAACCATGTCTTCAAATTGCGTAAGGCTCTCTATGGCCTCAAACAAGCTCCTAGAGCTTGGTATGAGTGTCTTAGAGACTTTCTAATTGAGAATGGTTTTAAGATAGGAAAAGTCGATTACACTCTATTTACGAAGCACTTCAATGATGATCTTTTTGTGTGCCAAATATATGTCGATGACATTATATTTGGTTCTACTAACAAAGTGTTTTGTGATGAGTTTTCAAAGATAATGACGGAAAGATTTGAGATTGTCGGTACCCTAGAAACCGTACACCCCTTGAGGTTACAAAGATTTCAAAGGGAAGTCATCTACTTGGTTTGAAGACCCTCGAAGGCCCACATGTCAGACATAACCGGACCCGCTTCTCCAACATGGTTAATCCCTGGGTCGCCACGTGTACTACCAAACCGGAGCTATCGCCCACAAGGGGGAAGCTCCGGACCATGTACCAAAATGGCACCCCTGGACTTAGCCCCTGACTGAGAGAAGCTCCGGACCTGACACGTGTCGGGTAGTCCCGGAGCTACCTGTTTCCCACAGCAAGCTCCGGAGCTGCCACGTGTTCGATTGTCGGATCTTCAGCTTCTAACCTCCGGGAGACCCCGCAATAGCTCCGGATCTTCAAAGGAGAACCAAGGACTTCAAGACCCGATTAAGTGTCATTAATGCCATATTAATGACACTTAAACGGACGATCTTAACACCAGTAACGGTGCTGTCAAAGCCCGTTACAGGATCATTAAGAGCCATTAAACGTGTATCAATACTAGTAACCGCCAGGGCCACATGCCGGGCCAGGCTAACCTGTAACGGCCTGCCCTTGTACTATAAAAGGACAGGCCGACGATACACATGGGCGGAACACATACACGCGCCTCATACGCTCATCACAAGCTCATACTGCTAATACAACACCAACACACCCGTGGAGTAGGGTATTACGCTCAGGCGGCCCGAACCACGTAAATCCTTGTGTCTCCTGTGTCAATTCTTATTCACATTCTTGAATCTCCGCGCGCCCACACCGAACATCAAACTCCCCTATCACTTTAGTAGTGTAGGGAGATCTGCCGGTTCCAAACCACCGACAGTTGGCGCGCCAGGAAGGGGGCGCCTAAGATTTTGAGAATAGCTAATTCTGCTGCTGGATCATCCAATGGCCAACCTGCTGCTCAGGCTGTTGGAGGCAATCCCTCCAATAGGCAGCCACAAGCAGGAGCCTCAACACCAGCAGGAGCCACACTCCCACCACCACCGTCTCCTCCAGCAAATCGTGCTGGGCAGCGTGATGGTGCGCCGGCGTCAATTACTGCGTCGGCAAATCATGGCAACCCTGAACACGCGCTCCATGCAGCGCGTGCTCTTCTCCAACGCCCGCCACCTCCGGATGCATCCCGAGATGCACTGGAGCAGTGGAGGGCTGATGTGGAGCATTTGGTTGCAGCAGCAGCCGAACGCCTCAGCAACGAGGGCCCTCCTCCTTCAGGAAGAGACCCGTCGCAGCGGCGGACTTTGTCTGGAAGACTTGGTCCGCATGTCTCCAATAGCAGGAGACGTGCTGTGTCACAACAAGTGATGTCGTTGCCCTCCGGGGCTCGACGCACTCACACGGTATCCAGGCTTTCGACTCATGACCTCCGGGCGGAGCTTGATCGCCGATACCGCCAGCAGGACGGCCGAGTCCATATTGAGCGTGCCCGTGAAAGACGGGAAGCTCAGGACCTTTCTACTCCTGAAGGAGTAGGAGGAGGCTGTTCAGCCTTGGACATGCATCTGCGCATGGTTAGATGGCCACAGAAGTTCCGGCCTCACCTGCCGGAAAAATTCGACGGGATTGTCAATCCCGCCGAATTTCTTCAGATATACTCCACTGCAATCTTAGCAGCCGGAGGAAACGAGGCCGTGATGGCCAATTACTTTCCAGTGGCCTTAACTGGGACTGCCAGGTCCTGGTTTATGAGCCTTCCACCCAACTCTATCAACAGTTGGGAGGAGCTGTGCCATCAGTTCACTGCCAACTTCGGGAGTTCATACACCCGGCCAGGCACTGAACTGGATCTTTTTGCGGTCGTGCAAAAAGGGGGAGAATCCTTGCGGTCATTCATCCAGAGGTTCTCTCAGGTACGAAACACTATCCCTTCTATCTCTAGCGCCTCTGTCATTGTGGCATTCAGACAGGGCGTACGTGACAAGAAGATGTTGGAGAAACTGGCGATCAAGGAGATCACCAGTGTCACGGAACTCTTCAGCTTGGCTGACAAATGTGCCCGAGCTGCGGAGGGCCGTGAGATGCACTCCAAACCAACCTCGGAGGGTCACAAGAAACCCTCCAAAGAAGAAGTCGCTACCTCCGGGAGTGGCAAGAAGAAAAAGAAGACCAACGGCAAGAAGAAGCCGTCGGCCGGCACATCCAACGTTGCAGCTGCTGCAGCTCCGGGTGGCCGGGGGCCACGCCCCGAGAAGCGACCTCAACCGTCTTCTGAAGACGGTGGCAAACCCAAAGTGTGGTGTCCCATTCACAAGACGGGCAACCACAGTTTGGAAGACTGCCGGGAGGTCCAAAACCTTGCCGAGCGCTACAACAAGCGCTGGGAAGAATCCCCTTTCCGACAGAGGGAAGGAAAGCAAAAGGTCGACGAAGCTCCGGCTGAAGAGGAGTTAGGGTTTTAGGATCCCAAAAAGGTCCTGAGGGCCGTCTACACCTCAGTCGACGATGATTCTGACGTCTCTGACAACGAGCGTCGGAAGACCATGAACACCATTTTCGGTGGATCATGGGATATCACCTCCCGTCGCGTCATCAAGACTATGTGTCGGGAGGTCGCGTCATCAAGACTATGCATCGGGATATGGCCGCTGTAGCTCCTATAGTCAGGCCGGAACCTCATCGAAAGTAGATGGACATAGCCATCACTTTTGATGCTTCGGATTGTCCCCGGAGCATGGTTGGAGCAGGACAGTTACCCTTGATGGTATCTCCTACCATCAACAACATCCAGCTCCACCACGTCATGGTAGACGGAGGTTCAGGGCTTAACCTCATCAGCTTCGAAGCTTTCACTAAGCTTCAGCTCCGACCTTCGGATCTCCACCCCTCTCGACCTTTCTCCGGAGTAGGTCCGGGGGCCATCACCCCACTCGGAGCTATTACTCTCCCTGTTACCTTCGAGACACGGGAGAAGTACCGCACCGAGAAGTTGGTCTTTGACGTCGCTCAGATCAACTTACCCTTCAATGCCATCTTGGGTAGACCTGCCCTGTACAAATTCATGGCGGCTGCTCATTATGGCTATCTGGTGTTGAAGATGCCAACGCCAGTAGGCTTTCTCCGGATCCGCGGAGATCGCACTGCCGGAGTAACTACACTGGAAGAACTCCATGCGCTCACCACGACACAAGAGGAGGACTCCAGGCAGGAGCAAGCTCCAAAACCCCCGAGCATTCGCCAACGAGGCTCGACTTCTGCACCTCGAGTGCAGCCAAGCGGCGACACCGACATTCCCGTCAAAGTCGTCCAAATTGGTTCCGATGCCGCTCAAACCACCCGTATATCAGGAGGATTGAACGACAAATAGGAACTCGCGCTCATCACTTTCCTCCGGGCTAACGTCAACGTGTTTGCTTGGCAACCGTCACAAATGCCTGGGATCCCCAGGGAAGTGATTGAGCACAATCTGAAGATCTACCCCGATGCTCGGCCTGTGCATCAGAAGCCTCGGAAGCAATCTGTAGAGCGACAGAACTTCATCCGACAAGAAGTAAAGAAGTTGCTCGAAGCTGGATTCATCCGAGAAGTCTTCCATCCGAAATGGCTGGCAAACCCAGTCGTTGTGCCCAAGGCCAGCGGGAAGCTTCAGATGTGCATCGACTACACCACACTAAATAAGGAATGTCCAAAAGATCCATTCCCACTACCTAGAATAGATCAGATAGTGGATTCCACCTCCGGGTGTGAATTACTGTGTTTCCTAGATGCATATTCCGGATATCATCAAATCAGGATGTCTAGGGAAGATGAAGAGCATACTTCATTCATCACAGTAGATGGATTGTATTGTTACACAGCCATGCCCTTTGGTCTCAAGAATGCAGCTTCAACTTTTGTACGAGCTATGTACAAAACTTTTGAAGAACTTATTAGAGACATAGTGGAAGTATACGTCGATGACATCGTGGTCAAGGTCAAGAACAAGGAGTCACTCCTTGACACCTTGCAGGCTGTCTTCGACAAGCAGCGGGCCACCCGCACAAAGCTAAACCCAGACAAGTGTGTCTTCGGGGTTAGCTCCGGAAAACTTCTTGGTTTCCTGGTAAGTCACCGGGGCATAGAAGCTAATCCGGTGAAGATTAAGGCCATTGAAGACATGCGGCCACCAACCCGCATCAAGGACGTCCATAAATTAACTGGATGTCTAGCAGCCCTCAGCCGGTTCATCTCAAGACTGGCGGAACGGGCACTCCCCTTCTTCAAGTTATTAAGGAAGTCCGGACCATTCCAATGGCCCGAAGAAGCAGAAAAGGCATTCCAGGAGCTGAAACAATTCCTCACCACCCTACCAATTCTGGTAGCTCCGAACCCTGGTGAGCCTTTATTGCTTTATATTTCAGCTACTGACGAAGTCGTCAGCATGGTTCTGGTTGCGGAGAGACCAGAACTACCCCATACTCAGGAATCCAGACCCCTTCGGGAGGGTCCGGAGGTTCCTAAAAGCGAGTCTGGGTCCCAGCTCCCAGATTCGAATCCACAAGAAGTCGCTTCAGGAAGCCTAGACCCCTTAGGGAGGGTCCAGGTCATTTCTGAGGAAGCTCCGGGCTCCTCCAGCCAGAACCCGGAGGTCTCTGAAGAAAATCCGGATTCCTCCGAGAGGATCCGGGTCAGTGAAGAGGAAGCTCCGGACCCCTCCAAGAGGGTCCGGACCATTCAACGCCCAATGTACTTCATTAGTGAAGTACTACATGATGCCAAGACTCGATACCTAGAGGTGCATAAGCTGCTCTATGCAGTTCTTATTGCCTCCAGGAAGCTTCGCCATTACTTCCAAGCTCACAAAGTCTCAGTGGTGACCTCTTACCCACTTCGAGCAATTTTGCATAATCCCAATTCAACTGGGAATATTGCAAAATGGGCAGCGGAACTGGCTGAATTTGATCTTGAATTTATTTCAAGGCAAGCAGTCAAGAGTCAAGCATTGGCAGATTTTGTGGCAGAATGGACTCCCTCTCCATCAAACCCTGGGGGCCCCAGTGAGCAGAAGACGGAGCATCAAGCTCCAACCTTCACCGAGCCTCATTGGACCCTCTACTTCGATGGCTCCATGCAAAAGTAGGGGGCCAGAGCTGGAATCCTTCTCCTTGCACCGACTGGGGAGAAGGTGAAATACATGGTACACCTTGACTTCAAGGCAACCAACAACATGGCAGAGTATGAAGCACTCATCTACGGACTAAAGGTGGCACTGTCATATGGTGTCAAGCAATTGATGGTCAAGGGAGATTCACAGCTCATCATTAAGCAGGTGAAGGGTGAATGCTCCTGCAATAATCTCCAGTTAGCTGCTTATCTCCTTGAAGTCCAGAGGCTTCAGAAGGATTTCGAAGTCCTAGATCTACACCATGTTCAGCGTGCTCACAACGCTGAAGCCGACGAACTCTCGACGAAAGCGTCAACCGGAGCTCCAGCTCCTGACGAAACTTTTGTCCGGAGATTGTCGAAACCTACAGCTCAGCCTGCCGAACTGAGTGAAGGGGGCGAGATCAGCATTCCGAAGCTGACGGTCCCGATGGCCCTGTTACCATGGCAGACATCAAGGGTCGTAGGTGCTGCCGGAAGCTCCGAGCAACCCAGCACACAAGACTCAAATGCTCAAGTTAGTTCCGATGCATGGATCTCGAAGATCCAGAACTACTTGAAAGACAACATCCTTCCTGACGACGATGTATCTGCTGACCGGGTAGTCAGATTGGCTAAAAGATACATGCTGGTAGAAGGGGATCTCTACCGGCGCGGTGCCAACGGCATCCTAATGCAGTGCATCATAAGGGAAGAAGGCTGCGAGCTCCTCGCAGAAATCCATGGAGGCGAGTGTGGGAACCACACGTCTTCTCGCACGCTGGTTGGTAAAGCCTTCCGGCATGGCTTCTACTGGCCTACAGCACTCCAGGATGCAACTGAGCTAGTGAAAAAATGCAAAGCATGTCAATTTCATGCAAAGCAAATTCACACTCCGGCTCAGCCCTTACAAATGATACCTCCTACATGGCCCTTCGCTGTGTGGGGGATGGACATCTTGGGACCTTTCCCAAGAGTCGTCGGAGGTTACAGGTTCCTGTACGTCGCCATTGACAAGTTCACCAAGTGGCCGGAAGCAACTCCAGTTGTGACAATCAACAAGCAATCTGCTATCAACTTTCTGCAGTCCATTGTATGCAGATTTGGAGTCCCAAACAAAATCATCACTGATAATGGGACCCAATTCACAAGCTCCGCATTCCAAGGATATTGCGAAGACCTCGGCATACAAGTTTGCTACGCCTCCGTAGCTCATCCAGCCAGCAATGGCCAAGCCGAGAGAGCAAATGCTGAAATCCTTAAAGGACTTAAAACGCGCACTTATGAGCGCTTGAAAAAACATGGAGCCAACTGGATCGAAGAGCTTCCGCCCACTCTATGGGCCAACAGGACATCTCCAAACCGGTCAACCGGAGAGACACCCTTCTTTCTGGTGTATGGAGCTGAAGCAATCCTTCCTCCGGAAATCACCTTGGGTTCACTCCGGGTCCGGACCTTCGATAAAGCCGCGCAGGACCAGCTCCGGCGTGAAGACCTAGACCTCCTTGAGGAGGGAAGGTGCCAAGCAGCTATTCGGAATGCCCGATATCGTCAAGCCCTACGGCGTTATCACCAGCGGCATGTACAAAACCGACAGCTCGAGGAAGGCGATCTGGTGCTACGGAGAATACAATCCAGAGAAGGGTTAAACAAACTCTCCCGCGGCTGGGAGGGGCCCTTCCGAGTGATTCAAGTATCCCGTCCTGGAAGCGTTCGCTTGGCTACCGAGGATGGGACACCTCTTCCAAATCCTTGGAACATCGAGCACCTCCGTAAGTTCTACACTTGATACCACGGAGGTAAGTCTAGAGTAACTTGAGATGTATGTTATAGAGTCATTGTACAGAGTCGGGTAGTTCCTCCAGGAGAGCAGCCGGACCTTTCCCGAAAGGTCCACAAAGCTCATGCAACGCTTGTCACAGTCTCAGGACTAAAAGTGTGGCTAACTACCCTGGGTCAAACGAGAAATGAAACACCCTTAGCCTGGTTCCGTACCCTAAGAGTGTACTTGTTTCCCCTGTACCCCGGACCTATAATGAAAGACATTTTCATGTGAAATAGACTCCACGTGCATTTATTTTTTGCAGGCTCAACATTTTTATTTTTCTCTTTCTTGTCTATAACAAAGACGTGCAATTCTTAAGAAATTTTAGTTCGACCGGTTTATATACGATTCGAGTTGTATTGTCAGTTCTTTTGGATTCAAATATCGTTCATGGCCAACTCGTCTGAAAGCCGCCAAGCCAATCTAGGGCTGGAGTGTGCTATCGACTTAGCCTGGTCAAGCACCCTAAGTACGCCACTCAACCTACACCTCGGCAGGCCGAAGTAAGGCGGGTCCGTGCATAGTTGGATCTAGAAGAAAAGACAACACATTCGGTTGTATTTACAATCGGGTTTGATTTAAAATTTTCTTGAGAGTCATAAGTCGCGAGGAAGTTATAGACAAGAAACAAATTTTACTATTTTTCTTGGCTTAAGTGTTAAAATCTACGTTGATGGAGAAAAGCCAGAGCTAACTAAGCTCCGACTCCCCTAAGGGGGGCCAGCCGTCAACGCCGAATAAAAGATGGTGAGAAGACCCCGTAAATGGAGTCTGCTGCCAACAAACTAAGTGTTGGCAAAGGTCACTGTCGGAGCTACTCAGCTCCGACACCCCGGAGGACTAACTATCGGTGCTCTATGTGTTGATAGAAGCTATTGCCGGAGCTACTAAGCTCCAGCGATAGACAATGCCGGAGCTTCTAAGCTCCGAAAACCTCAGGGGACCTTCACTATCGAAGACTTCAAACCTAAATTCTACAAGAGTCTTCAACAATGCACAATATCATCTTGGTACATGTTCACAATCAAATTGTGTACATCTACCAGGGGGCCAAGTGAAGATAAGAGTGTTGAAGACAAAAAGTGAAATTCGCAAAATTTGGGGATTTCATTTATCTGGAGACAAGAGATTACATCTGGAGACAAGGGATTACAAAATTGAAGAAGAAGAAGAGAAAATACAAGTGAGAATAACAGAGATGGTCCTAGACCCTATGGAAGAATTGGGCGACCTTCTGGGCAACCTCCAATACGCTAGCTCGGGTAGCTTCGCCTTCTCCTTCGACGGGGCCTTCAAGCACCGGGTCCAGAGGAAATTGGGAGTTCCGGCTAGTGTAGCACATCAGCACATACTCTGCGACGTTCTTCGCCAGGGATTTCCCCTCAACCTCCAGTTGGTCCGCAATGACATCGCCCACCTTGGAGAGCTTGCTACCTGCTGCGCTCAACGCCTGCAGCGCTAGGTCCGGCTCCGGCTCCGGATCATCCGGGCGCACGGGGCTGAAACCCATCGGTGTCAGCGCGTCGTTGGCCTTACTCAGGAACTCCCAAATCTGTAGGGAGTCCGCAGTCCTCAAGCCCTTCATCTCTTCCAGGGATCTCCTGGCCGCCGTCAGTTTGGAATTCTCATGGGCGAGGCGCTCAACTTCTTTGGCGTTTTGCTGAATCTTTTCAGCAACCCGCCTTTCGAGTTTTCCGAGCTCCTCCTCCCGGAGGTGGATCTTGTTCCGGCGGTCAACCAGGTCCTTCTCCCTACCCCTCACTTTCTTCTCCCCGGCAACAAGGGCACACTCTTGTTCGTAGAGTTCCTGCCCTCGCACCCAGGTCTTCTCCTCTTCCTCTTGGCAGTGCTCTTCCAATTTCTTGGCGCGCTCCTCGAGGCCCTTGTCAGCCAGAGCTACTTTCTCGGCGAGCTCCTCTTCCCTCCTCAGGACATCATCCCGCAGCTCAAGGAGTTTCTGCTCTTCATCCTCGAGCCGTTTCTCCCTCTCTTCAAGTGCCTCTCGGCGCTTGATGAGTGCGGTGTTAATGGCCTCAAGCTGTTCGTGGCGTGCATCAGCCGCGTTATTGGCAGCTTTGGCCTGATAGATCTCCTGGGATTGAGCGTCGAGGGCACGAGTCCTACTCTCCCTGTCATCCAGCAACTTGCCCCAGTACTCCAGGCGGGTCTTCTCCCGTTTGATCCACTCCTTGTCATCCGCTAGCCTCGACTGCGCCAGCTTGGTCTCAAAGTAGAGCCGATTACGCCACCGCCTAAGGGTTTGGCGCTCCTCTTCAAGAGCCTTGCTGTCGTGGAAGAAGGCCAGTTGGACTTGACACAGACTGGAACATGCGTTGTCAATGGACAGCGACAACGGGATTGGCTCCGGACCTGCTGGGGTCTCCTCCGCTGGTTCCAGCGGGTCTTCAGATACAAAAATCGGGTCCCACTCTACAAGAGCGGTCCCCTGAGTCTCCAAGGCACTAGGGCTGTCCTCCGGGATGGCCTCAGTCGCCATCGAAGAAGGCCCTGCCGCCAAGTCTTCGTTCACCCCCTCAGGCAGGGGGCCGGTGACTTCGCTTGGGCACTCCGGCTCGGCCGCAGGTACCTCCGACGTCGTTGCTTCCAGAGCAGGAGCCGCTACTGGCTCCGGTCTGGGTACCTCTTCCGAGGGAGGCTCGAGCTCTGTCACCTCTTCAACAACCGGCTCAGGAGCCGGAAGGTCTTCAACTTCGACCGGCCCTGTGACCGGAGCTCCAACAATGACCGGCTCAGCAGCCGGTGCTTCGGAGGTAGCCAGCCCAACTGCCGGAACTACCTCGATTTCCGGCTCGCATGTCAGGGCATCAGCCATCTCCGGCTCAACCGCCGGGGCTTTGACACTTTCCGGCTCAGAGACCGGGATTACTACTTCCTCCGGCTCAACAGCCGGAGCTTCCATCATTGCAGTACCAAGATCCGGAGCTTCAACCTCCGAGATAGGTGCCACTGGTGCATCTTCACTCCCGTGGTCCGGCGCTACCACGGGAACTTCTGGGGATGAGTCGAGGTCCATGACCACGACAGCCGGCGCCGGAGCTGTCGCAGCTTCAGCCACCACTTGGGGCGGCAACGGGACAGGAGCAGAAGCTCCCACCCTCACGGTCTCCGACACTGTGGCTGAGGGTGGAGCCTCACTCCCCTTCTTGGGGACGCTGCATATGATGAACGAAGAAAATTAAGAAACAGTTGCTACAATTAAAATAATTGTCCAAGGTAGAGATTAGAAATCACCTTGGGAGGCTTCCGCACCACCTTGTGCGGAACCTTTTCCCCGGGCGTTCTGGGCTGGCCATAGTCGGCGTAGAAGCTCCGGAAGGCCCCCCGGAACTTGTCGCGGCCACGGGCGTTTCCCGGGTCGAGGCTCTCCTCGATCAGGAAGAACCCCCGGACCTGGAGGCCTCCACCAGCCCAGATGCTGGAGTCGCGCGCCCAGAGCTAACACCCTGGGAGGACCCTACTACGGGGATAGCCGCGCTCCGAGAGGACCCTACTGCAGGAATGGTCTCGTTCCAGGAAGACCCCATTACGGGGACAACCGCCGCGGTTGTAGAAGACCTTCCCCTCCGGGGAGAAGGAGCCGAGGCGGAAGTAGCGGGCCTGACGGACCTTTTGTCGGCATGCTGCAGCTTCCTCTTCCGGCTCTCGGGTTCATCCGCGAGCTCCTTGCCTTTGCCGACGACCTCAACCCTCGCCTTTGGGGCAGGAACAGAGCCATGTTCGGGCATTCCGGGAATCGCCACCCGGGTGGTTGATCTTCTCTCGACGACACCAAGGTCATCAAGTACGGGCATCTTTCGGCGGAGCTCCCTGCTGAACTCCACTTCCACGTTCAGAGGGAGGAAGGCCGACGGGGGAGTCAAGTCATCACCGTCGACGTCGATGCCGTGCTGGAATTTCTTGAGGTGGAACTCCAAGGTTTTCCCCACCATGTTGGACTTCAACCCGGTCTCAACCCGGTCGTCGTCCATCACGCTGTTGAGTTTCCAAGCGAGCTTCTCCCTCCTCTTCAGCGGCGCCCACCTGTTGACCAGGAAATTGCAAAATACCGCCTGAGGAGTCAATCCTCCCTCCACGCAATGGTGAATCCTGGTCAGAACAGGATCGAAGGCATCCGCCAGCACCGGAGCTTCACTCCAGATCGTTGTGTCAATGTTGGGGAGGCCTTCGGGCAGCTCCAGCTTCTCGTGCTCCTCCACCCGGATGACTATCCAGTCCTTCTTCCAGTCGTCCCACTTCCCAGAAGGGAACGACCGGAGGTACTTGAATGGGCACTTCTTGCGCTTCACGAAGTAGTAGAAGCTAAGGTACTCATTGCTCCTACCGGTGGTATGGACGGTAAAGAAGGTCCGGATAAGCTCGATGCAGGGGGGAATGCCCACCCACATCTCGCAGAAGTGGACGAAAATGGATACGGGGAGAATGGAGTGGGGGCCGAGATGATACAACTGCAGACCATAGAAGTCTAGCAGCATCAAGAAAAAGGAAGAAAAAGGTGGGATCAACCCCACCATGGCGTACGAGGAGAAGTACACCATTTCGCCGGAGTGCTCCTTCTCGAACGGGAGCTCTCCACCGGCGCGGACCGAGCGGTTGAAGAAGTCCGAGGACCACCCCATGAGGGCCCGGACCTTCTTCAAATCGTCGTCGGTCTTCAAACGACTCTCGCGGATACCCAACTCCATCGCGGCACGGCTAGGCAAGAGAAGAAGAGCGAAGCACGAGTTGGGAGTTTGAGCACAAGATCAGATGAGAGGCGTAAAGAACTCCCGACGGTGCGCGCTTCCCTTCTTAAGTAAGCCCTCGCAACGCTTGGATGGAAACCGCAAGGAAATCGAAGATATCATTTAAAAATTTCACCCTGCCGATGACAAGAGGGCCCGGGACCACCCCGACGATCGAGTCGAGGCTCTTACCCAGGCGAACGGTTGTCATCACGAGGCGGGAAACCCAAAGGCGGCAGCCTGACAAGGCGCGCGGAACCGATACGATTTTCGTATCGGGAACCGACGACCTTCAATTGTGTGAGATCCGCACGTCAAAGATCTCATCTGCCGCACGAGGTGCGCCACGCGGCGGGGATCTAACTATAAGCCCCTGCTAACAGCACCTTCAAAGACCCTTAAAGACTCAGTTCAAGAGTCTCGGGGATGGACCCACCTCCGGCGGAATGACTTCACCCCAGTGATCTTCCCCGGAGGTAGGTCCAGGGGGCCACTGTTGGTACCCTAGAAACCGTACACCCCTTGAGGTTACAAAGATTTCAAAGGGAAGTCATCTACTTGGTTTGAAGACCCTCGAAGGCCCACATGTCAGACATAACCGGACCTGCTTCTCCAACATGGTTAATCCCTGGGTCGCCACGTGTACTACCAAACCGGAGCTACCGCCCACAAGGGGGAAGCTCCGGACCATGTACCAAAGTGGCACCCCCGGACTTAGCCCCTGACCGAGAGAAGCTCCGGACCTGACACGTGTCGGGTAGTCCCGGAGCTACCTGTTTCCCACAGCAAGCTCCGGAGCTGCCACGTGTCCGATCGTCAGATCTTCAGCTTCTAACCTCCGGGAGACCCCGCAACAGCTCCGGATCTTCAAAGGAGAACCAAGGACTTCAAGACCCAATTAAGTGTCATTAATGCCATATTAATGACACTTAAACGGATGATCTTAACACCAGTAATGGTGCTGTCAAATCCCGTTACAGGATCATTAAGAGCAATTAATCGTGTATCAATACTAGTAACCGCCGGGGCCACATGCCGGGCCAGGCTAACCTGTAACGGCCTGCCCTTGTACTATAAAAGGACAGGCCGACGATACACATGGGCGGAACACATACACGCGCCTCATACGCTCATCACAAGATCATACTGCTAATACAACACCAACACACCCGTGGAGTAGGGTATTACGCTCAGGCGGCCCGAACCACGTAAATCCTTGTGTCTCCTGTGTCAATTCTTATTCACCTTCTTGAATCTCCGCGCGCCCACACCGAACATCAAACTCCCCTATCACTTTAGTAGTGTAGGGAGATCTGCCGGTTCCAAACCACCGACAGAGATGTCCATGATAGGGGAGTTGAAGTTCTTTCTAGGTTTCCAAGTCAAGCAACTCAAAGAAGGCACGTTCATAAGTCAAACAAAGTACACTCAAGACATATTGAAGAAGTTTGCCATGGACAAGGACAAACCCATTAAGACCCCTATGGCGACGAATGGACATCTAGACCTCAACGAAGATGGTCCAAGTGTGGACCAAAAGGTATATCGTTCCATGATTGGCTCCCTGTTATATCTTTGTGCATCTAGACCGGATATCATGCTTAGTGTGTGTATGTGTGCACGGTTTCAAGCTGCACCAAAGGTGTGTCATTTGACCGTCGTGAAGAGAATTCTTAGATATCTAGTTCACACACCGAGCCTAGGACTTTGGTACTCCAAAGGATCCAAGTTCAACCTCATTGGTTATTCCGATGCGGATTATGCGGGGTGCAAAGTTGATAGAAAGAGCACATCCGGGACACGCCAATTCTTGGGTAGATCATTAGTGTCTTGGTCCTCTAAGAAACGAAACTCCATTGCTCTCTCCACAGCCGAAGCGTAGTACGTCGCAGCCGGAAGTTGTTGTGCACAACTTCTGTGGATGAGACAAACTCTAAGGGATTATGGTATAAACTTGCACCATATCCCTCTCCTATGTGACAATGAGAGCGCCATCAAAATAGCCCATAATCCAGTTGAGCACTCAAGGACCAAACACATAGACATTAGACACCATTTCTTGAGAGATCATTCCTTAAAGGGGGATATAGTGATTTCCCATGTAGAACCAAGAACCAACTAGCCGACATATTCACCAAGCCCCTAGATGAGAAGCGATTTTGTGAGCTTAGGAGTGAGCTCAATATCTTAGATTCTCGAAATGTGGCTTGAAACATGCACATCTGAATGTTTGCTTATGCCTTGTTCAAAAGAATGCATGTGTTTTGAAAAACTCTCTCTATCTCAATTTTCTCCTAAATATTTGAAAAACTAGTGACTTTGTGAGTCATGGTCATAGTTTGAATGTTTATTGCTTACTGACCATACTCACAAGGTTTTGTTGTGTATTTTTTGTCCAATAGGACCTAGTTGTGGGCTTGAACTCGTATATATTGTCTTCTGCCCAGTAGGACCGGACTAGTCCGCCCTAAGGTCGGACAAGTCCGGAGGCAGACTAGTCCGCGGCTGGTCCGCGTACCAGACTAGTCCGCCCTGAGACCGGACTAGTCCGGCCGTTGGGAACTTAAACCCCCAGGGGCGGCCAGACCCCTCCTCTCTCCCCTCACTCTCGCCTCTCTCTCCCCCGCGCTCAAGCAACCGCCCCATCGGCGATTTTTCGCTCCAACCACCAAAACTCGCATCCAATCCGCACATTGAAGCCTTTAGGAGTGTGGGATCATTTCCCCACACTTCCTCGACGCCTTCCTACTTCGATCTCGTCGACTTCTTCGGATTTGAGGAGGTATTTCCTCCCTTTCAAAAATTCCTCTCATTTTTGATTCTTGGAGTTTTTGATAGGAGTACCTTCACTAATGTTGCTTCATGCATTCGTGCGATCATATTCTAGAAGTATTGCGCGTTGAGTTGAAGTTTTTCAAAAATCGTTAGGTTAGGGTTCATTCGGTGCAACCCGGACTAGTCCGCCGGCGGACTAGTCCGCCCTTAGGGCGGACAAGTCCATTTTGCACAGAGCAAACCCTAATACTAGCAATTTCTTGAGATTCTTTCCGCAATATCTCACACCCTTGGTCTCTTATGTCCTCTTCTCGTTGTGTTTTCAGCACGATGTCTGACTTCGAGCGCAATCTTCCGAGTTCCAACCCTGCGGGTGAGGAGCGCCGCACCGAGGAGAGGGGTGCTGAAATGCCTCCCTCTCCCAGAGATCACCGGGAGGCACGCACCAAAGCCCAAATCATCGAGGCAAGAACTAAGGCTGCCCTCATCGAGGCGCAGAAAGCAAAGGAAGAACGGCGGTTGAAGACACTTGAAGCTTCTAGAGTAGCCGCATCTGTCTACAACGAGTACGAAGCCATTGCTCGTGCTACTGAAGACTCTCTCCGTGAGGCACGAAAGAAGAAGAAGAGAGAAGTTAGAGAGGCCCACAACTCCAGGGCCGCAGAGGCCAATGCCCCCAAGAGGAAGAAGCTCGTCACCATTGGCGAGAAGGCTAAGGGCAAGGTGCAAGCCCAAGGGGCAGCTGAGCCTAGGGTCGAGCGTGACCCTAAGAAGGGAAAGGCTCCGGCTCAAGTGGAGCCGAAGAAGAAGAATCCAACTGTCAAGGTGCCAGCCAAGAAGGCACCCGGAGGGGTAGTAATCCGTGAGAAAGGGAAGGCCCAGGCCGTTGGCCCTCTCAAGATGCACAGTCCAGCACGAAACCCCAATAGGCAGCCCAACTTGGCTGCAAATGTGTTCAAAGGAAAGGGAGCTGAGAAGGCCAGGAGGCTAAGAGATGAGAATGTCTATAGGTTAGAGAAGTCCACCGCCGACCCTCGGTTTTGGTGTGACTTCCATTGTGATTACTATCGCACAGTCTATCAGGCAATGAAGAAGCCAGTGATCCAGGCTCAATGGGTGGACTGGGCCTATATGGCTAAGAAGAAACACGAGGCATTTGACGCAGTGATTGAGGCAGCTGAGCGTCACGGGATCAAATACATTCTTGGATTCAAGTATGACTGGAATGAGTAGGTCATCGTACAGTTTTATACCGCAGTTCACTTCCACTCTCATGGCGACCGAGCCATCACTTGGATGACTAACGGTGAGCAGTACTATGCCACCTTCGAGGTCTTTGCTCAAGCTCTTGGTCTGGAGAGTCACCTGGACCATGAGATCATTATCTCCAATCTCAAGGCTATGGAAAGGGATGACATGAGCTACATGTACCCTCCTCACGTTCACTATGAAGCTGGATTGGCCAGAAACATCCTTCCCTTCTACAACATCCTTAACAGGATTCTTAGGACGACGGTGGCTCCTAAAGAAGGGGATGCGGGGATAATCCAGGGTCACCTCAGGCACCTGTTGGTTCTTATTGATGGACATGAGATGTTCAACCTTGTGGATTACATCTTCGATGATGTATACAACATCTCACACACGCCCATCCGTGCCTGTGGCTATGCCCCGTACATAATGTGCCTGATAGAGAAGGTGTTCGGGCTCATGTTTGTGAAGGACACCACTCACCAGCCTCTCCGACCCCAGATGCCACCTGCTGTCCCGACTCCTGCCCGGAGGAAGAATGCGGAGCCATCCTCCCGCTCTGAGGTGCCTCCTTCCGTTGCACCTCCATCTCAGCACTCGGCGGGCTCCTCTAGCAGCGGAGTCCTCAAGTTTCTTCGGTCCATCTTCGCCTCGTGCCACAAAGCCGAGGTGGGAGCTCAGAGGACTGAGCGGTACGTGAGGAAGATCTGCGACAAGCTCGAGATCCCGATGAGCCCTGAGGCCTCCGACGACGAGCTCACTCCGTACCTGCTTCTCACCCCCGACGAGTTGACACTCTTGGGTCAGACGGAGGGTACCTTCGCACAGACCTCCGACGACGACGACGACTATGCCGATGATGATGAGGATGTCACGGACCCCGAGGCCACGGAGAGTGGCAGTGATGAGGACGAGGACTAGCTTTTAGGTCCTAGTCCCCCTTATTTTCCTTTTTGGTGCCTTGATGCCAAAGGGGGAGAGTTAGGGGGAGTTAGTCTTTTGTGTGGTGTCTTTGGACTTGTCTTGTAATATATTTATGTTTCTTGGATGTTGGATGTTTACTTTTGTGCAAGACATGTTACTATTGCTTAATTTCAATATGATGCTCTCATTGACTATCTTGTGATAATATTGATGTTCTTTATATCTTGTCACAATTATTGAGCACATCACGTAGGCACCCCACCATAACGTGTGTGGGTATGAAAGATCTCCTCCACCTCTTTTACATGTTGCATACATTGAGGGGGAGTCTATCATATGCACACATGTTATGAAAACCAAATTTATACTCTTAATTGTGAAGGACTTGATGTGTTGTCATCAATCACCAAAAAGGGGGAGATTGAAAGTGCATATAGGTTCCCCGTGGGTTTTGGATGATTGATGATGACAATTAAGTCGCTAATGAGCTCAAGTGATCTTTAGCACAGGTGTGGACTCGATCGGAGACGCAAACCCTCAAAAAGGAAAATGAAGGAAACGGAGTCGACTCGAAGTGTAGAAACTAGGGTTTCTAGCGTGTTGAGTTGGACTAGTCGTAGAAATAGCAGGGTGTGTGCGTAAAGTGCAATGAGATCAAGTTAGGAGCCCAAGAGTGGTGGTTTAAGTAGAAACCTCCCCTTGAAAGTTGAAGTTAGAGTAGTCTGGCAGGAGGGGCCGGACTAGTCCGCCTTAGGGCCGGACTAGTCTGCTCCTGGGTAGACTAGTCCGTTCTGGCTCAGACCAAAAGGTCATGTGTGACTTCGGACTAGTCCGTAGTGGGACGGACTAGTCCGTGGTACCCCTAGGGTGAAGATTCGGGACTAAGTCCAGGAGAGCGGACTTGTCCGTTTTGGGGCGGACCAAAAGGTTCTGAGTGAGATCGGACTAGTCCGTCCATGGGCCGGACTAGTCCGTGTTGCTAAGTGCAGAGAGGTTTTACGACTAAGTTTGGGAAGGCCGGACTAGTCCGCCCGTGGGGCCGGACTAGTCCGTGGTCTTCAGACTAGTCCGTTTTCACACGGAACAAAAGGTTCTGTGTGAGATCGGACTAGTCCGGTGAGGGCCGGACTAGTCCGTTGTTGAAGTTACCGTTTGAATTTGAAGTTTGGCGGGTAGTGTGACGATTGCCGCGCAGTGCAACAGTTGTCAGAGGGGTCAGTGGTCCCCTAGGCCGGACTAGTCCGGGCTGTAGGCCGGACTAGTCCGCCCATATGCTGAAGTCAGCAGTATGGGCTTGGGACCTCTATAAATAGAGGTCCCCTGGGTGCTTTTGAACAACTTCTTGAGCAACCTGTAACCCTAGCGCCGCCACAGCAAAACTTGGAGCATTCTTGAGCCTCTTTCTTGCCTACTTTCCCTCTAAAACTAATTCTTGAGTGGATTAGGGTTTAGTGAGGTGGAAAAAAGGAAGAACATCGCGCTTAGGCTCCCGGTTTGATCTCTTGCACTTTGTGAATCATTGCAATCTGTGGCTTGAGTTAATCTTTGTGTTTTGCAATTGTAATTGTGGTGGGAGCCTCAAATTGTGAGAAGCCCCAACGAATCTTGTATTCATTCTTTGTGATAGTGGAGAACCAAGTTAGTCCCGTGCGGTAAACTTGGTGAGGGAAGGGTTGTTGAACCCGGTCCTTTGTGGACTCCTCAACGGGGACGTAGATTCCTTGTGTGGGATCGAACCTCAGGATAAAATCCTTGTGTCTCCGTGTTCTTCGCATTTCGTTCATCGAATATTTCGTTCTAGGGTTGCTAGTTTTGTCTTGTGCTTCACATTGCCGTTAACTTGTTCCTCTTAGTCATATACTTGTGTTGGTAGTTGCTGAACTTGACATAACCATATCCTCACCTGTAGCTTCGAGAAAATCGCCTTAAAATTTGCTAGAAACACTTTTTAGGGACCTTCTCGCAGGCTGACCGGACTAGTCCGCCCCCAGACCGGACTAGTCCGCCCCCTGTAATTTAATCTCGTTTTATTGAGTCATTTGCAGGTCGATTAGCCTATTCACCCCCCCCCCCCCTCTAGGCAACTTTCAGGTAGCGTCTAAGAGGCAGGTCAGCTCCTCGCTTGTTAGTTTCAGTTTTATGTAAACCAACAGTTTTCTAGCTAGATGGAACAACAAACCTTCTCCATGGAACCCACACTTGTCTGCAGCAGATACTCGTAACGCATAGTATACAATCCAATTTTTCAAAACATTCTGATGTAACTTTATTTAGGTAGCATCTGATAGGAATTTCATTAGAATTCAACTGCAAATTTATAGGAAGCATTGCACTAATTGCTTCAGAAATCATCCATTACAAGGGGACAATATTCTTTGCTCTCTAGTATTAGAAATTATCAGTGTATCGTATTTTGTGACTCTAACATGACTGATCATGTGCATCAATATAATCTTCCATCACTATATCAAGTAGTTAAGGAACCATAATTTGCTTCTGTGCATAAATGCTCACACTTCATCTTTTAACATTTTGAATACATGTGTTCGGATATACAAACTTAATACCATGAAGCAATACACAACCAGCTAGACCACATATTCACTATTCTAGGTGGCTGACTACCTCCCTCTGTTGTTGTTCTACTGTCATACATGCACAAGGATGGCAAGACATTCTACTTATCAAGGCTGTATAACTTGTGCTTCAAATTTTCTTATAAAAGAGATGGAGTTTCCAATAGGAAACTAAGGCTCTCTTTGGTTCAGCTTCTTCAACCAAATTGTCTACCAAAAAGCTGAAATCTCAAAGAAAGGGGTTATCCACGAAATCTGATTCTTGAAAATCTGCAGATTTCTCTAGTACAACTCAGAATCTGTCTAGACCCCAGATTTCACAAATTCCTGTTCTAACTTTTCCCTCAAAATTACCCACCGTGCCACTAGTTACACAACGATACATTATTTTTCCTTTTCCCTTCCCACTCGGCGTCCCCATCGCGAGGAGGCCGATGCACACATGCCGGGGGCTAGGGTTGGCGCGCCTCCACCAGTAAACGCACGTTGTACTGTGAGATCGAGCGGTGCCTCTGCAAGCGCGGCATCGCCGAGCCGACGCGCGACCTCGAGACGCTCAAGCATGTCCTCGAGGTGCTGCAGCTCAAGGGTCTCCTCCGTCAAACCACTCCGCCTCCACATGTCGCCGTACGCACAACGCCTCATCCGCCGCCGTCCATCATCGAGGCGCGACCCGCAGTCCCCGCAGCACTCGAGGCGCTGCAGCTCAAGGGTCTCCCCCGTCACACCACTCCGCCTCCGTGTGTCGCCGTACGCACAACGCCTCATCCTGCCATCCATCGTCGAGGCGCGGCCCGCAGTCCCCACAGCAACGCGTCTCGCCTGCTCAGAAGTCAGCGACACTGTTCCCCGACGAAGAGGCCTCCACCACCATCTCTAACGGTGGCAGCAGCGGCTCCTAATGCGCCGTTGAGCATCAAGTTCAATATCGTCCGGCAGAGCGCAAGGAAGGCAGCATAGCGGTCGCTACCACGTCGTGACTCGAGCATCATCAAAGCATTACTTGGAATGAGTTGATGAATTGGTAGCTTGATTCTTTATTTTTTTTGCTTTCTCCATGCTGTACAGAACTTCATATTGTCGGTGGATTCAACAAAAACAAATTTAGAGTGTGTGTAACAATTTGTTTGTTGTCATGGAAGTTAAACATATTAATTTAATTGTAGAAATTAGGTTGAACTTTGATTTTTTTTTATCTATACAGATTTGTGTTATGTAAATGACAACAATTATATATTTATATTATTTATATAAACGGTGCACATAGTGATAAGGGTATAGCAAACATTTTTTTATAGAATACATAGCTCACAGTTGTTTTTAACCAAACAGATTTCAGCTTTTCCACAACTGACATCTCACAGCAGCTTTTCAACAGCTCACAGCTGGAATCAGATTTATAGAAATCCGCAGCTGAACCAAACACACTCTAATATGCGCATAAGAGGGCACCAGTGATGATATTAGAAATTGCACATAATTCGCGAGTTTATCGCCTGCCATGCCTTAGGTGGTTTCGTTCAGAAAACGTTGTGCTCATTTGGTCTATGGATCAGGGTGATTAGTTTCTTCGTGTTGGTTGATCTGCTCTGCTAATATGGCTAAAACCATATACTATCCCTCCCCCTCTTAGTCCTAGGCAATCCCAAAACAAAGTCCATAGAAATATCCTCCCAAGGTACATTAGGAACAGGAAGAGGCATATAAAGACCATGTGGGTTAAGACGAGACTTAGCTTTGTTGCAAGTAGTGCATCGTGACACGTAGCGCTCGACATCACGCCTCATCTTTGGCCAAAAGAAGTGTGTGGACAGCACGTCTTCAGTTTTTTTCACTCCAAAATGTCCCATCAAACCTCCTCCATGTGCTTCCTGCAAAAGCAATAGACGAACGGAGCTAGCTGGAACGCATAGCTTGTTAGCACGATAGAGGAGACCCTCTCGCAGCACATATTTATTCCAAGTTCTTACTTCTCTACAATTTTCAAAAGCAACTTTGAAGTCCAAATCAGTAGGATATAATGCTTTAATTGTTTCCAAACCAAAGATTTTATGATCAAGTTGGGACAGCATGGTATAATGCCTAGATAATGCATCGGCAATGATATTTTCCTTCCCTTTCTTATGCTTAATGATGTATGGAAACGACTCTATGAACTCAATCCATTTAGCATGTCGTTTATTCAGATTGGTTTGACACTTAAGATACTTCAATGATTCATGATCAGAATGTATGACAAACTCCTTAGACCAAAGATAATGTTGCCAAGTTTGTAATACACGAACTAAGGCATACAATTCCTTATCATAAGTGGAGTAATTCAGAGAAGGACCATGAAGTTTTTCACTAAAGAAAGCAATGGGTTTACCTCCTTGTATGAGAACGCATCCAATACCAATGCCGCTTGCATCGCATTCTAGCTCAAAGGTCTTGTCAAAATCAGGAAGTTGTAGTAATGGTGCTTGTGTAAGCTTCGATTTGAGAGCATCAAAAGCTTGTTGCTGCTGTTCGCCCCATCGAAATGGAACTCCCTTCTTCGTTAGCTCATGTAGAGGTGCTGCAATGGTGCTGAAATCCTGCACAAAGCACCGATAAAATCCTGCAAGACCAAGAAAACTACGAACCTGTGTGACGGTAGTTGGGGCTGGCCAACTGGTGATTGCTTCAATTTTTGCCTCATCCATCTCAATTCCCTGCGAGGAAACGACATAGCCAAGAAACGAGACTCGATTGGTCCAAAAAAATGCACTTTTCGAGGTTACCAAACAAACGTGCATCTCTCAAAACAGTAAAAACAGCACGTAAATGATCAAGATGTTCATCATATGACTTGCTGTAAATGAGGATATCATCGAAGTAAACCACCACAAATTGTCCAATGAAAGCACGTAAAACCTCGTTCGTTAATCGCATAAAGGTGCTGGGTGCATTAGTTAAACCAAAAGGCATGACTAACCACTCATAAAGTCCAAACTTGGTTTTAAATGCAGTTTTCCATTCATCTCCTAGTGCCATTCTAATATGGTGGTAACCACTACGCAAGTCAATTTTTGTGAAGATGATAGCACCACTCAATTCATCAAGCATGTCATCTAATCGAGGAATAGGATAACGATATCGAATGGTGATTTTATTAATCGCTCGACAATCAACACACATGCGCCAACTACCATCTTTCTTAGGAACCAAAAGAACAGGAACGGAACAAGGGCTAAGGCTTTCACGAATGTACCCGCGGTCCAAAAGATCTTGGACTTGTCGCTTAATTTCCTTAGTTTCTTGTGGATTCGCCCTGTATGCTGCACGATTTGGCAAACTTGCTCCTGGAATCAAATCGATCTTGTGTTCAATGCCTCTCATCGGTGGTAAACCAGGGGGTATCTCGGAGGGAAACACATCCTCAAACTCCTGCAAAAGGTTAGCAACAGCAGGGGGCAATGCAATAGACAATTCATGAAGTGAAAACATGGCTTCTTTGCAAACTAAAGCATAGCACATCCCCTTAGCATCGAATAAATCAGCAAGTTCAGATTTAGTTGCGAGCAATGATGGTGATTTTAACTTAATAACTTGCTGTTTTTCAGATTCTAATTTAGTTGCTTTGCCCTCACGAATTTTACTCTTCTCAAAATGCACAATTTCAGCAGGAGTCATGGGGAGCAAAGTGATTTTCTTTCCCTTATGCATGAGAGTATATTTATTGGTTCTACCATGATGAATAGCATTTGTATCAAATTCCCAAGGACGACCCAATAAAAGAGAACAAGCATCCATAGGAACAACATCAAAATCAGCAAAATCATGGTATGAACCAATTGAAAAATGGATTCTCGCTGTTTGTGTTACCCGAACCTTACTGCTGTTGTTGAACCATTGAATGTGGTACGGATGAGAGTGTGCTCTTGTTGTCAAACCGAGTTTCTTGATGACGTCCGTGTTTACCAAGTTATTGCAGCTACCTCCGTCAATTATAGTGTGTACACGGCAGTCCTTGACGACGAGAAACATGTGGAAGAGGTTGTGTCGTTGTAGCTTGTCGTCGGTCTCCACTTTGGAGCTCAAGGCACGCTGCACAATGATGCTCCTATAGTTCTCCGTCGCCGTTGTACCAAGTACCTCTTCTTCGGTGTGTTCGTCATTTGGATCTGTAAAGTCAGTAGCAAGAGAATATTCATCTTCAACATCCGAAGTACTATCATACCCGCCATCGTCGCGTGCTATGTATGCTCGTTTGCTCGGGCAATCTCTCATCATATGACCAAGTCCCTGGCAGCGGTGACACTTAATGTCGGAAGTACGACCCGTAGAAGGAGTGGACGACGAAGGCTTGAATGATGTCGCCTTGCTGCCTTCCGGCACGCGAGAAGGTGGAGCAGCAGGTATAGTTCGTTGGCCGCCATTGGGTGGTGTAGTCGCTGCACGGGGGGCCGAAGATGGTGCTGTTTTGGATGGTGTAGTTGCTGCACGCGGCGTGAAGTTGCTCCTCATGCGTTGTTGCTGTTGTTGTCGGCCCTGCAATTCTTTTTCTGCCAACATAGCAAGCTGAAACAATCTGTTAACAGTATCATATTCTTTGTAATCAACAATGTCCTGAATTTCACGCCTCAACCCCCCATAAAAACTAGCTATTTTATCATCCATGTCCTCTACTACCCCACAACGCAGCATACCCTTTTGTAACTCTTGATAATACTCCTCTACGGACATGTTACCTTGGTCTAAACGCTGCAATTTTTTGCGAAGGTCCCGCTGAAAAGATGGAGGAACAAATCGAACATGCATAGCTTCCTTTAATCTATCCCATGTTGGAGGATCAGTTCTAGTTTTAACAAGTTCATTCCACCATATGATAGCAAAGTCCTTAAACTCACTAGTGGCTTGACGAACTCTATGTTGTTCAGGAACAAGATGGGAATTAAATTTTTGCTCTACTGTCATCTCCCAATCAAGATAAGCCTCAGCATCATAAGCACCAGAAAAAGAGGGTATAGTAAATTTCACTTTAGCAAAAGGATCATCAGGAGGGCGGTTATAATTGTTATGATTATTACCTCCCATACCTCGACGATAAAGTGGCAGTCTTGGCTGATTACTGTGATCTTCCAGTTCATCATAAGCATTGTCTTCTTGTCTTCCAGCGAGAGGCAACCGAGCCTCAAAAGTATTCATCCGAAGAGCAAGGTCATCCAGTTTGCGAGTCAAGTTCGCCAATGACTCCTCCGTTGATGCGTTGTATTTGGCGAACATATCACGTAACTCAACATGTTGAACACATTCGTCATTATTTTCTTCTCCTGCCATTGTTAGTAGGAAACAAAAGACAACAAAAAAAATGTTATCCCTATCAACTACAGTGACAATGTGGAAGGTGGAAGAAAACAATCTCTCTCGCTCAAGCGTCTTACCACGCTCTTACAAGTGTTCTTACCGACACAGCAGGTGGTGTGGACGGTGAGATGAACCAATGAAGTGTGGGGTGATTGCAAAGGTACCTGTTATGCTAAAGAGAAAGGTGGAGCTTGGATGGCACAATATGGTGGCTAATAAGCAGAAAATCATTAACAGCTAAACAAAGTTGAATAAGTATTCAATGTAGGAAACTGTTGCTGGTCAACTGAGTGCCCTAGAGCCCAGCACAACACAAGGAAGTATCAAGGCAAAAGAAAGACAAAATGATATAACCAAACAAACAGCACCAAGTGGTATAGGCCAATTGCTTTAATATGCGTGCTCTTCACTATTTTTTTCTTTTTTGTAATATTTTTTTTGATATTTTTTCATTACTCAGTAGCACAAATATAGGAAGCACACAAATTTTCAGCTCAATTGGATGTAATATGCGGCCTATAGAAAATCAAGAAGGTTCTTTAAAATTCGTGCTGAAACTTCGGAGGCCGGATAGCCTATCTTCCGAGGGGAATTTGGGCAATCTAATTTCGCCGAACGCGGCTACGCGGCAGAAAATCAGATGCGAAATTTTGCGTAGATGAATTTGAAAAAAAAATTCGCCCGATTTCGAGTTCGTATGCGAAAGTTATGGCCGTTTTAAGGTAGGCTGTCCGAGTTACGTTTTTTTAGATGTTGATTCCAACTCGGTTTGAAAACAGAACTCGCAAACGGATAAGAAAACGATCGGGAATTTGCACAGCAACTAATGGGGTGGTGTGTGATGATTCAAGGATGAATGGCACAAAGATTTGTCACCTAATCTAGGGCTGGCGATGCGGGAGTTCACGCAAGGCGGCTAGCTAGGGCAAACCGATGAACGTGGCGGATCGGTTTGTTATTTAGGGATTGTGGAATAGGTGTCGAATAGCAAGAAAACAAGGACGAAACACAATAACTAGGACCAAAAAACACAAAGCTAAACCAGCAACAAGACTCAACCACACGAATGCAAACTCAACAATGCAAACTGAAAAACGAAACTGCAGGCATTATAGTCTGGGAAGCGGTAAAAACGATCTAATTTTTTTTGTGGCTTTTTTGTGGACTCTAGGTACGAAACAAAATCGATCTAATGGAAGGAAGGAAAACAAAGATACCTCACGGGCAACCTGGAAATCTGATACCAATTGATGAGTAAAAGATGAGTCCCGATCTTCCGAAAGGTATGTCGATTGAGGTGGAGAACTCGACGTTGATGATCCGCGGCACTCGAGCGGTTCGAGTACCCCTGCAATCACTACACCACGGCTCTGTTGGTTATCAACCGTGCTGCACACGCTTGACCTCGCCAAGAAGGCTAATCCCTGCAAGTGCAATCGAGAACACGAGCAAGAACGTAGAAGACACGATCGGAAATCGCGAAATTGGGGTCTCACAAACCGTAGAACGGTGATATTATTGATCTAAGCAAAACCCACCAAATATGACCGGCGGATGCAGTATTTATAGGCTAGGGTTCGACCAAAACACGATTAGACGCGTCCCTAAGGGACTCTTACGGGATACAAGGCCCAAAGGCCCGATTCGGTGGCGCAGCACCGGACAGAAATCTGGACTCGACTTGTTTCGACGATTCCCAATGACTCCGGAGGAATTTTGAGGTGGGACCAGAATCATTGGAAATTTTATCTTCTCCTCTTTCCGTGCATATGTAGAACGTCGAAAACGGAGTCCGTACGTCTCCTGGGCGTCTGTTTTAAGGTGGACTGCTCCTAGACTCCGAGTTCAACTCGAGTCCGAGTTGTAAACTGTTTCCATCTACTTGTGGACGTCCCAGGTGGTTCTCCACGCTCCCAAGGCCTCCTTCCTTCAGTTGTTGATCTTTTCCATTATTCCTAATAACAATTAAATCATCACATAGCAACCTATTCTCAAACTCACATACAAAAGAAGTTAAGAACGAATTCACCTGCTGATTTAATAACCGTGCCCGTGCTCTTGTGATTGGTCCTTGCAGTTCAATGCGTGTCTCTGCTGTTGTGATGTCCTCATCAGTTCTAAGAAAACATTAAGTAATTAATAATTAATTAGATCTAGAATAACTTGTTGTATTTCATCGGATGGATTCTAGTGGATTTGTGTGTGTGTCCATTGAACTGTTTAGACATTGTTGGAACTGTGCTCCTGGGACAAATCTATTGTTGATTAAGCCTTTCGCTTTATGTGCCGCTAATTCCCGAGCTATATATATTGACTTGCAGCGTATTGTGATGCTTGTTGTTTATTTAATAGCTCTAGATGCTCCCTGTGACTGGAGTGATAAATTTCCTATCACAATATCTTGTTTCCTTTACTCTTAGTATCTGTCATAATCCTGCTTTGCTCTGCTTCCTTTGATCCTTTCCATACTTCAGAAAATTACAGTACATAATTGATTGACTTGCATGTTATCTGTTTTACAGGAATTTCGAAGGCGAGCAGGCAATACCAGTGCTAGAGCCGGAAGCTAGGGACTTCACCAAGCTCTTTATGTTTTGCGGTTGTATTTTGCTTCACCCGAACTCGCAAAGTGTGAAGTGGTGTGTGTATAGTATTTTGAAATGCTTATTGATATATATGTCTGTTTTGAAGTGTCTGTGTGATCTGGCCATCGAGACAGGGCATTATTTTCTGTTTTTTTAAATGCATCGCTTATCGACGATGGTTATTGGACAACCGTCGTCTATACTGGCAAGTTATCGACGACGGCTGCCCACAAACCGTCGTCGATAAGCGTCTAGTATCGTTGACGGTTGCCAATGTACCTTCGTCAATATCGTCGTCGATAATCTTCCCCCGCGTTGCCACGCGGACGGAGGCCCTTATCGACGACAGCTAAATCCAGCCGTCGTCAATAAACTTATAGACGATAGTTATCGTCGTCGATAAGCTTATAGATGACTAATTGTCGTAGATGGCTGGAAACTGTCGTCGATAAGCATATACCGTCATCGATTGCTTATAGACGACGGTTGTACCCGTATAGACGACGATTTCTAGCCGTCGTTTACTATCACGACTCCTGTAATGGGGTAAAAAATCCTATATATACCGTACCCCAGATGCAATACCCGCCAAGTACCCGAACTTGCGGATACAATTGTCATCCTTGAAAGTAGGATGACCCAACAGTGCTCCATCCCAGCAATCTGAGTCGGTCGGAAAAATATAATAATTTCAGAACATAACCTAAAATTGTCCCAGCGACAGACACCGTGGTGGTCGAACACAGACTGCACTACGCGGAGTCATACACGGCATACCTCATGTGGTTGCTCCCACGTACGCGTCCGCACGTGATGTTGGCAGCCGTCTAGTGGAGTCTCACGAAGCTTCTAGGTACGACACGTACCTGGTCCATCAAGATCAGGCGGTCGTTAGAGCGATAAGTCATTTACTATTGTAATATAAATATTTACGATATGTTTCAATCACCTAATACAATTTTGATTGTACAGACTCAGCTCGTCCACCAGGCTCGGTTTGAGTGCTTGTCTAAAGCAGCTCGACTGGTCTAGGTGAAATACAATTATATTTCATCATGTTGTTCATGTGCTCAGGCTTCGACGATTTGACGTCGATATACGACTTCGGCTTCGAGGCCAAGGATCTCCTCATTGCTTCGCAATTTCCCAACGGCACAACACCATGGACTCGGGACCCTGTTCAGCACACAAGCACCGCCGCCGACTCAGGACCCCCTCTCGATTAACGTACTCAAAGGATCACGTACGAGTGCAGGGTAGAGGCAAGAGAGTACTGCTAGGTCGAGTAGATTAGTTGTACCTTGTAACGTACTATTTTTATTTAATATATCGCTTCATATTTCATATCTTTTTCTTATTTTATTTACATATAAAGAAAGCCATCCTTTTCTTTCAAGCCTAGCTTGGGAATTTTGATTGTTCTATATCGCTTAAAGATAAGAAATATTCAATAATTTACAAAATTGCCATACGACAATTTTGCATACGGCTCCTCTGAAAAATGGTCCACCCAACCAACCAGCGGACTATTCAAATTCGAAATGACCCCGAACCACTCGGTGGACCAATGATCCGCCGTAGGGCGGCGTGTACATATTTATGCTATTTTTTTCAAATTGGTACCTCATTTTGTAAATTTCAATTAAAATATGCTCAACGCTGAGGGCAACACCACAACAACACTTGAGATTTTAGGGAGGGTAGCGGCGCAACACGAGGTTGAAGTGTTCTGACATTGTGAAGAAATGTCATCATGTGACATTGCTCCATTCCAGGCCATCGATCTCCAAATGTGAGGCTCCTAATTATCCTCTTCATTCCAAAATAATTATCATTTAGGATAAAATTTTTAATTTATTATGAACTAAAATTCTTATCCTAAACGATAAGTAATTTACGATGAAAGAAGTAGTATAGTCTGACAGCTCAACAATTTAACGAATGGGTCACCTTCATTCTTCACACATACGCATGCCAGACGCTCATTCCGTGATAAATCTTACGTATACTAGACGAGTTCAGAAGTAATCATATATAAGACTATTCCCATGTCCTGTCCTAATGGAGTATGACAACAAAAACACAATACCAAAAGTGTTTTAGTAATGCTCTCTCTACATCGCAAATTACTTGTCACTTAAAATAAGAAATTTAGTTCAAAATAAAGTAAATATTTTGTGCTAAGTGATAAATAATTTGGGATGGAGGGAGTAGTTACAAGTACCAATCTCAAAACGTGTTTAAAAAAATTACTTATGTCATCAAAATGCATCGTTTTTATAATTGCAAGCAGCAACTTCAGATCATCCGCAGTGGTTCACTATAAATTTTAATAGACTGGAAATATAGAGTATATTACTGAAAATATAGAAGTGTCTAGAGTGAACATGTTGGAAGTATAGAAGTACAGAAGATAGTGTAAGTTTTAGCAGCTGCAAATGATCCAAGAGCACTGATTTCTTGATCTGCGAAGAGTGGTGGCTCCACCACGCGGGCAAGAATATGCGTTTTCACTAGGAACTCTTACAAAAAAAAAAAAACAGAAAGGCCAATTAATAGGTACATTGTTGGGGTATTAACTGTTTCACGATGTCACGATTTTGAACCCGGACGGTGGCCTCCTGACAGCGGCTCGGTTTCGCGCGGCCAGCGCCGCCGCCTCCTGCCTCCTCCTCCGGCCAGGTGAGAGCCGAGCTCTCCTCCCCCATCCTCCTGAGACCGAGTGCTCCTCCTTTCTTCCGCAGTTACATTTAGGCTGCACGTAGTGATGATGGTCGATACCTGCGCGGGGGCGGGGGCGGGAAGATTTCGTCCCAATCGGGGATGGTATTGGGATTGGGAGGGGGATTTTCATCTCTCCCAGGAGACGGGAGGAGAGGGGTCTCTCTGCTGGCGTTTTGTAGGGCGGCTGCCCTACCTCCTCTTGCTCGGTCCGCCTCTGCCTGCCCTATGTGTTTGATCGCGCCGTTAGAGCGTTCGTCTTCGTGTATGAGCAGCGCGATCTTGGGCTATGTGGATTCTAGCGACGCAGTTCGTGGTTGATTTCCCCCGATTCGTTTCGAAAATTTCTGTAAAGTGGATCGAATAGCTTCACCGCGACAGTATATCTGAATGCGGGAGACGAGAGGAGTATATGGGTTGATGTGGTTTTGGGTTAATTTGCGGGGTACCGACTCAATGAAGCATGCTGTAGAACTTTGACAATTTTTCTGGGAACATAATACAGAACCGAGGGCTAAATCGTGGTCTGCAGTTATGGCCAGACACATTTAGATTGGTGAGTTTAAACTCCTCGAGTCTGCCTCTTTGCGAATGCGCAAATTTATTTATTCAGTGCTGAAGGAATCACTGTAAGCATTAGTTTTCTTTTTAGTTCAGTGTGCTGTCTGCATCACAGTACAAAAGTAACAGAACCTAGGATCACATATGTTTACTGCATGTTTTTGAGTTGGAACTTTAATCTACATAGCCGACACTTCCCCTAAAAAAGCATAGTGATGCTCCGCATTTGCGTATAGTTGTTGTCTACATGTTTCTGCGGTGGTCTTATAGATGTAAATTGGCAAAGACTACTATGCAATCTCATAAATGGTGCAATCCTGCAATCTGCAACTGTCAGCCCTTAGATGGTCATCCTACCGTGGTTGTCTATTTTTCACTTAACTCCCTCCATGTGGGTGTGAAAATATGCCTAGTACAGTGGTTGACAGTTGCCCACGTGGAGGGGGTTAAGTGAAAAATAGACAATCACCGTAGGATGACCATCCAAGGGCTGATAGTTGCAGTTGCAGGATTGCACCATTTATGTGATTGCATAGCAGTCGTTGCCGGTGTAAATTTCCTACCTCCTCAGCTATGTAATACAAATCTTTGTCAGTCGCTATACGATTTTTATATCAGTTGATTTTTGATGGTGCATTTTGCAGCGCTGGATTGAAAAGAGTAAGCATCTGAATTCCTGAAGTTATGGGGGATTTTGCAGGACCTGCATGCGTCAATGTTATACCAGATGCTGCAGACAATGCATTTCAGATTCATCGCATGAAGCGATCGGCATACACTGCTGTGCTGAGATCATTCTGTGCGCAATCAGAGCATCTCTCAGGGGTACACTCTCTTGCTCCCTCAAGTTCAGTTGTGAAAAATACTTTTTAGATAATGAGTTGTGAAAAGTATAACTAAGCAAATAACATGCAACAGGAAATATGCATTGTGTTCCTTATAACTTAGTAAAACCTGTATTGGTTTTTAACTAATACATGAACATGGCGGATGCTATATTTTTTATGTCTATTCTGGGGATACATGTTGTTGAAAACCTTTTAAGCCTCGTTAGTTGTCTTTGTACTTGTGCTCCTTTTTCATGTGCGTGTTACCTTTTCAGCTTACATTTCTTGAGTGAGTTGTTAGATAATATTATTACCAGTTTTTTCATCCTATATACATTTTTACATGCTAGTTACATTTGACTTCTCGCAGGCCAAGGAAGAATGTCTTGATCAACTCAGAAAGCATCTGAAAATACTGGAAATGGAACACAGAGAATATCTTGTGGAAGCAAGATCAAATAAGCATATGAAGTCTTTGAGGTGAAATATTTAGTATTGCTTCTCCGATGAACAGTTTTGAGATTATAACCTTTCTTTCTATTTGACGCTCCATAATTTGCTTTTTTCGATGTGGATTGGGTCTCTCTTCAATTTTCCTGTTCCTTAGTATACGTATTCTCCCAAATTCTTGCCATCATTCAGAATTTATATGGACCGTTCCATTTCTGGTAACAGTGCTGGCATAAGCGAAGGAAGCACCTGCAGTAACGAAGTTATGAAAGATACTCCAGATCTTGGATCTACAGTATCAGATGGAGATACTGCATTCCAAATTCACTGCTTAGAGCGGTCAGCATATGCTTCTGTGTTAAGAGCTTTCAGTGCTGTAACAAACTACGTCTCATGGGTACATCTTTGAGCTGTACTCGATTATTTTTTAATACTGTCGCTTCTCATGAATATTTTAGATTATCATAGTTTGCGTTGTTTTATCTGTACACTTCCTTCATCACACTTTAACTGCAATATTTTACAGTTACAAGTCAAGCTTCTTACTAAACTGAGAAATGAATTGAGAGTATCACATATTGAGCATAAAGAAGTCCTTGCTACGGTCATCTCAGATGAGCATATCAAATCTTTGAGGTGAGAATGTCTAGTCATTGCTCCTCAGAATGAAGTATATGTTTAGTAAAGAATCTTTCTACCCTGCAGTTTCACATGCCTGATTTTTCTTCATATTGAGCAGGAAATCTAGTCTTGCAAATTATTCCTTCCTTATGAAGATGGATGCTGCTTTTCATGCACAAACTCTGGTCCGTGACAAAATTGCCTCAGAACAGCTCTCCACTTCATCCACAAGCTGCCTCAGTTTTGCTAAGAAATCTCCAATACCTGAGCGATCGATGCCATTTATAAGGTGATAATGTCTGTTATTTATTTCTTGACTAATTAAGTTTCTCTATGAAACAGACTAGTGCCTGTTCGTTTATTGTGGTGACTTATGAAACAGACATAATGGTATATTGGATAGCTCTTCTGGGGCCAAGGAAGGATCTTGTTTTGAATCCCATGTGGCTAAAAGGTTGGGATCTGTATGGGAGCTTGCACTGGCATATTTAGAACGCCCCCCTTCCCTTGAGAAGTTACCAGTGGCAAGTTATAATGTTATGGCGGTACGCAATGTTTTTCTTTCTTAAATGATTTGCAATCAAACTGGAATTATAGTAAATGATTGTATATTTTAGTATTTTCTTCACTGCTATCTGCAAGTACCACAAACTGTTGGCCTTTAAATCATTAAAAACGGCATACTCATTTTAATGGTTACGTGGATCTGCACAAATGAACTCCCCTTTTTCTCAATTATTATGTGATTGAAATGATATTTGCTGGGACTTGTCAATATGTTTTTACTGTTTAATTGTTAGCTAAAGATTCTCGAAAAATGAATCTATTACAGGTATTGAAATTTCACTGATCTACACCTGCTAATGATTGCACTCGTTGACAGAAAGGGTGCACTCATGATACACTTGATACAGAGACTGGGTGTCCCATTTCTCAAGAAAAGCACAGTCAATCAAATACTCGTCAAGTTCCTTCATGTGTTCATGATTACCATAGGCAAGAATCAAGGAAGAGGAAAACTGAAGTGCCTGTGATTAGGGTATCTAAGACTCAGTGTGTTATAGACAGCACAAATGAGATTTACTACGAGGATCACAGGAACAAGGATTCAAATCTGGGACATTGTTTTGAAATAATTAAGATTCGCCTGACTGCTAACCTTCTAAATAAGGTATGCATTTCATCATTTGGTCCAACATGAAACCTGGCTGCGAGGGAACACTTCCATTAATTACCAACCTTTTTCTTTCAACATTCAGCTGTCTCATGTCTGAGAGATGTCTAATCAATTATCTATGACATATCTCCACTTTTATCTTGTATTTCCTCCGAGTTATTATACATCCTGTTCTTTCTCCCTTTTGTGTATTCCATTTTACAAAGGTTTAACGATGGATTCTTCTGCCCATTATTTCCCTTTTACTTTACTGAGATTTAGCCATCCCTTCTTATTTACAGGTCAAAAAAATATTTAGTGAAGAAAATCCAGATCCAGCTAATTTAGATACTGCAAAGTCAATGCTCAAAGTAAGAATCCACTGAAATCAGTATGACAACACAAGATTTGCATTCATATGATCTTGTTATAAGTATTATATTCTTAATTTGATGACATTTTGTACAGGCCCATGAAAAGGACCTTTTGGATGCACTTGCTAAGCTTTCTGAAGTATCAAAAGATGGTAAGCCATTTTGTTGGGACCTATTACTTCCGTCAAGGCTTAGTGATAATTTATTAGACATTTAATTGATCTATCAAGTTTAATCCTAAAATGTAAATAAAATATATTACCTCCTCTGGTTTCTTAGTTCAATGAAATAAGGAAAGTTGCCTTAAATCTTGTATTAATACTAAAGGTTGTAGATCAAGATTGTGCGGAATGGAAGTAATTATACACATCCTGTAATGTTGCTTGATAATGTATACCAAAATGCAAACTTTATGAATTATGAATATTTCACTGCTGTGGATGCATTCGTGGACTGTCAATATGAGCGTCGGGCCCACAAAGACGCCAACAGCAGTGGCCTAGCAGGGTCGGTGGCCTAAAGGAAGGAAGGATCATGAGGATCCCCGACAGGAAGGAAAGAATCATGAAGATCTTTAGCTGAAAGGAAAGAATAAATAGGAATATATCTCTTAGAGATATAATTTGATTAAAGATAGAATCTAATAAGAGACTAAGAAAATAAGAGATAGAGATGGTTGGGCTTTCCCCAACCACCAGGCGCGTTGCGCCCAAACAGAAAGGGAGCACAGGGGCTCCTAGCCTATATAATGCGCCCCTCCCCTCCTGCAATCTCATCAAAGAAAATAGAATTACTCCTTTGAGTTGTTCTACCCTTTGGTCGTCGTGGCTGCGCAACGCGGCAACCAAGGCGACACCCCTGCTCTTCCTCCCTAAAACCAGCGCAGCCATCCCGCGGCCTCCTCGCTGCCCCCCCCCCCCCCCCCCCCCCCCCCCTTGCTCAATTTTAGGCACAGCAGGTCCCTCCACCATCACGCTTCACAATAATTGGTATCAGAGCCTTTAGGGCAGCGACCATATCCGACCCCAACGAAGATTCTAGGACCTTCGCCCTCTAAGACCTCGACAACATGATGACCAAGATGATGGGGCAGATCAACACCATCAACAAGCGCTTGAATAGCCATGACGTTCGTAGACGGAGTTCTTCGAACAGGACGACCTGCAACAAAACTCACCATGCGGCAACAACGTCCCGCGCGCCGGTGGCGGCGACGGCAACGACGGTGGTGGTGCCTACGATGACCACTATGACCGCTACAACAACAGGCGCCCCTAGGGTTGCCCCGCCTTCGACGATTGTGGGTTGCACTGTCACAAGATCAGCTTCTCCAAATTCGACGGGGAAATTGATCCGCTACCCTGGCTAACCAAGTATGACACGTACTTCCACGGGACACACACGATGCCCGAGGAGAAGGTGTGGCTAGCCTCTCTCCACCTAGAGAGCGTCACAACCGAGTGGTACACCACCCTCGAACGCGACTGTTGCATCGTGTCCTGGGAATGGTTAGCGGATGTTGACGGCTGTTATATACCAATTTCACCCGTCAATATAACTCAATTATTTGAAGGAAATATCATTTCTTGCACACATCAACTTTCTATTTAACTTATTTCTACTTGTACTTGGAGAAATTGGTGCATGCAAGTATTTTGTACAGAATTGAAGTGAAACAAAGGGATGAATCCTATAAAATATCATCCCAACCAATCAAGCGCCGACTTGTGGCACCACATGGATCAAATGGCCCACAAACAGAAGTATCCGAGGCCATCCAACGGTGTAGCACACATATCAATGGATGAGAGCCACCTGGAAGACACCAAGAGAAAACACAAACCGTTTGGAGGACTTACCAGCATAGTTCTTAAGGCGGTAAGGCGACCTAAGGCGATAGACCCCCCGTTTTATCTTTAAGTGGTAAGGCGTAAGGCGAGGTGACACCTTACTATTATGGAAAATAGGAAAATAGAAATATTTATTGGGTGTAAAAAATAAATAAAATGAAGCAGTATCATGGTATTCTAGCCCAATTTCACTTTTCCAGCCCAACTCAGCCCATCCAACAGTCACATATAAAAGAAGCCTTGGTCCAAACCCTAGCCCTCCAGATCGGCACCCCTGCTCCAGAAACCGCGCCGCTGCCACCCCCCGCCCCCTCCCCCAATCCCGCGCCCCCCTCCTCCCTCACGGTGCAGATCGGCGCCCCCTCTCCCTCACGGCGTAGATCGCCCCCCCCTCCCTCACGGCGCAGATCGGCGCCGCCCCCCTCTGGCGTCCCCTGCTCCCATGAAGATCAGCGGCACAACGGCCCACGACGCAGATCGGTGCTGCTCCCACCCCGTTTCCTCGCCCGGCATCTCTGCTGCGACGCAGCTCGGCGGCACAGCGGCGAAGATGGCGGCACCCACCGCCCCTTCCCCCGCCCGACATCCCCTGCTATCGCGCCGCCGCCTTCCCTGGCCGCCGCCGCCGCCGCCTTACCCTTCAAAGCAAGGCGACGGGGATGCCTTAGGCTGCCGACCCGCCTTACCGCTTTAGCGTCGCTTTAGCGACGCTAAAGCGACACCTTAAGAACTATGCTTACCAGGTTGGCCGACCCACCTAGTCGGCTGACCTGGTCTTTCCTCCAAACTCGGTCAGCTTCCACGTGTTGGCTCCTCCCGGCTTGAAGTCAGTGATGACTGATTCACACGCTTTTGGTGGCGGGAACCGACCCTTCTCCATGCTATAAATAGGACCCCTCACCCCTCACTTCAACACACACCACTTGAGCACCACTTTATTGTATACACTAGTTCTCCTAGTTCCTTAGTGGACGTTGGTCTGTAGAGAGGAGCCTCTAGTCCCAAGTCCAAATTGGGAAAGGTATGGCTCATGCATCTTCTCTTGTATTTGTGACTTTGTGCTTTATAATAATATCATTATTAGTCTTTATTTACTTATATACTTGCGCAAAGCGCTCCTTGCTTGGTTGTGGAGTCCATGTATGTACTAGGTGTAGAGGTTGTTATGATTTATACATAATTCCATTATCATGTTATCATAAACATCACACACCACCACTATAGTCTAATTAAGTAATAATATGATAATGTTAATATGAATATGTTAGTGTTTGGTCTCAACATTGGTTCAACGATGTTTAGGTTAGTCATTGCCTTAGGGTGGCTTGTGCCGCGACCCCTTAGGTATTTACTTAATATGCTAGCATGGTGCTAGGATAGTTAAGTAGCGTTTGATGTTTCGTAGGCCTACAGATTGAAGAGGTAGGCAATAGGTGTTGACAATCCAAAGTCATCCATCGCCAAGCTTAGGGGAGGCTCCAAGAATTCTTCTTGGTTTGCCTCCACCATAGGGTGGACATTTGGCTCCTCATCCAACATTCATGTCATGAGTTGGTCCACCAATTCATGACCACCTTTGTACTAGAGCTGAATGAGTCCTATTCTCATTCATCATTGATGAGAATATGGTCTTTACTCAAGGGGTGGATTGAAGAGTGCTCTAGTTCCTTTAGCTTGACATGCACACCACTTAACAAGATGGACATGCTAGCTAAGGAACTACACCTCCCATTGAAGTATCATGAAGATCAAGCCAATAGAGAAGTGTTTGGATGATCCAAGTCTTGGAGATTCACATGATTTGTGAAAAATCCATGTCAACATAGACTACTTGGGGAATCATTTCCTAAGACCCATGAGGATTCTTCCTTTCAAACACAACTCCAACAGTTATCACCTACAAGGAGGTCAAGGGTGAATCAACATCACCCTTGTAATCAAGGAGGCTATGGGGATTTTAAGGGATTTAAGTTCGACTAGCCTACTTTGAAGTATCTTGTCCATGATCAAGTACGAAATCAAGACAACATTTATATGAAGCTCTTGGCCAAGGACAAGAAACTTAAAGAGCATTCAAGATCCAAGATATCCCACAATCACTTGTTGGGATTCCTACCCTTCGACCAAGCCCATGCAACCTAGGGCAAGTGACATTGTGAATGAAGCGTTTCTTGTTTGATTGTGGAGTCCACATGTCATTATATCTAAGGAAGTCTTTGATCCATGATCAAGGTATGGGTAAACTCAAAAGAATATTAAGAAGGTCGAAATGACACCCCTAAAAGAAGGACAAGTCTCACCATGCTCATGAGAGAATATCTTCAAGAGGGAAAAACCGTCATTACATCAACAAGTCTTCATCAAGATTACGGAGAGGCTCGGGCCACCATGTGGCCCACATGTCCAACTAACATGCCAAAGGAGACTTGTCATGTCAATTAAGAGAAGTTGTTCACATCTTCAACTTCGAGATTGGACAACAAGTCATCGCACTAAACAGGACGGAGGTAAGTCCCACTCATCGGACTTTCAAAATTTGGTGAGTCTTTGCCAATATGTTAATTGGTAGTTCTCTCATATTTGATTTCTCAATTGCATATTTGAATTTCCCATCAATCCTTACATTTGCATTTAACATATTTGAATTTCCACACTTGCATGTTGGAAGGTAAAAATTTCCAACCAACATAAAATTAAAAATTTTGAATTAGGAAATAAATTTATTTGGATATGGACCTTGGGCGTACCCATTTGAATTCATCTTCCTAATTCAAACAAAAAATATTTTCCTTAAATATTCGTTGCATTTGCAAGCTGTTTCAAGTTGGGCAAAACAATTTGACAAAGGATACAATATGCTTTTGAGCTAACGTAACCTGTTTTTGAGTTGTTTTGTTTGTTCTTGATTTTAATGCACCTAAAATAAAATTTGCAAAGAGTTTGGAAGGCCCCATCAAGTGCATACCTCTTCATCGATCTCATATTGAGTTCATGGTGGAGGAATGCTCAAGATGGTGGTACAATGGAGGAACAAGATGAAGCCCATTCAACTCCAACCTCAACTTGGCTGGAGACATTGAACATGAAGGGCAGCCTTCAAAATCCATGGTCGTGAATTTCTCACACAATAACCTTCAACCTGAACTGCTTTCCAATTGAGGTACAAGTTTAAAATTTTCCGTCATTTGAATTGTATTAGGATTGAATGATTTTTCCTTACATTGGTAATGTAGGTTCACACCTTCTCATCATTCAATTCTTATACATTAATCTTTTTAATTCTTTAAAAAAGAATGTCACCTTACTTGGGAATAAATTTAAACAAGTACTTGGAATATCATAAATATTGCTAAAATTGACTTAAACATTTTCTGCCTAGGTAATGCTTATGGAATGACTTAATGGTTGAACTGACATGTAGTAATCTAGGAATAGTGATGTCCACAATTTTGAAACTCATTTACGCATGGATAACTAAATTTCAAATTCCTAGGTAAGAAATTAAAAATCTTTAGGAGGATAAAATTGAGAATCTTGTTTGCCATGATCCAATTGATAACATTTGCTCTTGTGTAAAACTATGATGATTAAGAATTTTATAAGATGAAGGGATCCATATAGTGTATTTATATCACTTGCATTGCTATGAGTAGAAACTTTAGAAAATGTGCAACTTGATTTATTCATAAATCCCCACTCCTAGCAATGATTCATACATTGTTCATGATACCCTGTAAATGGACCCAATGCATCTTTGGTCTTATTCTTCCTCGTGCGTACAAATGAAGATTCGGTTATGTAACCTGAAGATTCACTTGTACAAGTATCGGGAGCTAACCACCCCTCTCTATCATAGAGATGGAGTTTGCAAGAGTAAAATAACTATGTAGGCATTCAAAGATTCGATTGTTGGAAACCCTAAGAGGATTCCATATTAATATCTCTTGGCCAAGGAGTAAATTAGGATGGTTGGTACCTATCGGAAATTAAGCCCGAATGTCAATCATAACTATACGAGACCGAAGATTTGATATGGAAACCCTCTGTGAGCAACTAATGAGCTGCTACAAATATGAGAGAGCATTATGCTTTTAACTATTCTAAGCACTCATTCAAGCTCAAGGGAATTGCCACCATCATTGGGTGTAAGTTATTCCTTTGTGACTTAAAGGTATGATGTGGCTTAACCAAGGAATGACAAGATTACATCCAATATATATTGGGTGTAAGTTGTTCTTATGTGGCTAGAAGGTATTTTATACCTTAGTCAAGGAACAACGGATCACACTCAACCCATGTTGAGTACACGTCATCCCTTTTGTGGTTATAAATATATTGTATCTTAGCCAAGGAATAATGGATCGTACCCAACTCATATTGGGTACATGTCACCCCTTTGTGGCTAAAAGTTATCATTAACTTAAGCCAAGGAGTGATAGATCACACCCAATGCATAAGGGGTACAAGTTATTCCATTAGGGCAAGAAGGTATGATACATTTTAGCCAAAGAATGACGGGACACACTCAACACATGTTGAGTGCATATCATACCTTTGTGCAAAGGGTTATCACTACCTTAGCCAAAGAATACCAAGGTACATCCAATTTATGGAAATCTTGAAGTGTAGATGAGCGACATCGACAACACTCTCCTCGACCACACTCATAAAACCCATGGAAAGCAATCTAACATCGACACTCAACCCTCCAATGCCAAAGCCATGCTGCAACATGGTTAGGCCAACCTTATGGCCTACACCTGTTGTTAGGGTTTCAACCTCTATCGCAGACCTTGCCCAAGAACAAGCTTGGGGGAGGACCCTCACTTGAGGTAACTTGTATCACGCCTCTTGCATATTTATTTTTCATTCACTCATCATTCATCTTGCATATAAAAAAACACATAAAAATAAGTAGAGTAGATTTGCTTTCAAAATAAAATAAAAGACGTGCGGTAAGAATGATTTGAAATTCACATAGATGAAATGATGAATAATTCCTCTATTTTAATTTTTCTAAGTCCCTATTTTACAACTTACTACTCTCCAACATATTGCTCTCATTGGCTAAAATTACCTTTGCCTTGATTTGGAAATTGTGGGTAGCAAAAGCTTAATCCATTCTAAGTTGTTGTGAGGTATGATATAGTGATAGAACTGCTATTTCTAGTTTGATAGTGAAACTTAGATTTCCGGAGAAATTTTAAAAAGATTTAAATTATCCTCATTTGATTGGAAATACCCACCAAAGCCATACGATACATTACCGTGATAGACCTTATGCATATGCTATTTGTCTTCACATTGAACTTTGTCAAACTAGTATAGACCTATGTGAGATTTCATGCATTACTTTTTGAATTCAAGACTTCACTTACACATGCTATACTTCTACACTAGAAGTAAGCAAAGTTCCATCATACCACCATTCTATAATAAAAAGAGAAATTTCATATCGTTCATGCTTAGTACTCTCTCCAAAGTTCATTGCATAAAAAGAGAGTAGAAGAGATGACTACAAGAAAAAGAAAAAGAAAAAAAATGTATGCTTACATCATAAGCATGAGAAAAAAGAAAAAATAGCTATATTTCATCCTTGCAAAAATAAGAGAGTCCACTAAAAAAGGAGTCATCTCAAAAATATCCACATCCACTCCATTCCATCACACATGCACAAGTCTTGCATCAAATTGTTTTCAATTGATTTCTACTAAGGCTTACTCTTTTGATTTAGCAATATTATGTGTTGCAAATATGCCTACTATATTCTCTACCAAGCTCCACATACAAGCTTTATTTAATATTCTCTACCAAGCTGCACATACAAGCTTTATTTAATGGTAGGATGAGTGTAGGCAAAATGTCTTGGTGAGGATACATTTCCACTACACACAAAGGATAGATTTGAGAGAATCAAATTGACATACATAAAATCTAAATTGAACTCTCCGGAATTTGAGTGGAACTTGACTTCTAGGGTATGTGTGCTCCATTTGCTGTTTTATCTTTCAACCACCCATGAATAGGAGATGACATAAGCCCCATAATGACTTAAGATGGTTGAAGTATCATGCCAATTTTTGCAATACTAGGTAGAGTATTTTGTTGTGCATATGGTACTTTTGAAAAATAGAACATAGTAGCAACTTCTGATTATCAATCTAAAGTTTTGACTTTGCTCAGGATGAGCAAATGATAAGTTTGGGGGAGTTTGTTGACGGCTGTTATATACCAATTTTACCCGTTAATATAACTCAATTATGTGAAGGAAATATCATTTCTTGCACACATTACCTTTCTATTTAACGTATTTCCACTTGTTATTGGGGAAATTGGTGCATGCAGATATTTTATAAAGAATTGAAGTGAAACAAGAAGATGAATCCTATAAAATAGCATCCCAACGAATCAAGCGCCGACATGTGGTACCACGTGGATTAATGACCCACAAACAGAAGTATTCGAGGCCATCCAACGGTGTAGCACCCATATCAAGGGATGGGACCTACTTAGAAGTTACCCAGAAAAAGCACAAACCGTTTGAAGGACTTACCAGGTCGGCCGACACCCCTAGTCGACCGACCTGGTCTTTCCTTCAAACTCGGCAAACTTTCACGTGTTGGCTCTCCTGGCTTGAAGAAGTTAGTGATGACTGATTTGCGCGCTTTTGGTGGCGGGAACTGACCCTTCTCCAAGCTATACATAGGACCCCTCACCCCTCACTCCAAAGCATCACTTTATTGTATACACTAGTTCTCCTAGTTCCTTAGTGGAGGTTAGGCTGTAGAGAGGAGCCTCTATTCCCAAGTCTAAATTAGGAAAGGTATGGCTCATGGATCTTCTCTTTTATTTGTGACTTTGTGCTTTATAATAATATCAATATTAGTCTTTATTTACTTATAAACTTGGGCAAAAAGCGTTCACTGTTTGGTTGTGGAGTCCATTTATGTGCTAGGTGTAGATGTTGTTATGATCTATACATAATTTCATTATCATGTTATCATAAATATCGTACACCACCACTATAGTCTAATTAGGTAATAATATGATAATGTTAATATGAATATGTTAGTGCTTGGTCCAACATTGGTTCAACGGTGTTTAGGTTAGTCATTGCCTTAGAGTGGCTTGTGCCGCGACCCCTTAGGTATTTACTTAATATGCTAGCATGGTGCTAGGATAGTTAAGTAGCATTGGATGTCTCATAGACCCACGGATTGAAGAGGTAAGGAGTAGCTGGTGACAACCCTATCTGTCCTTTATAACCCTCCACGTCTGGCCATGTCACAAACTCTTGACAGGAGTCGCCTAGTGTTGCTAGGGGTAAACCCGTACTCGATATGTTGGACCACTAAGTCATAGTATTCACCATTAGCATAATCTTGTGTACTTTATTAGACTATGTATATGGGTCATTAGAGCATAGTAGGAGTATCTTCGTCTCGTAGTCTAACCCTCGATAGGACAACCTTACCCTTATAGTAGATTGCTTAGGTGTGTGTCATACTACCCTCATTATCATCTTACCTCTGTCTTGATAACTGATTAGTATCCCATAGCTTGATCATAAGAGCAGTGTTTACTTACTCTATTGCCTTCCTTTGGAATAAATACGATACCCTTGGGAATACTCTTGGATGAAATGCTACACGATAGTTTCCGTGCGCTTGCGGACTCATCTCTTTCGAGAGATGATCTGTGACGTAAGAAACGCAACAGCAGACTTCATTAACATGTGCTTCAGGCCTTCGCCCCGTTCCAACGATCTAGTGGAGATTATAGATCTCCGCCGCAATGGTTGGGTTTACGTTGCAAGGATCTAAGCCAGCACTAGCAAATCAACCTCTTCACAGCTAACCTCGCGCAAGCCTTGTCGTACTAATGTGGAGCTGCAATTTCTCACAAATCTGCAGACCACCATGAGCCTAGCCCAGGCTTTCGAACGACGGCTAGCGGCAACGGCAGATGCGGGGCACAAAAGGGCTCCGTCACTCAACGCTCTACGCGCCCATCACCTGTGTCGCACGTCCCCACCACAACTCCTAGTGGTGGTCATGTCGCACCAGCCCCATCATCATCAGCGTACTCCTGCGCGCGCCTTAAGCGTCTCACGACTGATGAGATGGCTGCCAAGCGGGTGAGTGGCAAGTGCTATCACTGCTCGGAGAGGCATATGCGGGACCACAAGTGTGTCGGCAAGGGGATTTTTCTCTTGGAGCTCAATAATGACGACGACGACTTTGACACGACCATAGCTAACATGGGCATCTCGCTACATACTCTGACCAACATCGACCTTGCCAACACAATGAAGCTTTAGGTCCACGTCCGTGGCAAGATGTCGACCGCCTTGGTTGAGACGAGCTCCACTCACACTGTCATCAGTGAGCCCCTCATTCAGGAGCTCAGCCTAATGATGCTGCCGCGACTAGGCATTGGTGTCTGGGTCGCAAACTGTGACTCCATCTCCTACACAGGCATCTGCCCACGTGTACCATTGTTGATTGCAAGAGATCGCTTCGACATCACTTGCTATGTGCTATCATTCCTGGGGCTTCAGTGGTTGCGGCCCTTGGGACCCATCCTGTGGAATCTCGAGGACCTCACAATGGAGTTGTGGCGCGATGAACGTAAGGTGGTCTGGACGGGGCTGCGCAACCCCACCCTTGTGTGCACCTTCCTGGCAGCACCAACCGACATGATGGGCATCCTCCTGAACCGCTTTCGGGACCTCTTCGACGAGCCACACTGTCGTCCTCCTCCATGGTGCCATGATCACTGCATCAGGCTCCTGCCAGGCACGACTCCAGTAGCTGTCTGGCTGTACCGCTACCACCAGCTTCTCAAGGACGAGATTGAGAAACAGTGCATCAAGATGGTTCACCAGGGCATCATCCGGTAGTGCACTTCCACATTCTCTACTCTGGTGTTGTTGGTCCGAATGGCCGACGACACATGGTGTTTCTGCATCAACTACTGTGAACTCAACGATCGAACTTTGAAAGATAAGTTCCCTATTCCGGTGATCGATGAGCTCCGCGGTGCGAGTTTCTTCACCAAGCTTGACCTTCGCAGTTGCTACTTCCAGGTGCGCATGCACCTTGACGACTTTGACAAGACGACATTCCGAATTTAACGGGACCATCACGAGTTCTTGGTGATGCGTTCGACCTCACCAACGCACTGTCGATGTTCCAGTCCTTGATGACGACGTCCTCGACCTCTACATCTAGAAGTTTGTGCTTGTCTTTTTTGATGTCATCTTGTGTATAGCAGGACATGGGCCGAGCACCTCCAGCACGTCAAGAAGGTGTTCCAAACACTACGAGCACACAAGTTGTATCTAAATAAGTCCAAGTGCTTCTTCAGCCAGGAGTTTGTATCCTACCTAGGGCACATAATCTCATCCTAGGGAGTCATGATGGACCCAACCAAGGTGGAGGCCGTAGAGCGCTGGCCTTCACCTCGGTCCCTACGAGCCTTGGGAGGCTTTCTCGAATTCAACAGCTACTATCGTAAGTTCATTGCGGGTATGGTGCGATGGTCGCGCCCCTTATCGTGCTTCTCAAGCGAGAGGTGTTCCGCTGGACCGGCGACGTGCAGGATACCTTCTTCCAGCTCTAGAAGGCATTGATAACAACGCCCCTTCTTAAGATGCCGTTCTTCGACAACCGCTTCATCGTCAATAGGCGCCGGCTTTGAGGCGGTGCTACACTTGGGAGACAACGCCATCGCCTTGTTCAGTCGTGCCATAGCTCCTCACCACCAGAAGGTTCCAGCATCTGAGCGCGAGCTGATTGGTCTTGTGAAGGTTGTGCGTCACTGATGATCTTACCTATGGGGTTGCTCCTTCACTGTTCGGACTGACCACTTTAGCCTGAACTATATCCTGGATCAGCGCCTTACTACCATCCCCCAACATGCTGGGTGAGCAAGCTTTTTAGCTATCATCTTCAGGTTGAGTACATGCCCGCGCATCTCAACGAGGCAGCAGATGGCATACCCTGTCACGACGAGGAGGATATGGTGGTACATGCCATCTCTGCGCGACTCTTACACCTCTTCGACTCTCTTCGCACGGAGATTGCCACAGATCAGCAGGCACAACAGCCATTCGCCCAGCTATAGAAGGGAGCTGCACCTGCTGACAGGTCTGAGTGCGACGACCTTCTCCTTTACAAGGGCAAGCTCTTCATAGCCGACACGTCCTCCTTGTGGCCTTCCTTCCTGGCTGAGGCACATGACGGGAGCCATGATGGTGTTCAAAAGACGGCTCACCGACCGCGACTCTCCTTCTACAACACTTCATTTCTGCAAAGGGTATGCGAGTACGTCTGCGGTTGCACCACATGCCAGCGCAACAAGATGAACCATCTACATCCGTTTGACATGCTACAACCTCTTGCTGTACCTTCGGAGGTCTAGAGTGATATACCTATAGACTTCATCTAGGATTTTTCGAAGGTTGGAGGCAAGACGGTGATCTTGACAGCTTTTCAATGTACACCCACTTCATTCCCATGAGCCCTCCATATTGTGATGCATCGATGGCACGAGCATTCTTCGACAATATTGTATGGCTACACGACTTCCTCTGCTCCATCGTCAGCGATTACGACTATTAGTACCTGGCATACCGGGTACCCTCGCGCACAAGCTAGAGCCGCCTAGGTGCCCCACCTTCTAGCAGAGGCAAGGCCCTAGGGCGCCACGTGTTCAGAAGGCCCGTACCCATCTGCCTCAGATGGGTCCGGGGTACCCGCAAGAGACCCCGAAGAAGAGTTCGGCTCCCCCTTGGAGACGAGCTCCCAAGCAACCACATGTTCAACAGGTAAGGATCCCTCTCCCCCGTGAGATAGGACTCTGGTGCAGCCACGTGGTCCGAGGCATCAGACAGGCCATCTCCTGTATAGGTAGGCTCCGGCGCTACCACGAGTCCCGTAGCTCTAGAGTCCCCACTCTACTTAGGAACGGGCTCTGGGGCTGCCACGTGGTTCGTAAGATGGGACCCAACGTCCCCCGTGAAGGTGAGCTCTTGAGCTGCCACATGGTCCGTAAGACGGGACCTGACCTCCTCCACGGAGGTGAGCACCCGAGCTGCCACGTAGTCCAACCACTTGCCCTGGACGGAGAGCTGCGGGAGTTAAGAGGGCGGTGCACCTTGTCCCTGTCAAGGATTGAAGATACGCGACTTCCCCAGATGCATAGCACGACGCACACCTAATGTCAAGTACCGCTACGACCAATCGCATCGCAGTTAAGACGCCACAAGCCTATCTCACTCCGCCAAGTGGGTAGCTTACGGCGATATAGACAGTTGGATGGGACATCCCCTGCCATTGTCAGCAAATGGCGCATGGGCTACTAACGACTCAGGCGGCAAGACGGCGAGTCTTCAAAGCCACGGTCAGAGGAAGCTTATGCGAGAAGCCTTAGATCTTTAGGATAAGATTGCCTCAGGACGACCTGTCAGGCCTCGAACCCCACTTGTAAAGCGTTCGATCTTGTCTATAAAAGGATCGGACCACCATCATTACAAAGGACTCAACATTGAATCGCCGATACACACACGCATTCACATACACACTAGCAATACAATCCATCGTGGAGTAGGGTGTTACGCTCCTTGCAGCCCAAACCACGTAAAAACCACCGTCTCATACGCTGTCATACGCGCGTACACTTGATTGGGGCCTAAGCCCCGGCGAACAAGAACCTCCGTGGGCTGCTCCTTAGCAGATTCGGGGGAAGTGTCGCATAAACACTTTGACATTTGGCGCGCCAGGTCGCGACTTTTTACCTCAAAACAGTGGTAGTGTTTTCACCATCATGGTGTTGATTAGGTCTGTGGAAGGCGGTTTCTGCGGCCGTCGTCCGGTGACCAGATCCGTCGTTCGAGCGGCGCTCTCTGGTCCATCACGCCCCCGTGCAGGTACATTTGGCCATGACAGCGTGTCGGGACACATCCCGACCCAGTTGGCTCCTCTGGCACCGCCAGCAGCAAGCCCAGAGAGAGTTCTGGCAGCGGTCAGGGCTCTTCTCCACCACCCACCGTCACTGAACGCTTCCCAAGGAGCGTCTCACCAGTGGGTCCAGGACATCGACCACTTCGTCATCGCGGCCATCAATTGCCCCAACAGCGGAAAGCATCACAGTTCGCTGTCACGCACGTCGTCGATCGATCGTCACACCGCCAACTCCCGCTCCTCTAGGCTTACGAGCGCTGGCCGGCTCCCCATGGAGGACCTCAGAGCTGAGCTTGACAGTCGTCAAGCTCACATGAACGGCCGAGTCATCATCGAGCGGGAGTGAGAGAGGCGGCGCAACCTCGACGCCGAATATGGCCCTCAATGCCCTGTTCATGAGGCGTCCCCCGTCCAAGGTGCACCGCAGGTAAACTCTCTGCCACCTAACCAGGAGTACGTCAGCTTCTTGTTTAGCTTAATGTTGCGTTACCTAACCACCTAAGATTTTGAAGCGAAATTTGAAGTCTTAAGCTTCTTGTTTAGAATGTAACATTTACTTCCAAAGACTCGAAAATAAGAAATATTAGGCTTGTTACCGGTAAGAAGCTTATATGGAATATTCTTAAGGAGTCAATAGAGGTAGAGTCGATTCATCGTATGGCACATAGTGTGTACTGCGTCTTTCCAAAAATCAATCTAAGTTCTTGTACTCATCAAACATTATCCTCGCCATCTCGATAAGTGTCGTATTCTTCCTTTTAGCTACCCCATTTTGTTCGGATGAGTACGGATCCGAAAATTCATGTTGGATCCCTTCGTCCAAAAAGTTCTCAACATGGGTATTCTTGAACTCGGTGCCGTTGTCACTCATTATCTTCTTAACTCTCAATAAGAACTTATTTTGAGCTCTCCTCAAGAATTTCTTGAGGGCACCTTGTACTTCTCCCTTATCATGCAAGAAAAATATCCAAGTTAATCTTGAAAAATCATCTACAATTACTAAACCGTATTTGTTACCGCTGATGCTTATGTAAGCGATTGAGCCGAAAAGGTCCATATGTAGTAGCTCCAACAGTCTTGTAGTCGCTATTATGTTCTTGGCAGGATGTGGTGCTCCAACTTGCTTCCCGGCTTGGCATGTGCTACATGGTCTGTCTTTTTCAAACACAACATTCTTCAAACCTCGGATGTGATCTCCTTTTAGAAGTTTCTGCATATTTTTCTTACTAACATGAGCTAGTCGACTATGCCACAACCAATACATGTTGGTCTTTGCAATCAAGCATGTGCCAAGTTGGATTTAAATTGTGGTGAAATCCACAAGATAGAGCTTTCTCTTTAAAATACCCTTGAACGCAACCGAGTCATCACTTCTTTTGAAAATGATCACATCTACATTAGTGAACAAATAATTATAACCTTTGTCACATAGCTGAGATATGGATAAGATTATAATTTAAAGAATCAACATATAAAAGTTGAGAAAGAGTATGTTGAGATGATATTGCTATTTTACCAGTCTCGAGCATCCTTCACTAACTATTGTCTCCAAAATAAATATCTTCGTTTGGATCCTCATTTTCTTCATACTTCACAAACATTTTTCTCTCTCCGGTCATGTGGTTGGTGCATCCATTGTCAACCTCCCATTTAGATCCGCAGGAAGAGTATGCCTACAAAACAAATTTATGCCTTGGTTTTAGGTACCCAAGCTTGCTTGGGTCCTTTGATGTTAGTGACAAGATATTTGGGCACCCACACACAAGATTTAGACATTTTGGACTCTTGTAGAGTGGCCCAACATATTTAACATACATATGACCATGTTTACTTTTCATGAGAACATATGAGGTATCAAAAGTATGAAACATAGTGTTAGATCCATTTTTAGCTTTTTTATATGAGGAAGGAACATGTTTGTTGTTCTCAACTTGTTTTGAGCCTTCCTTGACAAAAGCAATTCATTTCTTGTTATTCTTGAAGTTTTTAGCATTTTGCTTTTCACCCCTAGAATATTCATGACCATCTTTGATATTGGGAGATCTAGTAGTCGTATATGCACTAAGTGCATATTTGATTTTCTCCTTATAAAAAAATGCCACATTTAGGTGAATGTTTACTTTCTGTCACCTTAATCTCATTTTCAAGTCAAGAACCAAATTAGCACAATTACATGTTTTAAGTGAAATAGACTCGACATTTGGAGAATGTGAGCTCTTAGAGATGGGGGGGGGGGGGTGCCTTGTTTGAGTGATTCAACTTGTACTTGAAGAGGTTAACTTTTGTCAAGTTAACAAGTTCATTCTTAATTACAACATTCAAATCATTAAGATTTGAGCAAGTTTTCTTGCTCAAAGCTAGCTCACACTCAAGTGCTTCTCTCTTTTTTTTTCAAGCTCGAGAGCCTTTTCAACCTCCAAAAAATCTCTCTTTTTGAAGGATGAGCATATCTTTTTGTCAGTTGATAAGCCCCCCTTTTCAAATATCTTATTCGACAACAATTTCAATTTTGCAAGTGCAGTTTTGTTTAAATCCTTAAGCATATGTTCATTCTCATCACTACTATCAAAATTATCATCATGTAAAGAATGGAAAGTGGAAGATCTATATTTAACCTTCTTCTTTCCTTCCTTAGTTATGAGGCAAGTGTGGTTTGAGTCCTTCCGTCTTCCCAAGTTTGGAAAGAGAGTGGTCTTCACGGAAGGCTTCTTGATGGCAATAATTGCCACTCCATCTTCATCTTTAGAGGACTCGTTGTTTGAGTCTCACTCTTTGTCGAGGTGTGCTTGGCCAAATTGCTTCTTTCTCTTGAATATCTTCTTGTCTTGTGGCTTTAATTCCTTCTTTTTCTTTTTGTTTTCATTAAATTGACAATCAATTATAGTGTCCATATTTGCCACAATTGTAGCAAGACCGCCTAGCCCTTAATTTGCTCTTGTCCTTGTTCTTACCTTCACTAGAGTTGTCACCTCTTCTTGTCCTCATCATTCGTTTGAGATTTGATGAAGAGGACCATCTCTTCATTGTCCATGTTGGTGCTCACATCATCGCTATCTTCATCATCTTGCACTTCATGGACTTCCTTTCCTTTTGGTTTGCAAGTCGCTTTGAGGGTGACTTCTTTCTTCTTGGATGAGGTGATCGACAAGACTCTTCACATATTGTGCTTCTTTTTCCATCATCTCATGATTAATGATTTTGCCCAAAAGCTCATCCGGAGTTATTTTGTCGAACCTTGGGCTTTCTCGGATCATAAAGCATAAAGTGACATTCTGTGGCATAAATGCTCTAATCATCCTCTTGACCATATCATGGCCAGTCTACTTCTTGCTTCTATAGGCTCTACTCTTGTTGAAGAGAACCTTCATGTGATTGTACATCTTTTGAGGAGTTTCACCATCCTCGATGGCAAACCTCCCTAGCTCCCTCTCAATCATTTCAATTTTTGCTTCTCAGACGGAGCGATTTCCTTCATGCGCCGTTTTGAGAGTGTCTCATATGTCTTTAGCAACCTCGAGTCCATCGAGCTTGTTGAACTCCTCTTGACTTAGTGATGAAGTGATCATCATAGCAGCATGTGCATTACGATGTATTGCTTGAGCTTGCTTTGGGGTGAGTTCCTCGTCGGTGTCCAGAATATCTAAACCTGTACACACAATATGCCAAGGACTTGAGTTTAAGAAAATGATATGCATCTTCATATTATGCTTCCATATTGTATAATCATTTTCATCATAGTGTGGAGCCTTTCCCTTTTGAATAGAAAGATAATGATTGTTAGAATTAAGATGCTCGTAATTAAAATAATATCGGGAGTAGTCTTGGTGACTACTCCCCTTCAGCTTATCATCATTCTTTTTCTTCTTTTGGTTCATGAGCTTCTTTCTTAGAAGTGCCTTGAGCTGGCGAACTTTTTTATCATCATGCTCATAGTTTTTAAGCACATCAAGCATCTTCATAGTGTCTTGAGATTCCTCATCGATGGGCTTTCGAAGGTTTGAGTTTCCTTCTCGCCGGCCATCGTCTCCGAGCGATTAGTCTCCTAATGGAGAGTTTGGCTTTGATACCAATTGAATGTATCTTAGAAGAGTGAATGGGCCTTTTGAATTACTGAAACACTTAATTCGAAGCTGTTAAATTCCAAGGATCGGACTAGTTCAGTGTGAGTGCGAACTAGTTCGAGGTTAATATGCACAACTAGCAAACTTGAATTTTTTTGTTCTTTTCTTTGAATTTGTTGCAGAGGAGAGTAGTAAACTAGCCTACTAACTCTAACAAGTATTTATGAAGACTTGGTTGCATGTGGATCACAAGATTAATACAAATTGTGATTATGATCAAGTTATGCCTTAACTAGTGATGATAATAAAAATGATGAACCAAGAACGCAGGACAGAAGCAATTTCTATCGAGGTTCATTCCCTCACAAATGATCTACGTCCTCGTCGAGGAGTTTACAAAGGGTCGGGTCTTTACCAACCCTTTCCCCACCAAGTCACCACGAAGGTTGACTTGATTCTCACTGTCACAAAAGGTAATAAGGTAATCACTGAGTTTTTAAAGCTTTCTCACAAGTTGATAGCTCTCATGAGATTACAAAAGGAACAATGATCAACACACTCAATATTTTTATAAGATTAACAAGAGTGTGTGAGAGATCAAATCCAAGGGCTCAGTTGTAGATGAGATCGTCACTCACTTTTCCAATTCCCAAATCTCAAAGATTTGACTCTTAGAGGGTTAGAATGTGTGAAGATGAGTGATCGAAATCTTCTTCAATTTAGCTTCTTCATCAAAGTCACCCTTTTTTTTGTTTGTTATCCACCTTTTTCTCCAATATGATCTGCTCTAACTCAATAAATTTTATTAGTTCTTGTTTGTTATCGATCATCTAAAACTCACATGAAGGTGTCTAGATGCACTTATGAGGAGACATCCCATCACCATGCTTCACAACATTCACCGAGCCCTTTTCATAGAAAAGCCAGCACATACTGTACTAATCTGCACCTTGAACTGTTCTTAGGATTTACAAAATTCTTGTATATACTCATTCTTTATGAAACCTTGTAATATTAACCCTTCTTAAACTAAATGTTTTATTATTTGTGACTTGATACTTGGAGCATGTTACGAACTCACTTATGTTTTACCCTTCTTAAGTTAGAACTCACTTATGAAATTCAACTAAATGTGAAAAAACACAAAATGTGAATAAAAAATATAAGAGCCATTTTGCTCTCCTGAACTGACTCTCTTGCCTTTTCTTCCGTAGAGGCTTATAATGGCCAGATGGCCAAAGTCGTCAACCACGATGAAATGCCGGCAAGGTCAGCGAGTTCAATGGACAAGACGCCGCCTGAGACCACCAGCAGCAGCCACTCCTCCGTGATCCTCCAGGTGCCGCCGCAGATGGGGACGCTCCCGCACGCCGTCGTGTTCCCGCCGTCCGCCCCAGCCGAGCAGACCCTGTCCTCAAGACTGGAGCTACGGGGCTCCCTGAGGCTTCGTTTGGATAGGTCGGGGTTGGAGTGGATTTAGACCCAATCCACTCCATCCGTGGGTTTAAATACACACTCATCAAAAATACTCTCCATGGATCGAAATCACATTTGGGAAAGGAGTGGAATAGCCCATTTGTCTCCGGATCCACTCCGATCTGAGTGGGAATCCACCAACTCCTCTCGGCACTGGGGACGAGACCCTCGTCTCGCGACAACGCGGCCGCCACCATCCTCCTCCCGCATCCGCCGCCTAGGTTCCTCCTCCCGCCGTCGCCCCCTCCTCCTCCTGTCGTCGCCACCCTCCTCCCGTCATGTCCCAGCTTCCTCCTCGCGTCATCACCCAGCTTCATCCTCCCGACGCCGCCATCCTCCTCTAGCATCCGCCGCGCGCCATCCTCCTACCACCACCGTCGCCCAGCTTCCTCCTCCCGCTGTCGCCCCTCCTCCCGTCAGCCCGTCCGCAACGACTCCGCCGCCGTCCACCCTCTTATCGCAGAGGCCGAGAACTTCATCAACAGGCTCCACAACCAGCTGAAGCTGCAGCGCATAGAGTCCATCCTGCAGTACCGGGAGACCATCCGCCGCGACGGCCAAGCTGCAGCGGCCGGCGGCGGCGTGTAGCGCGCACGAGCGAACCCGAGCAAACTGAAGGGGCTGGATGCAGATGCAGGACAGCAAGAGGTGAAGCCGGGGCTGGAAGAAACAAACAACAAGAACAGGAAAGCAAATCCAGGGAGGAGTATCCGAGTGTGGAGATGGTAATCCCTTTCTTCCTTGCCCCTCTTCGTTTTGGTTCCTGTCGAATGATACTAGTAGTACATATATGGCAGCTTGAATCAATGAGAGTTTTGGATCGAACTTGATATAATGTGGCATCACACCTTGTGAATCATCGCAGTCTGATAAGTTCGTTCCTGCAAAAATCTGCTGCTCTGTTGTCATCCATAGCTGCGCTGAGTCGGTATGAGATTTCTTTTGCGAATGGCGCTAGCATCGCTACTGCATACTTGCATGGTTCTAGTAGTTCTTGAGGATTTTCTGACCACACCTAGTAACAGCAGCGATCGACAGTGCTTCATCTTCATAGTAGTCTGCGTAATTAATCAGTACGAGTTCTTCAGCAATCAGCCTTCCTTACAGCACACCATTTTGTCTGTTGCTTCATCAGTACCAAATGCGAGGACATCTAGCCTGGACTCAGGCTACCGACACTCCTTTCATAGTAGTAATGACATGCATAGTTGTTAAAAATGAATCCTCATTGAATACTTTGATGTGTGCAGCACAACCTCTCTTTGATTGGCATGTATGGATTTTTAACAGATCGGTAATATTTCTCTGGTTTGTAAACTTTTTTTGCAGTGGATAATGAATTTGACTTGTTCAACCGTTTGAAGTTCCATTGCAAGTGCAAGTGTTGCCACACAGCATTGGCTAGGTGTTTGTCATGTAATATGTGTTGGCTGCAAATATAAGTTTGTCTCTCTGCTTGGACTCTTACTTTCATCAATTCTTCCTGTATTCACGGGCGCAGTTCAATTGGCGATTCGGTTTCTCAGCGAATCGATTCACCGTCTCCATCGTTTGGATGTGCTACAGGTGATTTGCGGTGAATCACAGGTGATTCTGTCCATCCAAACAGGCCCTTAGTCAATATATTCAAGACAAGACATTGTCAGAATTCAGTTTTCAGAATCTGCTATCTTTTTCAGAAACAAATCAGTTTCTGTTAAGCTGTCCTCATATTAACATTTGGAGTGAATGGAACTATTTATATCTCTAAGATTTTCATTAAAAAACAGGGTATTTTCTGTTGAAATTCATTTGTATTTAATGATCTTTTGTAATTTTGGTCTAACTATTGATGTTCATTATCTATTTTAGTGCCTTGTATTATTGTGTTACTTGCAACCTGTGTTCTGTTTTACTTACAACCGTGTTAACCAAGTGTTAGCCAAATGCAGAAGTGTATTTCCAGCCACCCTTGCTGCCCGCGGCGTGGATTGGGAGTCAACCCAATCCACGCGGGGTGTATAATACACGTGGTTACATTTACACTGCTGCCAAACAAAGCCTGACTGTGGCCCCACCCCTAGCGCCCAGGAAGAAGTGGTCTCGTACCAAGTACACCGCGGAGCAGAAGGAGCGGATGCAAGAGTTAACGCACCGCGTCGGCTGGGCCGCCCACAAGACCGATCCTGCCGCCGTCGATGCCTTGTGCGCTCAACTCGGCATCTCCCGGGACGCTTTCGTGCGTTGGACGTACTCCCAGAAGCGTCGCGCTGATGATGGTCCACGGAAGCCTTATGTCAGGACGTGCTACACCGCGGAGCAGAAGCAGTAGAGGCTGGAGCTCGCGCGTCGCATCGGGTGGGGCGTCCCCAAGACCACCGATGATTCCGCTGCCATTGATGCCTACTGTGCTCAGGTCGACATCTCCCGGCCCGCATTATTGCGATGGATCCACGCCAACAAGTTCAAGACCAAGAGGACAATCTTGACACCACCACCACCGGCCGGCGCGGCGCTTGAGTAGTCAGCCGGAGGATGCGTTATTATTAGATTTACTTACAAGCGTCTAGCGCCCTTCCTCGCTCCCTCTCTTCTTCCCAGTGGCGTGGCGTCGAGTGATTGATGACAGGCTGAAAATGACCAGTGGCCGCATATGTCCGCGTGACAGTGTCCATCATTTCACCAGACAAACGATACGTGTATAAACCTTGGCTGGGCACACGGACAAAGGGACCGGTGTAGTTTGGAATTATATCCCGACACGTCCAAAACACAGATTTTGAACAGATCAATTGTTATGGCTCACTAAATTTGTTGATTTATTTTTCAATAATCATCATTATTAATTTTGATGTGGGAATTTTTCTATTTTTTTTTGCGCCAGTGGAATGAAGTGTAGATTCCCAAATTTGGGCCTCTCTACCCGTATTTGGGCCCATATAGTAGGCAAAATTAGTTTTGCACTATAGGTGGCTAGAGGAGTCGGGTCAAACGGGTCAGCTCCAAAGCCGGTCAAAAAAGCACGACACGAGAAAAACGGGTTCAGGCCGCTCCGAAGCCCGCTTTGGACCGTGCTTGGGCTTGGCCTCAGGTCCATCGTGTTGGCTCGGTACGGCCCGTTTTCGTGCGGCTCGTAAGGCAGGACGCTTTGGCTGATGATTAGGAGTTGCTATAATGTTCTATTTTTCAAAAGTATCATATGCACAACAAAATACTCTACCTAGTATGGCAAAAATTGGCATGGTACTTCACCTATCTTAATTCATTATGGGGCTTATGCCTTCTCCTATTCATGGGTAGTTGAAAAATAGAACAAAAAATGTGTAGGATCGAAGAGCACGTGACAAGCTAACAGAGGGGGGGGGGTGGTGAATGGTAGATTACAACTTTTTCAGCGGAAGCAACGAAAACACCTCGATAGAAAATTGATCTGTTAAAGAAATCGTGTGTGCGACTAATCTAAAAGTGATCAATTGTAATAAAGCCAGTATAGATTGTGGAGAATCAAGTCATGAAGACATCACAACAAGAATCACGAAAATCTGTCAAGAAAAACTCAAGTTACTTTCAAGAGATTGAACAAAAGTTAATCTGTTCTACCCGAGAAAAATCAGATCTACAACAATGCAAAGAAACTTGTGTAGATCAGAAACCACAAATCCAATGACTATGAAATTTTTACAGATGATAGATAATCAAGTTGTGAAGGCAACCCAAAAAGAATCAAATCAATTAGATATGTAAAACTCGAATTATCATAAAACCACCGAAGCAAGGTAGTGCTGTGCGAAAACTCGACGAGAAAAACTGTCTGAAACAAGTTGGACGAACAAGACACAAAAGTTCCTTTAAACTACGATCTTTATTCAATAGAACACAAGAGGAACAACTCAAAATCCATGCTCCACGAGCTATTGCCTTCCTTGCTTATATAACCAGCTATGAGTCCAACCCAAATAAAACCAGGACTAGTATCCTACTAAGTTTCTACCGAAACTTTCCATAACTGCTCAAGACTCTTCTATAAGCAGATAGAAGCAATCTTAAGACTTGCAAACACCATAGGAACGTATCCCACATTCCTAAAACAACTCAACTTCGTGACCCACACAAAAACCTATCATAACCAACTCAAATCTTTCCATATTTGAGTCAAACACGACTCAACCGCAACCTGAGTCCATAACCTAGTCGGTTGGACCTTTCCGACCAATTCTTTACGTCCACATCTTTTCATCACACCTTGGAACAATGTAGCCACGTCCATGCACTCCTTGCACATGTGCAAACATCTTCCAACGACGTCCATGATATCTTCATATGCATTGTTCTTGATTCAAACATGTTGCGCGACCTCCCGATCAACTCAATCACAATTCCTCTCGAACTTGGTTATTGAACCTCATTTTCTCCCTAAGACTAGTTCAATGGATCCCGTCACCAGCCATGTCTTGACCTAGCGTCGAAGCTAGAAAAAAGATGTCAGACCTAGCCATAGCAAGTCGGACCTAGACAAAGAAGTCGAACCTTACTACAGACCTTGTCGGAGCTACCTAAAACAAGCCGAGCCTATCGTCAAACCTTGCAGCAGCTCGGACCTAGAGTCAGACCTTGTTAAAAGGGTGTTTTGGCAGTATTCATAACTTTTATCGTCATAGCCAATGTATTCAACACACACAGGTCTCACAATCCCCCCCTTGATGGATGCATTGGCAACACCACTTAAAATCCGAACATTGGCTTATTCAAATAAAAGTTTTCAAAACAATTTTCCCCCCGAAATATTTCTCCCCCTTTGTAAATAAGAAATAAAATGAGAATAAAAATAAAAATTCTCCCCTAAGGATGTACAATGTCCCTGAGCAGAACCGTGCCAAAACACTTGTGAATGTTTGCAATATCCCCTTTGACAATGTATTCAGCAAGGTACAAAAGAGAAATTTTAATTTGTTATGAGCATAATATGACATATATATATAAAACAAAGCTCGTTCAAGTCATACTATCAAGCAACTTACACTATCACATCAATGAGATACATAAAATAGTGTAAGCCATGCTAGCGATCAAGTGAATTTTCAATTTAAGCAAGTCATGGTCTCACAAACTTAACCATTTTAAAACCTGATAGCATGACACTTGTTGCTGAATTTTTATTTTCTTTTAAGGAACAAAATTCATCTTATGACATTTGCAAGAGATTATATGTGGCATCCGCCTTATTCTAACCAACCAAGCCAAGCCTATGTCATTTGACAATCAGAAGCTGAAGGATATGATTTTAGTCATACACAACTTCTTCTAAGTTCATACCTAAGTGCAATGATAAGTCATCTCAAAAGTGTAAGACCTATGTGTGTTGAATACATTGGCTTGTAGTGAATACACTTGGCTTTGATGATAAAAGTTTTAAATATCACCAAAACACTTTTTTATCAAGGTCCGACTCTAGCTCCGAGCTACAGCAAGGTCCGACGGTAGGTCCGGCTTGTTTTGGGTAGCTCCGGCTATGTTAGATGCTAGGTCCGGCTTCTTGGTAAGGTCCGACTAGCTTTGGTTAGCTCCGGTGAGCTTTATCTTTAGCTTCGGCATGTCTTTGTTAGCTCCGACATATATTTGATAGCTCCGGCATGCTTTTGCTAAACTCCGACGTACTTTGTCTAGCTCTGGTTTTGGGTTGACTAGTTTTGACTAGTTTTTGGTAAGCTCCAGTGCTAGGATCTACTAGTTTTGGTGAGCTCCGGTAGGTGCTTCATTGTACTAGTTTTGGTAAGCTCCGGTGCTAGGATCTACTAGCTTTTGTTAGCTCCGGGTTGCTCTGGCAAGGTCCGGAACTTGACCGCGGTGCTTCTGCTTTTCATTTGCAATGTTCCGTACTTGCTTTACATTGTTGTAAAGATTGCATAGTATTCATTTGCTAAGTTTTTGGTGCTTGGATGATATGGGTGATATCGTGTTACTATGGTTTTGCAACATGCTTATGTGAGGCTCTCACGTAAGGTGTTGTGTTCGGAACTAACTTGAGTCAAGTCGAGGACTTGGGCTCGTATGGATTGGTTGTTTATTCATGTGCAGGTGTTGCTTGAGTTCAAGTCATGGCTGGTGACGGGATCCATTGGACTAGTCTCAGGGAGGAGATGAGGTTCCAACAACCAAGTTCGGGAGGAACTGTGGTTGAGCTGATCAGGAGGTCGCGCAGGATGATTGAATCAAGGGCGGTGCATATGAAGGTTACTGGACATCGAAGGAAGGTGTATGCACGTATGCATGCGGTGCATGATGTGGCAACATGGTTCCGAAGATGGGATAAGAAAGGAAAGATCTGGTTGGAAGGATCGGATCGTACCGGTTGATGACTTTGGCTGCGGCGGAGTCGGTTATGGCTCGGTACGGAAAGTATCGAGTTGGTTATGTTAGGATTTCGTGTGTGACACGAATTTGAGTTGTTTAGGAATGTGTGATACGTTCCTAAGGTGTTTGGAAGTCTTAAGATTGCTTCTATCTGCGTATAGAAGAATCTTGAGCAGTTATGGAAAGTTACGATTCGTGGTCTGAGTAGGATTGGAGTCCTAGTTGATATTGGGTTGGCCTAAGGGCTGGTTATATAAGCAAGGGAGTCCAGAGCTCGTGGTAGACGACTTTGGGGCTGTTCCTCTTGTGTTCTATTGAATAAAATTCGTAGTTTGAAGGAACTTTTGTGCCTTGTTCGTCCGACTTGTTCCAGACAATTTTTACTCGTCGAGTTTCTGGACAGCACTACCTTTCGTCGGTGGTTTTATCATAACTCGAGTTTACAGATCCAATTGACATGATTCTTGTCTATCATATGTCAAAATTTCACGGTCATTGGATTTTTGGTTTATGATCTACACGAGTTTCTTTGCAGCATTCCAGAACTGTTTTTTCTCGGGTAGGGCAGATTGACCATTGTTTGATCTTTCGATCATAGCTTGAATTTTTCTTGACGGATTTGAGTGATTCCTTTTGTGTTGTCTTCGTGACTTGATTCTCTCTGATATCCATCACTTTGTCACGGTGAAACACATTTAGATTAGTCTCACACATGATTTCTTTAAGAGATCGTTTTTCTGCTAAAGGGGTTGGGGTTTAATTGTTTCCGCTGCGTAAGATTTTTAAATCTACCATTCACCCCCCCTCTGGTAGCTTTTCACGTGCTCTTCGATCCTACAATTGGTATCATAGCCACAGTGCTCTAATCTTTGAGATTTGCACGTGTTTTTTACTAATCATCATGGATAAGTACTCCGCCAAACCTTGTGTGTTTGCTGGTATTGATTTCCAGGTTTGGAAGGAACGCATGGAGGCTTTCATCCAGGCACAAGGCTTTGCAATATGGGAGAAGGTGTATAAGCCTTATGAAGTGCCACCCAATGATCAAGTCACGGCCACAAACCTACGGGACGTCGACAACAACAACAAAGTCCGAAACTTGATCATCCAAGGACTCAGTCAAAGTGACTTTGATCGTGTCGCGCACTTCCGGTCAGCATACGATGTTTGGAGAGCTCTCTGTGATTATCATGAAGGCTCCAACACAATCAAGGAGGTAAAACAAGATATGTTCAAAAAGGAATATATGCGTTTTGAGATGCAACCAGGTGAGTCTATCGATGACCTTTTTGCTCGTTTCAATAAAATTCTCAGCAACTTCGTAGTGTCAATGTAAATTTTTCTGATGCTGAGAATACTAGGCAACTTCTTAGTGCGTTAGACATGTCAATTTGGGAGATTAAAGTAACATCTATTCGTGAATCAACTGTCATGAGTTCTCTTACATTAGATGTACTTTATTCTAAACTAAAAACTCATGAAATTGACATCCTAGCACGTAAGAACCCAAATAAGTCTATTGCATTTGTTTCACAACATGATATGTCTAGCTCTGGCCAATCATCATCTTGCAATACTCTTGCTTTATTGTCCTCACTAACCCTGGAGCAGATCGAAGAATTTCCAGAAGAGGAGTTGGCACTCATCTCTACTAGATTCTCAAAAGCATTGCAAAATGTGAGAACTAGAAGGAGAGGAAGCTCCGGACCTCAACGCTGTTTTGAATGTGGTAAAACAGGACACTTTCGTACATAATGCCCTAACCTTTCAGGTCCGACCACCCGGGAAGAAAAACAAAGCAAGGTCCGGACCTCATCTGGAAATTCCAACAAAAAGAAAAAGAAGGGTACCATAGGACACAAGATGATTAACAGCTTCATCACCGCACTTCAAGAACTTAGTTCAAGTGATGTAGACTTTGAAAGTGATGAAGATGATGACGATCTGGCCAACTTATGCTTCATGGCGGGCAAAACAAGATCAAGATCAAGTCAGGAGGATGCAGAACACAACAGTGAAGACGATGAGGTATGTTCTACCTGCAATGAAATGTGTGATTCTATTTCTCGTGCAACTATTATTGTCAAGAAAAAGGACAAAAATCTTAGGGATAATGCTGCTAAAATTGAATCACTAGAATCTGAAATTAACCATTTAAAAACTTTGATTCCTAGTGATGATGCATGTCCCTCATGTGACTTAATCTATGAACAATTGTCCACATTAAGAAGTGCACACTCTTCCACTCTAGATAGACTTGATGAAGAAATTGAAAAGAACAAAAAGCTTGCTGCACTCAATATTGGAAACTTAAAGATGCTTCTTGTTCTACAATTGATTTGCATTGTTCTAGTTGTAATGATCTCGATAAAAAACTGCAAGATGCTATGAATGAAATTTCTATATTGAACAATGCTTTACGTTCTCATGAAGTTAAATTTTGTTCCAATTGCAAACTAAAAGTAAAAACTTCATGTGAAAATTGCCTTGATCTATCCAATAAACTTGATGACATGCATAGGACTTTAGATCGGTTTTGTAATGGGAATAAGAACCTAAACTTGCTGCTGAATTCTTCCAAGTCTTGCAATGATAAAACTGGTTTAGGTTTTGATTCTCATGATCATGCTAAGGCACATCCACCTAAAATTGTAAAGTCATTAGGAAGTGGTTTGATTCAAACAGTTCCTAAACAACAAGGAGTGGTTTTCAAATCTGCAGGAGTGTTGCCTCATTTAGTTTCAAATAAAAATATTGCTTGCTCATCTAGACATGAACACAAAGTTAAATTTCATTGTACCTTCTGTGGTAGAGATGGTCATGTCATGGATTTTTGTTATAGACTAGCTAAACAACAGAAAAAGGAAAGAAAAATTGCTAGATCTTATAACTTTCATGCAATTAGAAAAACACAACCTGTTTTAGTGAGTCAGAAATTTGAAAAGGTAGCTTCCGGACCTTCTGGTAAGAAATCAGCAAAAGCAGCTCCGATAGTTCCGGACCTTCTGTTGTTTCCTTCGGAACTTCAGCTTTTGCTTCTGGAGCTTCAGCCTTGTCTTTTGGAACTGCTGCTTTTACCTCTGGAGCTACTGGTTTTTGTGCTAAAAGAGTTAAGAATAGAAAACCTCAAACTTCGACTCATAAACCTGCTGTTTTATCTCAGCTTTCGCGTGTTTTTCCTGCTGCACGTCGTGTGACTCAGTACTAGATACCTAAATGCCTTTTGACTAACCCCAGTATTGAGTCATCGACGTATTGTGCTTCTATGTAGGTTACACGTTTGAGGAAGGAGAACATTTGGATTGTGGATTCAGGTTGCTCACGCCACATGACCGGTAACAAAGATTGGTTCTCCTCCCTCTCTTTTGTGTCACATGTAGAGAATGTTACTTTTGCCGATAATTCTTCAACTCCTATAATTGCTAAGGGTTTGGTTAGAGTAAATGATCACTACACTTTGAAGGATGTGGCACTTGTCAAAAATTTGAAATATAACTTGCTTTCTGTTGCACAATTGCTAGATGAAAATCTAGAAATTATTTTCAATAAAAGATGCTGCAAAGTTGTAGGTTCAAATAGTGAGCTTATTTTTAACATGTCTCAGTTTGGAAGAGTTTTTAAAGCTGATTTTGATATGTCTTTCTCTAAGCATAGGTGTCTAGTTGCTAATGATTCAAAGGACTTATATTTTTGGCATCGTAGACTTGGTCACGTAGGCTTTGATCACCTAACGCGTGTTAGTGTTCTTGATCGCATACGTGGGCTGCCTAAGCTTAAAGGGGACAAAGAAATTGTGTGCTCTTCGTGTAGACATGCTAAGATGGTTGCAGGTTCACATACTCCTCTCACAATGATCATGACAACTGAACCATGTCAACTTTTGCATCTTGACACCGTAGGACCTTCACGTGTTCAATCCTTCGGAGGTAAATGGTATGTTCTTGTTATCGTTGATGATTATTCTAGATACTCTTGGGTTTACTTTATGGCGTCTAAGAATGAAGTTTTTAGTCACTTTAGAACTTTATTTCTTAGATTATCAATTGATCACCCAGGATCATTAAAAGCAATTAGAAGTGATAATGGAACTGAATTTAAAAATCAATCTTTTGATCACTTTTGTGCTGAAAATAGAATAGATCATCAATTCTCTTCACCATATGTACCTCAACAAAATGGTGTTATAGAAAGAAAGAACAGAACCTTAGTTGAGATGGCTAGGACTATGCTTGTTGAATATCAAACTCCTAGGAAATTTTGGGCTGATGTATTAGCAACCGCTTGTTATGTCTCAAATCGTGTTTTCTTGCATGCTAAGCTAGGTAAAACACCATATGAGCTTCGGTTTGGACATAGGCCTAGTGTTACACACTTTCGGGTCTTTGGTTGCAAATGCTTTGTTAAGAAACATGGTAATCTTGATAAATTTGAACCTAGATCCATTGATGGCATGTTTCTTGGTTATCCATCTCATACTAGAGGCTACCGTGTGCTTTTACTTGACACTAACAAAATTGTGGAGACTTGTGAAGTGTCTTTTGATGAAGCTAGCCCCGGTACTAGCTCCGGTGTTGCAGGACCAGATCTGTATCCTCAGGGGGAGGGTATTTTCGAAGATGAAGAAGAGCCGGTGATACTGCCTGGTAGTTCCGAAGCTGACACGTGTCCAGCTCCGGACATTGAACAAGCTCCGGCTATCACCTCTACTGGTCCTGATCGTCCACAAGTCACAAGCTCATCAATCTACGATGAACCTAATGAAGAAGAAGCTTGTGAGACATCTGTTCCCCTACGGTTTTATAAAGATCATCCCCCACAACAGATGATTGGAAGCTTGCACGAACGAGTCACACGGTCCATGTTTTGCGATCCAAACTCTCATGCTCATTCTGCTTTTGTTGCTTCTTTTGAACCCAAAGATATATCACACGCACTCACTAATGAATCTTGGATTATTGCCATGCAAGAAGAGTTAGAAAATTTGAAAGAAATAATGTTTGGAAACTTGTACCTCCACCTCAAGGTCACACTTTAATTGGAACTAAATGGGTATTTAAAAATAAACAAAGTGAGGATGGGGTTGTGGTTAGGAATAAGGCTAGGTTGGTTGCTCAAGGTTTCACTCAAGTTGAAGGTCTAGATTTTGATGAAACTTTTGCTCCTGTCGCTAGATTAGAAGCCATAAGAATTTTGTTAGCTTTTGCAGCATCTAAAGGTTTTAAGCTATATCAAATGGATGTTAAAAGTGCTTTTCTTAATGGCTATATAGATGAGGAGGTTTATGTCAAACAACCACCGAGTTTTGAAAATCCAGATTTTCCTAATCATGTTTACAAACTGTCCAAAGCCTTATACGGTCTCAAACAAGCCCCTAGAGCATGGTATGATAGGTTAAAAACATTCTTACTTGAAAAGGGGTTTACCATGGGCAAGGTTGATAAAACTCTTTTTCTGCTTAAGCATGGCAATGACTTATTATTCGTTCAAGTGTATGTGGATGATATTATCTTTGGTTTTGCTTCTCATGATCTTGTGTCCAAGTTTTCAGCAATGATGAGTTCCAAATTTGAAATGAGTATGATGGGTGAACTCACTTACTTTTTGGGGCTGCAAATCAAGCAAACCAAGGAGGGTACCTTTGTGCATCAAACGAAGTATACCAAAGACCTCCTAAGGCGCTTCAACATGGACAAAAGCAAGCCTCTTCGGACACCAATGGGAACAGCAACAACACTTGAACTTGATGAAGATGGTGAATCCGTGGATCAAAAAGAATATAGAAGCATGATCGGATCACTTTTGTACCTCACGGCATCAAGACCGGACATACAATTCAGCGTATGTCTTTGAGCACGGTTTCAAGCTTCCCCACGTGTTTCACATCGTCAAGCCGTCAAAAGGATACTCATGTACTTACATGGAACCCAAGAATTTGGCATTTTTCTTCCTTCTTCCTCAACCGTTACTTTGAAAGCTTTTTCGGATGCTGATTTTGGGGGTTGTAGGATTGATAGGAAAAGTACTTCCGGTGCTTGTTATTTTCTTGGTAATTCTCTTGTTGCTTGGTCCTTTAGAAAACAAAATTCAGTTGCACAATCCACAGCCGAATCTGAATATGTAGCTGCTGCTAGTGCTTGCTCACAAATTCTTTGGATTGTTCAAACACTTAAGGACTATGGGGTTGATCTAGATAGTGTTCCACTGTTTTGTTATAACACTAGTGCTATTTGCATTGCCAAAAACCCCGTGCAACATTCTAGAACTAAGCACATTGATATTAGGTATCACTTTCTCCGAGATAACGTTGAAAAAGGAAACATTGTGCTTCACCATGTAGATACCGAACATCAATTGGCTGACATTTTTACAAAACCTTTGGATTTCACTCATTTTTGTCTCATTCGTAGTGAAATAGGGGTTATGCATCCTCATGGCTTAAATTGAGGGGGAGTTTTTGAAACTTGGGAAGTCTATGTGTGAATCTAAAATTAAAATAATATGAGCATAGTATTTCATACATATATGACTTTGTGATTCCTTTTACATGTTGAAAGTTCTTACTACATTACCCGTGTTATACATTTTGTAGTTTTTGCCATGTCTAGTATTTGGAATAATTACTTTCACTAAAACTGGTCATGGTCGAACTTTCTTGCTGTTTTGAACTTGTTACATGTTCACAAGTGCTTTTAATCATTAAGAATTAATCAAGTAATTAACTCAAATGTTGAGTTTTTATGAACAAATATAAATTGAGAAAAGATCAAGAGAATATACATGCATCGCACTTCTTCTTTTGAGATGGCCTGTCATTGCACTTAGATATGAACTTGGAAGAAGTTGTGTATGACTAAAACCATGTCCTTAAGCTTCTGATTGTCAAATGACATAGGCTTAGCTTGGTTGGTTAGAATAAGGCAGATGCGCATATAATATCTTGCAAATATCATATGATCTAAATTTATGCTTTGAAAAATAATAAAATGCAGCAACTAGTGTCATGCTTTCAGGTTTTGAAATAGTTAAGTTTGTGAGATCATGACTTGCTTAAATTGAAAATTACATATGATCTCTAGCATGCCTTACACTACTTTATGTATTTCATTGATGTGATAATGTAAGGTACTTGATAGTATGACTTGGATGAGCTTTGTTTATATGTATATGTTATAATATGGTCATAACAACTAAAGAGGGAGAGATAATTTGTTTATATGCTCATGACTTGCTGAATACATTGTCAAAGGGGGAGAGATAAGCATGAAGAGAAAGAGAATATGTGCATAAGGAGAGATAATAAATAAAGGGGGAGAGATTTTCTTCTCATTTTACTTTTGATTTACAGAAGGGGAGAAATTGCCTTCAAAACTTTTATGTGTATAAGCCAATGGTTCGGATTTTAAATGGTGTTGCCAATGCATTCATCAAGGGGGAGATTGTAAGACCTATGTGTGCTGAATACATTGGCTTGTAGTGAATACACTTGGCTTTGATGATAAAAGTTTTAAATATCACCAAAACACTTTTTTTATCAAGGTCCGACTCTAGCTCCGAGCTACAGCAAGGTCCAACGGTAGGTCCGGCTTGTTTTGGGTAGCTCCGGCTACGTTAGATGCTAGGTCCGGCTTCTTGGTAAGGTCCGACTAGCTTTGGTTAGCTCCGGTGAGCTTTATCTTTAGCTCCGGCATGTCTTTGTTAGCTCCGACATATATTTGATAGCTTCGGCATGCTTTTGCTAAACTCCGACGTACTTTGTCTAGCTATGGTTTTGGGTTGACTAGTTTTGACTAGTTTTTGGTAAGCTCCGGTGCTAGGATCTACTAGTTTTGGTGAGATCCAGCAGGTGCTTCATTGTACTAGTTTTGGTAAGCTCCAGCGCTAGGATCTACTAGCTTTTGTTAGCTCCGGCTCAAGCTCCGGGTTGCTCTGGCAAGGTCCGGAACTTGACCGCGGTGCTTCTGCTTTTCATTTGCAATGTTTCGTACTTGCTTTACATTGTTGGAAAGATTACTTAGTATTCATTTGCTAAGTTTTTGGTGCGTTTTGGATGATATGGGTGATATCGTGTTACTATGGTTTTGCAACATGCTTATGTGAGGCTCTCACGTAAGGTGTTGTGTTCGGAACTAACTTGAGTCAAGTCGAGGACTTGGGCTCGTATGGATTGGTTGTTTATTCATGTGCAGGTGTTGCTTGAGTTCAAGTCATGGCTGGTGACGGGATCCATTGGACTAGTCTCAGGGAGGAGATGAGGTTCCAACAACCAAGTTCGGGAGGAACTGTGGTTGAGCTGATCAGGAGGTCGCGCAGGATGATTGAATCAAGGACGGTGCATATGAAGGTTACTGGACATCGAAGGAAGGTGTATGCACGTATGCATGCGGTGCATGACGTGGCAACATGGTTCCGAAGATGGGATAAGGAAGGAAAGATCTGGTTGGAAGGATCGGATCGTACCGGTTGATGACTTTGGCTGCGGCGGAGTCGGTTATGGCCTGGTATGGAAAGTATCGAGTTGGTTATGTTAGGATTTCGTGTGTGACACGAATTTGAGTTGTTTAAGAATGTGTGATACGTTCCTTAGGTGTTTGGAAGTCTTAAGATTGCTTCAATCTGCGTATAGAAGAATCTTGAGCAGTTATGGAAAGTTACGATTCGTGGTCTGAGTAGGATTGGAGTCCTAGTTGATATTGGGTTGGCCTAAGGGCTGGTTATATAAGCAAGGGAGCCCAGAGCTCGTGGTAGACGACTTTGGGGCTGTTCCTCTTGTGTTCTATTGAATAAAATTCGTAGTTTGAAGGAACTTTTGTGCCTTGTTCGTCCAACTTATTCCAGACAATTTTTACTCGTTGAGTTTCGGGACAGCACTACCTTTCGTTGGTGGTTTTATCATAAATCGAGTTTTACAGATCCAATTGACGTGATTCTTTATGGGTTATCTTCACAACTTGATTGTCTATCATATGTCAAAATTTCACGGTCATTGGATTTGTGGTTTATGATCTACACGAGTTTCTTTGCAGCATTCCAGAACTGTTTTTTCTCGGGTAGGGCAGATTGACCATTGTTTGATCTTTCGATCATAGCTTGAGTTTTTCTCGACGGATTTGAGTGATTCCTTTTGTGTTGTCTTCGTGACTTGATTCTCTCTGATATCCATCACTTTTGTCACGGTGAAACACATTTAGATTAGTCTCACACATGATTTCTTTAAGAGATCGTTTTTCTGCCGAAGGGGTTGGGGTTTAATTGTTTCCGCTGCGTAAGATTTTTAAAGCTACCATTCACCCCCCCTCTGGTAGCTTTTCACGTGCTCTTCGATCCTACAAAAATAAGAAGTGCAATGCATGCATATTCTCTTGATCTTTTCGCATTTATATTTGATCATAAAAGCTCAACATGTGGATAGTTGATTGATTAATTTTTCATTATTAAAAGAACTTGTGAGCATGCAACAAGTTCAAAACAGCAAGAAAATTTGATCATGACCAGATTTAGTGTAAGTAATTATTCCAGTTACTAGTCATGACAAAACTACAAAATGTATATCATGAGTAATGTAGTAAGAACTTTCAGCATGTAAAAGTAATCACAAAGTTATATATGTATGAAATAATATACTCATATTACTTTTAAATTCAAATCCCAATTTTGAAAGCTACCCGTCAATTTAAGCCATTAGGATGCATAACCCCTATTTCACTATGAATGAAACAAAAACAAGTGAAATCCAAAAGTTTTGTGAAAATATCAGTCAATTGTTGTTCGGTATCTACATGATGAAGCACAATATTTACTTTTTCAACACTATCATGGATAATGTGATACCTAATGTCAATGTTGAAAGTTGCCTAGAGGGGGGGGGGGGTGAATAGGAAATAATACCTGAAATCACTTAATCAAACAAGATTAAATTCCTGTGGCCGGAGTAGTCTGCACAGGGCCGGACTAGAACGCTCAGCACATGGTGGAAACCCTAAAATTTGATTTCTACAAGTTATTTGCGGAATTAAAGTTCACCAAAGAGATAAGGAATTTGTAGTAAACTTGTAAAGCTCAGATTGTGAAGTTTAAACACTTAGATTGCAAGTTTACAATAATGATCAAAGTGTAGGGCAATAAGAGCAAAGTGAACCCTAATAGCAATACTAGTGATCACAAAAAGCGAAAGACAAGTGAAACGAGATTTATCCCGTGATTCAGCTCCACGAAGAAGCCTACCTCCACGTTGAGAAGTCCACACAAGGACTGGGTCTCACTTGACCCTTCTCTCACCAAGCCACTATATCAATGGGCAATCCCAAAGTTTGATGGGGCTACTCACAACTTGAGGCTCCCACAAATCAATACAATGAGGAGCACACAAAGCTCAACTCACACAAGCCACAAAACACAACACAATGTGCAAGAGATCAAACCAAGAGCCAAAGCGCGATGATCTTCCTTTTACTCTCCTCCCCAGACCCTAATCTCTTCAATATTTGCTCTTAAGGGGTTAGTAGGACGAGTAGAAGGCTTTGGAAGGCTCTAGGATGCTTGTGGCGGCGCTAGGGTTCAAGACTTATTCAAATGAGCCCGGGGTCCCCTTTTTATAGGGGTCCCGAGCCCCTTTTTCTGACCTCAGCAGAGGGGCAAACTAGTCCGGCCTCTGACCCCGGACTAGTCCAGCCCTATAGGACCACTGACCCCTGGTCAAGTCTCGAGAACTGCCACACTGCGCGACGATCGTTACGCTACCCGCCAAATTTCCAAATTCAAACGGTCACTAGACAACAGACTAGTCCGGTCCAAAACGGACTAGTCCGAAGTGGAACAGAACCATTTGGTCAATCCCAAAACAGACTCTTCTAGGTTGGCCCGGACTAGTCCGGCCACAAGGGCGGACTAGTCCTGCCCCCTAGGGTTTCTCTCGGTCTATCTCACTAAGTCTCAAACGAACAAGTCTGTACCCAAACGGACAAGTCCGAACTTCTCTAGAGAGCTTTAGTCCGTCCAAAAACGGACAAGTCTGGACTCCTCGGACTTAGCTCCAAATTCACTCAAATTCACTCCAGAGACATTTGGTCCGTCTCAACGGACTTGTCTGCCATGGCCGGACTAGTCTGGCCTTGAGGCCCGCACTAGTCTTGCTTCCTAGGGTTTTTCTCGTTTTAGGTTTCTCACTTAGGTGTTTCACTAAACCACCACTTTGAGCCCTCTAGAATGATGTCAATGCACATGATACATCCACCCTCTCACATGACATGACTCATATAACCTCAATACCATAGAAACCCTAATTTCTACGCTTGAGTCTTTGACACCCGTTTTATCTTTTTCCTTTTTGAGGGTTTTCATCACAATTCAATCCTTGTACCTATGCTTAAGGTCACTTTTTCTCATTAGTCTCTTAATTGTCGTCATCAATCATCCAAAACCCACGGGGATGCCTAGATCCACTTTCAAATGTTCTTTGTTCTGGAATGTTGCACGGGGTTTTTAGCAATGCAAAGGCACTAGTATTATCACAAAATAGTGGAACACTATCTAGATCAACTCCATAGTCCTTAAGTGTTTGAACAATCCAAAGAATTTGTGAGCAAGTGGTAGCAGCAGCTACATATTCAGATTCGACTATGGATTGTGCAACTGAACTTTGTTTTTTGAGGACCAAGCAACAAGTGAATTATCAAGAAAATGACAAGCACCCGAAGTACTTTTCCTATCAATTCTACAACCCCCAAAATCAGCATCCAAAAAAGCTTTCAGAAAAAGGTTGAGGAAGAAGGAAGCAAAATGCCAAATTTTTGAGTTCCATGTAAGTACCTGAGAATCCTTTTGATGGCTTGACGATGTGAAGCACGTGGGGAAGCTTGAAACCATGCACAAAGGCATACGCTGAATTGTATGTCTGATCTTGATGTCGTGAGGTACAAAAGTGATCCGATCATGCTTCTATATTCTTTTTGATCCACAGGTTCACCATCTTCATCAAGTTCAAGTGTCGTTGCTGTAGCCATTGGTGTCCGAAGAGGCTTACTTTTGTCTATGTTGAAGCGCTTAAGAATGTCTCTTGCATACTTCGTTTGATGCACAAAGGTACCTTTCTTGGTTTGCTTGATTTGCAGCCCCAAAAAGTTCGTGAGTTCTCCCATCATACTCATCACAAATTCTAAACTCATCATAGCTGAAAACTTGGACATAAGATCATGAGAAGCACAACCAAAGATAATATCATCCACATACACTTGAACAAATAATGATTCATTGCCATGCATAAGCACAAAAAGAGTTTTATCAACCTTGCCCATGGTAAACCCCTTTTCAAGTAAGAATGCTTTTAACCTACCATACCATGCTTTAGGGGCTTGTTTGAGACAGCACAAGGCTTTGGACAGTTTGTAAACATGATTAGGAAAATCTGGATTTTCAAAACCCGGTGGTTGCTTGATATAAACCTCCTCATCTATGTAGCCATTAAGAAAAGCACTTTTAACATCCATTTGATATAGCTTGAAACCTTTAGATGCAGCAAAGGCTAACAAAATTCTTATGACTTCTAATCTAGCAACAAGAGCAAAAGTTTCATAAAAATCTAGACTTTCAATTTGTGTGAATCCATGAGCAACCAATCTAGTATTATTCCTAACCACAACCCTATCCTCACATTGTTTATTTTTAAACACCCATTTAGTTCCAATTAATGTGTGACCTTGAGGTGTAGGTACAAGTTTGCAAACATTATTTCTTTCAAAATTTTCTAACTCTTCTTGCACGGGCAATAATCCAAGATTCATTAGTGAGTGCGTGTGATATATCTTTAGGTTCAAAAGAAGCAATAAAAGCAGAATGGGCGTGATAGTTTGGATCGCAAAACCTGGACCGTGTAACTCGTTCGTGCAAGCTCCCAATGATTTATTGTGGAGGATGACTTTTGAGGACTTGGACAGGAGTAGACACATCATAAGGTCCTTCTTCTTTATGTTCATCACAGATTAAAGACCTTGTGGCTTCAGGACGATCTGCACCAGCTACAGTAGTTGTTGATGCTGGTTGTGGTGCAAAATCAACAGTGTGATCAATGTCATTTGCTTCTGAATTTTCGGGTAGCAACACCACTTCTTTGTCTTCTTCGATGAAAATACTCTTCCCTTGTGGATATAGATATAGACCTACAATATTAGAGCCATTACCTGAGCTAGCTTCATCAAAAGAAACCTCACAAGTCTCCACAATTTTGTTAGTGTCAAGTAAAAGCACACGGTAGCCTCTAGTATGAGATGGATAACCAAGAAACACGCCATCAACTGATCTAGGTTCAAATTTATCAAGATTACTATGTTTCTTAATAAAGCAATTACAACCAAAGACGCAAAAGTGTGTGACACTAGACCTATGACCAAACCGAAGTTCATATGGTGTTTTCCCTAGCTTAGCACGCAAGAAAACACGATTTGAGACATAACAAGCGGTTGCAATTGCATCTGCCCAAATTTTTTCGAGGAGTTTTATATTCATCAAGCATTGTCCTAGCAATCTCAACTAAGGTTCTGTTCTTTCTCTCTACAACACCGTTTTGTTGAAGTACATAAGGTGAAGAAAATTGGTGATCTATTCCATTTTCAACACAAAAGTAATCAAATGATTGATTTTTAAATTCGGTTCCGTTATCACTTCTAATTGCTTTTAAGACCCTGGGTGATCAATTTATAATCTAAGAAATAAAGTTCTAAAGTGACTAAAAGCTTCATTCTTAGATGACATAAAGTAAACTCAAGATTATCTAGAATAGTCATTAACAATCACAAGAACATACCATTTAACTCCAAAGGATTGAAAACGTGAAGGTCCTACGATGTCCAAGTGCAAAAGTTGACATGGTTCAGTTGTCCTGGTCATTGTGAGAGGAGCATGTGAACCTGCAACCATCTTAGCATGTCTACAAGAAGAGCAAACAATTTCTTTGTCCCCCTTAAGCTTAGGCAACCCACGTATGCGATCAAGAGCACTAACACGCGTTAGATGATCAAACCCTATGTGACCAAGTCTACGGGGCCAAAAATATAAGTCCTTTGAATCATTAGCAACTAGACACCTATGCTTAGAGGATGGCATATCAAAATCAGCTTTAAAAACTCTTCCAAACCGAGACATGTTAAAAATATGCTCACCATTTGAATCTACAACCTTGCAGCAACTTTTAGTGAAAATACTTTCCAAATTTTTATCTAGGAATTGTGAAATAGAAATCAAGTTGTATTTCAAATTTTTAACAAGTGCCACATCCTTCAAAGTGTAGTGATTACTCTAACCGAACCTTTAGCAATTATAGGAGTTGAAGAATTATCGGCAAAAGTAACATTCTCTACATGTGAAACAAAAGAGAGGGAGAGAACCAATCTTTGTTACGAGTCATGTGGCGTGAGAAACCTGAATCCACAATCCAAATGTTCTGCTTCCTCAAATGTGTAACCCACAAAGAAACACAATACGTTGATGACTTAATACTGGGGTTAGTCAAAAGGTATTTAGGAATCCAGTATTGAGTCACACAACGTGCAGCAGGAAAAACACGCGAAAGCTGAGATAAAACAACAGGTTTATGAGCCAAAGTTTTAGGATTTTTGTACCCAAATACTAACTTATGAGGTGTTACATGTGTAGCACGAATAACAGTAGGTTTGGGAGCAAACTTTGCATGTTTTTGACTCATAACAGTAGATTACCTATTCTTGATATTTAGTTTAGCATGTGCAACAAATGTTGCATGAGAGTTATGTGATCTAGCTTGCATTCTTTCATTTTTCTGTTGTTTAGCTAGTCCATAACAAAAATCTATGACATGACCATCTCTACAACAGTAGGTACAACGAAATTTAACTTTGTGTCTAGATGAGCAAGCAACATGTTTATTAGAAGCTGAATGAGACAGCAACCCTGCTGATTTAAAAACCACTTCTCTATGTTTAGTAACTGTTTGAATCAAACCACTTCCTAATTACTTTTCAATTTTAGGTTGATGTGCCTTAGCATGAGCAAGAGAATCAAAACCTAAACAAGTTTTATCATTGCAAGACTTGAAAGAATTCAGCAGCAAGTTTATATTTTTATTCCCATTACAAAAACGCTCTAGTGTCCTATTCATGTCATCAAGTTTCTTAGACAAGTCTAGTTAGTTTTGACATGAAGTTTTTTCCTTTTAGTTTGCAATTGGAATAATATTTAACTTCATGAGAACGTAAATCATTGTTCAATATAGAAATTTCATTCATAGCATCTTGTAGTTTCTTATCAAGATCATCACAAGTAGAACAATACAAATCAATTGTAGAATAGCAAGCATCTTTCAAGTTTTTATGATTAAGTGCAGCAAGCTCTAACTCAAGTTTATCAAGTGTGGAGGTGTGTGCACTTCTTAGAGAGGACAATTGTTCATATATTAAATCACATGAGGAACAAGAATCGTCACTAGGAATAAAAAATTTCAAATGATTAATTTCAGATTCTAGTGACTCAATTTTAACAGCATTTTCCTTAAGCTTTTTGTCTTTTTTCTTAACTATAACAATGGCACAAGAAATAGTGTCACACATTTCTTCGCAGGTAGGACATACCTCTTCATTGTCGCTGTTGTGTTCTGCCTCCTCCATACTTGATCTTGACTTGCCCGCCATGAAGCACAAGTTTGCCAAATCATCTTCATCTTTGTCACTTCCGATATCCACGTTGCTCGAGCCAAGTTCTTAAAGTGCGGAGATAAAGCTATTCACCAATTGGTGTCTTGTAAAACCCTTCTTTTTCTTGTTGTTGTTTACAGAGGAGTGCTTCATCCTTGTTTTCTTTTTATCACGATAAGTAGTACCTGAAAGGTTAGGGAAATCAGTGCAAAAATGTCCTATCTTATCACATTCGAAGCATCGTTGAGGTCCGTCACCCCCTCTCCTTCTAGTTCTCACATTTTGCAATGCTTTTGAGAATCGAGTAGAGATGAGTGCAAGTTCTTCCTCTGGAAACTCTTCAATATGTTCAAGGGTTAGAGAGGACAACAAAGCAAGTGTTCCATAGGATTAAGACTGGTCAGAGCTAGGCATGTCACGTTGAGAAACAAATGCAAGAGACTTGATGGGGTTCTTACATGAGATTATGTCAATTTCATGAGTTTTCAATTTAGAATATAGAACATCTAAAGTAAGTGTACTCATGACAGTAGTTTTACGAATATATGTGACTTTCATCTCCCAAATTAACATGTCTAATTCACTCAGTAATTGCATAGCATTCTCAGCATATGAAAAATTAACATTGACACTACGCAAGTGGCTGAGAATTTTATTAAAGCGAGCAAAGAGGTTGTCGATGGACTAACCCGGTTGCATCTAAAAGCGCATGTACACCTTTTTGAACATGTCTTGCCTTAACTCCTTGATCGTGTTTGATCCTTCGTGGTAATCACATAGAGCTTTCCAAACATCGTACGCAGATCAGAGGTTAGCAACAAGGTCGAAGTCGCTTAGAGTTAGTCCTTGTATGATCAAGTTCTGAGCCTTATTGTTGTTATCGACATCCCTTAGATTTGTAGCTATAACTTGATCATTTGACGGCACTTCATAAGGTTTGTACACCTTTTCTCATATTTCAAAGCCTTGCGCCCGGTTGAAAGTCTCCATGCGTGCCTTCTAAACCTAAAAATCAATACCACACAAAAGGTTTGGCGTAGTATTTCTCTATGATAATTATTCAAAACACGTGCAAATTTCAAATATTAGAGCACCGTGCCTATGATACCAATTGTAGAATCGAAGATCACGTGAAAAGCTACCAGAGGGAGGTGAATGGTAGATTACAACTTTTTTAGCGGAAGCAACAAAAACCCCTTGTTAGAAAATTGATCCATTAAAGAAATCGTGTGTTCAAATAATCTAAACATGATCAATTATGAAAAAACCATTATATATTATGGAGAATCAAGTCACGAAGACGTCACAACAAGAATCACAAAAATCTGCCGAGAATAACTCAAGTTATGATCAAGAGATCGAACAAAAGTCAATATGTTCTACCCGAGAAATATCAGATCTACAACACCGTAAAGAAACTCTTGTAAATCAGAAACCACAAATCCAACGACCGTGAAATTTTGAGAGATGTTAGATAATCAAGTTGGGAAGACAAACAAAAAAGAATCACATCAATTGGATCTGTAAAACTCGAGTTATGATAAAACCACCGGAACAAGGTAGTGCTGTGTGGAAACTCGACGAGAAAAACTTGTCTGGAACAAGTCAGACGAACAATGCACAAAAGTTCCTTTAAACTACAATCTTTATTCAATAGAACACAAGAGGAACAACCCAAAATCTGTGATCCAGGAGCTCTGGCCTCCCTTGCTTATATAACCAGCCGTGAGGCCAACCCAAACCAAACTAGGACTCGTATCCTACCCAGTTTCCACCGAAACTTTCCATAACTGCTCAAGACTCTTCTATAGGCAGATAGAAGCAATATTAAGACTTCCAAACACCTTAGGAACGTATCCCATATTCCTAAAACAACTCAAATTTGTGACCCACACGAAAACCTATCATAACCAACTCAAATCTTTCCATATTTGAGTCAAACACGACTCAGCTGCATCCCTAGTCCATAACCTAGTCGGTTGGACCTTTCTGACCAATTCTTTATGTCCACATCTTTTCATCATGCCTTGGAACCATGTATCCACATCCATTCACTCCTTTCACACGTGCAAACATCTTCCAACGACGTCCATGATACATTCATATGCATTGTTTTTGATTCAAACATGTTGCGCGACCTCCCGATCAACTCAACCACAATTCCTCTCAAACTTGATTGTTGAAACTCATCTTCTCCCTAAGAATAGTTCAATGGATTCCGTCACCAACCATGTCTTGAACTCAAGCAACACCTGCACATGAATAAACAACTAGTACTTCCGAGCACAAGTCCTCGACTTGACTCACGTTAGTTCCGAAACCACAACACCTTACGTGAGCACCTCACATAAGCATGTTGCAAACTATAGCAAAATGATATCATCCATAACTACCAAAACACACCAAAAACTTAGTAAAAGAATACTAAGCAAACTTTCCATAAGTGTATAGCAAGTTCAAAACATTGCAAGTTAAAAGCAGAACCATTGCAATCTAGCACCCGGACCTTGCCAAAGCTAACCGGACCTTGAGACGGAGCTTACCAAAGCTAGCAGGACCTAGCGCTAGAGCTAACCAAAGCTAGTCGAACCTAGCGCTGGAGCTTACCAAAGCTAATCGAACCTAGCACCAGAGCTAGCAAAAACTTGTCAGACCTAGCCATAGCAAGTCGGACCTAAACAAAAAAGTCGGACCTAGCCAAAGCAAGTCGGACCTAGACAAAGAAGTCGGACCTTACGTCGGACCTTGCTGGAGCTACCTAAAACAAGGCGGACCTATCATCGGACCTTGCAGGAGCTCGGACCTAGAGTCGGACCTTGTTAAAAGGGTGTTTTGGCAGTATTCAAAACTTTTATCGTCATAACCAATGTATTCATCACACATAGGTCTCATAAATGGAGCAAGCATAGCCTAGAGATCTAGTTCCAATCAAATTCCGGAGAGTTCAATTTAGATTTTAAGTACCTCAAATTGGTTCTCTCGATCACTCCTTTGTGGGTAGTGAAAATATTTCCTCACCAAGGCATTTTGCCTATACTTATTCTACCACTAAATAAGACTTGTATGTGGAACTTGGTAGGGAATTTGGTAGACATATTTGCAACACATAATATTGCTAAGTCAAAAAAGCAATCCTTAGGAGAAATCAATTAAAACTATTTGATTCAAGACTTGTGCACGTGTGATGGAGTGGAAGTGGATGTGGATGTTTGAGATGACTCCTATTTATGTAGACTCTCTTATTTAGAGGGATAACATGGCTACTTTTCTCTCTCATGCTTTCGATGTAAGCATGCATTTTTTTCTCATGGTTACGATGTAAGCATGCATTTTCTTTTTCTTTTTCTTGTAGCCATGTCTTCTACTCCCTTTTTATGCAATAAACTTGGAGAGAGTACTAAGCATGAAGGGTGTGGAGTTTCTCTTTTTATTGTGGAATGATGGTATGATGGAATTCTGCTTAATTCTAGTGTAGAAGTATAGCATGTGCAAGTGAAGTCTTGAATTCAAAATGAAATGAATGAATTCTCACATATGTCTATACTACTTTGACTAGTCTCAATGTGAAGACAAATAGAATATGCATAAGGTCTATCAATGTAACATATCATATGACTTTGGTAGGCATTTCCAATCAAATGAGAGTAACTTAAATTTTTTTAGAATTTCTCCGAAAATTTAAGTTTTACTTTCAAACTAGGAGTAGCAGTCCTATCACCATATTATATCTCACAATAACTTAGAATTAGATTAAGCTTTTGCTACCCACAATTTCTAAATCAAGGAAAAATTAATTTTAGCCAATAAAAGCAATATTTTGTAGAGTAGTAAGTTGTAAGCTAGGGACTTAGGACAATTAAAATAGAGCAAATATTCATCATTTCATCTATGAATTCTAAACCATTCTTACCGCACATCCTATATTTTATTTGAAAGCAAATCTATTCTACTTTTTTTATATGCAAGGTGAATGGTGGATGAATGGAAAATAAATATGTAAGGGGTGTGATACAATTTACCTCAAGTGGGGGTCCTCTCCCAAGCTTGTTCATCAATCACCTCCGTGATGAGGGTTGAACCCTTGATGACAAAAGTATGCCGTGAGCTCGGCTTGTTGTTGTTGTAGCATGGAGTTGAAGTTGGTGAACTGAGCGTCCATGTGTTGTTGCTAATCTTGGGTACCTTGGACATGCTCTTGGACAGTATTGTAGATGTCTCCCATCCTCACTTCAAGATCATCCATACGTCTAGTGAGTTTTGTCATTCCTTGGCTATAGTCATGTTGACTTCTAGCCGAAAAGGAACAACATCCTCTCATGGACGTTGGAGGCAAGCTACTAGAGCATGAAGTGGATAGCGGTGGCTCTCACGCGGTACCCGACCATCCATGTCAAGGTCTCATACGATGGAGGTTGAGTCCATCCGGGTGCATCACCCGTTGGGTCCTCTTCCTTTTTGTACTCATGGACCGTGGAGGTTGTTGGAGGAATGATTGCTCTCCTTGCACGACTTCTAGTTATCCTATCAGAGACATTACTTCTTCGGGCTTCCTCGATGGGAAGAAGATCAATGGTTAGCTTCTAGAATTTGTACAAATGATAATCGGGGTTAGGTAACCAAATTTCATTGACAAAGCCAGGATAATAAAACATTAAAGAGCCATCATGATCATGCTTAAGGGTATGCCCTTGCACTAGATAATCTTCATTAATTAATTATCGTTCATTTCAATATTCAAATGAAGTATATTCTAGTGCTCCTACCCTAGTAGCAATGCGGGTAATCAATAAAGTTCATTTTTCAACTGACCCTGTCCTTGAAATGTAATCTAACCATTGTGTTATCATTGCAATAACTGGAGCAACTTTTATCTTTTTAACCATGGCAAATAAAATTTTCAGTTCATCATCACGGATTATTCTTACATCTCCTCTAGGGAACATAGTCATAGTCACCCATCTATGCATGAAGCGTAAAGTAGGATTGTGCAAGGGGCTATTCCTAGGAGCACTACATCTGACCTCACTAGTCAATTCATGCCAAAAACTTTGTTTGTTAAACTTAGGCAAAGTGTCTAAATCTAGTAAACAACGTTTATGGAAGTCTAGGATTTCACTTAGTACTTTTCATAGGATGTTGTATTCTTTTTGAAATAATCTAAAAGAAAAACCATCAAATCTTATTTTGAGGGTGCAAAGGAATTGTATGGAGAGAAGGCGTGAACCTCTCTCCTCTATGTGAACAAAATTCTCCCATCCTAGTGCACGCCAAATGGACAAGAATTCGGAATCCGTACCTATTTTGGAGATCAAATCCGGATCATAAGCTTTAGTTTGAGAAAACTCATGACCTTGGAGGAGCTTGCATGCTTGGTCTTCAACTCCACTTTGTATGTCGAGGTCACCGTCATTGAGAAGTTGTTGCAGGTTGCTCCTCTCACCAATGGGAATGTCCTTACATACACTCCTGAAAGTGCATCTAGGACTCCCTTGTGGGTTTTGGATGATTTATGACAAGCAATTGGGATCCTAATCCTTTTGTTGAGATGAATGCAGGAAAATGATGAAAAATGAGCAAAGTACCAAAAAGAGGGAAATTGAGAAGGAAAATGAATTTGAGCTCAAGGAGAAGAAATTAGTAGTTTAGTATGCATGGAGTGTGTTAAGGAAACACACCCAAGAGCTCAATATCATTTAATCACACACACAATGCACAAAGCTATACAGGACCGGACTAGTCCGATATCAGCCGGACTAGTCCGATATCCCATTCTGCACCAGATCGGACAAGTCCGATCATCACCGGACTAGTCCGATATCTTTCTGTTCCACTTCGGACTAGTCCTCCCCAGTGCGGACTAGTCCTCAAAACAATGCACAAGTCTCACAAAATCGGACAAGTCCGTTGTGACCCGGACTAGTCCGATATACTTTCTGATCCACTTCGGACAAGTCCGGTGTTTACACGGACTAGTCCGATATACACCCTGATCTAAATCGGACAAGTCCTCCAAGTGCGGACTTGTCATCCTAAACACTTAGGGTTTCATGTGTCCGGACAAGTCCGATGACAATCGGACTAGTCAGAAGCTTTCCAGTAGCAAAATCGGACAAGTCCGTTTTGAACCGGACTAGTCCGAGATTCCTGGACACTTAGGGTTTGCTTCACACAGCACACCGGACTAGTCCGGTCACCACCTCGGACTAGTCCGATCTTTCTGAACCCTAACGGTAACTTCTAGAAACCCCATATAAATAGAGGTGCACGGCCCACTTTCACCTCTCTCGAACCCTAGCGCCGTCACACCTCCCAAGAGACTCAAAAACCATCTCTCTCCACGAAATTAAGTGCAAAATAAATCAATCCATTGAAGATCACTTGTAGATCATTGGAGAGGCACTTGGCACACGATTGAGCTCTTGGTTTGAATCTCTAACACACTCTTGCATCTCAATTTGTATATTTCGAAGTGTGTTATTGGTGGTCTTGAAACTGGTAATCAAGGGAGCTCTCAACTTGTGAGATCGCCCCTTCAACTTGGTGATTTACCCCTGTGTGTTTAGTGGAAGAGGATTGGCCTTCGTGGCGATCCGACGAGGGAAGGGTTGGTGAAGACCCGGCCCTTTTGTGGGCTCCTCAACGTGGACGTAGGTTGCCTTCGTGGTAACCGAACCACGGGATAAATCTTGTGTCTTGTTCGTTTGTGTTCATCATTCTAGTTGATCAACATTATCTAGGGTTTGATTCATCTTGTTGAATTTAAGTTAAATAGTTGAACAAGAATCATACTTGCAATAGAACTTGACATACAATCATTGAACTGTTATTGAAGTTTATATTTCCGCTGCAAACGTCAACGAAACAATCAAATTGACCTAACTTGATCAACCTAGTCCGTGAAATCCGGACTAGTCCGCACTTTACCGGACTAGTCCGATATATCTGGTTTTGACCTTGTTGTTGAAGTGCTACAGGAACCGAGAAAATTCAAGAAGGCCTATTCACCCCCCCTCTAGGCCTACATTCAATTGGTATCAGAGCAGGTTCTTCAGGAAAGAGTGCAACCACTCGGAGAGATCATGTCGGACATGAAGGAAGTCCAGAAAATCAACAACCAGGAAGGAATGAACAATGACAAGCACCAAAAGCTTGAAAAGTATCTCGAAGCCATTCAAGACTTCGATGATGATGATGAGGAGACATTGGAGCTGAAAGCACTGCTCCGAAAGAAAGCACTTTCCAAAGGGAAAGCTAAAGTTGATGAAAAGAAGAAGGGGAGTAGTCACACCGACTACTCCCGATATCCTTTTAATTATGACCGTTTAAATTCTAACAGCAGTCATTATCTATCTATTCCTCTCGGAAAAGCCCCACACTTCGATGGGAGTGATTACTCCATGTGGAGGCAAAATATGAAGATGCACCTGATTTCCCTTAACCCAAGTTTATGGCATGTTGTGTGCACAGGAATAAACATCCCTGATGACGATGAAGAACTCACACCAAGTCAAGAGTAAGCCATCCACAGGAATGCCCAAGCCGCAGCCGTTATCACCTCATCTCTAAGTAGAGATGAATTCACAAAGGTAGACGGATTGGAGATTGCCAAAGAAATCTGGGACACACTACAGACAGCACATGAAGGTGACAGGCATGTGCGGGAGGCAAAGATTGAGATGATTGAAGGCGAACTGGGAAGGTTCGCGATTGAGGAAGATGAGTCTCCCCAGGACATGTACAACAGACTGAAGACTCTTGTGAACAAGGTTCGATCATATGGTAGCAAAAAGTGGAATGACCACGAGGTTGTAAAGCTCATCCTTAGAGCCTTTATGCCTCGCAACGTCACACTTTGCTCTATGATCCGAGAAAGTCCCGGGTACAAGAAAATGACTCCGGATGAACTGCTTGGCAAAATCATCAACTTTGAGATGATGGAGAAGCAAGCCAAGCACGTCAAAGAAATAGCCGACCTCACATCGGCCAAGAAGAAAGGAGTTGCCTTAAAGTCCTCACTCAAGCCTCTATCAAAAGAAGCACAGCTTGAGGAGGACAGCGATGATGAAAGCAGCAAGCTGGACGAAGAAGATATGATTTTGTTCATGAAGAAGTTCAAAAGAATTATGAAGAAAAGACAAGGAACAAAATCGAGTGAAGGAAAATACAAGGAGAAGACAAAGTCGAAGATGAGGCGGGCATGCTATAATTGTGGTGAGTACAATCACTTTATAGTTGATTGCCCATATGAGGACAACAAGAAGAAGAGTAAAGAGTCCAAGCCTCAACCGAAGAAATTCTTCAAGAAGAAGAAACAAGCTGAACAAGCACACATCGGAAAGGAGTGGGACTCAAACGATGAGTCCTCATCGTCCGATGAAGAAGAAATGGCTAGCATAGCCATTGAAAGCATGTCCAAGAAACCCACACTCTTCCCCACGCTCGTTGCAAAGAAAGCAAGTGGAACTTGCCTCATGGCTAAGGAAGGTAAACGCAAGGTAAACATCAAAACTCCTTCTTTGCATTCTTACTCGAGTGATGATGATCTAGATAGTGACAATGAAGATATGCTAATTGGTTTAGATAGAAAAAACTGCTACTAAAATGAAATTCTTACTTAACCAACTTGTTGAGAAGGAAGAGCTAATTGATCGTCAAGAAGACATGATTATCTCCCAAAAGGAGAAGCATGTCGAACTTGACAATCTACTAGCTCTTGAAAAGGAGAGAAACCACTCACTAGAGCTTAAGCTAGCTTCAAGCAAGAAAACTTGCTTGGAGTTAACCAACTCAAACGTTGCAATCAAGGATCAACTTGATGACTTAATCAAGGTCAACAAGATCCTTGAAGTGCAGGTTGAGTCACTCAAGCTTAGTGAACCTTCCTCCTCTCCAACCCTACCTTCTCAACCCACTTCAACTAATATCGCTCATATTTGCAAATGTGATAAAATTAACACCAGGTTGAAGGAAAATTCTACCTCCACAAAGGACAAAAATCCTACCCAATGTGTAATATTTGACAAGGAGAGGATCAACTATGCACGTAGTGCATATTTGGTCCAAAGACCTCCAAATGTCAAGTACGGCATTGGTTACTCTCATGATGGAAAGCAAAGAGCTGGAAATCATAAAAATAACAAGGGAAGGATTACCTTTGTGAAGGGAGGACCCTCACAACCTGGTAACTCGAAAACTAAAAATCTGAACTCCCATGAAAACCGGACTAGTCCGGTTGTGGTCCGGACAAGTCCGGTCATCCGGACAAGTCCGGTCACACAGACTAGTCCGACCCATAATCAACAGCAACTCTTGTTTAAAACCTTTAATGCTTCTTATGTATTAATGAAAAATAATGTTGGTAAAGTGTATGCTTATTATGCTGGGCCACGCCATGGGAACACAAAATCCCATGTGTGGGTGCCCAAATGTATTGTTACTAACCTCCAAGGACCCAAGCAAGCTTGGGTACCTAAAACCAAGGCGTAATTTGTTTTTGCAGGCCTACTCCTCCGGTGGATCCAAATGGGTGCTAGACAGTGGATGCACCAACCACATGACCGGAGAAAGGAGGATGTTTGTGGAGTATGAAGTGAACCAGTACCCAAACGAAGGCATCTACTTTGGGGATAACAGTCAAGGAAGGGTCCTCGGTACCGGTAAAATAGCAATATCCTCTGAACATACTCTTTCGCATGTTTTACACGTTGAATCTTTAGATTATAACCTACTGTCCATATCTCAGTTATGTGACAAAGGTTATAATTGCCTGTTTACTAACGAGGGTGTGACCGTCTCAAGGAGAAGTGATGGTTCCGTTGCATTCAAGGGTATGTTAAAGGGAAAGCTTTACCTTGTTGACTTCAACAAGGATAAAGCTGAACTCGACACATGCTTGATTGCAAAAACCAACATGGGTTGGCTGTGGCATAGACGGCTAGCACATGTTGGTATGAGGAACCTTCAAAAACTCCTCAAGGGCGATCACATCCGAGGTTTGAAAGATGTTGTGTTTGAGAAAGACAGGCCTTGTAGCGCGTGCCAAGCAGGAAAGCAAGTTGGAGCACAACATCCTGCGAAGAACATCATGACCACGACAAGACCGCTCGAACTACTTCATATGGACTTGTTTGGTCCAATTGCTTACATAAGCATCGGCAGTAACAAATACGATTTAGTTATTATTGATGATTTTTCCCGGTTCACTTGGGTGTTCTTTTTGCATGACAAGTCAGAAACACAAGGAACACTCAAGAAATTCTTCAAGCGAGCGCAAAACGAGTTCTCACTATCAATCAAGAGTATTCAGAGCGACAACGGCACGGAGTTCAAGAACATACAAGTGGAGGAATACCTTGATGAGGAAGGAATCAAGCATGAATTCTCAGCACCATACTCTCCACAACAAAACGGAGTTGCCGAAAGGAAGAACCGAACACTCATAGAGATGGCAAGAACAATGCTCGATGAATACAAGACTTCGGATCGATTTTGGGCAGAAGCAATCAACACCGCTTTCCATGCCACAAATCGACTCTACCTTCATCGACTACTAAAGAAGACTCCCTATGAGCTACTCACCGGTAACAAACCGAACATTTCATATTTTCGAGTTTTCGGTTCTCCTTGCTATATTTTGAACAAGAAGCCCAGGACTTCAAAGTTCGCTTCGAAGTCCGATGAAGGTTTCTTGCTTGGTTATGATTCGAACACTTACGCCTATCGTGTTTTCAACAAGGCCTCCGGACTTGTTGAAGTGGCACGTGACGTAGTGTTTGATGAAACTAATGGCTCCCAAAAGGAGCAAGTTGATCAATGTGAATTAGGAAAAGAGGAAGCTCCCTATCAAGCATTGAAGAGGATGGCTCTAGGCGAAGTACGACCACAAGAGTCATCGTCACAAATACAAGAGGAAAGTGAACCACAAGAGGAGATCAACAATTCAGGGGGAGCCTCGATACAAGACAAATCACAGGAATATGAACATGATCAACAAATCAACGAGGACAACAACTCAGGGGGAGAAGAAGATGATCACCAACATACGACCCCCCAAGTGCCACACCCAAGAGTACACCAATGCATTCAAAGGGATCATCCAATCGACAACATCATCGGCGACATCCAAAAGGGAGTAACCAATAGATCTCGTATAGCAAATTTTTGTGAACATTACTCGTTTGTCTCCTTTTTGGAACCCCGCAGGACTGAGGATGCATTGAAGGATCCGGACTGGGTGGTGGCAATGCAAGAAGAGTTGAACAATTTCAAGAGAAACGAGGTTTGGGAACTTGTGGAAAGACCCAATGCAAATATTGTGGGCACCAAGTGGGTCTTCCGCAACAAGCAAGACGAACACGGAGTGGTGACAAGAAACAAGGCACGACTTGTGGCCAAAGGTTACTCACAAGTCGAAGGTTTGGATTTCGATGAAACCTTTGCTCCAGTAGCTAGGCTTGAATCAATTAGAATATTACTTGCATATGCTACTCACCATGATTTCAAGCTGTATCAAATGGACGTGAAAAGCGCCTTCCTCAACGGACCGATCAAGGAAGAGGTGTACGTGGAGCAACCACCCGGATTTGAAGACGAAGAGTTCCCCGACCACGTGTATAAACTGCGTAAGGCTCTCTATGGCCTCAAACAAGCTCCTAGAGCTTGGTATGAGTGTCTTAGAGATTTTTTAATTGATAATGGCTTTCAAATTGGCAAAGTAGATTATACACTATTCACGAAAAATCTGGATAATGATCTTTTTATTTGCCAAATCTATGTTGATGATATAATTTTTGGATCAATTAACCAATCTTTCTGTGAAGAGTTTAGTAAAATTATGACAGACAGATTTGAAATGTCAATGATGGGAGAATTGAAGTACTTCTTGGGATTCCAAGTGCGGCAACAAAGGGAAGGAACATTCATAAGCCAAACCAAGTACACACAGGACATCCTCAAGAAGTTTGGCATGGACAAGGCAAAGCCCATAAAGACTCCCATGGCAACGAATGGTCACTTGGATCTCAATGAAGATGGACCGAGCGTCGACCAAAAGGTATATTGCTCCATGATTGGATCTTTACTTTACTTATGTGCATCTAGGCCAGATATTATGTTGAGTGTATGTTTGTGTGCAAGATTTCAAGCCAACCCTAAGGAATGTCATTTGACAGCCGTAAAGAGAATCCTAAGATATTTAGTTCATACACCCAATCTTGGTCTTTGGTACCCAAAAGGCTCAAAATTCAATCTCATTGGGTATTCCGATGCAGATTATGCCGGGTGCAAAGTTGATAGAAAAAGCACTTCCGGCACTTGCCAATTCCTAGGAAGATCCTTAGTTTCTTGGTCATCCAAGAAACAGAATTCCATTGCATTATCCACAGCCGAAGCGGAGTATGTTGCAGCCGGGAGTTGTTGTGCACAACTCCTTTGGATGCGACAAACTCTAAGGGATTACGGTTACAATATGAACCGTATTCCTCTTCTTTGTGATAATGAGAGTGCCATTAAAATAGCTCACAATCCAGTTGAGCACTCTAGAACTAAACACATTGACATAAGACACCATTTCTTGAGAGACCATTCCATGAAAGGAGACATATCCATCTCTCATGTCAACACCCAAAAACAATTGGCCGACATATTCACCAAGCCACTTGATGAAAAACGTTTTTGCGAACTCCGAAATGAGCTAAACATTCTTGATTCTCGGAGTGTGGCTTGAAAAGTTGCATACCTGTATGATTGCTTCAAAATATTGATTGAATTGTGAAGATTAACCCTCCCCATTTTTCTCTCGAAAAACTATGTCAATTATTAGATCTTGATGAATTTTTGATCATAGTATGATTGTTGTTTGCTTCCTGGTCAAATTCATCAAGATTATTTGAATTGTTTTGCCTCTCTACTCTCAATTATTGGACCTTCAACTATATATGAATGGGCTATGCAATTCTCTCCTGGTGACCACGGACAAGTCCGTGGTTACCCGGACTAGTCCGCCATTGCAGACTAGTCCGCAATGTGCCGGTTAGGCCGGACTAGTCCGACAGACCACGGACTAGTCCGACTTAGGTCTCTGGAGGACTTCGGACTAGTCCGGTCATGTCCGGACTTGTCCGATTTTTCGTGTCCATAACCCTAGCCGCCACTAAACCCTAATCCCTTCACCCCACACTCGCCCCCAAGCTTTCTCTCTCTTGCGCTCGAGCTCCCAAGGCGAATCCTTGATTCCTCCGTCGAAAAGCCTCAATCTTGGGCGGAGATCAAGCTTGAAGACTCGGGGATTGAAGTTAGCGGACAAGTCCGGCCTCCAACCCCCAAAATCTCAAGCTTCCTTTGATTTCTTGGTAAATACTCTTCAAAACCCTAAGAAGTCACAAATTTCTCTATTGCTTATCGTTTGACCTAGCATTCTTCACTAGTTACATGTCTAGTTGATGTACTATGTGTATGCTAGACTAGTTTTACCTTAGGGATCAATTTTTGTCCAGTCTGTTAGGTTTTTGCGGATGAACACCGGACTAGTCCGGTCCAGGTACGGACAAGTCCGGTCCCCCGGACTAGTCCGTGCCTGTGCACCGGACAAGTCCGTTGTTTCTGAACCAAAACCTAATTCTTTAATTCCCTAATGCATTCCATTGCCATCTTACCTCACCAATACCTTGTATAACTTGTCCTTTCTCTTGATCACTCATTCTCAGATCATGTCGAGCTCCGACAACGAAATCTCTGATTTCGAGGCCGAGTTGGACCACGATGTGGCACCTCGGTCCTCGGCGGGTCTTGGCAAGAAACGCCAAGAGAGACCCTCCGAGCCTGCTCCCTCACCTCCCCAGGTTCGGAGGAAGGTGTGTGTCAAGAAGCCCGCCTCGAAGGCTGCTCCTCCTTCAAGTGGCCTTCGCCAAGCTAAAGGGAAGGGCAAGGGGGTTGCCACAGGGCCTGTTGGGCCCCTAAAGCTGCATACTCCCAGAGAAGGGGTCCGGGACCCCAATGAGGAAAGATTCAATGGCAAGGGCAGCGATGTGGCTATGAAGTTGAGAAGTGTTGATTGCTATGCAAGGCCCAAGCAAGCAGCTGATGGCAGGTTTTGGTCAAATTTCCATGCTGATTTCTACAAGCTGGTCTATTTGCCGATGAAGACCCCGGTGGTACGCAGTCAATGGATTGACTGGGCTCACCTTGAGAAGAGGAAATGTGCAGCTTTTGATGAAGTGATAGCAGCTGCAGAGAGACATGGGCTGAAGGATCTGTTTGCCTTCAGATATAATTGGAATGATGAAGTGATTGCACAATTCTATGCAACGTGCCACTTCTCAAGTGAAGACGAAGAAAGTGTGACTTGGATGACTCATGGATCCAAGTATTCCATTACTCAGGAAGAGTTTGCCCGCCTGCTGCACCTTGACTCTGAAGGACATGACCAACTCATTATCCACAACATTGGGGTCATTGAGAGGGATGGAATGAAGTTCATGTATGAGCCCACCTCCAAGTATGTCCCTCCCTCCACAAAGAATATGAAGCCTTTCTTTGTGGTCCTCAACAGAGTCCTCAGGAAGACGATTGCCCCCAAGGATGGGGATGCTGGGAGTGTGCAAGGCTACCTCCGGACCCTGATGAGGGTCATTAGCAAGAAAAGGCAATTCGATGTTGCAGACTATATTTGGAATGATATGGTCAATATCTCAAGTACCCCCAACCGATCCTGTGGCTATGCCCCTTACTTGATGTTCATGATTGAGAAAGTCACAGGAATCGAGTTTGTGAAGGATGTGGAGCACACTCCACTGAGGCCTCAGAAGCCTCAGTCAGTGAGTGTCCAGGCTGCTCCATCGCCAGCCTCAAGCCCCGAGGCACCGGCAAGGCAAGAAGAAGCTGCTAGGGCTACTCCCTCCTCCAGGGAAGCCCCTCAGAAAGGATCCGCCAGTGGGATCCTCAAGTATTGGCTGCAATTTTCTCCTCATGCAAGAAAACTGAAGTGAAGCTTCACAAGATAAATCAGAAGAGGAAGGAGAACATGAGATACATAAAAGCCAATGTGAAGCAGCTGAGTGAGAAGCTGGAGATCAACCCAATTGGATCTCCAGTACTTTCTGAAGATTCTGATCCGGACATCACCGAGCTCAGCCCCTTGACTCCCTCCGAGCTTGCCTATTTTGGCATTGGGGGCTCGAGCAGCTCCGCTCCTCCTCCTACCTCTCAACCTCATCAAGCGGAAAGCGAGGAAGACGATGAAGACGACGAGAGGACTGACAGCGAAGAGTGAAGCCCTTGGACCTTCCTCTCTCTCTTTTTGGTGTCTTGATGCCAAAGGGGGAGAGATTGAGGGGGAGTCTCTAGTCTTAGCTTTAGCTGCATAGGATGTGAGGAGAGAGCTCTTTTTTTTTTAATTGTGATTGCATTTGCTTAACTCTATTTTCATATCATGTTTGGTCCTGTTATGAATTGCTCAAATAATTTGCAAGTGTGTGATGAAATCTGAATTTTTGTCCCTGAAATACCATATTCACTTGATATTAGTTGATCAATGCAAATTCTGTCATTCTTAATGCATTCATGCTGTTAGTAAGCATCCCACCATAAAGAATGCACATATGAATAATTATCTTGTTGCTTGATGAATTTTTGAGTCATATGTGCATACTTTATGAGAATCTCATTTTATACCTCATTTTGTGAAATCTCAATTGGTTGTCATCAATCACCAAAAAGGGGGAGATTGAAAGTGCATCTAGGACTCCCTTGTGGGTTTTGGATGATTTATGACAAGCAATTGGGATCCTAATCCTTTTGTTGAGATGAATGCAGGAAAATGATGAAAAATGAGCAAAGTACCAAAAAGAGGGAAATTGAGAAGGAAAATGAATTTGAGCTCAAGGAGAAGAAATTAGTAGTTTAGTATGCATGGAGTGTGTAAAGGAAACACACCCAAGAGCTCAATCTCATTTAATCACACACACAATGCACAAAGCTATACAGGACCGGACTAGTCCGATATCAGCCGGACTAGTCCGATATCCCATTCTGCACCAGATCGGACAAGTCCGATCATCACCGGACTAGTCCGATATCTTTCTGTTCCACTTCGGACTAGTCCTCCCCAGTGCGGACTAGTCCTCAAAACAATGCACAAGTCTCACAAAATCGGACAAGTCCGTTGTGACCCGGACTAGTCCGATATACTTTCTGATCCACTTCGGACAAGTCCGGTGTTTACACGGACTAGTCCGATATACACCCTGATCTAAATCGGACAAGTCCTCCAAGTGCGGACTTGTCATCCTAAACACTTAGGGTTTCATGTGTCCGGACAAGTCCGATGACAATCGGACTAGTCCGAAGCTTTCCAGTAGCGAAATCGGACAAGTCCGTTTTGAACCGGACTAGTCCGAGATTCCTGGACACTTAGGGTTTGCTTCACACAGCACACCGGACTAGTCCGGTCACCACCTCGGACTAGTCCGATCTTTCTGAACCCTAACGGTAACTTCTAGAAACCCCATATAAATAGAGGTGCACGGCCCACTTTCACCTCTCTCGAACCCTAGCGCCGTCACACCTCCCAAGAGACTAAAAAACCATCTCTCTCCACGAAATTAAGTGCAAAATCAATCAATCCATTGAAGATCACTTGTAGATCATTGGAGAGGCACTTGGCACACGATTGAGCTCTTGGTTTGAATCTCTAACACACTCTTGCATCTCAATTTGTATATTTCGAAGTGTGTTATTGGTGGTCTTGAAACTGGTAATCAAGGGAGCTCTCAACTTGTGAGATCGCCCCTTCAACTTGGTGATTTACCCCTGTGTGTTTAGTGGAAGAGGATTGGCCTTCGTGGCGATCCGACGAGGGAAGGGTTGGTGAAGACCCGGCCCTTTTGTGGGCTCCTCAACGTGGACGTGGGTTGCCTTCGTGGTAACCGAACCACGGGATAAATCTTGTGTCTTGTTCGTTTGTGTTCATCATTCTAGTTGATCAACATTATCTAGGGTTTGATTCATCTTGTTGAATTTAAGTTAAATAGTTGAACAAGAATCATACTTGCAATAGAACTTGACATACAATCATTGAACTGTTATTGAAGTTTATATTTCCGCTGCAAACGTCAACGAAACAATCAAATTGACCTAACTTGATCAACCTAGTCCGTGAAATCCGGACTAGTCCGCACTTTACCGGACTAGTCCGATATATCTGGTTTTGACCTTATTGTTGAAGTGCTACAGGAACCGAGAAAATTCAAGAAGGCCTATTCACCCCCCCCCCTCTAGGCCTACATTCAACTCCTCCTCTGTGGACTTGGTGTAGCAACGGAGGAGGGACGTGCACTTGAATCTCCACCATGGCTTGAGCTTGCAGCCTCCTTTCTCTTCCCAATCAACCTCTTGATTCCTTTCATGACCACAACAAGCAAGAACACAACAAGGCAAAAAACTCGAAAGAGGTCATGTTAATGAAAGCAAAACACCGACGAATTTTCCCTTGAAGAATATGAGAGCAAATTGCAAATGCAAACGAAAGCAAATCTTTTGGGTTGGTTTTGAGCAAGAGTGATTCAATGAAGAGCAAGAAAAACAATGTGAGCGGGCGGCCGCGCCAGCCCTTGCGGCCGGTGCCGCCCCCGTTCCTCCCTCCCTCCCCTCTGACCTCCTCCCCTCCGGCACCCCTCTCCCGTCACCCTGCTCCAGTCGCCATCACGCCGCGTACCACAGATCTGGTGCACCCGCTGGCGGTCTTGCGGCCGGCCCGCCGGTCCAGTCCAGACTTCCCACTGGTTCCCTCGCCCATCCTCTCCTCGTCCTCCCCCTCTTCTCCTCCAATGTGCGTACCTCCGCTCCTCTATTCCCCATAACATCCACCTCTACTCCGGCCAGATCTGGCCGTCCCTACACCGCCCCTGGCTGCGTCGCCGGTGACAGCTGTGTGGCCAGCACGCCGCCCCTCCCCTTCCTTCCCTCTGGTACTCCCCCCATTCCTCCCCTCGCCATCAACTGTCCCTCCAACCATGTCCTCTCCGCCTCCCTCTCCACCAGTGTCTGCACCGGGCGGGCCAGTCCTGGTCGTAGCTCCACAGTGCTCAGCTCCGACCATCCTTTTCGCTGATTCCTCTCCCTCTCTGCTCCCCTTGTCTTTCACTCCTCCGCCTCACTTGGTAGCTCCTCCGGCACCCTTGCTTGCGGAACCCTCCCCTACCATGGTCGCCGCCACTGCTCCTTTGAGGGAAGTGTTATCCCCTGTGCAGCTGAAAGCGGCCTAGAGGGGGGGGTGAATAGGCGATAATCGATAATTTAAACTTAATTCAGAGTTATGAAAACAGAGAAGTTAGACTTGTCTGACTTCTAGTCGGACTTGTCTGACCTAAGCCGGACAAGTCTGACCTGGGTCGGATAAGTCCGAGATTACCTGCACGATCAGACCAAAAATCCAATTTTTAAGCGATCTAGTGAGAGATATCGATCCCTAGCAGTTCTACACGAAGTATGGAGTAGAAAGAAAGCTGAGGGAGAGATAGCACGCGGAAAAACACTAGAATCAAAACTTGCGAGAATGGAAGAACAACAAGAGACAAACGATTTTATCCCGAGGTTCGGAACCACAAAGGATCCTACGTTCCCATTGAGGAGTCCACAAAGGACCATGCCTTCTCTAGCCTTTCCCTCACGAGTTGCCACAAGGGCCAACTCCCAAATCTTCCACTATCACAAAGATTGTTACAAACTCCCCGATTACAAGAGATCACAAAGAAATCGCGGGGCAACGCCTAACCGTCTAGGGGAGAACCCCAAGAGCAACAAACACACAATCACGAAGAACCTTAGCGAATCACACGTTGCACAACTCCTCAACAAACCGTTTCTCCCGATTCTCACAAAGCACTCTTCACTCTCCCAAAAAAAAACTCGAATTTGGGCTCTAGAGGTGAAGAACAAGTGGAGAGAGGTTTTTGAGTTCAAATGGGCGTTCAGAACTGTTCAGGGGTGTTAGGCATAGTTGGTGGGTTGAAACCACCCACTATTTATACTCCAAAAGGTCATTAGAGCCGTTTTACACAGCCCACGTCGGACATGTCTGACACAAAGTCGGACATGTCTGACCTCAAAGGTCAGGCCTTTCATTTCAGACTTGTCTGACCAAAACCACTTCAGACATGTCTGACACACAATCTCGGACATGTTTGAAGTTCTGTAGAGAGAACTCGGACAAGTCTGACTCTCTAGGACTTAGAAAATTTTTCTTAGTCCCTGGGAACAGATCCATCTCGGACATGTCCGACCCCCAAGTTCGGACAAGTCCAAAACTTCACTGGAACTCTCATTGGAACCCTTCCAGTGCCAATTCGGACATGCCTGACTCACAGTTTCGGACATGTCTGACTTCCTACAGAGAGGATTCGGACATGTCTGACACCACAAGTCAGACAAGTCCGCCCAAGCCACAAAGGCCCTACTAAAATATTCTACTAAGGGGTTGAGCACCCGAATGACTCACTAAGTGTCTACGCGTTGTGTCCCTCTTAATAGTACGGTTTTTCCTACGACTCAAGGAGAAAATAGAAAACCATATTTCTATTCTTCTTCACCACAACTTTTCTCCTTTTGCCGTCTTTCTTCAAAGCTCCATTCCGTACTCCGGATCTGCGCTCATGCTCAACCAAGTTCATTAGCACTTTAATGGTTCATCATCAATCCACCAAAACCCACAAGGGACCTAGATGCACTTACAATCTCCCCCTTTTTGGTGATTGATGACAACCAGCTAAAGTCTTCGACAAAAATAAGATTTGATAGAAGTTTTGAGTCTCAAGTGTATATGCGCTTTTGGAATAACAATAAAAACAACTCATATACACTCAATCGTCGTGGGGTGCCTATATGCTCGTGTGTGTGCAATAACGTGATACAAATGAAGAAATGCACATGAGATCAATGAAGCATCATAATGATCATCATAAGGCATCAATAAACATCATTAAGCATTAACAGTCATAAACGAGTAACAAATAAGTACAAGACACAATAAGTACAAGACACACCACGATAGAAAATATGACTAGATACATGTCCATGTACAAGAAAAAGCACAAGAGTCTAATACTTCTCCCCCTTTGGCATCAAGGCACCAAAAAGGAGAAAAGTGGACACTAAGACCTAGTCTACTCGATGTCGTCCTCGTCGTCATCGCCGTCATCGTCGTCGTCGCTCTCCTGCTCATAGTCGCTCTCCTCGCTGGAGTCGCCGTGAGCTGCAGGAGGTGCTGAGGAAAAGGCGCTGGTGCTGGTGAATTACACCATCTCCGCGTCGTTGAGCTCCAGAAACTCCGGTGGCTCCTTGTCCGAGCCGACGTCGTCGACTGAAGGAAGCTGGAGGTGCTCCCTGATGGCTGCGAGGTCCCTCTGGTTCCTCTTTGCCAAGCGCTGAGTCGACCGGCAGACGGTGAAGATCGACTTCAGGATCTTGAGCAGTCCTGAGGAGCAAGACGGCTGCTGCTGGGGCATGAAGGCTGAACTGGGAGGCTGAGCTGACTTCCTCCTCGAGGAACTGGGTCCTCCCTCTGCTGGTGCCGGTGCCGGTGCAGCTGCTCGAATCGGGCGGTGAAGTTTGGAAGGCTTCTGAGGCACAAGGCGCCTATGAGGCACATCCTTCACAAACTTCTGCCCGGACACCGTCTCAATTAGCTTCATCAGGTACCAGGCGTAGCAGCAAGACCTAGCCGGTGTCTCCGAGGCGATGTAAATCTCCTCGTAGATATAGTCAAAAGTGTTGAATTGCTGCTCCACTACCAAGAGCTGGATCAGATTTTTGCTGTTGTGATTGATCCTGTTGGCATCCCCATCCTTGGGAGAGAGGGTCTTCCTGATCAGACGGTTCACCACGGCATGGAATGGCTTGAGGTCGTGGATATGAGGAGGGTTAGCTGGATACCCATCCTCATAGAAACTCTCCATCTCCAGGAGGTTCACTAGATCCATCTCATGGATCTTCAGAGAGTGCTGCAGGCTGTCCTCCATCCCGAGAATGCGGGCAAACTCCTCATAGCTGACTTCGTACTTCACCCCATTGGTCATCCAGGTGAAGCCGAGCTTGTCAACCCAATAGAACACAGTTGCATAATATTGGAGGATGACTTCCTTGTTCCATGGGTATTGGAGACCCATGATCCCGCTGACTCCGTGGTGCTCGCAAGCTTCGAGCACCCCCTTGAAGAGAAGGTAGCAGTCCTTCTTCTTCAATGCAGCCTTCCAATCAACCCATTGCATCTCCGTGACTGGGTTCTTCTTGGTCGTGAGGACTGACCGGTAGTAATCCATGTGGAAGAAGCACCAGAAACGGGGATCCTTGCTCTCCCTTGGCATGTCATAACACCGCACATCTCTCATGTGCATGGTGTTGTGGATGTTCCTCCGGTAGTTTACCCTGTCGGCCGTGCGTCGAGTGTCACCAACTGGAGAGTGCACGACCAACGGTCCGATCTCTTGCTGCCCTTGGGAGCTCGAGCTGCCCCCCTGACCACTGTGAATAGTGAGCTGACCGCTTGCGGGTCGCTTGGCAACTACTTTCTTTGGTTGCTTTGATGGTTGAGCTGAAGAATCGGGATCCGTGGGCTCCTTGCCTCTCTTGTCGTGACCCATAGCTGAAGAAGAGATACACGGATAGGTGAGTCAAAGCAAGAGAGATAGAGCAACTAACTTGATAGTTTCGATAGAAATTAGGTCTCAGGGTTATACAGGATCGGACATGTCTGACTGGGAAGTCAGACTTGTCTGACTCAGGAATTTCGGACATGTCCGAATTTCAGAGTCAGACTTGTCCGACCTGTACATAACTGACCCTAATTGCTAAGGAAACTAAGCAAATCAACTTTTCTACCGTCCAAATTTTGCACCAAGGTTGCAAACATGCCTAGGAACAATTCCAAGGGCATAAATTTGCTAACTTGCCGCTAGATCTAGAAATGAGAGGAAAGATGAGAAAAATACCTTCGGATGGAGAAAAGATTGAAGAACTCCGAAGGGGATGTGAATCCTCCAACTTCGAGGGAGATTTTCCCTCAAGAACTCCTCACAAGAGCCTCAAAAGCAATGTGGATCGCCTTGGGAGGTTTGAGAGAGATGGAGGTTAGAGTTTGAAGTGAGGAGAGAGAGAAGAAAAGGAAACCGTCGGCCTCTTTGAAGGGGTTCGGATTTCCCACGTCGGACATGTCCGAATTTGTACTTCGGACAAGTCCGAATTCTCTCTGCAGACTTAAAACCCACTTCGTACATGTCTGACTTTTGTCAGACTTGTCCGACTCCCCCTGAGTGTACGCAATGTGCAAACACTTGGGGATATATAGATAAGTAGATATGGACATTTTGGACAGGTTTTTGCAAATATCTTTGACAAAAATGATCAGTAAGCAACCAACAATCAAACTATGATCATTTTCACCAAAGAGAAGTTTAGAACATAGTTTTCAAGAAAAATAGATGAGATTTTCGAAAACACACAACAATTTGAAGTTGAAAACTAATAGCAATCAGATGTGCACGACTCAAGCTATGTTTTGAAAATCCAAGATATTTAGCTCACTCCTTAGGTCACAAAAGCGTCTCTCATCAAGGGGTTTGGTGAAGATATCCGCCAATTGCTTCTCACTTCTAACATGAGAGATAACTATATCTCCCTTGATAGAGTGATCTCGCAGGAAATGGTGACAAATATCTATGTGTTTGGTTCTAGAATGCTCGACGGGGTTGTGAGCAATCTTGATGGCACTCTCATTATCACATAGGAGAGGAATATGGCTCAGATTGTAACCATAATCCCTAAGAGTTTGTCGCATCCAAAGAAGCTGCGCACAGCAACTTCCGGCTGCAACGTACTCCGCTTCGGCTGTGGAAAGGGCAATGGAGTTTTGTTTCTTGGAAGACCACGCAACCAAGGACCTACCAAGGAATTGGCATGTCCCGGATGTGCTCTTCCTATCTACCCTACAACCCGCATAATCCGCATCGGAATAACCGACGAGATCAAACTTGGATCCTTTAGGGTACCAAAGACCTAGATTAGGAGTGTGAACTAAATACCTAAGGATCCTCTTAACTGCTTTCAAGTGACACTCTTTTGGAGTGGCTTGGAATCGAGCACACATGCACACACTAAGCATAATGTCGGGTCTAGAAGCACAAATATAAAGCAAAGAGCCAATCATAGAACAGTATACCTTTTGGTCCACGCTCGCTCCTTCTTCGTTTAGTCCTAGATGCCCGTTTGTTCCCATAGGTGTCTTGATGGGCTTCGCCTTCTCCATGCCAAACTTCTTGAGAATGTCATGAGTGTACTTGGTTTGGCATATGAAAGTCCCTTCCTTGAGTTGCTTTACTTGGAAACCTAGGAAAAACTTCAACTCCCCCATCATAGACATCTCAAATCTCTCCGTCATGATTTTGGAAAACTCATCACAAAAAGTTTTGTTAGTAGAACCAAATATGATGTCATCAACATAAATTTGGCATATGAACAAGTCATTATCAAAATGCTTAGTGAAGAGAGTATAATCGGCTTTCCCAATCTTAATGTGTGAGAAAATCCCTAAGGCACTCATACCATGCTCTAGGTGCTTGTTTGAGGCCATAGAGAGCCTTACACAACTTGTAGACGTGATCGGGATGCTCTTCATCTTCAAATCCGGGCGGTTGCTCCACATACACTTCCTCCTTGATTGGACCGTTGAGGAATGCACTTTTCACATCCATTTGATATAACTTGAAATCATGGTGAGTAGCAAAGGCCAATAATATGCGAATAGATTCAAGCCTAGCTACGGGAGCAAAGGTTTCATCAAAATCCAAACCTTCGACTTGAGCGTACCCTTTTGCTACAAGTCTTGCCTTGTTTCTTGTTACTACCCCGTGTTCATCTTGTTTGTTGCGGAACACCCACTTGGTTCCAACAACATTTGCATTTGGTCTTCTCACGAGTTCCCACACCTTGTTCCTCTTGAAGTTGTTGAGCTCTTCTTGCATCGCCATTACCCAATCCGGGTCTTGTAGAGCTTCTTCTACTTTCCGTGGCTCTAAAGAGGAAACAAAAGAGTAATGTTCACAAAAGTTAGCCATACGTGAGCGAGTAGTTACCCCTTTGGAGATGTCTCCAAGTATATTGTCAACGGGATGGTCCCGTTGAACGCTTTGATGAACTCTTGGGTGTGGTGGTTGAGCTTCTCGATCATTGTCTTCATCTTGATCATTTTCTTGATCTCCCCCTTGATCCAAGCCTCCTCCTTGATTTTGATCTTGTTGAGATTCATCTTGAGGATCTTTATCTTGTTCATGTGAGGGATATGCATCTTCTTCGCTTTCTTGAAGATCATTTGGATCATGTGGTCGCACATCTCCAAGTGCCATTCTCCTAAGTGCTTCTTGTGGAGTCTCCTCTTGATCTAGCACACACTTATCAACTTTCTCCACTTGAGAGCCATTAGTCTCATCAAACACTACGTCATGTGCTACTTCCACAATCCCGGAGGACTTGTTGAAGACACGATAGGCGTAGGTGTTTGAGTCATAGCCAAGCAAGAAACCTTCATCGGATTTCGAAGCGAACTTCGAATTCCTAGGCTTGTTGTTGAGAATATAGCACTTGCTCCAAAAAACACGAAAGTATGAGATGTTGGGTTTGTTACCGGTTAGGAGTTCATACGAGGTCTTCTTCAAGAGTCGGTGAAGATACAACCGGTTTATGGCATGGCAAGTGGTGTTAATCGCTTCCGCCCAAAACCGGTCGGACGTCTTGTACTCATCAAGCATCATCCTTGACATCTCGATAAGAGTCCTATTCTTCCTCTCCGCTACTCCATTTTGTTGAGGGGAGTAGGGAGCAGAGAACTCATGCTTGATTCCTTCTTCATCCAAGAAGTCTTCAACTTGAGTGTTCTTGAACTCCGTCCCGTTGTCGCTCCTAATCTTCTTGATTCTTAAGGAGAACTCGTTTTGAGCTCTCCTCAAGAACTTCTTGAGAACTCCCTGGGTTTCACCTTTTTCATGCAAGAAAAATACCCACGTGAAGCGAGAAAAATCATCAACAATAACTAGACCATATTTGTTACCGCCAATACTAATGTAGGTGATCGGTCCGAATAGGTCCATGTGTAGTAGCTCCAATGGTCTTGATGTTGTCATGATGTTCTTGGACGGATGTTGAGCTCCTACTTGCTTTCCGGCTTGACATGCGCTACATGGTCTATCTTTCTCAAAGACAACATCTTTTAGTCCACGGATATGATCCCCCTTAAGAAGTTTTTGCAAGTTTCTCATCCCAACATGGGCTAGCCTTCGGTGCCATAGCCATCCCATGTTAGTTTTCGCCATTAAGCACGTATCAAGTTGGGCTTTATCCGTGGAGAAATCCACAAGGTAAAGCTTTCCCTTGAGTACGCCCTTAAAGGCGATTGAGTTGTTGCATCTTCTTGAGACGGTCACACCGTTGTTAGTGAAAAGACAATCATAACCATTATCACATAATTGAGAAATAGACAAGAGGTTGTAATCAAGTGAATCAACATGAAGCACATTAGAAAGAGTGTGTTTTGAGGAGATAGCAATTTTACCGGTGCCAAGAATTTTCCCTTGGCTATTATCCCCAAAGAAGATTCCTTCACTAGGATCTTCATTCTCCTTGTACTCTACAAACATCTTCCTCTCTCCGGTCATATGATTAGTGCATCCACTATCAAGCACCCATTTTGATCCACCGGAGGAGTATGCCTACAAAAAGAGTTATGCCTTTCCTTTAGGTACCCAAACGGAGTTGGGTCCTTTGATGTTAGTCACAAGACATTTGGGCACCCACATGCAAGGCTTTGGGCTCTTGCGGAGTGGCCCAACATATCTAGCATAAGTCTTGCCAAATTTGTTCCTCAATAAAACATAAGAAGCATCAAAGTCATGGAACAAAGGATGAGATTCATTTTTAGGCATATAAGATGTTGAGACAATGTTCTTTCCTTTATCTTGGGTGGATGAACCTTCCTTGACAAAAGCAATCAAGTCTTTGTTATTCTTGGGGGCTTTGGCATTTTGCCTCTGCTCCCGAGAATAACCAAGACCATCCTTGACATGGGGAGGTCTCACATTGGTGTATGCACTACGTGCATAGGCCACCTTCTCCTTGTCAAAGATGCCATCTTTCGGTGCTTGTTTGTTTTGTGCCAAGTTAAGTTCATCCTTAAGTTTTAGGATCAAGCTTGAGCACATGCAAGTGTGAACTTCCTCGGATGAAATCTTTTGAGAAGATGAGCTCTTTGAGGAAGAAGGTGCATTGATCTTAAGTAACTCAACCTTTGTCTCTAGAATCTTGTTAACCTTTGTCAAGTTAACAAGTTCATCCTTGAGCTCAACGGTCTTGTCTTTAAGATTTGAGCATGCTTCCTTGCTCATGGCAAGGTCATGCTCCAATGCATTGCTTCTTTCTCTCTCGCGCTCGAGGATCTCCTCAAGCTCTTGACATCTCTCCAATTTTTGGATGAGCATGTCCTCTTGACGCTCAAGGAGATCCTCCTTCTCGGAGATTTCATCCATAAGAAAGTTCATCTTTCTCATGGCACTCTTACTTAAGCCTTTAAGCATGGATTCAAGTTCACTACCACTATCAAGTTCATCACAAGAAGTTGTAGAGGGAGTGGGTTTAGATTTGACCTTTCTCCTTCCCTCCTTTGCCATGAAGCATGTGGACTTGAAATCATCAAGGTTTGGGAAGAGCTTGCTTGCACTTGAGCTCTTTCCGATGGCAATGGTTGCCACCTTCTCTTCATCGTCGGAAGATGAGTCTTCATTTGAGTCCCATTCTCTTCCAAGGTGGGCATGTCCCGATGGCTTCTTCTTCTTGAAGAGCTTCTTATCTTGGGTCTTGCCCTCCTTCTTCTTGATTTCATTGTATGGGCAATCCGCAATGAAGTGCCCATGTTCACCACACTTGTAGCAAGTCTTCTTCTTTAGCTTCTCCTTGCTCTTGCCTTCTTGGTGATAGCATCCCTTCTTCCTTCTCATCATCCTTCTAAACTTGTTGATGAAGAAAGCTTCTTCCTCATCGGAGCCCATGCTCTCATCATCACTTGCATCTTCATTGTAGGATGTGGAAGTTGCTTTGAGGGCTATGTCTTTCTTCTTTGATGAGGCAAGCTTTTGGAGATCGTTGTAGAACATAGCTTCCTTCTCCATCATCTCATTGTTGATTATCCTCCCAAGCACTTCTTCTGGAGTCATCTTGGTGTAGTCGGGGCTTTCACGGATCAAGGAGCAAAGAGTGATGTTTCGAGGCATGAATGCCCGAAGCATCCTGTTCACCACTTCATGGTCCGTCCATCGAGTGCTTCCATAGGCACGAATCTTGTTCACGAGCACCTTGAGGCGGTTTTACATGTCTTGGGGCGACTCACCATCCATGATGGTAAATCTCCCAAGCTCTCCTTCGATCATCTCAATCTTCGCCTCCCGGATGACTCGGTTGCCCTCGTGCGCCGTCTTGAGTGTATCCCAAATATCTTTGGCCACTTCCAAACCTTCGACTCGGTTGAATTCATCCCGAGTCAAAGATGAGTTTATGACTCCCACGGCTTGAGCATTGCGATGAAGTAGGATTGCTTGTTGTGGAGTGACGTCTTCCTCATTCCTTGGCATATGAACTCCGGTTTGCACAATCTGCCACAAACTAGGATTCAAAGAGATTAAATGCATCTTCATATTGTGTTTCCACATTGAATAGTCATTTCCATCAAATTGAGGAGGTTTGCCAAGTGGAATAGACAAATAGTGATTGTTAGCATGAAGACAATCATAATCAAAGTGAGTTTGAATATAGTCATCGTTACTCTTCTCCTTCTCTTTGTTGATCTTGGGTTGTTTCCCTAGCTTCTCTCGAAGCTTCACCTTGAGTTGGCGAGTCTCTTCATCATCCTTCGGATCATCAAGAAGAACGTCGTAGTTCTTGTCATTTGAGCCTTCACCCTCGACATATGAGGTATCATCCTTGTTCCTTTCTTCCGCCATCGATTCTCCGAGATGTTAGTCTCTTCCGGAGAAACATGCTCTGATACCAATTGAAAGCGGCCTAGAGGGGGGGGGGGGTGAATAGGCGATAATCGATAATTTAAACTTAATTCAGAGTTATGAAAACACAGAAGTCGGACTTGTCTGACTTCTAGTCGGACTTGTCTGACCTAAGTCGGACAAGTCTGACCTGGGTCAGATAAGTCCGAGATTACCTGCACGATCAGACCAAAAATCCAATTTTTAAGCGATCTAGTGAGAGATATTGATCCCTAGCAGTTCTACACGAAGTATGGAGTAGAAAGAAAGATGAGGGAGAGATAGCACGCGGAAAAACACTAGAATCAAAACTTGGGAGAATGGAAGAACAACAAGAGACAAACGATTTTATCCCGAGGTTCGGAACCACAAAGGATCCTACGTCCCCGTTGAGGAGTCCACAAAGGACCAGGCCTTCTATAGCCTTTCCCTCACGAGTTGTCACAAGGGCCAACTCCCAAATCTTCCACTATCACAAAGATTGTTACAAACTGCCCGATTACAAGAGATCACAAAGAAATCGCGGGGCGACGCCTAACCGTCTAGGGGAGAACCCCAAGAGCAACAAACACGCAATCACGAAGAAACTTAGCGAATCACACGTTGCTCAACCCCTCAACAAACCGTTTCTCCTGATTCTCACAAAGCACTCTTCACTCTCCCAAAAAAAACTCAAATTTGGGCTCTAGAGGTGAAGAACAAGTGGAGAGAGGTTTTTGAGTTCAAATGGGCGTTCAGAACTGTTCAGGGGTGTTAGACATAGTTGGTGGGTCGAAACCACCCACTATTTATACTCCAAAAGTTCATTAGAGCCGTTTGACACAGCCCACGTCGGACATGTCTGACACAAAGTCAGACATGTCTGACCTCAAAGGTCAGGCCTTTCATTTCAGACTTGTCTGACAAAAACCACTTCAGACATGTCTGACACACAATCTCGGACATGTCTGAAGTTCTGCAGAGAGAACTCGGACAAGTCTGACTCTCTAGGACTTAGAAAATTTTTCTTAGTCCCTGGGAACAGATCCATCTCGGACATGTCCGACCCCTAGGTTCGGACAAGTCCGAAACTTCACTGGAACTTTCACTGGAACCCTTCCAGTGCCAATTCGGACATGCCTGACTCACAGTTTCGGACATGTCTGACTTCCTACAGAGAGGATTCAAATATGTCTGACACCACAAGTCAGACAAGTCTGCCCAAGCCACAAAGGCCCTACTAAAATCTTCTACTAAGGGGTTGAGCACCCGAATGACTCACTAAGTGTCTACGCGTCGTGTCCCTCTTAATAGTACGGTTTTTCCTACGACTCAAGGAGAAAATAGAAAACCCTATTTCTATTCTTCTTCGCCACAACTTTTCTCCTTTTGCCGTCTTTCTTCAAAGCTCCATTCCGTACTCCGGATCTGCGCTCATGCTCAACCAAGTTCATTAGCACTTTAATGGTTCATCATCAATCCACCAAAACCCACAAGGGACCTAGATGCACTTAAAGCAACCTCACACATCCTCCCCCACACCACCTTCAGATTCTCCTAGATGCGCAAGGGTTGGTTGGCAGCTCCAAAGTCCAAGCCCGGGTTTCCTGCGCCAGAGTCTTCCATTTCGGCCGCCTCCTTGGCAACCATGCCGATTTCCCGCCCGACTCCTTCCGCCACCCTTGCCGCTTCCCAGCTACATGTATTGCCCCACACCACTCCTCCACCGTCGCCCAACCAGAAACTCTCCTCTGGTCCTACCTCCCCTAGGCCGCTGTCTCGGTCTCCATCGAGGTTGCCACCCCCACTGTCATCTTCTCCTCCCCTCTTGCCTTCTCCTCCACCTTTGGGATCTGTATTGGGGCACCCACCCACCACTTTCGGGCCTCCATGCAGACTTGCTCTCTTCACCAGCGAGGGCAACAAACATTCTGCTGTTGGTCCCCATCATCGGGTTGCTCGGTCAGTGCCTACTGATTTGATCGGTAAGTGCTTCAACTGCTTCTCCTTCGACCGCACCACTGCAAGGTGTACGGAGGCCACTAGATGCTTCCGTTGCAAGGGTGAAGGCCACAAAGCACGCAACTGTGTTCTTCCTCGTCGCTGCCCATCAGCAAACTCGTCAACTGCTGTACCTTCTCCCTCGACAACTCTTTCTACTCCTTCAAGAGTTCTAGAGGAAGTTTGCATCAGCACTAGCTCGGGAAAGTTGGAGTGTGAATGCCCTAGCTGCCCATTCTTCCTGGCCGCATCTACTTTGGTTGCCTCTTCTAGAGCTTCATTTCCCAAAGCCAATATTTGTCGAGTGACCTTCCACTTGACAAGGAGCCTGCTCTCAAGTTGGCATTGGGGTCCTCTACCAAGAATGAGAATGCTACAAGGTTACACTCTTCGGCTATTGATGCTCATATGGGTTATCCAGAGGTCGTGGAGCACTTGGATGATGAATGGGACCCTATGATTCTGGAAGCTTCGCTCCCACTTGTGCCATCCTCCTCCTTTCCTCTTTGTGGTGTAGTTGTTTCGGGTGGTAGTGACTCATTTCATGTTGTCACTGCATAGGTTGTCGGTTGGTCCTCCTCTCTGTTGCCTGTCTAGGTGGTAGAGGTTGTTGGTCGTTTGTTTTATTTCTCTTCTTTTTTATTGTGTCAGTTTGTATCGGTCGTGCCAGGCGATTGGAATGTGTTGTAGGTCCAAGCCTTGTTGCCTCTTATCTCAAGAGTGACATGCTTTACCTCTCCCTACCAATCTTGCCTTTGGTGTCTGTATTGTGGTTTTAACACCACCCTATTAATATTTAATATATTCACTGCCAGGGTTTCCCTTGCAGTTTCGGTTCAAAAAAAAACAATGTGAGCAAAGAGTGACTTTGGGGAGGTGTAAAATGAGGTGAAGTGTGAAGAGGAGTGCTCCTCACGTGTACACTCCCCAACGATCATAAAAGGATCAAATGTAGCCGTTGTAGGAGAGAGAGCCAAATTGGCCCTTTCCCCATGTCGGCCAAACAGGGGGTCGGCCGCACTAAAATATGGGCCCAACTGTTCCCCCTTTTGACAGGTGGCTCCCCAACGTCTATAAAATTAGCACGCTGGTGAATTGCCACATTTGCAGCTCAAAAAATTGTTTTTCCAATAAATCTTTTTTTTTCAAAACCCAACAATTTTTTTTTGTGAAAAATAAAGAAATAAAAAATGATAGTTGAGAATATAAGATTCTCAACTTGATAAGAAAAACCAAATATGAAATGGGAAAAATATAACTAAGTGGGGAAAAACCAAATGAAGAGAAAATAAAAAATCAAAGAAAAGATAACTACCAATTTAACCTATTGGCTAGGTATCACCACCGTCCGATGAGATGAACATTCCTCTTTCTTCATTTTTTGACATCTGAGCCCGGAGGGATGGGCTCGGATGGCTTGTCTTGCTTCTTCTGCCATTCCTTCTTTGGCGGCTTGGTGGACATGGGCCTTTGGGGAGGCTCGAACTTCTCCATCTTCTTGGGAAGTCGGCGTGGACGATAAGACGGGTTCTCCGCATAGATCAATTCCCTCATGAATGTAATGAGCGGATCCACCTTTGGAGGTGTGACTTCAACCTATTGAATGTGTTTAACATTTGACCCATACTCGATGCAAATCATAGAGCATTGTTTGGACATTAAGCGAAAGATAAACTTCTCCTCCTTGCCATTGATATGGAAGTGGATTTCACCAGCTCCCACATCTATGCGAGCTTTCGCGGTACTAAGGAACAGGTGCCCAAGAATGAGCGGCGTATCCTTCTCTACATCCATGCCAAGCACCATGAAATCCAAGGGTATGAAGCAACTCCAAAATTTTACTGGAACGTCTTCAGCAATACCCGCCGGATAATAGACTGAAGAATCAACTAGTTGGAGCTGCATTGGTGTTGGAGTAAGTTCCGTGAAGTTTAGTTGGTCGAAGATGTGACACCCGGTTTCGAAAATGAACCAAGTGAACACATATGTGTGCCCAGGACGTTGATCACACATACACGACAAAACCACAAATGATATACTGAAAAATACCACGACACAAGCTAGTAAATAAGTACTTTTATTACAATATTCAAATAGTTCTCGAATTGCAAACTTTAATGACCATTAATACTAATAATACTGTAGTGGAAATAATCTAATCATTAAGCTAAGCAACTAGAATAATGCGGCTCCAAACATCCACAAGCAAGTCGACGACAGCACACAACCTAGTACTCTGCATTATCCTCATGGTACTCCCAAACATCACCTGAAACTGTTGGTGAGGGAATTGCAAGGGTGAGCACATGTCGTACTCAGCAAGTGTGGGACAATAATGACATGTAGCTTAAATGAGGAATGATAATAAATAATGGCTATTTGCTGAAAAGTACATTAAAAACATGTAAAAAGCATCCTACAATTTCTATGTGAATTAACCTCATCATATCCTAAATAATTACCAATTATGAGTCCAACACCATCATTTACCATGATATCACATCTATCAATATTTATCCATCCATATACCAGATTGTTACCATCGTCAACCACGTCCACTTATCACAATCCAAACCATAACCATAACCAAACCATTCCAAATCCCAATTCCAACTCTAATCATGTAGGTTATTCGGATGCTCTTAACCGGGAGCACAGCTACCATGATAGTTTTTAACACTCTGTAGAGGTTGTACCACTTTACCCACAAGTTCATGATTTTGTCATCCTCGATGATTAAAGAAAACCTCCATTATGCGAAATACACTACCATAGGTGTATGGCCAAGGGATCTTAAAATAGCCTTTACAAAGGGACTACTAGCATATTCAGACCCACTAAGGTTTCACCGGTGGTGATGCCTGCAACTGAGCACATCCAACCAAGGGCCCCCTCTTGTACCGTTCGGATATTAGGGCAGTCCCGCCACTATTGCAAACCCAATTGATAAGTTTTTTAGGCCCGATATTCCGAAACGTAAGTCGATTGGGTGGAGAACTCGACGTTGATGATCCGCGACACTCGAGCAGTTCGAATACCTCTGCAATCACTACACCACTACTCCGTTGGTTATCAACCGTGCTGCACACACTTGACCTCACCAAGAAGGCTAATCCCTGCAAGTGAAACTAAGAACACAAGCAAGAACAGGGTAGAAGCAATCTGAATTCCTAAGTTGGGGTCTCACAAACCGATGAACGGCAAAACTGTGTATAACAGATTAATCTAAGCAAAACTCAATTGTTTATGGCGGCTACTATGGAGTATATATAGGTGTGAGGACGTCCAAGGGGGTTTTGGGGTCGTGAACTAACCCTAAGACACGAAAATAATGGACTTAGACTTGATACAAGGCTCAATGGCCCAATACGGTGGCGCACCACCCTGACAGATTCTAAACTCTATAATGTTCCGATTATTCCTGTCGACTTCAAAATAATTTTGACATGTTACCAGCGCCATTGGAAAGTTTATCCTCTCTCATTTCCGTGCATATGTAGAATGTCAAAAACGGAGCTCGTATGCGTCCTGAGCGTCTGTTTTAGTGCAAAGTGCTCCTGGACTCCGAGTTGGACACAATTGTGAGTTGGGCTCGGTTTCCACGCCACTAAACCTTCCTACAATTACTCCTTGAACCTCTCCATGTATCCTAATCACAATAAAATTATTAGGTAGCAATCTATTGTCAAAAATATATAAGGAAACATATAAGAACGAGCTCACCTCTGAAATTAATTGGTGTGTGTGAACTCTATTGATTGCATCTTGTATGTTCAATGGTGTGTTGTTTATATCCATACAAGTGATGTCCTCATCATCCTCCCCTTCTTTAATTGGAGTCGTCCTCGACTCAAGTTCATCTTCTCTCATGTGTTGGTCCAAATGTGCAACGCCATCAAATCTTCTTTTATGTATGAAAGGAGGAGGTCAAGGTGGTGGACAACATAGTGCACCATCTTGATCTTGTCCATCAAATAAGAGCGCACATTGACTTGAGCCAGGATCTCAAACAAATAAATATTGTGACATATTTGTAGGTGCAATGATGACATGCATGATCGTCATTCTCCCCTTCTTTATGACTAGCCATCCTCGACTTCCTCGTATGTCCAGGAAAGTGGCTTTTGGGGATAGAATGAGCGTTGTCCATATTGCACAACCGCAACGAACAATGCTTCTCTTTTATTTGTTGTCCCCGCTGCAAGGAAAAAATACTAGAAAAATTTGACAAGGCATTATTAGCATTAGTACATTTATTTGCTTTACCATGTTATTGTAGGACAAAAGGAGCTTGCACAGTTGAACATATGTAAACTTTATGCACCATTAATTCACCACTGTCTTCATAGTTGCCAATAGCATGAAAAATATTTCTACTTAACAAAGGTAATTCAGTTTTCAAAAATATTATTCTCTCTACAGTACCTCGATCACAAAGAGTGTCAAATTCAGTATAATCCAAAGTATTTAGTGAAGACAACAATTTCAGCTCCTCATTTTCAGCAGTAATGGGAATCAAATTATTAATTTCTGCACAAGTAGGTGAATCCAAAATGAATCATCAAGTTCACTAACTTGTTTTTGCATAGATATAATACAATTATCAGCACACATTTCTTTCTTAGTGCAAGAATCAGCAGGAAAATCAACATGTGGCAATGGTGTCTCAATAAACGATTCGACTAGTTGCTCCTCGATAATAGCATGGTTGGTAGGAAAATTCAGAACATCTAAAACGTTCTCACCTTCAACAAGTGTGTTGTGATATTTGTTACTTTTATTTTGATTTGTAGCAGGAAGTTTAGATGCATTATGGGTTGATTCATCAAAAAATTCAGAAGAGTTGTTCAACACCTCATTCTCATTTGCATCTACATTTATTTGTTCATGTTCCTGCAAAAGGTTAGGCATAGGAAGAGGTACAACAAGAAAATTCTTCTCAATTTCATGTATTTCATCTTTGCAATTAGATACATTAGCAAAAGTTTCTTGCATAAGAATTTTCATATCTTTCCATGTTCGAGGTTTTTCTAAATCGCTTAAGTTGTCCCACCAAGTTAATGCACAATCAACTAATGCAGTAGCAACATTTCTAATCTTTCTCCTCTCACACCTATGCCATTGTCCAAAATTTTTATCCAACTCAATTTCCCAAGCAAGATATTCATTGTAACCAAAACCATCATAAGAAGGAAGAGATGAGAGAATGTAATTACTTCTTGTGAAAGGTGTTGTAAAGGTGGTCTGAATGTCATGTGAAACCTTGGTTGACGTTTGGTTTTTAGTGAGCAACTCCATCGTCGTCTTCATCATGTCAATTATCTCAGCATATAATGCATGATTTTTTGCTTTTACCTGACATTATTAGTAGCAAATAGAAGACAACAAAAAAATGTTATCCCTATCAACTACAAAGGATAATGGCAAAGTGGAAGTGGAATCACACACTCTCAAGCGTCTTACCATGCTCTTACAAGTGTTCTTACCGACACTTCAGGTGGCAAACGGTGGACGGTATGAAGAAACCAATGAAGCGTGGGATGATTGCAAAGGTGTATCGATTCTGCTCAAGAGTAAGGTGTAGCTTGGATGACACTTTATATGTAGCAAGGATTAGCAACAATGAAATCAGATAGTAAAGTTGAATAAGTGTCCAAAGTACTTGTCAAGGTTGCTGGCCTTAATGTGTTCCTAGTAGTTCAAACTAGCAAGACATGAGACAAAACTAGATGACACAAAGAATGCAAACACTTCTGTTTTTTGTTGTTGTTTTTTTCTCCTTTTTTGTACGGCTTTGTATCTTGTTTTGCACTTGCCTTTTTCTTTTTTCTTCCTTTTTTTAGAATGTGCTGCAAAAGAAGAACACATTGAAAATCGATCAAAAATATCTCGTAGGCCTGTCACAGATTTTCTACTCAATCGTCCAAGAACAAATAGGCATACTTAGAGGCTCCAAATAGAAAAACTTACAACAACAAGATTGTAGATATATCTCCCCTTTTTTAATTTCAATATATGTAAGATCTATTTTGGACAAGAACAATAGAAGATATTGCCCCGAGACACATACTGTTCAGAAATTCTAGGTCGAGAACAAATTCAGATCTAATGCACTTTGGACCATGATAACTCCATTTTATGGGAAACATATGAATATGAAAGTTGTATAGAACTTATTAAGCTTTCCAGAAACTACAAGAAATCCAAATTCCAAGTTCGTATGTGTGACATGTGATCAAAATACTGAACTGGACAGAGATGAATCTAATCTAGACGTGATGACGCGATTCAAAAAGATGAATCGACACAATGCAAAACTCAAACTAATACTAAAAACACTTTCTAAACCAGCAATATGACTCAAGCACGGACACAGACTCAACAAAACCAAATTGAAAACGAAAGTTGCAAAGTCTCAATGGTGGTTTGGACAAAGTAATGAACAAATCCACTAAACTGCAAGTTTTTTTGTGGACTCTAGGTATGAAAAACAAAACTAATGTAATGGATAAATGAATTACCTAACGGGCAAACTGGAAATCCGATACCAATTGATGAGGTGTTTAGGCCCGATCTTCCAAAAGGTAAGTCGATTGGGGTGGAGAACTCGACGTTGATGATCTGCGGCACTCAAGCAGTTCAAATACCCTTGCAATCACTACACCACTGCTCCGTTGGTTATCAACCATGCTGCACACGCTTGACCTCGCCAAGAAGGCTAATTCCTGCAAGTAAACCTGAGAACACAAGCAAGAACAAGGTAGAAGCAATCTGAATTGCTAAGTTGGGGTCTCACAAACTAATGAACGGCAAAGCTGTGTATAACAAATTAATCTAAGCAAAACCCAATTGTTTATGGCGGCTACTATGGAGTATATATAGGTGGGAGGACGTCCAAGGGGGTGTTGGGGTCGTGACCTAACCCTAATACACGAAAATAATGGACTTATACTTGATACAAGGCTCAATGGCCCAATACGGTGGCACACCACCCTGACAGATTGTAAACTCTATTTTGTTTTGACGGTTCCTGTTGACTCCAAAATAAATTTGACATGGAACAGCTCCATTGTAATGTTTTACCTCTCTTCTTTCCATGCATATGTAGAAAGTCCAAAATGGAGTTCGTATGCGCCCTAGCGTCCGTTTTAGTGCAAACTGTTCCTGGACCTTGAGTTGGACACAATTGTGAGTTGGGATCGGTGTCCATCTTCTTTAAGCGTATTCTCTTGTCCTCCACGCCACTAAACCTTCCTCCAAATACTCCTTGAACCTCTCCATGTATCCTAATCATAATTAAATTATTAGGTAGCAATCTATTCTCAAAGATATATTAGGAAACATATAAGAATGAGCTCACCTCTGAAATTAATTGTTGTGTGTGAACTCTATTGATTGCATCTTGTATGTTCAATGGAGTGTTGTTTGTATGCATACAAGTGATGTCCTCATCATCCTCCCCTTCTTGAATTGGAGTCGTCCTCGACTCAAGTTCATCTTCTCTCATGTGTTGGTCCAAATGTGCAACGCCATCAAATCTTCTTGTATGTATGAAAGGAGGAGGCCAAGGTGGTGGACGACATACTGCACCATCTTGATCTTGTCCATCAAATAAGAGCGCACATTCACTTGAGGCAGGATCCTAAACAAATAAACATTGTGCCATGTTTGTAGGTGCAATGATGACGTGCATGATCTCATCACCAATCGACTCCCATTCCCCACTCTCCCAAATGATCCGAACAATGTTGGTAATACACCTAATTAATTGGCTAAGCCGCACCCATACTTGGCCTTGTGGTGGAACTGTTGTCCTGGCTTATTCTTGCATGAATCGGTCCTTAGATTCAAGGCAAGCAAAACCACCATAACATCCAACCCAATCCACAAACCATGCTTGCTTAGATCTCCCAATTCCATATTACCAATTAACCATATTCATCAATTCACATCATCCATAAGTGCATTAATTCATAGTTAAGCCATTTGGTTGTTTTCCCATGCCAATTAATTAAAGCGAAGCAAAAAGGTAAATATACCCTTCCCGACTCTCTACAATTTATTCCAAGTGACATTGATGGTCAAACAAGACTAGTAAACACCTATCATGGATTTCCCATCAATTTGATACAAGCATGCAGTTTTGCAAACAAAACATTTAAAAATAGGATCAAAATGATCAAGGACACTTGCCTTGCTCTTGAGATTGGTTAGGAACAAAAGCTTCAAAGTTCTGGTGTTGGAGGTCCTCGAAAGCATCCTCTAGAGCGTTACCCTCTATTCCACGCAACAAATGTACAAAACAACCATTACAATCAATAAATGCTCATATATTACTCAATATGTCATGACATGCATGCATGATGCATTTATGTGGTAATGCATGTTATTAGGTTGATATTATTGCTTACTATCTAGTTAAAATTAAGTCTTACATGTTAGATTAAATTTTAAGTCATTTTGAACAATATTAAAGAGGTTCTAGAAATTTCAAAATTTGGGTGACAGGACTCGTCCGCACCTTGACAGGACATGTCCGCTCTGGACTAGAGAGTTGAACGGACTAGTCCGCATCTAACTGGACAAGTCTGCTACGACTAGAGTTTTGGCGAATTTCCAACTAGAGCATAGTTTGAGTTAATGTAGAATCATAACTTATGTAGAAAAGATGAATCTAAGGTATTTATCGTGAATCCTAGGGTTCAGGGGTTGAGGATTCAACGAAACTCGAGATCTTGACGTCTAGATCCAAAGAAGGTGAAGAATTGGCAAAGGAGGATGTTGACGTCGAAGAGTTGATGATGAAGATCGTAGCAGCGATGACGATCTCGCTTGATTCCTTCCTCTCCTTCTTCTGCTTATTCTCCTTCCAAGAATGGCGGCTATGGAGAGAGCTGGCGCTTGGGATTCGTCTAATGTGGCAAAGGGGTAAAGGATTCGTCTAATTTGGCAAAGGAGGATGTTGACGTTAAACTGCTTATGACCTCACATAGGTGATACTTTGAGGTATACAAGGTCTCCTACTTCAAAAGCTAAGTTTCTTCACCTATTATCCGTATAGCCTTTTTGTCTTGATTGGACAACTCTTAAGTTTTCACGGATTAACTGAACTTTCTTTTAAGATTCTTGTAACACATCAGGCCCAGATACTTGGTTCTCTCCTATCTCATTCCAAAACAAAGGTGTCCTACACTTCCTCCTGTATAGTGCTTCATAGGGTGACATTTTCAAACTGGCTTGATAGCTATTGATATATGAGAATGCAACATATAGAAAACTCTTATCCCAGCTGCATCCATGTTTCAAGGCACAAGCTCTCAACATATCGTCCAATATCTGATTTGTCATCTCGGTTTGTCCATCGGTTTGTGGGTGATATGTTGAGCTGGAATTCAACTTAGTACCTGTCGAAGCGTACGAACAACACTTCCCTCGGTACTACTAAGAGGTAGCCCGCGGAGGTTCTTGTATCAGTTTGGGCGCACAGAGATCTTAAACAAGATGATGACACAAATGACTTATGTGGTTCAGGCCACCTGAGCATAATACCCTACTCCACGGGGTGTGTGTTGTTATATTAGAGATTAGCTGGTGCTTGCGTGCGTATGAGCTTGCTTGTGCTGTACCGTGCAGCAAATCCCTTTTATAGACCAAGAGATGGCCGTTACATGAGTTGTCTGGCCCGATATGTGGCCCCGACAGTTATTATTACCTAATACACAATTAAGTTTTTTTAAGCACTCTAATAGCATGATAACACGCCTTAATGGTGGCGTTACCAGTATTAAGGGTCTTCTGATCGTGCGCCATTAATATTGCATTAATGATATATAATCAAGCCTTGTAACTGTAGCAATCATTGTCCCTTGAATGTTCGTGCCCTAGGAGATCCGCTAGTATTCCTGCTGGTGTTGTAGGTCCAGAGGTTCACCACGTGGCACATCCGGAACTTCCCTTCGCGGGGAGGTAGGTCCGGAGCCACTGCACACATGGTGGCACTGGAGCTTCCCTCTATTGGGGGTTTGGTCCGGGGTCACTGTACACATGTCAAGCACAGAGCTCCCCTATGTAGGGAGTTTAGCTCCAGTCCCATATTACACGTGGTAGTGTCGGAGCTACCCATATGAAGGAGGCGGGTCCAGTGCCGTGTGACACGTGGGTCCTATGGAGGTCTTCAGCTTTGACAGGTGGAACTCCCTTGCACTTCTTGCGGTATCATGGGGTACCCGGTACACAGGGTACCGACAGTGGCCCCCAGGCCCACCTCTAGGAGAAAACCTTTAGGGTAAGTTATTCTACTAGAGGTGGGGCCATCCTCGATTCTCGCGCTACGACTTCAAAGGTTTTCTGATGTACCGTTGGGGTGATGGTCTGGGGTTGGGCTTGTTTTGAATGCGGCAGATGAGATCTTTGAGTGCGGATCTCATGCAATTGAAGGTCACCATTTCCCAATATGAAAACCGTATTGGTTCCGAGTGCCTTGTTAGGCAGACGCCCTCGGGCTTCCCACCGCCCATCATGACAACAGTTCGCCTGGGGTAATAAACTCGACTCCTCCGTCGAAGTGGCCCCTGGCCCATTCCTCATCGAAGGGGTAGATTTTTTGTAATGTGGCCTTGTTCTTGTTGCGGTTTCTATCCAAGCGTCATGGAGGCTTACTTAAGAAGGAAAGTCCGCACGGTTTGAGGATTCTTTACGCTTTCGATCAAACCTTCACTCAGAGCCTCCCAACCTTTGCCTAGCTTTCTCCTCTTTCGCTCCACTTTGTCGCGATGGAGTTAGGTCTTCCCAAAAGCTGCATCCAGAGCAAGGATAATCTGATGAAGGTCCAGACCTTCATGGGATGGTACATCGACTCCTTCAACCACTTGGTTCTTGCCAGCAGGCTCCCCTTCAAGAAGGAGCGCCATGGCGAGATGGTATACTTCTCGGCGTACGCCATGGTGGGATCAATCCCACCTTTTTCAAATTTCATCCTGATGCTGCTTGACTTCTACAGCCTTCAACCGCATCATCTCGACCCCCAATCCCTCCTAATGGTGGCGACTTTCGTCCACTTCTACGAGATGTGGGTGGGCGTGCCTCCCTGCGTCGAGCTGTTCTGAAACTTCTTCATGACCCATACCACCAGCAAGTGGACATCGTTGCTTAGCTTCTATTGCTTCGTGAAGCGCAAGAACTGCCCCTTCAAGTACCTAAAGTCATTTCCCTCTAGCAAATGGGATGACTGGAAGAAGGGTTGGATCGTCATTGCAGTGGAGGAGCACGATAGGTTGGAGCTGTCCTAAGGACTCCCCAACATTGACACCGATGCCTGGAACGTAGTTCTAAAGCTGTCGGATGCATTCAAGCCTTTCCTAGCCAGAATCCAAGAATGTGTGGAGGGTGGAGTGACCCCCCAGATGGTCTTCGGAAATTTCTTGGTGAACAGGTGGGCTTCGCTGAGGAGAAGGGAGAAGCTCGCGCAATAGTGTGATGGATGATGACTGGATTGAATCCAGTTTGAAATACAACTTGGATGACGAAGCTTTGAGGCTCCATCTCAAGAAATTTCAGCAGGGGTCCATTGCTGATGATGCCTTGGCTCCGCCGGCTGCTTTCTTGCCTTTGAACATGACTCCAGAGTTCAGCAGGGAGCTTCGGAGGAACATGCCAGCGCTGGATGACCTCGATGAATTGGAGAAGCGCATGACCTCCAGGATTGTAATCCTTGGAGCTTCTAAGGGGGTGGTCACCCTACTCCGAACCAGAGGGTTGATGACGTCGGCAAGGGCAAGAGGAAGGAGCCAGCCGAATCTTCCAGCCGTAAGAGGAAGTTGAGGCATGTTGATGGGAGCTCCATCGGGTCTACTCCAACTCCAACAGCCCCTTCTCCCTGGTGGAGGAGACCTTCGGTGACCACACCTGCTTTGGTGCCAGCGCCCTCAAGGGACTCAAGCTCCGGCATGCCAACTCCAACTTCGGTGCTACTGGTGAGCTCCAGGTCCGGAAGTCCTTCCCAGCTGAGGAGTGTTCCGGCTGAGAAGACTCCAACTGCTGCAGATGACCTCCGACCGAGGTCCAAAGTTGCTGTCTCACCAAGTTTGGTGAGCTCCGACTCTGGGCCCTAGAAGAAGAGATTCCGCGGCAACTGGGGCGGAAGCATCCCCAGGTAAGCATTGCCATCTTACCATGAAATGCTAATCTTTTCTTTGTTATATTTTTAATCTTCTTGATCTTTTGCTCCAAGGGTGACAAGAAAAAAGTCCGAAGCTTCAGCATCCGCTACAACAACTGGAGCTATGCATGCTGAAGCTCCGGCTTCAACCATTGAGCCTCCCTAGGTGGCAGCAGAAGACACGGCAGCTCCGGAGCCAGCTGTCGTGGACTTAGATCCAGAAGAGACGCTAGAAGTCCCCGTGGTAGCGCCGGACCACGGGGTAGAAGTAGTTTAAGTTGCGCCCCTAGTAACAGCGTCAAAGACTGAAACTCCAATGTAGGATCCGGAGGTGTCTAATGCCATGGCACTTGAGCCGGAGGTACTCGAAGCTCTGGCGCCCTTGCCAGAAGTGGCTGAAGATCCGACGATTGAGCCGGAGGTGCCCGAAGCTCCGACTTCTGTGCTAGTGACAGTTGAAGTTCTGGCTGTTGAGCCAGAAATGCCTGAAGCTCCGGCAGCTGAGCCAGAGATGATTGATGTACCGACGCCTGAGCTGACGGTGGAAGTGGCTTCAAATGAAGCTCCAACAATCGCCCCGGAGGTAATAGCTCCAGAGGTGTCCATGCTCGAGCCTTAACACCATGAATAAGTGACGGCAGGCTCTCCACCCAAGGAGCCAACAGTTGAAGACTCTGCGGCGGGACCTTCGGTGTCGGCCCCGGAGGTAGGAGTTCCCCCAGTGATATCTTCCTTAGTAGCTGTTGAAGAGCTCCCGGAGGGCGTCCCTAATGTTGTAGAAGCTCAGGGAACCACGCTTGTGGCATGGGACCCTATTTTTGTTCTTGAAGACCCTCTGGAGCCGGCAGAGATGACCTCGGCAGGTCCGTAGCCTATTCCTTTGGTGCTGTCTATTGACAATGCCTGCTCAAGCCTCTGATAGGTCCAGCTCGCCTTCGACCATGACAGTAAGGTCCTCGAAAAAGTGCGTCACACCTTGAGGCGCTGGCACAACAGACTTCACTTCGAGACCAAGCTGGCGCAGACAAGGCTTGCAGACCAAAAGGAGTGGGTCAAGAAGGAAAAGGCCCGACTGGAATATTGGGGCAAATTGCTAGAGGATAAGGAAGCCGCCATCAAGGCCCTCAACATTAATTCTCGGGAGATTCTTGAGCATGCCAAGGAAAGGAGTGATGCTGCTGACGAGCGTCATGACAACCTCAATGAATTAAACAAGGTTCTCCTGAAGCGTTGAGCAGACCTTGATGTAAGAGAACAGAAGCTCCTATAAGAACAGGATGATGTTTTGAAAAGAGAGGAGGAGCTCGATCAGAAGCTGACTCTGGCTGAGCAAAATTTGGCAGATCGCACTAAGAAGTTTGATCTGTGGAGTAAGAGGAGGAGGAGAAGTACTGGAAACTCGGGCAGGAGCTCTCAAAAAGAAAAGCTGATGTTGCCGCCAGATAAGGGAAAGTAAGGGGTTGGGAGAAGAACCTGGCCGAACGGCGGAACCGCATCCACCTCCGGGAGACAGAGCAAGCTGACCGCGAGAAACAAGTTGCTGAGAGTATGTAGCAACATGCTAAAGTGGTCGAGCGCCTCGCTCGGGAAGGTTTGGAGCTTGCGACCGCCCAGAGGTCAGTGGAGGAGTTGCGTATTTTGAGGGATATCGAGTCCATACAGGTATGGTACTTCTTGGGGTGAGCCAATGACGCGTTGATGCCGCTAGGCTTCAGTCAGTGCAACCGGAAAATCTAGAGCTAGAGCTGTACCGAGCGCTGGTGGCTCTCAACTTTGCTGGCGGCAAAGTCGACGCGATGGGTGACGTCATCGTGGACCAGCTAGAGACAGAGGGGAAATATTTTGCTAATAACGTCGCAAAATATGGGTCGGCATGTTACAAAAGCTGAAATCCCCAATTCCCTCTAGATCCAATGCTCGAAGGTCCAGTCGCTGAAGAGGAGGACACCGCGAAGGCCAGTGTTGAAGAGGTTGCCCAAAAATTCGCCTCATACTTTCGTAGGACCTAGGACCTTACTTCGCTTGTAACTTCTCCAGTTTCTTCTCCAATTTTGTAATCTCCAATCCTCAGATGAATGAAATACAAACTTTTTGAATGATTGAATTCCATTTTGTCTTCAATACATTGTCCTTCATCTTGTTTGCCCCCTGGTAGATGTACCAAAAGGTTTTGATTATGTGTTGAAGACTTGGGCGCTTCGAACTTGTAGACTTTAGGTCCGAAGTTTTTATCTCTAACTTCTCCAGGGAGCTTTTATTTCGTCGATGGCGGGCACCCTGGGGTTGTCGGAGCTTAGTAGGTCCAACGACACCCACCGTCAATGCGTAGAACGTCGACAGCGGGCCCCCTGTAGTTGTTGAAGTTTGGTAGGTCCGACGACACCCACTGTCAACGCGTAGAACGTCAACGGTGGGCCCTGGGGTTGTCGGATGTTGGTAGGTCTGACGACACCCACTGTCAACGCGTAGAACGTCGATGGCGGGCCCCCTGTGGTTGTCGGAGTTTGGTAGGTCCGACGACACCCACTGTCAACGCGTAGAACGTCGATGGCGGGCCCCCTGGGGTTGTCAGAGGTTGGTAGGTTCGACAACACCCATTGTCAACGCGTAGAACATCGACGGCGGGCCCCCCTTGGGGAGTGTGGGAGCTTAGTAGCTCTGGCATTGTCCACCATCATCATGGATTTTCCATCTTTCCTGCACACTAAAGTCAAGAAAAACAGTAAAATTCTTCTTCTTGTCTATAATTCAGTTGTGTCTTACTATTCTTTTTTTGAACTTTTAGATCCGTAAGAATTCTATATATAAACAAGCACACTAAATTAATTTCCTCAGATTCGAATGTCTTCTAGTCCCGCCTTACTGAGGCTTGCTGGGATGTGGGTAGAGTGGCGTACTTAGGGTGCAGGACCAAACTAAGTCGATAGCTCACTCCCTATGTTGGCTTGGCGTTCAGGCGAATAGACCATTCAAGAATATTAAATTCCAAAGAAATCAACAATGCAACTTGTATTACATATGAATTACTTGGACTTAAAGCCAACAAGAATTGCACACCATCATTATAGACAAGAAGGAAAAGAAAGATAATTCGGAAGAATGAGCTTGTACAAAATAAATGCACGTGGAGTCCATTTTCATACAACAACGTCTTTCATTATAGGTTCGGATTACAGGGGAGACAAGGACACACTTAGAGTTCAGAACCAGGTTAAATGTTCTATACTTCTTGTTCTAACCTAGGGCAGGTAGCTACACTTTTAGTGGTGAGACTATTTCAAGTGTTTCTTGAACTTACCGGACCCTCCTGGAGGAGTCCGGATGTTCTCCCGAGGACCTACCCGACTCTGTATGTTGACTCTATAACATACATTGTATGTAATTACAGACTCACCTCCATGAAACTAAGCATAGAACTTACGGAGATGCTTGATGTTCCAAGGATTGGGAAGCGGGGTCCCATCCTTAGTTGCCAAGCGAATGCATCCAGGACGGGATACTTTGATTACTCGGAAGGGACCTTCCCAACTGGGGAAAGTTTGTTCATCCCTTCACGAGTTAGTATTCTCCGCAACACCAGATCACCTTCCTCAAGCTGTCAGTTGTGCACATGCCTCGGATGGTAGCGCCGGAGTGCTTGGTGATATCGTGCATTCCGAACCACTGCTTGACACCTTCCCTCGTCGATGAGGTCAAGGTCTTCACGCCGGAGCTGATCTTGCATGGCTTCATCAAAGTTCCAGACCCGGAGTGACCCCAAGGTGATCTCCGGAGGAAGGACTGCTTTAGCTCCATACTGTAGGATGGAAGAGCACATGAAAAGCTACCACAGGGGGGGGTGAATGGTAGATCAAAAAATCTTACGCAACGGAAACAATTAAATCCCAACCCCTTCGGCAGAAAAATGATCTGTTAAAGAAATTGTGTGTGAGACTAATCTAAACGTGTTTCACCGTGATAAAAGTGATAGATATCAGAGAGAATCAAGTCACGAAGATTACACAACAAGAATCACTCAAATCCATCAACAGAAACTCAAGTTACAATCGAAAGATCGAACAAAGGTCAATCTGTCCTACCCAAGAAAAACAGTTCTGGAACGCTGCAATGAAACTCGTGTAGATCAGAAACCACAAATCCAATGACCGCAAAATTTTGACAAATGATAGATAATCAAGTTTTGAAGACAACCCAAAAATAATCATGTCAATTGGATCTGTAAAACTCGAGTTATAATAAAACCACAAAAGAAAGGTAGTGCTGTGAAGAAAACTCGACGAGAAAAACTTGTCTAGAACAAGTCGGACGAACAAGGCACAAGAGTTCCTTCAAACTACGAATTTTATTGATCAAATCATAAGAGGAACAGCCCCAAAGTCGGGCCTCACAAGCTCTGACCTCCCTTTCTTATATAACCAGCCCTTAGGCCAACCCAATCTCAACTAGGACTCTAATCCTACTCAAATCACGAATTGAAACTTTCCATAACTTCTTAGGACTCTTCTATACGTAGATAGAAGCATAATTAAGACTTCCAAACAACTTAGGAACGTATCCCACATTCCTAAAACAACTCAAATTCGTGACCCACACGAAATCCTATCATAACCAACTCAAAACTTTCCATATTTTAGTCAAACCCGACTCAGCCGCAGCCTGAGTCCATAACCTAGTCGGTTGGACCTTTCCGACCAGTTCTTTACGTCCACATCTCTTCATCACGCCTTGAAACCATATAGCCACATCCATGCACTCCTTGCATACGTGCAAACATCTTCCAGAGATGTCCATGATACCTTCATATGCATTGTTCTTAATTCATACATGCTGCGCGACCTCCCGATCAACTCAACCACAATTCCTTCTGAACTTGGTTGTTGAACCTCATCTTCTCCCTAAGAATAGTTCAATGGATCCCGTCACCAGCCATGTCTTGAACTCAAGCAACACCTGCACATGAATAAACAACTGATACTTCCGAGCACAAGTCCTCGACTTGACTCTCGTTAGTTTTGAAACTACATCTTACGTGAGCACTTCACATAAGCATGTTGCAAACCATTGCAAAATGATATCAACCATATTAACCAAAACGCACCAAAAAATTAGCAAATCAATACTAAGCAATCTTTCCAACAATGTAAAGTAAGTTCGAAACATTGCAAGATAAAAGCAGAAACACTGTGATCAAGCACCGAACCTTGCCAAAGCTAACCAAATCTTTAACCGGAGCTTACCAAAGCTAGAAGGACCTAGCACCGGAGCGAACCAAAGCTAGCGGACCTAGAGTCGGACCTTGATGATAAAGTTTTTTTAGTAGTATTCAAAACTTTTATCGCCATAGCCAATGTATTCAACACACATAGGTCTCACAATCTCCCCCTCGATGAATGCATTGGCAACACCACTTAAGATCTGAAAATTGGCTTCTTCACATTAAAAGTTTTGAAAACAATTTCTCCCCCTTTGTAAAACAGAAATAAAATGAGAAAAAGAAATTCTTCCCCTGAGAATAATCGTGCCAAAAAAAATTGTGAATATGTGCATTGTGTAATCAATCCCCCCCCCCCTGCATACTTATCTTTAAACATTCACATATTATCTCTCCCCCTTTGACAATGTATTCAGCAAGGTTGAAAAGAGAAATTTTAATTGTTATGAGCATATTATAACATATACATATAGAACAAAGATCATCCAAGTCATACTATCAAGTAACTTACACTATCACATCAATGAGATACATAAAGTAGTGCAAGCCATGCTAGAGACCAAATGTAATTTCTAATTTAGCAAGTCATGATCTCACAAACTTAACTATTTCAAAACCTGAAAGCATGACACTTGTTGCTGCATTTTATTATTTTTCAAAGCACAATTTTAGATCATATGATATTTGCAAGAGATTATATGCGCATCTGCCTTATTCTAACTAACCAAGCCAAGCCTATGTCATTTGACAATCATAAGCTTAAGGACATGGTTTTAGTCATACACAACTTCTTCCAAGTTCATATCTAAGTGTAATGATAAGCCATCTCAAAAGAAGAAGTGCGATGCATGCATATTCTCTTGATCTTTTCTCATTTTTATTTGATCATAAAATCTCAACATGTGAATAGTTGATTGATTAATTTTTCATTATTAAAAGCACTTGTGAGCATGCAAAAAGTTCAAAACAGCAAGAAAGTTCGATCATGACCAGATTTAGTGTAAGTAATTATTCCAATTACTAGTCATGGCAAAAACTACAAAATGTATAACATGAGTAATGTAGTAATTACTTTCAGCATGTAAAAGAAATCACAAAATCATATATGTATGAAATACTATGCTCATATTATTTTAAGTTCAGATTCACACATAGACTTCCAGTTTCAAAACTCCCCTCAATTTAAGCCATGAGGATGCATAACCCCTATTTAACTACGAATGAAACAAAGAAATCCAAAGATTTTGTAAAAATGTCAGCCAATTGTCGTTCGGTATCTACATGGTGAAGCATAATGTTTCCTTTTTCAACATTATCACAGAGAAAGTGATACCTAATGTCAATGTGCTTAGTTCTAGAATGTTGCACGAGTTTTTAGCAATGCAAATGGCACTAGTGTTATCACAAAATAGTGGAACTCTATCTAGATCAACCCCATAGTCCTTAAGCGTTTGAACAATCCAAAGAATTTGTGAGCAAGCACTAGCAGCAGCTACATATTCAGATTTGGCTGTGGATTGTGCAACTGAATTTTGTTTTCTAGAGGACCAAGCAGCAAGTGAATTACCAAGAAAATGACAAGCACCTAAAGTACTTTTCCTATCAATCCTACAACCCCCAAAACCAGCATCCGAAAAAGCTTTCAAAATAATGGTTGAGGAAGAAGGAAGAAAAATGCCAAATTCTTGAGTTCCATGTAAGTATCTGAGAATCCTTCTGATGGCTTGACGATGTGAAGCATGTGGGGAGGCTTGAAACCATGCACAAAGACATACACTGAATCGTATGTCGGGTCTTGATGCTATGAGGTACAAAAGTGATCCGATCATGCTTCTATATTATTTTTGATCCACGGGTTCACCATCTTCATCAAGTTCAAGTGTTGTTTCTGTTCCCATTGGTGTCCGAAGAGGCTTGCTTTTGTCCATGTTGAAGCGCCTTAGGAGGTATTTTGTATACTTTGTTTGATGCACAAAGGTACCCTCCTTGGTTTGCTTGATTTGCAGCCTCAAAAAGTATTTGAGTTCTCCCATCATACTCATCTCAAATTCTGAACTCATCATAGCTAAAAACTTGGACACAAGATCATGAGAAGCACAACCAAAGATAATATAATCCACATACACTTGAACGAATAATGAGTCATTGCCATGCTTAAGCACAAAAAGAGTTTTATCAACCTTGCCCATGGTAAACCCCTTTTCAACTAATAATGTTTTTAACCTATCATACCATGCTCTAGGGGCTTGTTTGAGACCGTACAAGGCTTTGGACAGTTTGTAAACATGATTAGAAAAATCTGGATTTTCAAAATCCGATGGTTGTTTGACATAAACCTCCTCATCTTTGTAGCCATAAGAAAAGCACTTTTAACATCCATTTGATATAGCTTAAAACCTTTAGATGCAGCAAAAGCTAACAAAATTCTTATGGCTTCTAATCTAGCAACAGGAGCAAAAGTTTCACCAAAATCTAGACCTTCAACTTGAGTGAAATCTTGAGCAACCAACCTAGCCTTATTCCTAACCACAACCCCATCCTCACTTTGTTTATTTTTAAACACACATTTAGTTCCAATTAAAGTGTGACCTTGAGGTGGAGGTACAAGTTTCCAAACATTATTTTTTTCAAAATTTCTAACTCTTCTTGCATGGCAATAATCCAAGATTCATTAGTGAGTGCGTGTGATATATCTTTGGGTTCAAAAGAAACAATAAAAGCATAATGAGCATGAGAGTTTGGATCACAAAACTTGGACCGTGTGACTCATTTGTGCAAGCTTCCAATAATTTGTTGTGGAGGATGAATTTTGAGAACTCGGAGGGGAGTGAACACTTCACAAGCTTCTTCTTCTTCTTCATGTTCATCACAAATCGATGAGCTTGTGACTTGAGGAGGATCTGGACCAGCAATAGTGGTCGTCGGTGCTGGCTGTGAATCAAAATCAGGAGCTGGAACAATGTCATTAGCTCCTGAATTTTCGGGCAGCAACTCCACCTCTTCCTCATCTTCAATGAAAATGCTCCCCCTGCAGATATGGATCTAGACCTGCAATGTTTGAGCTGTACATGGGCTAGCTTCATCAAAAGACACCTCACAAGTCTCCATAATTTTGTTAGTGTCAAGTAAAAGCACACGGTAGCCTCTAGTATGAGATGGATAACCAAGAAACATGCCACCAACAGATCTAGGTTCAAATTTATCAAGATTACCATGTTTCTTAACAAAGCATTTGCAACCAAAGACCCGAAAGTGTGTAACACTAGGCCTATGTCCAAACCGGAGCTCATATGGTGTTTTACCTAGCTTAGCGCGCAAGAAAACTTGATTTGAGACATAACAAGCAGTTTCAATCGCATCAGCCCAAGATTTCCTAGGAGTTTGATATTCATCAAGCATAGTCCTAGCCATCTCAACTAAAGTTCTGTTATTTCTTTCTACAACACCATTTTGTTGAGGTACATATGGTGAAGAAAATTGACGATCTATTCCATTTTAAGAACAAAAGTGATCAAAAGATTGATTTTTAAATTCGGTTCCGTTATCACTTCTAATTGCTTTTAATGATCCTGGGTGATCAATTGATAATCTAAGAAATAAAGTTCTAAAGTGACTAAAAGCTTCATTCTTAGATGCCATAAAGTAAACCCAAGAGCATCTAGAATAATCATCAACAATCACAAGAACATATCATTTACCTCCGAAGGATTGAACACGTGAAGGTCCTACGATGTCAAGGTGCAAAAGTTGACACGGTTCAGTTGTCATGATCATTGTGAGAGGAGTATGTGAACCTGCAACCATATTAGCATGTCCACAAGAAGAGCACACAATTTCTTTGTCCCTTTTATACTTAGGCAGCCCACGTATGCGATCAAGAGCACTAACACACGTTAGATGATCAAAGCCTACGTGACCAAGTCTACGATGCCAACAATATAAGTCCTTTGAATCATTAGCAACTAGACACCTATGCTTAGAGGAAGACATAACAAGATCAGCTTTAAAAACTCTTCCAAACTGAGACATGTTAAAAATAAGCTCACTATTTGAATTTACAACTTTGCAGCAATTTTTAGTGAAAATAATTTCCAGAATTTCATCTAGCAGTTGTGAAACAGAAAGCAAGTTGTATTTAAAATTTTTAACAAGTGCCACATCCTTCAAAGTGTAGTGATCATTTACTCTAACCGAACCTTTAACAATTATAGGAGTTGAAGAATTATCGGCAAAAGTAACATTCTCTACACGTGACACAAAAGTGAGGGAGAAGAACCATTCTTTGTTACCAGTCATGTGGCGTGAGCATCCTGAATCCACAATCCAAATATTCTCCTTCCTCAAGCGTGTAACCTACATAGAAGAACAATATGTCGATGACTCAATACTCGGTTAGTCAAAAGGCATTTAGGAATCTAGTACTGAGTCACACGACGTCCAGCAGGAATAGCACACAAAAGTTGAGACAAAACAACAGGTTTATGAGCCAAATCTTGAGGATTTTTGTACCCAACTACTAACCTACGAGGTGTTACATGTGCAGCAAGAAAAACAGTATGTTTGGGAGCAAACTTTGCATGTTTTCAACTCATTACAGCAGATTGCATGTTCCTATCATTTGGTTTAGCAAGTGCAGCAAATTTTGCATGAAAGTTATGAGATCTAGCAATCATTCTTTCCTTTTTCTGTTGTTTAGCTAGTCTATAACAAAAATCTATGACATGACCATCTCTACCACAGTAGGTACAATGAAATTTAACTTTGTGTTTATGTCTAGATGAGCAAGCAACATTTTTATTTGAAACCGAATGAGACAACACTCCTACAGATTTGAAAACCACTTCTTTTTGTTTAGGAACTGTTTGAATCAAACCACTTCCTAATGACTTTACAATTTTAGGTGGATGTGCCTTAGCATGAGCATGAGAAACAAAACCTAAACCAGTTTTATCATTGCAAGACTTGGAAGAATTCAGCAGCAAGTTTAGGTTCTTATTCCCATTACAAAACCGATCTAATGTTCTATGCATGTTATCAAGTTTATTGGACAGATCAAGGCAATTTTCACATGAAGCTTTTCCTTTTAATTCGCAATTGGAACAATATTTAACTTCATGAGAACGTAAAGCATTGTTCAATATAGAAATTTCATTCATAGCATCTTGTAGTTTTTTATCAAGATCATCACAAGTAGAACAATGCAAATCAATTGTATAACAGCTAGCATCTTTCAAGTTTTTATCATTAAGTGCAGCAAGCTCTCTGTTCTTTTCTATTTCTAACTCAAGATTATCAAGTGTGGAGGTGTGCACACTTCTTAATGAGGACAATTGTTCATATATTAAATCCCATGAGGAACAAGAATCATCACTAGGAATCAAGGATTTTAAATGATTAATTTCAGATTCTAGTGACTCAATTTTAACAGCATTGTCCCTAAGCTTTTTGTCCTTTTTCTTAACTATAACAGTGGCACAAGAAATAGCATCACACATTTCTTCGCAAGTAGGACATACCTCTTCATTGTCGCTGTTGTGTTCAACCTCCTTTATACTTGATCTTCACTTGCCCGCCATGAAGCACAAGTTTGCCAAATCATCTTCATCTTCGTCACTTCTAATGTCCACATCGCTTGAGCCAAGTTCTTGAAGTGCGGAGATAAAACTGCTCACAAATTGATGTCCTGTAAAAACCCTTCTTTTTCTTCGTATCTTTTGCAGAGGAGTGCTTCGCCCTTGTTTACTTTTCATTCCGAGAAGTAGGACCTGAAAGATTAGGGCAATCTGAACGAAAATGTCCTGTCTTATCACATTCAAAACATCGTTGAGGTCCGGAGCTTCCTCTCCTTCTAGTTCTCACATTTTGCAATACTTTTGAGAAACTAGTAGAGAGAAGTACTAACTCCTCCTATGGAAACTCCTCAATCTGTTCAAGGGTTAGAGAGGACAACAAAGTGAAAGTGCATCTGGTTTTGGTTGATTTATGACAAGCAAATGAGATCCTAACCACTTTGTTGAGATGAGCACAGGTTCTAATGAGAAAATGAGCAAAGTGCCAAAAAGAAAGGAGAATGAGGAGCAATGCGGAAAAGAGCTCAAGAAAGAAGTGTAGTAGATCATTGTGTATGGAGTGTGTTAAGAAAACACACCCCAAGAGCTCAAGAAAAAATAATCACACACATTGTACAAAATTATACAGGACTGGACTAGTCCGACTGACTCCGGACTAGTCCAATATCTTTCTGCACAAGATCGGACAAGTCCTCACAATGCGGATTTGTCCTCACAGTCTAGTTTTTCAAAGAACGGACTAGTTCGATATCACCATGGACTAGTCTGATATGTCTTTGACTAGAATCAGACTAGTCCTCCCCAGTGTGGACTAGTCCCCTAAACACTTCACAAGTTGCACAAAATCGGACAAGTCCAATAACCCAATGAACTAGTCCGATATCTTTCTGATGTCAACCGAACAAGTCCGATATTAGCACGGACTAGTCCGAAAACCCTCTGACCTAAATCGGACAAGTCCTCCAAGTGCGGACTTCTTCCCCAAATTCACTTAGGGCTTCACTCATCCGGACAAGTTCGATATTTATCGGACTAGTCCGAAGATTTCCAGAACCAAAATAGGACAAGTCCGATCTTAGCCGGACAAGTCCGATATTCCAAGACACCTAGGGTTTGCTACACGCAACACACCAGAATAGTCCGGTGTCCACCACAGACTAGTCTGATCTTTCTGAACCCTAACGGTAACTTTTGGAAACCCCATATAAATAGGTATGCACGACCCTTCTTTCGACTTACTCGACCCCTTGCACCATCACACCTTCCAAGAGCCTAGTAAACACCTCTCTCCATGAAATCCAACGCAAGAAAGATCAATCCCTTGAGGATACACTTTTGATCATTGGAGAGACACGGTTCTTCACTCTTTGAGCTCTTGGTTTGATTCCCTAACACACTCCTGTGATTTTCGTTGTGATCTTAAGAGTGCGTTCTTGGTGGTGTTCATATTTTAATCTTGGGGAGCCCTCAACTTTTGAGAAGGCCCCTTGGATTTGGCTATTTGCCCTTTGTGATTAGTGAATAGGATTGGCCTCCGTGGCGATCCGACGAGGGTAAGGTTGGAGAGACCCGATCCTTTTGTGGACTCCTCAACGTGGACGTAGGTTGCCTCTGTGGGAACCGAACCACGGGATAAAGAGCTTGTGTTCTTACTTTGCGCACATCGTTCTTACTCCTCATATCAATCTAGGGTTTCAATCAATCCTGTTCACTTTACGTTGAAACATTAATTATAAGATTAACTTATGGTACATCCTAGTTCATAGTAGTGTGACACTTCAATTACAAGTATATTTCCGCTGCATACATCCTAAGATCAAGATAATCAGTCAAATTTGATCAATCTAGTCGGTACACACCAGACTAGTTCGCACTCGACCGGACTAGTTCGATATCTCGAGATTTGATCTGGTTGTTAAGTGTTGTAGGTTCTGAAAAATTCAAAAAGGCCTATTCACCCCCCTCTAGGCCACATTCAATTGGTATCAGAGCAAGGTTCTTCAAAAGGAGACTAACCGCTCGAAGAGATCATGTCGGATATGAAGGACGTACACAAGAGCATCAACCAAGAGAAGGTTGAAGAAGAAAAGAACCAAAAATTGGAGAGGCTCCTCGAGGCCATTCAATACTTCGAGGATGACAATGAGGAGACGCTGGAACTAAAGGCGCTCTTAAGGAAGAAAACCCTGTCCAAGGGAAAAGTGAAGATCGAAGATGAGAAGAAGAAGAAGGGGAGTAGTCACACTGACTACTCCCGATATCCTTTCAACTACGATCGTCTTAACTATAGCAATAACCACTACTTATCTATTCCACTTGGAAAAGCCCCACACTTTGATGGCAATGACTACTCAATGTGGAGGCAGAACATGAAAATGCATTTGATTTCTCTCAATCCAAGTTTGTGGCACATTGTATGTACAAGAATAGATATCCCGGACGACGATGAAGAGCTTACACCAAGCCAAGAGCAAACAATTCATCGGAATGCTCAAGCCGCAGCAGTCATTACTTCTTCACTTAGTTGGGACGAGTTCACAAAGGTGGATGGACTTGACATTGCAAAGGAGATACGGGATACATTGCAAACCGCACATGAAGGCGATCGTCATGTGCAAGAAGCGAAGATCGAAATGATTGAAGGCGAGTTGGGAAGATTCGCCATCGAAGAAGATGAGTCGCCACAAGACATGTACAACTGACTAAAGACGCTCATCAACAAGGTGCAAGTATACGGAAGCAACAAGTGAGCCTTGTAATGTCACCTTATGCTCGATGATACAAGAAAGCCCCGGGTACAAGAAGATGACCCCGGATGAGTTACTTGGGAAAATCATCAACTTTGAGATGATGGAAAAGCAGGCCAAGCATGTTAAGGAGATTGCCGATCTCACCTCGGCAAAGAAGAAAGAGGTCACTTTGAAGTCCACTCTCAAGCCCTTGTCTAAAGAAACTCGAGAAGGTCAACTAGAATAAGATGGTGATGATGAGAGCAGCGACTTGGATGAAGATGACATGATACTATTCATGAAGAAATTCAAAAGAATGATGAACAAAAGACAAGGGGCTAAATCAAGTGAAGGAAAGTACAAGGAAAAATCAAGACCGAAGTTGAGGCGGGCATGCTATAATTGTGGTGAGTATGACCACTTTATAGTTGATTGCCCATATGAAGATAACAAGAAGAAGACCAAGAAAATGAAGCCTCAACCCAAGAAATTCTTCAAGAAGAAGAAGCAAGCTGAACAAGCACATCTAGGGAAGGAGTGGGACTCAAATGATGAGCCCTCATCCAAAGAAGAAGAGGAGATGGCTAGCATAGCCATTAAGAAGACATCTGAGAAGTCTACTGTCTTCCCGGCTCTCAGCGCATGGAAGGGCAACAACACTTGCCTCATGGCAAAGGAAGGTAAACGAAAGGTAACAACCAAATCCTCTTCCTTGCATTCCTATTCTAGTAATAGTGAGCTGCTAGTGATAATGAAGACATGCTCATTGGCTTAGATAAGAAAACAACAGCGAAAATGAAATTTCTACTTGATAAGCTTGTTGAGAAGAAGAAGTTGATAAACCATCAAGAAGACATGATTATCTCCCAAAGGAGGTATATGTTGAACTTGACAAGCTTCTAGAACTTGAAAAGGAGCGAAGCAAGTCACTAGAGCTTGAATTAGCTTCAAGCAAGGAAGCTTGCTTGGAGTTAAATGACTCAAATGCTACAATCAAGGACGAACTTGCTAACCTAATCAAGGTTAACAAGATCCTTGAGGTACAAGTTGAGTCACTCAAGCAAAGTGACCCTTCATCCTCTTCAAGCTCACCTTCTCAACCCCTTAAAACTGAGGCTATCATTACTTGTTCATGTGCTAAAACTGACACCGGCCTGAAAGACAAGTCAAACTCTACCAAGGGTAAGCATGCTACCCAAAGTGGCATATTTGACAAGGAGAAGGTCAAATATGCACGTAGTGCATACTTGGCCACAAGACCTCCTAATGTCAAATATGGCATTGGGTATTCCTATGGTGGAAAGAAAAATGCTAGAACCATAAGAATAACAAGGAAAGCATTGCCTTTGTAAAAGGAAGACCCTCTCAAACTGGAAAGTCCAAAGTTAACACATCCAACACATATGATCACCGGACTAGTCTGGTCGGGACATGGACAAGTCCGGTCTTCCGAACAAGTCCGATCTCCCAGACTAGTCCTGTATATGAACAACAACAGTTGCTATTTAGAACCTTTGATGCATCTTATGTTTTAGTGAGAAGTAATTTTGGTAAGATTTATGCTCATTATGTTGGGCCACGCCATGGGAACACCAAGTCTCATGTGTGGGTGCCTAAATCTCTTGTAACTAACCTCCAAGGACCCAAGCAAGCTTGGGTACCTAAAACCAAGGCTTGATTTGTTTTTGCAGGCCTATTCCTCCGGTGGATCTAAATGGGGGCTAGACAGTGCTTGCACCAACCATATGACCGGAGAAAGAAGGATGTTTTTTGAGTATGAAGAAAATGAGGATCCAAGCGAGGACATTTATTTTGGAGACAATAGTCAAGGAAAGGTGCTCGGTACCGGTAAAATTGTCATATCATCTCAACATACTCTTTCTCATGTATTACACGTTGATTCCTTAGATTATAACCTGCTGTCCATATCTCAATTATGTGACAAAGGTTATAATAGTCTGTTCACTAATGAGGGTGTGACCGTCTCTAGAAGGAGTGATGGTTCCAGTGCATTCAAGGGTATGTTAAAGGGAAAGCTTTACCTTGTTGACTTCAACAAATATAAAGCCGAACTTGACACATGCTTGATTGCAAAGACCAACATGGGTTGGTTGTGGCATAGACGGCTGGCGCACGTTGGTATGCGGAATCTTCAAAAACTCCTCAAAGGCGATCACATCTGAGGTTTGAAGGATGTTGTTTTTGAGAAAGAAAGGCCTTGTAGCGCATGCCAAGCCGGGAAGCAAGTTGGAGCACCTCATCCCGCGAAGAACGTCATGACTACAACAAGACCACTCGATCTACTCCACAGGGACTTATTCGGTCCAATTGCTTACATAAGCATCGGCGGTAACAAATATGGCTTAGTAGTTGTTGATGATTTTTCTCGCTTCACTTGGGTTTTCTTCTTACATGATAATGCAGAAACTCAAGGAACCTTGAAGAAATTTTTCAAGCGTGCTCAAAATGAGTTTTCATTGACGACCAAGAACATTCGAAGTGACAACAGCACGGAGTTCAAGAACACACAAGTTGAGGAGTACCTTTATGAAGAAGGCATAAAGCATGAGTTTTCAGCACCTTACTCCCCTCAACAAAACAGAGTTGCCGAAAGGAAGAACTGAACCCCCATAGAGATGGCGAGAACAATGCTCGATGAGTACAAGACCTCGGATCAATTTTGGGCGGAAGCGGTCAACACCACTTGCCACGCCACAAATCGACTTTATCTTCATCAACTACTCAAGAAGACATCCTATGAGCTACTCACCGGTAACAAGCCTGATAATTCATATTTTTGAGTCTTCGGTTCCAAATGCTATATTTTGAACAAGAAGCCTAGGACTTCAAAGTTCGCTTCGAAGTCCAATGAAGGTTTCTTGCTTGGTTATGATTCGAACTCTTACGCCTATTGTGTCTTCGACAAGACCTCCGAAATTGTTGAAGTAGCACGTGACGTAGTGTTCGATGAGACTAACGGCTCCCAAATGGAGCAAGTTGATTCATGCATGCTAGATAAAGAAGAAGCTCCTTGTCAAGCATTGAAAAGAATGGCATTGGGCGAAGTTCGACCACAAGAGCCACCTCTACATATGCATGAGGAAGATGAACCACAAATGGAGGTCAATGATCAAGGGGGAGCCTCCATACAAGATCAACCTCAAGAAGACGAAAATGATCAACAAGTCAATGAGAGCAACCATCTAGGGGGAGAAGAAGATGACCATGAAGACTTAAGACAGCAATTGCCACACCCAAGAGTACACCAATGCGTCCAAAGGGATCACTCAATCGACAACATCATCTGTGACATCCAAAAGGGGGTAACTACTAGATCTCGCATAGCTAATTTTTGTGAGCACTATTCGTTTGTATCCTTTTTGGAATCGCACAAGGTTGAGGATGCATTGAAGGATCCGGATTGGGTAGTGGCCATGCAAGAAGAACTCAACAATTTCAAGCGGAACGAGGTGTGGGAACTAGTCGAAAGACCCAAATTCAACGTCGTCGGCACCAAATGGGTCTTCCGCAACAAACAAGATGAATAGGGGGTGGTGACAAGGAACAAGGTACGACTTGTGGCCAAAGGGTATTCACAAGTCGAAGGTTTGGATTTCGATGAAACCTTTGCTCCAGTAGCTAGACTTGAGTCTATTAGAATATTACTTGCATATGCTACTCATCATGATTTCAAGCTCTATCAAATGGATGTGAAAGGTGCCTTCCTCAACAGACCAATAAAGGAGGAGGTGTATGTGGAGCAACCCCCCGAATTTGAAGATGAAGAGTTCCCCGACCACGTCTTTAAATTGCGTAAGGCTCTCTACGGCCTCAAACAAGCTCCTAGAGCTTGGTATGAGTGTCTTAGAGATTTATTAATTGAAAATGGTTTTAAGATCGGTATAGTAGATTATACATTGTTTACAAAGAACTTTGACAATGATCTCTTTATTTGTCAAATTTATGTTGATGATATAATCTTTGGTTCAACTAATAAATCTTTTTGTGAGGAATTTAGTAACATTATGACAGATAGGTTTGAGATGTATATGATGGGAGAGCTAAAGTACTTCTTGAGATTCCAAGTGAGGCAACAAAAGGAAGGGACGTTCATAAGCCAAACTAAGTACACTCAAGACATACTCAAGAAGTTTGGAATGGACAAGGCGAAGCCTATAAAGACTCCCATGGCAACGAATGGCCACTTGGATCGCAATGAAGATGGACCAAATGTCGATCAAAAGGTATATCGCTCCATGGTTGGATCTCTACTCTACTTATGTGCATCTAGGCCAGATATTACGTTGAGTGTATGTTTGTGTGCAAGGTTTCAAGCCAACCCAAAAGAGTGTCTTTTGACCGTTAAGAGAATCTTGCGGTATTTAGTTCATACACCCAACCTAGGACTTTGGTATCCTAAAGGTTCCAAATTCAATCTCATTGGTTACTCCAATGCAGATTATGCGGGATGCAAAGTAGATAGAAAAAGTACCTCCGGTACATGCCAATTCCTTGGAAGATCCCTAGTTTCTTGGTCCTCCAAGAAACAAAACTATATTGCCTTATCCACGGCCGAAGCAGAGTATGTTGCAGTCGGGAGTTGTTGTGCACAACTCCTTTGGATGCGACAAACTCTAAGGGATTATGGTTACAATATGAACCGTATTCCACTCCTTTGTGATAATGAGAGTGCCATTAAAATTGCCCATAATCCCGTTGAGCACTCTAGGACCAAACACATAGACATCCGGCATCACTTTTTGAGAGACCATTCGATGAAGGGAGATATAGCCATTTCACATGTCAACACCGAAAAACAACTAGCTGACATATTCACCAAGCCACTTGATGAAAAATGCTTTTGCAAGCTCCAAAATGAACTAAAATATCCTTGATGCTTGGAATGTGGCTTGAAATCTTGTATACCGGAATGCTATATTCAAAATTCATTTATTGTGTTGTGAAAATCATCTCTCTCAATTTTTCCAAAAAACTATGTCAATTACTAGATCTTGGTGAATTTTGGTCATTGCTTGATTGTTGTATGCTTACTGATCATATTCATCAAGATTATATGATTTTCTTTGCCTCCATATTTTCTTAATAAGTACCTTCAAATATATACGAATGGGCTAAGCATTTCTTCCCTGGTGACCACGGACTAGTCCGTGGTTGCCCGGACTAGTTCACCCGTGCAGACTAGTCCGTAGAGTGATTGTGGGTGTGGACTAGTCTGGCAGACAACGGACTAGTCCGATATAGGCTCTGGAAAACTTCGGACTAGTCCGATCATTTTCGGACAAGTCCGATTTTTCGTGTCCATAACCCTAGCCGCCGCCAAACCCTAATCTTACTCACTCCACACTTGCCTCAAGCTTTCTCTCTCCATGCTCAAGCTCCCCAAGGTGATTTCCATCATTCTCCATCAAGACTCCTCGGATTTTGGTGGAAAACGACCTCCTTTGCTCAGGGATTGAAGACCACGGACTTGTCTGCTCCTTCAACCCCTACATCTTCGAGAATCAAGCAATTTTAGTAAAATCTCTTCCCAAACCCTAGAAATTGCTATTTCCTTCAATGTTGATCAACTAGCTTAGTTCCTTTCATCATATACATGCTTCCTTGATGTATTACATTATTGCTAAGCTATTTGTGCATTAGGAATCACCATTTGTCTCATAGTTAGGGTTTTAGAGGTTGAATACCGGACTAGTCCGGTCCATGCACGGACAAGTCCGGTCAACCAGACTAGTCCGTGCCTGTACACCGAACTAGTCCGATTTTTCTGAACTCAACCATAACTTCTCAATTCCTCAATGCAATTCCTGGTCATCTATTCTCATCAATACCTTGTGAAATCCATTCTTCAGACAATGTCGAGCACCAACGACGAAATCTCTAATTTCGAGGCCGAGATGGACCACGTAGCCGTGCTTCGGTCCTCGACGGGCCTAAGCAAGAAGCGCCAAGAGCGCCCGTCCGAGCCGGCTCCTTCTCCTCCCCAGGCTCGACGGAAGATGCTCGCGAAGAATCCTGCCTCGAAGGCTTCTGCTGGAGGTGGCCCTAGCTCGGCAAGTGCTCGCCAAGCAAAAGGCAAGGGAAAAGGGATTGCAACGGGCCCGATTGCCCCCCTAAAGATGTCAAATCCAAGGGAAGGGGCCCGGGATCCTGCTGAGGAGAGATTCAATGGAAAGGGCAGTGACACGACTGCGAAGTTCAGGAATGCTGATTGTTAGAACCGACCCAAGCAGGCTGCTGATGGGAGATTCTAGAGTAATTTTCATGCAGATTTTTACAAGACTGTCTATCTCCCAGTGAAGACACCAGTTGTACGAAGCCAATGGATAGATTGGGCACACTTTGAGAAGAAGGGTTGCTCACCTTTTGTGGAGGTGGTCGAGGCGATTGAAAGGCATGGCTTGAAGGATCTCTTTCCCTTCAGAAACAACTAGAATGATGAAGTCATTGCCCAATTTTATGCTACATGCCACTTTGCTAGTGATGAGGAAGAGCGGGTGACTTGGATGACTCATGGATCCAAGTATACCATCACTTATGAAGAGTTTGCAAGATTGCTACATCTTTACACCTCCAGCAATGACAATTTAATCATCCACAACATTGGTGTCATTGAGAAAGACAGGATGGAGTTTCTTTATGAACCCAACTCAAAGTTCAATCCTCCTTCCAACAAGAACATGAAGCCTCTCTTTGTGGTGCTGAACAGGATCCTTAGGAAGACCATTGCCCCCAAAGATGGGGATGCTGGAAGTGTGCAGGGGTACCTCAGGACCTTGATGAAGGTCATTAGCAAAGACAGGAAGGTTGATGTCTTTGACTATATTTGTAACGACATGGTATACATATCCTGTACCCCAAACAGGTCCTATGGATATGCATCTTATCTGATGTTTATGATAGAGAAGGTCACAGGGATAGAGTTTGTCAAGGATGTGGAGCACCTCCCCTTGAGGCCCCAGAAGCCTCAACAAGCAAGTGTTCGTGATGCTACCTCTCCAGCTTCGAGTCCTGAGGCTCCAGTGAGAGCTACCGGAGATGCTAGGGATGCTCCTGCCACTAGGGCCCCTCGTCAAAAGGGGTCCCCAAGTGGCATCTTGAAGTACCCGTCAGCCATCTTTGCCTCATGCAAAAAGGCCGAAGTGAAAGCCCATAAGCTGAACAAGAGGAGAAAGGCCGACATGAGATATGTCAAAGAGAATGTGAAGAAAATTTGTCAAAAGCTGGAGATCGAGCCCATTGGATCTCCAGTCATTTCTGATAATTCTGATTCTGACTTCACCGAGCTCGGGCCCTTGACTCCCTCCGAGCTTGCCTATTTTGGCATTCGGGACTCGAGTGGTTCCGTTCCTCCTCCTCCTCCTCATCAGCCAGAGAATGAAGATGAAGACGATGAGAGGACCGACAGCGAGGCTTGAAGACCTTAGGTCCCTCCTCTCCTTCTTTTTGGTGCCTTGATGCCAAAGGGGGAGAGATTGAGGGGGAGTCTTAGGAGTCTTAGGCTTTAGCTGTAGGATGCGAGAAGAGCTATTTCTTTGTGTCTTTTGTCTCTTTGTGGGTTGTAAGACTTATAATATGCTCTTTTGTTACTTTTGGTCCTGTGATGCAATATTTTGAACTACTTATGAAGATATTGATGAAATCTGTGATTTTGCTCTAATAATGTCATATATGCTTGTTGTTAACATGTTGATGTCATTATGTCATTCTCATCATGATTATTGTTTCTATACACTTAGTTATGCATCCCACCATAAAGAGTGCACATATGGATCATGTTTTTATTGCTTAATGTGTTTCAATCTCATATGTGCACACTTTATGAAAATCTCAACTTTTTATCATATTTTGTGAAATCTCAATTGGTTGTCACCAATCACCAAAAAGGGGGAGATTGAAAGTGCATCTAGGAATCCCTTGTGGGTTTTGGTTGATTTATGTCAAGCAAATGAGATCCTAACCACCTTGTTGAGATGATCACAAGTTCTAATGAGAAAATGAGCAAAGTTCCAAAAAGAAAGGAGAATGAGGAGCAATGCGGAAAAGAGCTCAGAAAACAATTGTAGTAGATCATTGTGTATGGAGTGTGTTAAGGAAACACACCCCAAGAGCTCAAGCATAAATAATCACACACATTGCACAAAATTATACAGGACCGAACTAGTCCGACTGTCCCCGGACTAGTCCGATACCTTTCTGCACAAGATCGGACAAGTCCTCACAATGCGGACTTGTCCTCACAGTCTAGTTTTTCAAAGACCAGACTAGTCCGATATCACCACGGACTAGTCCGATATCTCTCTGACTAGAATCGGACGAGTCCTCCCCAGTGCGGATTAGTCCCCCAAACACTTCACAAGTTGCACAAAATCGGTCAAGTCTGATAACCCAATGGACTAGTCCGATATCTTTCTGATGTCAATCAAATAAGTCCGATATTAGCACGGACTAGTCCGAAAACCCTCTGACCTAAATCGGACAAGTCCTCCAAGTGCGGACTTGTTCCCCAAATTCACTTAGGGTTTCACTCATCCAGACAAGTCGGATATTTATCGGACTAGTCCGAAGATTTCCAGAACCAAAATCGGACAAGTCCGATCTTAGCCGGACAAGTCCGATATTTAGGGACACCTAGAGTTTGCTACACGCAGCACATCGGACTAGTCCGGTGTCCACCACAGACTGGTCCGATCTTTCTAAAGCCTAACTGTAACTTTTGGAAACCCCATATAAATAGGTATGCACGGCCCTTCTTTCGACTTACTCGGCCCCTTGCGCCGTCACACCTCCCAAGAGCCTAGTAAACACCTCTCTCCATGAAATCCAATGCAAGAAAGATCAATCCCTTGAGGATACACTTTTGATCATTGGAGAGACACAGTTCTTCACTCTTTGAGCTCTTGGTTTGATTCCCTAACACACTCTTGTGGTTTTTGTTGTGATCTTAAGAGTGTGTTCTTGGTGGTGTTCATATTGTAATCTTGGGGATCTCTCAACTTGTGAGAAAGCCCCTTGAATATGGTTATTTGCCCTTTGTGATTAGTGAAGAGGATTGGCCTCCGTGGCGATCCAATGAGGGTAGGGTTGGAGAAGACCCGATCCTTTTGTAGACTCCTCAACGTGGACGTAGGTTGCCTCTGTGGGAATCGAACCACGGGATAAAGATCTTTTGTTCTTACTTTGCGCACATTGTTCTTACTCCTCATATCAATCTAGGGTTTCAATGAATCTTGTTCACTTTACATTAAAATATTGACTATAAGATTAACTTGTGGTACATCCTAGTTCATAGTAGTGTGACACTTCATTTACAAGTATATTTCCGCTGCATACATCCTAGGATCAAGATAATCGGTCAAATTTGATCAATCTAGTCGGTACACACCGGACTAGTCCGCACTCGACCAGACTAGTCTGATATCTCGAGATTTGATCTGGTCGTTATGTGTTGCAGGTTCCGACAAAATTCAAAAAGGCCTATTCACCCCACCCCCCTCTAGGCCACATTCACAAAGCAAGTGTACCACAAGATGAAGATTGACCGGAGCTAGGCATGTCATGTTGAGAAACAAAAGCAATAGACTTGTTGGGGTTCTTACGTGATATTATGTCAATTTTATGAGTTTTTAACTTGGAATATAGCACATCTAAAGTAAGTGTACTCATGACAGTAGATTCACGAATAGATGTGACTTTCATCTCTCAAATTGACGTATATAATGCACTTAACAATTGCCTAGCATTTTCAACATCTAAAAAATTAACATTGGCACTACGCAAGTTGCTCAGAATTTTAATAAAGCGAGCAAAAAGGTCATCAATATACTCACCGGGTTGCATCTCGAAGCGCATGTATTATTTCTTGAACATGTCTTGCCTTACCTCCTTGATCGTGTTGGTTTCTTCGTGGTATTCACAAAGTGCTTTCCACACATCGTATGCATATCGGAGGTGTGCAACACGGTCGAAGTCGCTTTGAGTTAATCCTTGTATGATCAAGTTCCGAGCCTTGTTGTTGTTGTCGACATCTCTCAGATTTCTAGCTGTAAATTTATCATTTGACGGCACTTCGTAAGGCTTGTATACCTTCTCCCATATTGTGAAGCCTTTAGCCTGGATGAAGGCTTCCATACGTGCCTTCCAAACCTGAAATTCAATACCACTAAAAACACATGGTTTTGCGGAGTATTTCTCCATGATGATTAGTCAAAATACGTGCAAATCACAAATATTAGAGCACCGTGGCTCTGATACCAATTGTAGGAATTAAGAGCACGTGAAAAGCTACCAGAGGGGGGTGAATGGTAGATTAAAAAATCATACGCAGCGGAAACAATTAAATCCCAACTCCTTCGGCATAAAAATGATCTGTTAAATAAATCATGTGTGAGACTAATCTAAACATGTTTCACCGTGACAAAAGTGGAAGATAAAAGAGAGAATCAAGTCACGAAGACGACACAACAATAACCACTCAAATCTGTCAAGAGATACTCAAGTCACGATCGAAAGATCCAATAAAGATCAATCTATCCTACCCGAGAAAAATAGTTATGTAACGCTGCAAAGAAACTCGTGTAGATCAGAAACCACAAATCCAATGACCGCAAAATTTTTACAGGTGATAGATAATCAAGTTTTGAAGACAACCAAAAAAGAATCACGTCAATTGGATCTGTAAAACTCGAGTTATGATAAAACCACCAAAGAAAGGTAGTGATGTGCAGAAAACACGACGAGAAAAACTTGTCTGGAACAAGTCGGCCGAACAAGGCACAAGAGTTCCTTTAAACTACGAATTTAATTGATAAAATCATAAGAGGAACATTTCCAAAGTCATGCCTCACGAGCTCTGGCCTCCCTTGCTTATATAACCAGCCCTTAGGCCAACCCAATCTCAACTAGGGCTCTAATCCTACTCAAATCACGAATCGAAACTTTCCATAACTACTTAGGACTCTTCTATACGCAGATAGAAGCAATCTTAAGACTTCCAAATAACTTAAGAACGTATCCCACATTCCTAAAACAACTCAAATTCGTGACCCACACGAAATACTATCATAACCAACTCAAACTTTCCATATTTGAGTCAAACCTGACTCAGCCGCAGCCTGAGTCCATAACCTAGTCGGTTGGACCTTTCCGACCAATTCTTTGCGTCCACATCTCTTCATCACACCTCGGAACCATGTAGCCACGTCCATTCACTCCTTGCATATGTGCAAACATCTTCCAACGACGTCCATGATACCTTCATATGCAATGTTCTTAATTCATACATGCTGCGCGACCTCCCGATCAACTCAACCACAATTCCTTCCGAACTTGGTTGTTGAACCTCATCTTCTCCCTAAGACTAGTTCAATGGATCCCGTCACCAGCCATGTCTTGAACTAAAGCAACACCTGCACATGAATAAACAACCGATACTTCCGAGCACAAGTCCTCGACTTGACTCTCGTTAGTTCTGAAACTACAACATCTTACGTGAGCACTTCACATAAGCATGTTGCAAACTATAGCAAAATGATATCAACCATATTAACCAAAACGCACCAAAAACTTAGCAAATGAATACTAAGCAATCTTTCCAACAATGTAAATCAAGTTTGAAACATTGCAAGATAAAAGCAGAAACACTGGGATCAAGCACCGAACCTTGCCAAAGCTAACCGAATCTTGAACTGGAGCTTACCAAAGCTAGCAGGACCTAGCGCCAGAGCTATCCAAAGCTAGTCGGACCTAGAGTTGGACCTTGATGATAAAAGTGTTTTAGTAGTATTCAAAACTTTTATCGCCGTAGCCATTGTATTCAGCACATATAGGTCTCACACATACACCAAGAAGAAGGGTGTCACTCCAGTTGACCGGTTAGGTGTAGTCCTGCTTCCCCACAGTGCGGACGGAAGCTCTTCGATCCAGTTGGCTCCATGCTTTTTCAGGCGCTCATATGTGCGCGTATTGAGTCCTTTTAAGATTTCTGCATTTGCTCTCTCAGCTTGGCCATTGCTTTCCAGGTGAGCTACTGATGTGTAGCTGACTTGAATGCCGAGGTCTTTGCAATACTCTTGAAATGCCGCACTTGTGAATTGGGTTCCGTTGTCAGTGATGACTTTCTTTGGAACTCCAAATCTATAGATTATGGACTTCAATAACTTGATTGCAAATTGTTTGTTTATAGTCACAACTGGAGTAGCTTCTGATCACTTGGTGAACTTGTCAATGGCGACATACAGGAACCTGTAACCTCCGACGGCTTTTGGGAAAGGTCCCAAAATGTCCATGCCCCACACAGCGAATGGCCATGTAGGAGGAATCATTTGCAGTGACCGAGCCGATGTGTGAATTTGTTTTGCACGGAACTAGCATGCTTCACACTTTTTCACCAACTCCACTGCGTCTTGGAGTGTTGTAGACCAGTAGAAGCCGTGCCGAAAAGCTTTGTCGACCAACGTGCGGGAGACGCGTGGTTCCAACACTCGCCTCCATGGATCTCCACGAGGAGCTCGTAACCTTCTTCTCTTGCAATGCACCGCATTAGGACGCTATTGGCACCGCGCCGATAGAGATCTCTTTCTACCAGCTTGTATCTTTTAGCCAATCTAACGATCCGATCAGTGGACACACTGTCTTCAGGAAGGATGTTGCCCTTCAAGTAACTCCGGATCTCTGAGATCCATGCATCGGAGCTAACTTGAGTTTCTGAGTCTTGCATGCTGGGTTGCTCGGAGCTTCCTACAACACCTACGACCCTTGATGGATGCCATGGTAACAGGGCCACCGGAATTGTCAGCTTCGAGGTGCTAGTCTTGCCCCCTTCGCTCAGTTCGACAGATTGAGTTGTTGGTCTTGACAACCTCCGGACAAAAATTCCATTGGGAGCTGGAGCTCCAGTTGAGGCCTTTGTCGATAGTTCTTCAGCTTCAGCGTTATGGACATGCTGAACATGGTGGAGATCCAGGACATCGAAGTCCTTCTGGAGCCTCTGGACTTCAAGGAGATATGCAACTAGTTGGGGGTTATTGCAGCAGCATTCACCTCTGACTTGCTTTATGATTAGCTGTGAATCGCCCTTCACCAATAGCTGTTTGACACCGTAGGATAGTGCCACATTGAGCCCATAGATGATAGCTTCATACTCCGCCATATTATTGGTCGCCTTGAAATCAAGGTGAACCATGTATTTAACCTTCTCCCCGGTCGGAGCGAGGAGGAGGATTCCAGCTCCGGCCCCTTTCTTCTGCACGGAGCCATTGAAATAGAGAGTCCAGTGAGGCTCGATGAAGACCGGGACCTTGGGTTCCAGCTTCTCCTTACTGGGACCCCTAGGGTTTGATGGAGAAGGAGTCCATTCCGCTATGAAGTCAGCCAAAGCCTGACTCTTGATTGCTTGTCATGACACGAATTCAAGATCGAACTCGGCTAGTTCTACTGCCCACTTTGCGATGTTCCCACTAGAATTAGGGTTATGCAATATAGCATGCAGTGGATAAGAATTTACCACTAATATCTTGTGGGCTTGGAAATAATGACGAAGCTTCCTTGAGGTAATAAGAACTGCGTACAACAACTTATGTACATCGATGTATCTGGTCTTGGCATCATGGAATACTTCACTGATGAAGTACACAGGGTGCTGGATGGTCCGAACCCTCTTGGAGGGGACTGAAGCTTCCTCTCCATCGTCCTAGACCCTCTCGGAGGGGTCCAAACCTTCTTGTTGAGCTTCCCAAACCCTCCCGGAAGGGCCCAAAACTTCTTCTTGTTCAACCCGGACCCTCCCTGAGGGGTCCAGATCTTCTTGAACAGCCGTGAAAACTCCTTTAGATGAGAGACGTTGATCATCTAGCATTCCTTCTTGAAGAACCGTGTCTGGGGCTGGGACCCAAACTCGCCCTCAGGTAGCTCCGGACCCTCCTGGAGGGGTCTGGGCTCCTGAACTGGATGGGGTTCCAGTCTTTCCGCGACCAGAACCATGCTTACAACTTCTGTAATTGCAGAAATATAAAATAGTAGAGGCTCACAAGGGTTCGGAGCTACCAAGATTGATAGAGTGATGAGAAGCTGTTTGAGCTCTTGGAACGCCTTTTCTGCTTCTTCGGACTAATGAAATGGTCCGATCTTCCTCAATAGCTTGAAGAAGGGAAGCGCCCGCTCTGCCAATCTCGTGATGAACGGCTGAGCACAGCTAGACATCCAGTTAACTTTTGGATGTCCTTGATGCGGGCTAGAGGCTGCATATCTTCTATTGTCTCGATCTTCGCCGGGTTTGCCTCAATTCCTCGGTGGGTTACTAAGAAACCAAGGAGCTTCCCGGAGCTAACCCCGCAGACGCACTTGTCTGGGTTCAGCTTGGTGCGTGTGATGTGGAGCTTGTCGAAGACGGCTTGCAAGTTGTCAAGGAGTGACTCCTTGTTCTTGAGCTTCACAACGATGTCATCGATATACACTTCCACCAAGTCTCTAATGAGTTATCCAAAAGTTTTGTACATAGCTCGTACAAAGGTTGAAGCAGCATTTTTGAGACCAAAGGGCATGGCAATATAACAATACAATCCATCTACTGTTATGAAGGTAGTATGCTCTTCATCTTCCCTAGACATTTGGATTTGATGATATCTGGTGTATGCATCTAGAAACACAATAGCTCACACCCGAAGGTGGAGTCCACTATTTGATCTATCCTAGGTAGCGGAAATGGATCTTTTGGACATGCCTTATTTAGTGTGGTGTAGTCGATACACATCCGAAGCTTCCCGCTGGCCTTAGGTACAACGACTGGGTTTGCCAGCCATTTTGGATGAAAAACCTCTTGGATAAAACCAGCTTCGAGCAGCTTCTTGATCTCCTATCGGATGAAGTTTTGCCACTCGACTGATTGTTTCCTGATGAGATCATGCACATTATTATTGCACCTACAAACATGACACAATGTTTATTTGTTTGGGATCCTGACTCAAGTGAATATGCACTCTTATTTGATGGGTAAGATCAAGATGGCGCACTATGTCGGCCACCACCTTGGCCTCCTCCATTCATGCATACAAGAAGATTTGATGGCGTTGCACATTTGGACCAACACATGAGAGGAGATGAACTTGAGTCGAGGACGACTAAAATTCAAGAAGGGGAAGATGATGAGGACATCACTTCTATGGATACAAACAACACTCCATTGAACATACAAGATGCAATCAATAGAGTTCATACACAACAATTAATTTCAGAGGTGAACTCGTTCTTATATATTTTCTTATATGTTTTTGAGCATAGATTGCTACTTAATGATTTAATTGTGATTAGGATTCATGGAGAGATTCAAGTAGTACTTGGAGGAAGTATTAGGGACGTGGAAGACCAGAGAATTCGTTCAAAGAAGATGGAAACCGAACCAAACTCTAAATCGTATCCAACTTGGAGTCCAGGAGCAGTACGCACTAAAACGGACGCCCAGGATGCATACGAACTCCGTTTTGGACGTTCTACATATGCACGGAAAGGGGAGAGGATAACCTTTCCAATTATGCTGGTCCATTGTCAAAATTCCTTCGGAGTCGACGGTAATCGTCGAAACAAAATCAAGTACAGAATCTGTCAGGGTGCTGCGCCACCGTATTGGGCCATTGGGCCTTGTATCAAGTCTAAGTCCATTATTTTCGTGTGTTAGGGTTAGTTCACGACTCCAACATCCCCTTGGACGTCCTCTCAACTATATATACTCCATAGTAGCCGCCATAAACAATTGGGTTTTGCTTAGATCAATAATATCGCCATTTATCGTTTTGTGACACTGCTACAATAAGCCTCATCACAGACGGCTCCAAACCTATTATCACAGACGGCTTTTAAAACCGCCTGAAACGAAGAGTCTGTGATAATCCGCAATTTCACAGGCGGAGAAGTGAAACCGCCTGTGAAGACTAATTATCATAGGCGGTTCTTCACTAAGGATAGCCGCCTGTGAAGACCGATTATCATAGGCGGTTCTTTACTTAGGCTAGCCGTCTGTGAAAATACTTTATCACAGACGGGTCGTGCAGCATATATAACCGTCTGTGATAAACATCTTATCACAGACGGTTATTGAAGAATAACTAACCGTCTATGATAAGAAGTCTTCACAGGCGGGTATTGAAGCATAACTAACCGCCAATGATAATTTGTCTTCACAGGCGGATTTTGAAGCATAACTAACCGCCTATGATAATGAGTCTTCACAGTCGGGTATTGAAGCATAACTAACCGTCTATGATAATGTGTATTCACAGGCGGATTTTGAAGCATAACTAACCGCCTATGATAATATGTCTTCACAGGCGGGTTTTGAAGCATAACTAACCGTCAATGATAATGTGTCTTTACAGATGGTTATTGAAGCATAACTAACCCGTCTATGATAATGGTGTTATCACAGACGGAGTTTACCTATATCAGCCGTCTGTGAAGACCCTTTAACGCAGCCGGTTTCTACCATAACAGACACCGCCTGTGAAAATTAGGTTATCACAGATGTTTCTTTACTTGTATCTAGCCGCCTGTGATAATTGTTTTTCACAGTCATGCAGTACTACTGCTGTTATTTCTAATTTCCAGGTCAATTCAATATAATCACAGAACAAAAAACAACAATCATCACAGAACAAAAGACAACAATATTATCATCACAGAAGTCAATTTCACTAAAACAATATACATACACACAAGTTACAGATACAATTTCATCTCAAAGTTTACAAGTTTTCACTAAAAACTGTTTAGATTGGTATAGTCGCAAAGTTCTGGCACATCAGCTGCTGAACCTCTCTTATCAAAGAACTTCCCCGTTTTGTGCAAAATTTCGTGATGAATGAACTGACAGAGTTCAGAAGCAATCCTGTCGGCTCCTCCATCAGGAATACTTCTACAAACCGGCCATTCTTCGTTCAGATTCTTCTTGTGCTGCAATATAACACATAACAAGGTTTAGAATGTGTTGGTTTGAACAATCTCAAAGTATAGATCAAAGTGAGAGTATACAAGAATTTAGTAGGTATTTTTGGAGCAGTTGTACTATGAGCAATTGAATTTTGAAGTTGGAATCAAAATATGAAAATAATGTTTCTGGTAATATTGAACAGCAGAGAATATAAGCATTAAACTATGCTAGTTACAATGAAAATGAAACACAAAAGTAAGAAAATAAGGTATCGACATTAAGGATAACTTACATCCTCACGATTGACTCTATATACGGCGGCGGTCCGAAGATGCTCGCATACATAATACCCGCATAAGACAAGCATAATACGTTTTAATGTCCAATGCATTCGTATTAGGAGGTCTCTGACCGCCAAGCTGTTCCGCGTAAAACCGCCAAGCGCTGTAATACAAGAAATGTCATATAAAACTTGTCAACACATTCTAAATGTGCGTAAATTAAAATTATTGAATAAACGTACTTTTTCAAAATGGAAAGGAAATCTTTGTAACGATCTGGTGGGTAATCGGCCGAGTCCAAGACTGTTGCCATTCCCTGCGTTGGCTTGATGAAGATCATTATGTAGTGATTACTGCAAACATACAAACACACGTGTTAACAATTACCAATAATTGCTATTTCAATGCCATGTGTCAAACTTACTCGAAGTGGTACGGAGCCTTTACGAGGTCCTGGCCGTCTCTGACAAAGTTAAACATCGCATGTCCTATGTAAGCTGCAACTTCTGCCTTTCTATCCTTCTTAAGTTTTGCAATTGCCCTTTCAAAATCTTTTTTTTTTCATGTGTTTGTACTGGCTTGATTCTCGATTCGCCTGGACGTCGAATAGCGACTTTGCAATCCTGGTAGGGTCAAGGATACCTGTCTTGTGCGCCAACTTTTCATTATCCATGTATTGCATCCTATTGAAGAAGTCCAGAATTGTTATAATCTCATGAAATGCGTATGCGTGTAGTAAGAAAAGCAAATACAAAATATTAGAGCACTTACAAGCACCAGACGAGCAGCAGGTTGATTTCGAGCATGCCCCGATGGAAAAGGGAAAGCAGCTCGTCAAATAAAATGACTCGTTTATCTACTCCAGTGCTCCAGAATGCTTCTTTTGGAATACGAAATGTGACGCAATCAAGACCATATTTTGTGCTGGCAGTGATGTACCACTCATGCATTCTTCTGAGCGCGACGGGTTGTTTGCTAAGTTGTACGGATGTCATTAACGGCTTCCCATTCTCAAATTTAGGAGGAACATCCTCAATCTTGTATATTGGAACTCCTGGTTTAACTAAAGCCGTCCGCCGATTATACATGACACCGTCTTCTTCTCACTCCTCGATATCTTCTAATGCTGGCTCATGAGAAGAACGAGATGCACTCGATTTTCTAATATTTTCCTTCATAGCTTCCAAATACTTTGTCACTTCTGATGAAGGTTTCTTATTTTCGTATGAGCTAACTTTGACAGGCACTGATGATCGAGTAGTCGTCGGAAGTTGGACACTGGCTTGTTGTTGAACCTGTTGTTCAACTGATTGCTCTTTACTCCCAGCAGCTGGCTCTAGTACTACTTCAAGCTGTTGCTCAACTAGTTGCTCTTTACTAGCAACAGCTTGCTCTGGTACTGCTTGAAGTTGTTGTCCAACTTGTTGCTCTTGGATATCATCATCCTTGCTCAGACATAGGGGGAGTGGATCTTTCCGGACTGGGAGTGGATCTTCATGCACTTTCGCCTTAGAAGATGGGGTTGCAGTATTTGGAGATGCGACGGGGCTAGAAATTGGCTCATCGTCCAACACGATATCGCGTCGGTGCCAAAGGATTAATTGGTTGACAGCCTGCCCCAGAGTCGCGATCCCCTCAGGTGTGACGTGGTCTATTTCATAATCTTCATAATCATTATCAATGATCTGAAGAACTTGCACCACAGAATAATACAACGGAAGTGGACTCCCGTTGAAGTCACGATCAGGCTTTGCCATAGCAGTGGCAACCTGTTTGGTTTTGTTCCCTGCTCTGCCTATCGGGACAAGAAGACGACAAGATTTGTCGTTAGCAATATCATCAACAGGGAACTTATGGGCTGACCCTGAGCCTGGCACGGAACCAACGCTGCTAGGGTAGGCAGTTGGAGATACTAATTGCTCCTTTTGCACCGGAACCATCATTGTACTCGGTGCCACTAATTGTCCTGATTGTCTAAGTTGTTCCATTATTTCTTGCATATTTTCTTTGACCTTTTGAGCAATTGTTTCATCAAGTGTTTTCTTAAACTTCTCACGTCTTCTATATGTGTCTTTATCTTTAGGGAAACCATCTAGCCAAGACATTTGAGAAGAGACTGCTCGAACCCGTCCGCTGTGTTCAGGGTTTCCCAAGATAGCGGTAAGTTGGTCATTCTCCCTCTTCGGCTTGAAGAGACCCTTCTGTTGCTTTTCAATTACCTCTTTCATTTTATCCTCTACTTCATTCAGAGAGTCGGGCTTTTCAAGTTTGCCCTCGCTGGTCAAACCTGACCGAGCAAAGACCCAACGTTGAGTTCGCTCATCGCACCCTTCTAATGGGTGAGGATTGCCCTTACTAAGAATTTCGTCTATTATCTTATTCCATTTCTGGACTTTGGGGCCATATCCGGCAGACCCCAAGCGATGATGGTATTTGTTCTTTTTTGCAAGCTCTGACCTAGTTGCACTTAGAGCTTTAGCATCAGGTGTGCTCTTTTGACGAACAAACTCTTGCCACTGAGCTTGTGTGATTTTTCCCATCTTCCTCGGGCTAGGGACCTTATTGGCCTTAACATAAGCATTCATTTCACTCTTCCAGCATCGAAACTTCTTGCCGCAAGAGACCAATGTTGCTTTCTTTACAGCTTCTTCTGTGTCTTTCGGGAACTTGAATTGTTTCTTTATCTTT